>CM077350.1:22132916-23332916 GCA_039655645.1 Ammopiptanthus mongolicus
CCCCTTCCATAATCCTAGTTTAGAAACCACCTTGCCACTTACCTCTACTAGAATGCATTGTACCCATTTGAACCATCTTCCCTTTTAAGAGCTTAGCATAGAGATTCAGACTTTTGCTTTCTATTTGCATAGCATCAACATTCAACACATATTAAATAATAGAAGATAAATCCCCTGCATAATCATTAGCTAAATGGGCAAGTTAGTATCCTTTGCCTTTGATAACAAAATTCCAAACTCCAATAATTATAAAACAATACCTGGGAAGACCTCGTTTCAATACTGATAGTATGATTAAGACAATTGCATAGTTATAGTTATTGAAAGAGAACAGATCATAGAAGAAAAAAAATAAACTATCACGGGTGCACAGGCAAAGGTTCCAAACATGTCCACACGCAAATCTCCACAATGAGTAATCGAATGAGGATAATTATAGATTTATTATTCAAACCAACTTAGTAAGAACAACATCTTTTCCATTTTCCTGCAAATGAATCAACTCAGGTTTTTCATCAAACACTCGGTATGCAAAGGTACTAAATACCTGAATCTCTACGGATTACAATAGGCTTGCACAAAAGAAAAATACCAGAAGGTTGGACATTCAATTTACACCTCCTATACGTGTTCATACAGAGAATAGAAAAAAGGTAAGGGAGAAAAAATAAAGAGTTGTTCAAAGAAAAAATAAGAAAGAAAAAAAATTAAACAAATCTATATATCTAGGTGCTTCTAGTCGAAACCACTCAGTTTCCTAGCCCTCTTTGTTGTGTTTTACCCCTCCCTCTGATTCGCTTCTCCTTCTTACTCACTCTTTGAAACAGTTATGTTCTTGCTCTTTGCATTTTTTTGGTCCCACTTGGTGTCCCCCTTATGTCTATGTTGATTTCAATTTTATAGAACACCCACCCCATCAATCTGCAAAAAAAAAAAAAAAAAAAAAAAGAAACCCCCATCAATTCGTGATTTGGAGATTGAAATAGAAAGAAACGAAACTTACCTGATTTTTGCAAGCAACAATCGCGAGAGGCGCGACCAAATCCCTTTTCTGCGTCGTTGGGATTCAGAAGAGGAAAGAGATTACGTGATTTTCGCAGGAGAGGAAGGTTATGCAGCTAGGGTTTTGGGGCGAGGAAGAAGAGTGGTTTGGAGCATTCCCTGATGGATCCGGGTTTGGGACTGAACAAATGGGTAGGGTCATAGAGCAAGGGGTTTGGTTCTAGACTTGGGTTTCGGCCCAAAAGACTTTATTTTTTATTTTTTTTTCATTAACATGAACAAACAAAACATGACTAAATAAATAAGCAAAATGATTATGTTTTTTATTTTCCTAACACAAGCATCAATAATAAAATATTTTACAATTTTCATTTTTTCCAATAAAACTAAAAACAAACTCTACCCTTTTTGTTTTTTGTTCTTTTTTTTCCCTCAAAAATTGACATTTTTATGATTTTGATTCTTTTTCCACTTTTTTTGGATTTTTTTCTAAATTTAAGTGAAAAACAAAAGGGAGTGGTCAAAATGGGGTGTTCACAGTTGCCCCTCTTTACTTGTTGCTTACTAGAGGACATGAAGTGTTGTGACTCTTCATGTGATCATAGTAAGGAACGAGTAAAGAAAAAGAACACACACTTTGTCCGGGAATGCATGCCATTACACAAAGGGATTAAAGGCAAACGATATAGGTACAAAAGGAAATGAAAGAAACAAAGTGTGATGGGCCTCTGATCCCGAAAAGCAAATGACAGAAAATTAAAAGTGCAATGGGCCTCTGATCCCAAAAATAAATTGCGATGAGCCTCTGAGCTCTAAAATTAAATGACAGTGGGCCTCTGATCCTAAAAATTGCATGACAATGAGCCTTTGAACTCAAATATTAAATGACTATGGGCCTCTGATCTCAAAATTTAAATGGCAATGAGCCTCTGAGCTCGAAAATTAAATGACTATGGGCTTCTGATCTCGAAATTAAATGACAGTGGGCCTCTGATCCCAAAAAAATTAAATTTCGATGAGCCTCTGAGATCGAAAATTAGATGACAATGGGCCTTTGATCACAAAAATTAAATTGCAATGAGTCTCTGAGCTCGAAAATTAAATGACCGTGGGCCTCTGATCGCAAAAATTAAATGCCAACGAGCCTCTGAGCTCGAAAATTAAAAGACAGTCGGCCTCTGATCCCAAAAATTAAATGACAAAGTGCCTCTGAGCTCGAAAATTAAATGACAGTGGGTCTCTGATCCCAAAATTAAATGACAGTGGGCCTCTAATCCCAAAAAAATTAAATTTTGATCAGCCTCTGAGCTCGAAAATTGGATGACAATGGGCTTCTGATCCCAAAAATTAAATGACAATGAGACTCTAAGCTCGAAAATTAAAAGACAGTGGGCCTCTAATCCCAAAATTAAATGATAATGAGCCTCTGAGCTCGAAAATTAAATGACAGTGGACCTCTAATCCCAAAAATTAAATGACAATGAGCCTCTGAGCTCGAAAATTAAATGACTGTAGGCCTCTGATCCCAAAAATTAAATGACAAATTCAAAAGTGCGATGGGCCTCTTGCTCCAAAAAAGAAAAAATGTGATGGGCCTCCTAGCTCCAAAAGAATGCAGCGAGCCTCCTATTTCGAATGCAGTGAGCCTCCTAGCTCGGAAAATAAATACAGTGAGCCTCTTAGTTCAAAAAATGAGTTATGTGATTAGCCTTGAGCCGGAAAACTTTATGAATTGAGCCATGAGCTGGAAAACTTCATGCAATAGGCCTTGAGCCAAAAAGAATTATTTAATTGGCCTTGAGCCAGAAAAGTTTTATGATATGGGCCTTAAGCCAAAGAGAATTATGCAAGTGGCCTTGAGCCAAAATCTTTATGAATTGGCGTATGGCCCGAGAATTTTATGCAGTGGACCTTGAGCCAAAACAAGTGAGCCATGAGCCGTAAAAACAAAGCCTTGAGCCAGAAAGTTTTATGAATTGGGCCATGACCCAAGAATTTTATGCAATGGACCTTGAGCCAGAAACTTTATGAATTGAGCCGTAAGGTAGAACTTTATGCAGTGGGCCTTTAGCCAGAGCAATAAGAATAGGGCCTTGAGCTGAATTTTTATTTTTTTTTTATGAGTTGGGTCATGACTCGAGAATATTATATGGTGGGCCTTGAGCCAAAACAAGTGAACCATGAGTTGGAAAGTGGAGCCTTTAAAAAGCAATGGGCCTTGAGCCACAAAAGTCAACAAAATTACACTTTTTTCTTCCTATTATTTGCAAGTTAACTAGACATAGACCAGTGATTTTTGAAAACAAATTCTCAACTTGGGAGTCAATTTGACTCAGACCCACAGTTCTTTTCTTTCTTTTCTTTTATTTAATTTCTTTCTTACATTTTTCTTGAAACATTTGCACTGGCGGGGCAACTGGACACCGACTCACAAGAGGAAAACTTAGATTTTTGGTCATTTGCAATGGTGGGCCAACTCGACACCGACTCACAAATGGGAAACTAAGAGCGTGCAGAGTAAACATTGCAGATAAATTGAACCTTGCAGATTCTTTTCACTATGAGCCTAAAATCATTAGTAAAAGGCCTTGGGCCAAAACGAATTTTATGACCTGAGCCATGAGCACAAAAATATTTATGAAATGGGTCTTGAACCAAAAGACTTATGAATTGAGCCATGAGCCAAAAATTCATGAAGTAGGCGTGGAGCCAAAAATTTATGAAATAAGCCTTGAGCCCAAAACTTTTGCAGTTGGTCTTTCAGCCAAAAAACTTTATCAACTTTGGAGTCAACTTGACTCAGACTCACCGTTTCTTATTTCTTTCTTTCTTATATCTTACTTTCATCACTTTTTGAGCATTTACGATGGCAGACCAACTCGGCACCGACTCGCTAAAGAGAAACTTAGATTTTGGTCATTCGCAATGGCGGGCCAACTCGACACCGACTCGCAAATGGGAAACTAAGAGCGTGCAGAGTAAACGTTGTAGATAAATTGAACCTTGCAGATTCTTTTCGCTATGAGCCGAAAATCATTAGTAAAAGGCTTTGAGCCAAAACGAATTTTATGACTTGGGCCATGAGCACAAAAATATTTATGAAATGGGTCTTGAACCAAAAGACTTATGAATTGAGGCATGAGCTAAAAATTCATGAAGTAGGCCTTGAGCCAAAAATTTATGAAATAGGCCTTGAGCCCAAAACTTTTGCAGTTGGCCTTTGAGCCAAAAAACTTTATCAACTTTGAAGTCAACTTGACTCAGACTCACCGTTTCTTATTTCTTTCTTTCTTATATCTTACTTTCATCACTTTTTGACCATTTGCGATGGCGGGCCAACTCGGCACCGACTCGCTAAAGAGAAACTTAGATTTTGATCATTTGCAATGGCGGGCAAACTCGACACTGTCTTGCAAAAGAGAAACAAAGAGTGTGAAGAGTAACCTTGCAGATAAATTAAACCGGGTGCTTTTTAAAAAAGTCAACCAATCAAACCGTTATTTGGACACCTCGTGAGTCTATACGAAACCATGTTCTTGTTGCCGTGGAATGTGACCATTGAAAATCATTGGTCTTCACCTTCCCTTCATTTTCTCTAGCCTCAAATTGAAGTTATCACATAATCTCGATTGCAACACCCTTTCCCGAGTGTCACATTCCCAAACGTTTATAAGGCCGAAAATATTTATTAATGCGAAAAATACGGTTTTCTTTTTCTTTTCTTTTCACAAGATGCAATGGGATTTAGTAACGATAAATAATACTAATAACGAACTTAGGTTCGCCATGCATTTCTAGAACATAGGGCATAATAAATACAGGGACATAAACAGAAAAAGGAATAATACTATATACAGACATAGATCTAATTTATAACTGACATAAGAAATACAATAAGTACTAGGAGTCGTAGCTCCCAAAAGGTACTACAAAACTGACGTAGTCAGGCCGACAACAAAACTAAACCACAAAAAGAAGGTCTGCCTCAGGGCTCAAGGAAACTACTGGGCTGAACCATCGTCACGTCCATCTGTTCAAATAGCAACAGCAAGTACCAACAGAAAACATACAGATATGGGTGAGATTCCCATTCATCAACACAACAAAACAGCAGTAGTAAAAACGGGACGACTCACTGGGTAACAGTGTACCCAACATGCTTACAAGAATTCTCAATATAAATCATGTTAAGCAGTCAACAACATAAAATAAGGTACTCTTAAACAGTACAACGATGTATAACAGTAAATGTAAACACCAATAGCCATGCAATGCAATGCAACGTATATGACTAAATGTCAATGTCACTGGGTACTACTTTGACCCCTACTCCATGGAGCTAACAAAACATTCAGATGTGAATATATGCCTTGACAGGATTAATCTAGTTTTTGATGATTGACAAAAGGAACCGGAAAGTCAAGTATACAAAAAGCGGAAAAGAAGATCAAGGAGATCAAGTGCTTCAAGACTGGGTTATGGGAATTTTTATTTCTTGTAATCGGTGTTTATTAGGATCTTTTTGTAAATGGTTCTAAAGCTCTCATATTTAAAATCAATCACACACACACATTACGTTAACTTAAAAGGCTTTTATTAAAAATAATAGAAATTTCATTATAGCCGTTAAGTTTTCAAACAAAATAATGTACATAATCGATTATGAATATGTCATAATCGATTATACTCAAATCAGGGAAGTCATAATCGATTATCCTAATCGATTATGCTGCGAAAGTAAATCAGCGCGTTTTTTCTCAAGGGATAATCGATTATGGACATACCATAATCGATTATGAAGCGACTGCCTTGTTTTTAAATGGGCTTAACCTAATTCCTATGGGCTTAAAAGTTTTTCTATAAATAGGAATGCCAAGGCAACTCTAAAACACACGAATCCTATTGCGCTCTGAAACTCTGTTTATTTTATTACTTACTCTCACATATTCACTTTTGATTATTCTTTGAATAGAGAGCTTTACATATCATATAGTTTGAATTGTACTTTGAGCTTCAATTTGTAATCTTTATCTGCACTACTTGAGTGCTACATTCTTCTTCTACTTCTTCTTGTTCTTGGGTCTGAATCCCTTTTTCTTTAAAGAGAAACAATATCTCTTGAACTTGAGGCTCTTGCACAAAGGGAGGTGATATCCCATTATTTTGTGTGGAGAGTGCTCTTGGTTTGTAAAGGTTTCTAGCTGCACCTGATTTAAAAGCTAGTTATTGAGTGAAAACCCTTGGTGTTTGACCTTGGGGACTGGACGTAGGCCACAGGGTATTTAGTGGCCGAACCAGGATAAATCTGCGGCTCTTTCTCTCTATCCTTTCATTATTGTCTTCTACCTTACAGCAATTTAATTTATCGCATTTATTTTATTGCAATTTAATTTATCGCAATTTATTTTATTGCAATTTAATTTATCGCATTTACTTTATTGCAATTTAATTTAAGCGATTTATTTTATTGCTATTTACTTTCTAGAATTTATTATTCAAGCAATTTTCTTTATAACGCTTCTAATTTCAGTCATTTATCTTCAAGCGCCGTAATTGCAAAAAAAATTTCAAAAACACATATCACACACAATTCACCCCCCTCTTGTGTTTGAAGTCACTTGTCAACAAGTGGCATCAGAGCTTAACTTTTGTCTAAAAGGCTAAATCGCCTCAAGAGGTAACGTGACTTCAAACGGTTTTAAAAATGAGGGGCAATTCCACAAACAAACCCCCACTGTTCAATGGTGAAGGGTATGGTTATTGGAAGGAAAGGATGCAAATCTTTCTTGAGGCAGTAGACCTCGATGTTTGGGACGCTGTGGAAAATGGTCCATTTGTTCCCACTCATTCAGTTAATGATGCAGTGGTGAATAAACCAAGAAATCTTTGGACCGACGAGGAAAAGAAAAAGGTCCAATATAATTTGAAAGCTAGGAACATCATCACTGCAGCTCTAAGCTACGATGAGTTCTATAGGGTCTCAAATTGTAAGACCGCCAAGGAAATGTGGGACACCCTTCAATTGACCCATGAAGGTACTACCGAGGTCAAAAGGGCTCGAATGAACACATTAACCCATGAGTATGAGCTATTTAGGATGAAACAGGGTGAAAGCATACATGATATGCAAAAACGATTTACCCATATAATTAATCATCTTAGAGCTCTTGGGAAGTCCTTCAATAATGAAGATTTAATTAATAAGGTTCTTAGATGTTTAAATAGAAGTTGGCAACCTAAAGTTACAGCTATATCTGAATCTAGAGATCTATCTTCTATGTCTTTGGTAACTCTGTTTGGAAAATTGTAGGAACATGAGCTCGAACTAAATCGACTCATTGAGAATGAGGAAACCGATAAGAAAAAGAAAAGTATTGCTCACAAAGCTAGTATCAATAAAACAGAAGAAGAAGAGGACCTTGATGAATGTGATAGCCTCGATGAAAACGAGGAAAATATGAGCCTAATGGTTCGAAGGTTCAAAAAATTCATGAGACAGAAAGGCAAGGCAAAACAATTCTTCAATCCTCAAAAGAAAAATGAGGGGGAAGGAACTTCCTTCAATCCAACATGCTAAAACTGTGGCAAAAAGGGTCATATTAAACCCGACTGTCCTCAAGGCCAAAAGAAACATGAAAAATCAGATAAAAGGCCACAGAAGGATAGAAAAGCAAGAAGAGCTTATATTGCGTGGGATGAGAACGACATGGACTCCTCCGACGAATCGGATAATGAAGAAGCAAATTTATGTCTCATGGCCAACCATGAGGAAGATGAGGTAAACAATTTTGAGCTTGAAACTGATTTAACTTATGATGATTTACTTATTGCCTGTGAGTAGTTAAATGATGAAAATGTTAGACTGCGCAAAAGCATTTCTTCATCTAAGAAAAACATTTCTTTCTTTGAAACAAAAATAAGTATTTTGAACAACGAAATGGAAGCTCTTAAAGAAAAACAAGTCGTTCCAATCGAAACCTCCCCATGCACTTCTTGTGAAAACAAAAAGAATGAAGTTTTTAAGTGTGATGAATGCAGCGTTTTGAAAAATAAAATCGAGGATTTATACAACACGCTTGCAAAATTTACTATGGGAAGAGATAATCTAAATGTTCTTTTAGGAAATCAAAAAGGTACTTATGACAAAGCTGGTATGGGCTTTCGCCCGAAAATTCATGAAAAATCTTTCAAAAAATTCTTTTGTCCAAACAACACATCAAGTAGCCCCTTTGTCAAATGTTTTCACTATGGTAGGAAAGGACACACTGCTTCTATTTGCAATGTTAGGAAAAATAAAGAAGTGAATGGCATAAAGACATGGGTTCCAAAGGGCGTATTACCCAAAGCTAACTCTCAAGGACCCAAAATGATTTGGGTACCAAAGGTTAAAACTTGATTCTGTGTTGTAGGTGTGCTTGAAGGCCAAGAACTCTAATTGGTATCTTGACAGTGGTTGTTCAAAGCACATGACGGGAGACAAAACCAAGTTCTCCTCTATATCATCCAAAAAGGGTGGCTATGTTTTCTATGGTGAAAACAATAAAGAACTTTTGGGAAATAACCACCTTGAGGAACAAATAAGTCAAGAGAAAAAGGATGAAGATCAACCACCTCTTAGTATCGATGATTCACCTCACTCAAATCTTCAAGAGAATGGAGAACATCAAGACACCATCCTCTTGACAACATAATAGGTGATATTTCAAAAGGGGTAACAACTCGAAACTCTCTTAAACATGCATGTCATTACATGGCTTTCGTATCTCAAATTGAACCTAAAGATATTGATGATGCTATCATTGATGAACATTGGACTCTTGCCATGCAAGAAGAGTTGAACCAATTTGAAAGAAACAATGTTTGGGAACTTGTTCCCAAACCTAAGGATCAGTTAGTCATTGGGACTAAATGGGTCTTTCGTAACAAGCTTGATGAAAACGGTATAATTGTTAGGAATAAAGCTAGGCTTGTCGCTAAAGGATATAAT
Organism: Ammopiptanthus mongolicus; assembly: GCA_039655645.1. NCBI lineage: Eukaryota > Viridiplantae > Streptophyta > Magnoliopsida > Fabales > Fabaceae > Ammopiptanthus > Ammopiptanthus mongolicus. The sequence goes on from CM077350.1 coordinate 22,141,906, forward strand.
CAACAAGAGGGCATAGATTTCGATGAAACCTATGCTCCAGTGGCTAGATTAGAAGCTATCCGCATGCTTCTTGCATTTGCATGCATTATGGATTTCAAACTCTTTCAAATGGATGTAAAAAGTGCTTTTCTTAATGGTTATATTCAAGAAGAAGTCTATGTGGACCAACCCCCTGGTTTTTCAAATTTTGAATTTCCTAATCATGTCTTCAAACTAAAAAAGGCTCTATATGGTTTGAAACAAGCTCCTAGAGCTTGGTATGATCGTCTAAGCAAGTTTTTACTTGAAAATGATTTTGAAAGAGGAAAAGTGGACACCACTCTTTTTATCAAAAATAAAAAGCATGACATTTTACTTGTTCAAATTTATGTGGACGATATTATATTTGGTGCAACTAACGAATCTTTGTGTAAGGACTTTTCTAACATAATGCAAAATGAGTTTGAAATGTCAATGATGGGCGAGCTCAACTACTTCCTTGGGCTTCAAATCAAGCAATCAAAAGAAGGAATATTCATAAATCAAGCAAAATATTGCAAGGAGCTACTCAAGAAATTTGGAATGAACAATGCCAAAGAAATATCCACACCAATGAGCACCTCTTGCTACCTTGATAAAGATGAGGAAAGTAAGTCGGTTGAAGTAAGTAAGTATAGAGGTATGATAGGTTCACTTCTTTATCTTACAGCAAGTCGCCCTGATATAATGTTTAGTGTTTGCATGTGTGCACGTTTTCAATCTAACCCTAAGGAATCACATCTCACAGCGGTAAAACGCATTATGAGATATCTCATTGGCACACAAAATATGGGTTTATAGTACCCTAAAGGTGCTGATTGCACTTTAATTGGGTACTCGGATTCAGATTTTGCGGGATGCAAAATGGATCGAAAAAGCACCAGTGGGACTTGTCACTTGTTAGGAAATGCATTAGTTTCTTGGCATAGTAAGAAGCAAGCCAGTGTGGCTTTGTCCTCTGCCGAAGCGGAATACGTAGCGGCAGGTAGTTGTTGTGCCCAAATAATTTGGATGAAGCAACAGTTAAATGACTATAGAATAAATCTTAGAACTGTTCCAATTAAATGTGCCAACACAAGTGCCATAAACCTCACTAAAAATCCGGTTTATCACTCTCGAACCAAGCACATTGAAATTAGGCATCACTTCATAAGAGATCATGTACAAAAAGGTGATTGCATGATTGAGTTTGTGGAAACATCTAAGCAACTCGCAGACATTTTTACTAAACCATTGCCTAAAGAAAATTTCTTCTTCATAAGAACGGAATTAGGTATTCTTAATGAATCATGCATTGAATGAAATATCTTATGTGCATCATACTATTTTTTCCCTTGTTATCCCTAACTTGTGTGTTGAAGTGTGTAAACAGGATACATGCTCTATGTACTAAAATTCAAATTTCTTTAGCCATAATCGATTATAGCATAGGCATAATCCATTATTCACAAGTCAGAGGACCAGGAATCGATTACAGTAATCGATTACAATTGAAAGGGGGAGAAAAAGAACAAAAGTCAGACGCACCATAATCGATTAGACTAATCGATTATAAATGCAAGAACAAGGAAGGAGAATCGATTACATAATCGATTATATATTCATCTCAACAATCTCAAATAACTGATTAGATAATCGATTATTCGAAGACCCAGACTATAATCGATTACATAATCGATTTCGCAAATACCAAAAGTTGCCACTAAAGGAATAATCGATCATGAGGCATTCAATAATCGATTATGGGTCATGGATGAGCGCATCAGGAGCCAACACGGTAAGACATAATCGATTATGCTCACTTACATAATCGATTAAAAGGTCAGTAACGTTCATTTTGGTCATTTTGGACTGTTTCTAACTTTCCTGAATATATGCCTTGCTCTTGTTTGCACTTTTCCCGCCTTTTTTGATAATGCCAAAAGGGGGAGAGTTATATGATTGCATAGTTCAGGGAGAGTTTGCATGCTTTAGGGGGAGTTGCTATTTTTACATTTTGCATAAAAATAAGGTGTAGAGTATTTTATCTGTGCATTAACTCTGATTTCTTAAAATTCAAATACTCTATCTCGTCATTAGAGCAAATCCCTCCTTGAGATGTTTGTCATCATCAAAAAGGGGGAGAATGTGAATATATGCCTTGACAGGATTAATCTAGTTTTTGATGATTGACAAAAGGAACCGGAAAGTCAAGTATACAAAAAGCGGAAAAGAAGATCATGGAGATCAAGTGCTTCAAGACTGGGTTATGGGAATTTTTATTTCTTGTAATCGGTGTTTATTAGGATCTTTTTGTAAATGGTTCTAAAGCTCTCATATTTAAAATCAATCACACACACACATTACGTTAACTTAAAAGCCTTTTATTAAAAATAATAGAAATTTCATTATAGCCGTTAAGTTTTCAAACAAAATAATGTACATAATCGATTATGAATATGTCATAATCGATTATACTCAAATCAGGGAAGTCATAATCGATTATCCTAATCGATTATGCTGCGAAAGTAAATCAGCGCGTTTTTTCTCAAGGGATAATCGATTATGGACATACCATAATCGATTATGAAGCGACTGCCTTGTTTTTTAAATGGGCTTAACCTAATTCCTATGGGCTTAAAAGTTTTTCTATAAATAGGAATGCCAAGGCAACTCTAAAACACACGAATCCTATTGCGATCTGAAACTCTGTTTATTTTATTACTTACTCTCACATATTCACTTTTGATTATTCTTTGAATAGAGAGCTTTACATATCATATAGTTTGAATTGTACTTTGAGCTTCAATTTGTAATCTTTATCTGCACTACTTGAGTGCTACATTCTTCTTCTACTTCTTCTTGTTCTTGGGTGTGAATCCCTTTTTCTTTAAAGAGAAACAATATCTCTTGAACTTGAGGCTCTTGCACAAAGGGAGGTGATATCCCATTATTTTGTGTGGAGAGTTGCAACACCCTTTCCCGAGTGCCACATTCCCGAACGTTTATAGGGCCGAAAATATTTCTTAATGCGGAAAATACGGTTTTCTTTTTTTTTTCTTTTCACAAGATGCAATGGAAAGGTAATAATACTAATAAACGAACTTAGGTTCGCCATGCATTTCTAGAACATACCACAGAACAGAAACAGAAATGGAAACGTCAATATTATTATATACAGACATAGGTCTAATGTATAACTAATACAATAAGAAATACAATATGTACAAGGAGTCGTAGCTCCCAAAAGTACTACAAAAACGACATAGTCTGGCCGACAACAAAACTAGACCACAAAAAGAAGGTCCTCCTCTGGCTCAAAGGAACTACTGGACTAAACCATCATCACGTCCATCTGTTCAAACAGCAACAGCAAGTACCAACAGAAAACATACAGATATGGGTGAGATTCCCGTTCATCAACACAGCAAAACAGCAATAGTAAAAACGGGACGACTCACCGGGTAACCACGTACCCAACATGCTTACAGGAATTCTCAATGTCAAACATATTAAGCAGTTGACAGCATAAAATAAGGTATTCTTTAACAGTACAACGATGTATAACAGTAAATGTAAACATCAATAGCCATGCAATGCAATGCAATGTATATGACTCAATGTCAATGTCACTGGGTACTACTCTGACCCCTACTCCATGGAGCTAACAAAACATTCGGAGAGAGTGAATGGGAGGACATGTTCCGTGCGCGCCAGCCTTGGGCAAGATGCTACAACATTCGTAACGTGCACGTATCTGGCTTTTACGGAAACACTCTCAACCAAACATGAAAAGTACGGCATCTAGTAGAGGATATAAGTGTATTGCACGGATTCGCCACGACACAGAAGAGCTACCAACTGGTCACATGTAAGCCCTTCCAACCCTGATACCTCCCAAAAGACCATTGAAGATCGTCACCGTAAGATTCGTACCCGCATCAAGGTGTAAGCTCAACTCCTAGGCTCAAGGCCTTACAACTATGCAAATGAAATGCCAATGCTTACACAAAGCAGATGCGATCAAGCAATGTCTATCCCCAGATAAACCTCAAAGTCTACTAAGGTTCTCTTCCTTAGGAACTATACGCGTCTTTTGAAAACAAAACCTTTATCCACCGGATAAATCTCGTGATCCCTCCGGGATCGAGTCATCACAAGACTGAAACAATTGAACGACTGAGCGGGGTCCGAATCACCGGTCCGTCATCGAACTACTGTCTCAAAACCCAAAACATTTGTAAACCAGAACAACTTCTCAATTGAAAACTCATTTGATTTGAAACAATCTTTGAAACACTTACTTGCTCTATTTTTAGCATTTTCTGAACATGTAATTCGCTTAGCGAAATTACATTCGCTTAGCGAAATTGAAACAAGAATGCCTCTTTTGGAACTCCTCTGGTTCGCTCGGCGAGTCATAAATCGCGTAGCGAATGGTATTGTATTCGCGTAGCGAATATGAATTCGCTTAGCGCAATTTCAGACGGTTAAACCTCTTTGTAAAACGCGAAATGTATTGTATTCGCTTAGCGAATATGAATTCGCTTAGCGAAAGTTAAGACGGTTAAACCTCTTTGTAAACGCCTCTGGATCGCTCGGCGAAACAGAATTCGTGTAGCGAAATGCATTGTATTCGCGTAGCGAAAATAATTTCGCTTAGCGAAATGGAGGCGGTTATACCTCCTTTGGAGACTTCTCTGGGTCGCTCAGCGAGACGTAATTCGCGTAGCGAAACTCGTTTGATTGGCTTAGCGAATATGAATTCGCTTAGCGAAAGTGAGGCAGTGATGCCCAACTTAGGCTTTCCCCTGTTTTCGCGTAGCGAAAGTAAATTCGCTTAGCGAAATGCCTTAAAACAAGACATCAACCTTAGGGAACCATTTTGATTCTCTTCATGAAACCACTTCTTTTCTCATTTTGAGTCCCTTGATTAACTATATGGACTATGGATAAGGTATAAAATATGTTTCACTTTGGTGAAAGCACTTTGAGCTTTAATTTCCATTCAAAGACACTTAGGGTTTTCTTTGAAAAACACAAGTTATTGAAAACACTTTCTTTACATCAAAACTTGACTTAATCAAGATCTACTCATGTTCTTCCTTTTCTCAAAGCCATGGCTAAAAGCCAACTAGGAATCAATGTGAAGTTTTACTCCATCAACCAAACAAAATATGGCTCACAATACTTACACAATCATGATAACCATAATACACATTACTACATCATAATCAAACATCCAAGTCCATCACACATTATGGTCTCATAATCAACAATAAAAGTCCATACTTGACCTAGTGATCAAAGTAGGTTTTTCAACATACATGAAAATGATTTTCATCAATCATATCATCATCAACTTATGCTAAAGCACACTACAACATACTCAAGCATAAACACATCATAACAATCTTGTTCTCCAAGAGAACTTAACAAAACTTAACACATAAAAGTGAACCCAAACTAAAGGGTTTCACCCAAACATAAATTTAAACAACCATTCTCACTACCACCATCTTGGTGTGATGAGGTTCTTCTCCCCATACCTCTTGATGAGCAGATTCCCAGATCAAAGTCGGTTGATCGGTTTCTGAACCTCCTGATAATCGTCAACAACTACAACAACACAACAACCAACATTATACAACAATCAAAACCAAACTCAACTATTACAACAAAGAGGGTTTCGGCCACCCTAGGTTAAAAAGGTTAGAAATTGGTTTTGGTTTCCATTTCATGGATTCAAAGGCATTAGGAAAACTAAGGATGAAATCTAGTGTTAAAAATCAAAACTTGATGAAAACACTATTCATCATCTTCCAAGAGGGTTCGGCCAAAAATGCTTTTTGAGCTATGATGAGAGTTGAATCATAAGCTCTTGGGTTTAGGTAGAGATTGATGATGTGAGTTCAAAGAACTTGGTCTTATCTCAAAAGGATTTTTCTACAATTTCCTATGGATTTTCAAAGTTTTGGATCTAAGAAATTCTTTTCATGAAAATGAAGATTGATCTTGAAATAAAGAAAGATTCAAGAAGCTAAGAGATCATAGAAGTGATCTTACCTTGAAATGAAGAAAGATTGCTCAAGGAATCAAGTGAATCCAACAAAAACTCAAGCTTTTCTAGGTGAAAATGGAGTTTTCTCTCAAGAACAACTATGGAACTCTATGGTGTGAGGGGCTGTGCGAAAATGATGAAGTGTGGGGCTGAGTTCAGCCTCTTAAAAGTTCACTTAAGGGTAAAAAGGTCATTTTCCAAAAGGGTATAATGGTAAAAGTGTAAAAGACTAAGGTTAGGGGCATTTTGGTCATTTTGCGTCCAGATATTTCCGAACGTCATGACGACTCTGGCATACTCTCCCAAGTGCCCTGGGATGATGTGATATCAAGATTATCTTTTGGCGAGTCTCGGTAAGTCCATATGTGGCTCCGTTCGTCACCCGATTGAGGATTCCGCCCGAACGAAGGTCAGGAAGTTATTTTTCTGAAATTTTTACGAAATTTAACCAAAACGTAGAGAATCGAATTCTAAGACTTACTGTCTCGTTCACGGGTCCATCTGAGGTTCCGAGCAGTAAAATCATATTGTCAGTGTAAAAACGCAGACCGGACTCCGTTTGAGTTTTCGACTCAAAACTTAATCGTAGCTTCCTACGATATCGTCGAGCATGACTGTGGTCTCGGAATATTTTATTTCTATTCCTAAGACCTCAAAAAAAATAAAGACATTAAAATACTAAAGAAATAGAAAACTTGAAAATCGGGGCGTTACATTCCTACCCCTCTTAAAAGAATTTCGTCCTCGAAATTATACGTACCTCTTAAAACAAACTCGGATACTGTTGTTGCATGTCCTCTTCTCTTTCCCAGGTAACATCACCTGTAGTCTCGTTCCAGATAACTTTGACTAAAGCTATCTCCTTCCCTCGCAGTTTCTTTTCCTCCTGTCCTCGATCTTAACCGGCAATGTCTCATAGGTTAGGTTATCCTTCAGCTGTACTGAATCAGACTCTATGACGTGACTGGGATCAGGAATATACTTCCGCAATTGCGAAACATGAAAAACATTATGAAGGTTGGATAGAAAAGGCGGTAAAGCTATTTGGTAAGCTACTGGACCTATCCGACGAAGAATTTGATAAGGTCCAATGAATTTTGGAGTGAGTTTTCTGGACTTCAAGACCCTGCCCACCCCAGTCATCGGAGTGACTCTCAAAAACACATGATCCCCTTCCTCGAACTCAAGTGGCCTACGTCTTTTATCCGCATAACTCTTCTGTCGGCTCTGAGTCGTCCTCATCTTTTCTTGAATCAGTTTCACCTTCTCGGTTGTTTGTTGCACTAGTTCAGGTCCTAATGAAGCACTTTCTCCATCTTGGTACCAACACAAAGGTGTTCTGCAACGTCGTCCATATAAAGCTTCGTAGGGTGCCATCCCTATACTCGAATGATAACTGTTGTTGTAGGTAAACTCTATCAACGGTAGGAAATTCTCCCAACTACCGGCATGTTCCAACACACACGCCCTCAACAGATTCCTCTAAAGACTGAATCGTCCTTTCCGATTGTCCATCAGTTTGAGGATGGTAAGCCGAACTTAATCGTAACTTTGTTCCTAAAGCTTCATGTAAACTTTGCCAAAAACGCGAAGTAAAACGCGGATCTCTATCCGATATGATACTTGAAGGTACTCCATGCAGTCTCACAATCTCACTGATATAAATCTGAGTAAGCTTTTCCATAGAATACTTGAGATTAATCGGTAGAAAATGAGCTGATTTCGTAAGCATATCAATTATAACCCAAATGGAATCGTATCCTTTAGGTGTCCTTGGCAAACATGTTACGAAATCCATTGCTATGCTGTCCCATTTCCACTCTGGGATATCCAACGGAAGTAACATTCCAGCTGGCCTCTGATGTTCAACCTTTGCTTTCTGACATACTAAGCAAGATGCCACATAATCAGCTACATCTCTTTTCATCCCTTGCCACCAAAACAATCGCTTCAGGTCTTGGTACATCTTGGTTGACCCTGGATGCATACTCAACTTGCTTCTATGAGCTTCGTCCAGAATTAACCTCCTTATCTCCGGGTTGTTTGGCACACAAACCCGTTCTCCTCGTCTTAGGATTCCATCTGCTCTTTCTTTGTATTCCGACGTCATCCCCTTCTTTAGATTCCTTCGCTCTTTCTCCAGATACTGGTCGTATACTTGTTTCTCCCGAATCTGATCCATCAGATCACAAGATACTGTAACCATACCTACACATAGTCTTCCTGGCATACTAACCACGGACAGATGCATATCCCTGAACTGTTCCAACAGCTCATGTTCCTTAACCATCATGGCAGACACATGTAACACCCTTCTACTCAGGGCATCCGCTACCACATTAGCTTTTCCCGGATGATACTGCAACTGGAAATCATAGTCCTTCAAAAATTCCAGCCACCGTCTTTGTCTCATGTTGAGCTCTTTCTGATCAAACAGATACTTCAAGCTCTTATGGTCACTGAAGACATTAAACGTCGAACCATACAAGTAGTGCCTCCAAATCTTCAACGCAAAGACTACCGCTGCTAACTCCAGATCATGAGTTGGGTAGTTCTTCTCATGCTCTTTCAACTGTCTCGAGGCATACGCTACCACCTTTCGATTCTGCATCAGAACACAACCTAATCCTTGGTATGAAGCATCACAGTACACTTCAAAAGATTCGTTTGGATCTGGCAATATCAACACTGGTGATGTAGTTAGCCTCTTCTTCAACTCTTGAAAACTCTGCTCACAGGCGTCAGTCCATTCAAACGCTTTGTCCTTCCTCGTCAATTGGGTAAGAGGTCCTACAATCTTAGAAAATCCCTCAATGAACCTCCGATAATACCCAGCCAAACCCACAAAACTGCGTATTTCAGTCACTGTGGTTGGTCTTTCCCACTCAAGAACTGCTTCAACCTTTGACGGATCTACAACAATTCCTTCCTTTTTGAAATTACATGACCCAAAAATTGCACTTCGTCGAGCCAAAACTCACACTTGGACAGTTTTGCATACAGCTGTTTCTCTTTCAGAACTTGAAGAACCACACTAAGATGTTCAGCATGTTCTTCCTGGTCTCGTGAATAGATAAGTATGTCATCTATGAAGACAACGACAAACTGATCTAGGTATGGACGAAAGATCCTATTCATATAATCCATGAATATCGCTGGAGCATTCGTCACACCAAACGGCATCACAAGATACTCATAGTGCCCATAGCGTGTTCGAAACGCTGTCTTCGGTATATCTTCTGCCTTCACACGAATCTGGTGATAACCCGATCGCAAATCAATCTTGGAGAAAACTGCCGCTCCCCTCAACTGATCCATCAAGTCATCTATCCTCGGAAGTGGATACTTGTTCTTAATAGTAACTTTATTCAACTGGCGATAATCCACACATAACCGAGATGTTCCATCTTTCTTTTTCACCAACAGCACAGGTGCTCCCCACGGTGACACACTGGGTCTAACAAACTGTTTCCTCAATAAGTCTACCAACTGTTCCTTCAACGTTTCCAACTCAGCAGGTGCCATACGATACGGTGCCATAGACACTGGTCCTATTCCTGGCACAAGATCGATTGCAAACTCGATGTCCCGAACTGGCGGCAAACCTGGTACGTCTTCAGGAAAGACTTCCGGAAACTCATTCACGACAGGTATGCGCTCTAAGACTAGCTCGCTCTTGACCTCCAAAGAAGATAGTAACATGTATCCTTGAGCTCCTTCTCTCAAAGAAGCGTTTACTTGGTTGGCAGTCAAAAATCCAGAATTCTCACAACGAGGGAAAACTAAGGTTTTATTTGCACAGTCTAGCAGGATATGATTAGAAGACAACCAATCCATTCCTAAGATTACATCCATTTGCAAGAGAGGCAAACAGATCAAATCAATCAAAAATATTCTATCTTTAACAGAAATAGAACAGTTCAAACAAACTTTTGCAGTTACAACAGGCTTTGCAGTAGGCGTAGAAATTACCAAATCAAAAGGTAAAGAAGACACAGGTAATCCCAACAGATTCACACAGTCATAGGCAATAAAGGAATGCGTTGCGCCTGAATCAAATAGTACAGTTAAGGTTTCACCTCCCATGACACACTGACCTTGGATCAAGTCTTCATTCTGAGAAGCTTCAGCACCACCCATAGTGTAGACTCTGCCCTTCATCTTAGGCCTTGCAGCTTGGACATTGTTAACAGAATGTTCCAACTTCGGTTGCATGCATTCACGTGAGATGTGTCCCGGCTTCCCACACTTGAAGCAGATAATCCCTTTGATCGAACAATCTCTGGTGATGTGATTGCTCTTCCCACACTTCATGCACTTGTTTGGGGCATTTCCAGACTGACTGAAACTCCCACTGCTTCCTCCAACAGAACGTTGTTGTCGATCTTGTTGCTTTGCATACGGCTTCCATCGAGATTTGTTGTCTCGACCACCGCTTCCTCTCTGGAACTTGCTCGGTCCAGAACTCTGTACCCGCTTGTCCTTAGGCTCCAAACTCTCGATCAAACGACACTTTTCCATTAACCTCGGAAAAACAGAAATTTCCAATGGAACTACAGCTCTCTTCAAGTCGATCCTTAGACCTCCTTCGAATTTTCTGCACTTCCACTCCTCTCTTGGGTTGTCCAGAAAGTAATTTGAGAACTTTGCTAGACTTTCAAATTTAGCCCCGTATTCAGCTACGGTCATTCCCCCCTGTCTCAGCTGGAGGAACTCCATCTCTTTCTCGTGCCTTGCACTTGCAGGAAAATACTTTTCCAGGAATTTTCCCTTAAAAGCATTCCAGTCAACAGCTTGTTGGTCATGCACCAGCATCTGACGGGCTCCTTCCCACCAGTATTCAGCATCCTCCACCAGCATATAGGTTGCATAGACAACCTTGTCATTCTCAGTACATCTCATCACTCCAAAGATCTTCTCCAGCGTTTGGATCCAGCGTTCAGCCAACTCAGGATTGAATTCACCTTTGAATTGAGGTGGATTCCGACGAAGAAATTCATCCAGTCCTCTACCTCCAGCAGCTCGTTCATCACGTCGAGCCATAGCAGCAGCCATGTCCCGTATGGCATTCACAGCAGCAGTCAGGTTTTGAGCAGCCATTGCTACCTTCAAAACCAGAACTAACAAACACAAGAACCACAACAAAACTAAAGCAAACAACAGAGAATCACATAGAGAACACAACACAACCAAGACAGACCATAACCTACAACCCCAAAAAGACTCGGCCAGCTCTGATACCAAACAATGCAACACCCTTTCCCGAGTGCCACATTCCCGAACGTTTATAGGGCCGAAAATATTTCTTAATGCGGAAAATACGGTTTTTTTTTTTTTTTCTTTTCACAAGATGCAATGGAAAGGTAATAATACTAATAAACGAACTTAGGTTCGCCATGCATTTCTAGAACATACCACAGAACAGAAACAGAAATGGAAACGTCAACATTATTATATACAGACATAGGTCTAATGTATAACTAATACAATAAGAAATACAATATGTACAAGGAGTCGTAGCTCCCAAAAGTACTACAAAAACGACATAGTCTGGCCGACAACAAAACTAGACCACAAAAAGAAGGTCCTCCTCTGGCTCAAAGGAACTACTGGACTGAACCATCATCACGTCCATCTGTTCAAACAGCAACAGCAAGTACCAACAGAAAACATACAGATATGGGTGAGATTCCCGTTCATCAACACAGCAAAACAGCAATAGTAAAAACGGGACGACTCACCGGGTAACCACGTACCCAACATGCTTACAGGAATTCTCAATGTCAAACATATTAAGCAGTTGACAGCATAAAATAAGGTATTCTTTAACAGTACAACGATGTATAACAGTAAATGTAAACATCAATAGCCATGCAATGCAATGCAATGTATATGACTCAATGTCAATGTCACTGGGTACTACTCTGACCCCTACTCCATGGAGCTAACAAAACATTCGGAGAGAGTGAATGGGAGGACATGTTCCGTGCGCGCCAGCCTTGGGCAAGATGCTACAACATTCGTAACGTGCACGTATCTGGCTTTTACGGAAACACTCTCAACCAAACATGAAAAGTACGGCATCTAGTAGAGGATATCAGTGTATTGCACGGATTCACCACGACACAGAAGAGCTACCAACTGGTCACATGTAAGCCCTTCCAACCCTGATACCTCCCAAAAGACCATTGAAGATCGTCACCGTAAGATTCGCACCCGCATCAAGGTGTAAGCTCAACTCCTAGGCTCAAGGCCTTACAACTATGCAAATAATATGCCAATGCTTACACAAAGCAGATGCGATCAAGCAATGTCTATCCCCCGGATAAACCTCAAAGTCTACTAAGGTTCTCTTCCTTAGGAACTATACGCGTCTTTTGAAAACAAAACCTTTATCCACCGGATAAATCTCGTGATCCCTCCGGGATCGAGTCATCACAAGACTGAAACAATTGAACGACTGAGCGGGGTCCGAATCACCGGTCCGTCATCGAACTACTGTCTCAAAACCCAAAACATTTGTAAACCAGAACAACTTCTCAATTGAAAACTCATTTGATTTGAAACAATCTTTGAAACACTTACTTGCTCTATTTTTAGCATTTTCTGAACATGTAATTCGCTTAGCGAAATTACATTCGCTTAGCGAAATTGAAACAAGAATGCCTCTTTTGGAACTCCTCTGGTTCGCTCGGCGAGTCATAAATCGCGTAGCGAATGGTATTGTATTCGCGTAGCGAATATGAATTCGCTTAGCGCAATTTCAGACGGTTAAACCTCTTTGTAAACGCGAAATGTATTGTATTCGCTTAGCGAATATGAATTCGCTTAGCGAAAGTTCAGACGGTTAAACCTCTTTGTAAACGCCTCTGGATCGCTCGGCGAAACAGAATTCGTGTAGCGAAATGCATTGTATTCGCGTAGCGAAAATAATTTCGCTTAGCGAAATGGAGGCGGTTATACCTCCTTTGGAGACTTCTCTGGGTCGCTCAGCGAGACGTAATTCGCGTAGCGAAACTCGTTTGATTGGCTTAGAGAATATGAATTCGCTTAGCGAAAGTGAGGCAGTGATGCCCAACTTAGGCTTTCCCCTGTTTTCGCGTAGCGAAAGTAAATTCGCTTAGCGAAATGCCTTAAAACAAGACATCAACCTTAGGGAACCATTTTGATTCTCTTCATGAAACCACTTCTTTTCTCATTTTGAGTCCCTTGATTAACTATATGGACTATGGATAAGGTATAAAATATGTTTCACTTTGGTGAAAGCACTTTGAGCTTTAATTTCCATTCAAAGACACTTAGGGTTTTCTTTGAAAAACACAAGTTATTGAAAACACTTTCTTTACATCAAAACTTGACTTAATCAAGATCTACTCATGTTCTTCCTTTTCTCAAAGCCATGGCTAAAAGCCAACTAGGAATCAATGTGAAGTTTTACTCCATCAACCAAACAAAATATGGCTCACAATACTTACACAATCATGATAACCATAATACACATTACTACATCATAATCAAACATCCAAGTCCATCACACATTATGGTCTCATAATCAACAATAAAAGTCCATACTTGACCTAGTGATCAAAGTAGGTTTTTCAACATACATGAAAATGATTTTCATCAATCATATCATCATCAACTTATGCTAAAGCACACTACAACATACTCAAGCATAAACACATCATAACAATCTTGTTCTCCAAGAGAACTTAACAAAACTTAACACATAAAAGTGAACCCAAACTAAAGGGTTTCACCCAAACATAAATTTAAACAACCATTCTCACTACCACCATCTTGGTGTGATGAGGTTCTTCTCCCCATACCTCTTGATGAGCAGATTCCCAGATCAAAGTCGGTTGATCGGTTTCTGAACCTCCTGATAATCGTCAACAACTACAACAACACAACAACCAACATTATACAACAATCAAAACCAAACTCAACTATTACAACAAAGAGGGTTTCGGCCACCCTAGGTTAAAAAGGTTAGAAATTGGTTTTGGTTTCCATTTCATGGATTCAAAGGCATTAGGAAAACTAAGGATGAAATCTAGTGTTAAAAATCAAAACTTGATGAAAACACTATTCATCATCTTCCAAGAGGGTTCGGCCAAAAATGCTTTTTGAGCTATGATGAGAGTTGAATCATAAGCTCTTGGGTTTAGGTAGAGATTGATGATGTGAGTTCAAAGAACTTGGTCTTATCTCAAAAGGATTTTTCTACAATTTCCTATGGATTTTCAAAGTTTTGGATCTAAGAAATTCTTTTCATGAAAATGAAGATTGATCTTGAAATAAAGAAAGATTCAAGAAGCTAAGAGATCATAGAAGTGATCTTACCTTGAAATGAAGAAAGATTGCTCAAGGAATCAAGTGAATCCAACAAAAACTCAAGCTTTTCTAGGTGAAAATGGAGTTTTCTCTCAAGAACAACTATGGAACTCTATGGTGTGAGGGGCTGTGCGAAAATGATGAAGTGAGGGGCTGAGTTCAGCCTCTTAAAAGTTCACTTAAGGGTAAAAAGGTCATTTTCCAAAAGGGTATAATGGTAAAAGTGTAAAAGACTAAGGTTAGGGGCATTTTGGTCATTTTGCGTCCAGATATTTCCGAACGTCATGACGACTCTGGCATACTCTCCCAAGTGCCCTGGGATGATGTGATATCAAGATTATCTTTTGGCGAGTCTCGGTAAGTCCATATGTGGCTCCGTTCGTCACCCGATTGAGGATTCCGCCCGAACGAAGGTCAGGAAGTTATTTTTCTGAAATTTTTACGAAATTTAACCAAAACGTAGAGAATCGAATTCTAAGACTTACTGTCTCGTTCACGGGTCCATCTGAGGTCTTCCGAGCAGTAAAATCATATTGTCAGTGTAAAAACGCAGACCGGACTCCGTTTGAGTTTTCGACTCAAAACTTAATCGTAGCTTCCTACGATATCGTCGAGCATGACTGTGGTCTCGGAATATTTTATTTCTATTCCTAAGACCTCAAAAAAAATAAAGACATTAAAATACTAAAGAAATAGAAAACTTGAAAATCGGGGCGTTACATTCCTACCCCTCTTAAAAGAATTTCGTCCTCGAAATTATACGTACCTCTTAAAACAAACTCGGATACTGTTGTTGCATGTCCTCTTCTCTTTCCCAGGTAACATCACCTGTAGTCTCGTTCCAGATAACTTTGACTAAAGCTATCTCCTTCCCTCGCAGTTTCTTTATCCTCCTGTCCTCGATCTTAACCGGCAATGTCTCATAGGTTAGGTTATCCTTCAGCTGTACTGAATCAGACTCTATGACGTGACTGGGATCAGGAATATACTTCCGCAATTGCGAAACATGAAAAACATTATGAAGGTTGGATAGAAAAGGCGGTAAAGCTATTTGGTAAGCTACTGGACCTATCCGACGAAGAATTTGATAAGGTCCAATGAATTTTGGAGTGAGTTTTCTGGACTTCAAGACCCTGCCCACCCCAGTCATCGGAGTGACTCTCAAAAACACATGATCCCCTTCCTCGAACTCAAGTGGCCTACGTCTTTTATCCGCATAACTCTTCTGTCGGCTCTGAGTCGTCCTCATCTTTTCTTGAATCAGTTTCACCTTCTCGGTTGTTTGTTGCACTAGTTCAGGTCCTAATGAAGCACTTTCTCCATCTTGGTACCAACACAAAGGTGTTCTGCAACGTCGTCCATATAAAGCTTCGTAGGGTGCCATCCCTATACTCGAATGATAACTGTTGTTGTAGGTAAACTCTATCAACGGTAGGAAATTCTCCCAACTACCGGCATGTTCCAACACACACGCCCTCAACAGATTCCTCTAAAGACTGAATCGTCCTTTCCGATTGTCCATCAGTTTGAGGATGGTAAGCCGAACTTAATCGTAACTTTGTTCCTAAAGCTTCATGTAAACTTTGCCAAAAACGCGAAGTAAAACGCGGATCTCTATCCGATATGATACTTGAAGGTACTCCATGCAGTCTCACAATCTCACTGATATAAATCTGAGTAAGCTTTTCCATAGAATACTTGAGATTAATCGGTAGAAAATGAGCTGATTTCGTAAGCATATCAATTATAACCCAAATGGAATCGTATCCTTTAGGTGTCCTTGGCAAACATGTTACGAAATCCATTGCTATGCTGTCCCATTTCCACTCTGGGATATCCAACGGAAGTAACATTCCAGCTGGCCTCTGATGTTCAACCTTTGCTTTCTGACATACTAAGCAAGATGCCACATAATCAGCTACATCTCTTTTCATCCCTTGCCACCAAAACAATCGCTTCAGGTCTTGGTACATCTTGGTTGACCCTGGATGCATACTCAACTTGCTTCTATGAGCTTCGTCCAGAATTAACCTCCTTATCTCCGGGTTGTTTGGCACACAAACCCGTTCTCCTCGTCTTAGGATTCCATCTGCTCTTTCTTTGTATTCCGACGTCATCCCCTTCTTTAGATTCCTTCGCTCTTTCTCCAGATACTGGTCGTATACTTGTTTCTCCCGAATCTGATCCATCAGATCACAAGATACTGTAACCATACCTACACATAGTCTTCCTGGCATACTAACCACGGACAGATGCATATCCCTGAACTGTTCCAACAGCTCATGTTCCTTAACCATCATGGCAGACACATGTAACACCCTTCTACTCAGGGCATCCGCTACCACATTAGCTTTTCCCGGATGATACTGCAACTGGAAATCATAGTCCTTCAAAACTTCCAGCCACCGTCTTTGTCTCATGTTGAGCTCTTTCTGATCAAACAGATACTTCAAGCTCTTATGGTCACTGAAGACATTAAACGTCGAACCATACAAGTAGTGCCTCCAAATCTTCAACGCAAAGACTACCGCTGCTAACTCCAGATCATGAGTTGGGTAGTTCTTCTCATGCTCTTTCAACTGTCTCGAGGCATACGCTACCACCTTTCGATTCTGCATCAGAACACAACCTAATCCTTGGTATGAAGCATCACAGTACACTTCAAAAGATTCGTTTGGATCTGGCAATATCAACACTGGTGATGTAGTTAGCCTCTTCTTCAACTCTTGAAAACTCTGCTCACAGGCGTCAGTCCATTCAAACGCTTTGTCCTTCCTCGTCAATTGGGTAAGAGGTCCTACAATCTTAGAAAATCCCTCAATGAACCTCCGATAATACCCAGCCAAACCCACAAAACTGCGTATTTCAGTCACTGTGGTTGGTCTTTCCCACTCAAGAACTGCTTCAACCTTTGACGGATCTACAACAATTCCTTCCTTTGAAATTACATGACCCAAAAATTGCACTTCGTCGAGCCAAAACTCACACTTGGACAGTTTTGCATACAGCTGTTTCTCTTTCAGAACTTGAAGAACCACACTAAGATGTTCAGCATGTTCTTCCTGGTCTCGTGAATAGATAAGTATGTCATCTATGAAGACAACGACAAACTGATCTAGGTATGGACGAAAGATCCTATTCATATAATCCATGAATATCGCTGGAGCATTCGTCACACCAAACGGCATCACAAGATACTCATAGTGCCCATAGCGTGTTCGAAACGCTGTCTTCGGTATATCTTCTGCCTTCACACGAATCTGGTGATAACCCGATCGCAAATCAATCTTGGAGAAAACTGCCGCTCCCCTCAACTGATCCATCAAGTCATCTATCCTCGGAAGTGGATACTTGTTCTTAATAGTAACTTTATTCAACTGGCGATAATCCACACATAACCGAGATGTTCCATCTTTCTTTTTCACCAACAGCACAGGTGCTCCCCACGGTGACACACTGGGTCTAACAAACTGTTTCCCCAATAAGTCTACCAACTGTTCCTTCAACGTTTCCAACTCAGCAGGTGCCATACGATACGGTGCCATAGACACTGGTCCTATTCCTGGCACAAGATCGATTGCAAACTCGATGTCCCGAACTGGCGGCAAACCTGGTACGTCTTCAGGAAAGACTTCCGGAAACTCATTCACGACAGGTATGCGCTCTAAGACTAGCTCGCTCTTGACCTCCAAAGAAGATAGTAACATGTATCCTTGAGCTCCTTCTCTCAAAGAAGCGTTTACTTGGTTGGCAGTCAAAAATCCAGAATTCTCACAACTAGGGAAAACTAAGGTTTTATTTGCACAGTCTAGCAGGATATGATTAGAAGACAACCAATCCATTCCTAAGATTACATCCATTTGCAAGAGAGGCAAACAGATCAAATCAATCAAAAATATTCTATCTTTAACAGAAATAGAACAGTTCAAACAAACTTTTGCAGTTACAACAGGCTTTGCAGTAGGCGTAGAAATTACCAAATCAAAAGGTAAAGAAGACACAGGTAATCCCAACAGATTCACACAGTCATAGGCAATAAAGGAATGCGTTGCGCCTGAATCAAATAGTACAGTTAAGGTTTCACCTCCCATGACACACTGACCTTGGATCAAGTCTTCATTCTGAGAAGCTTCAGCACCACCCATAGTGTAGACTCTGCCCTTCATCTTAGGCCTTGCAGCTTGGACATTGTTAACAGAATGTTCCAACTTCGGTTGCATGCATTCACGTGAGATGTGTCCCGGCTTCCCACACTTGAAGCAGATAATCCCTTTGATCGAACAATCTCTGGTGATGTGATTGCTCTTCCCACACTTCATGCACTTGTTTGGGGCATTTCCAGACTGACTGAAACTCCCACTGCTTCCTCCAACAGAACGTTGTTGTCGATCTTGTTGCTTTGCATACGGCTTCCATCGAGATTTGTTGTCTCGACCACCGCTTCCTCTCTGGAACTTGCTCGGTCCAGAACTCTGTACCCGCTTGTCCTTAGGCTCCAAACTCTCGATCAAACGACACTTTTCCATTAACCTCGGAAAAACAGAAATTTCCAATGGAACTACAGCTCTCTTCAAGTCGATCCTTAGACCTCCTTCGAATTTTCTGCACTTCCACTCCTCTCTTGGGTTGTCCAGAAAGTAATTTGAGAACTTTGCTAGACTTTCAAATTTAGCCCCGTATTCAGCTACGGTCATTCCCCCCTGTCTCAGCTGGAGGAACTCCATCTCTTTCTCGTGCCTTGCACTTGCAGGAAAATACTTTTCCAAGAATTTTCCCTTAAAAGCATTCCAGTCAACAGCTTGTTGGTCATGCACCAGCATCTGACGGGCTCCTTCCCACCAGTATTCAGCATCCTCCACCAGCATATAGGTTGCATAGACAACCTTATCATTCTCAGTACATCTCATCGCTCCAAAGATCTTCTCCAGCGTTTGGATCCAGCGTTCAGCCAACTCAGGATTGAATTCACCTTTGAATTGAGGTGGATTCCGACGAAGAAATTCGTCCAGTCCTCTACCTCCAGCAGCTCGTTCATCACGTTGAGCCATAGCAGCAGCCATGTCGCGTATGGCATTCACAGCAGCAGTCAGGTTTTGAGCAGCCATTGCTACCTTCAAAACCAGAACTATCAAACACAAGAACCACAACAAAACTAAAGCAAACAACAGAGAATCACACAGAGAACACAACACAACCAAGACAGACCATAACCTACAACCCCAAAAAGACTCGGCCAGCTCTGATACCAAACAATGCAACACCCTTTCCCGAGTGCCACATTCCCGAACGTTTATAGGGCCGAAAATATTTCTTAATGCGGAAAATACGATTTTCTTTTTTTTTTCTTTTCACAAGATGCAATGGAAAGGTAATAATACTAATAAACGAACTTAGGTTCGCCATGCATTTCTAGAACATACCACAGAACAGAAACAGAAATGGAAACGTCAACATTATTATATACAGACATAGGTCTAATGTATAACTAATACAATAAGAAATACAATATGTACAAGGAGTCGTAGCTCCCAAAAGTACTACAAAAACGACATAGTCTGGCCGACAACAAAACTAGACCACAAAAAGAAGGTCCTCCTCTGGCTCAAAGGAACTACTGGACTGAACCATCATCACGTCCATCTGTTCAAACAGCAACAGCAAGTACCAACAGAAAACATACAGATATGGGTGAGATTCCCGTTCATCAACACAGCAAAACAGCAATAGTAAAAACGGGACGACTCACCGGGTAACCACGTACCCAACATGCTTACAGGAATTCTCAATGTCAAACATATTAAGCAGTTGACAGCATAAAATAAGGTATTCTTTAACAGTACAACGATGTATAACAGTAAATGTAAACATCAATAGCCATGCAATGCAATGCAATGTATATGACTCAATGTCAATGTCACTGGGTACTACTTTGACCCCTACTCCATGGAGCTAACAAAACATTCGGAGAGAGTGAATGGGAGGACATGTTCCGTGCGCGCCAGCCTTGGGCAAGATGCTACAACATTCGTAACGTGCACGTATCTGGCTTTTACGGAAACACTCTCAACCAAACATGAAAAGTACGGCATCTAGTAGAGGATATCAGTGTATTGCACGGATTCGCCACGACACAGAAGAGCTACCAACTGGTCACATGTAAGCCCTTCCAACCCTGATACCTCCCAAAAGACCATTGAAGATCGTCACCGTAAGATTCGCACCCGCATCAAGGTGTAAGCTCAACTCCTAGGCTCAAGGCCTTACAACTATGCAAATGAAATGCCAATGCTTACACAAAGCAGATGCGATCAAGCAATGTCTATCCCCCGGATAAACCTCAAAGTCTACTAAGGTTCTCTTCCTTAGGAACTATACGCGTCTTTTGAAAACAAAACCTTTATCCACCGGATAAATCTCGTGATCCCTCCGGGATCGAGTCATCACAAGACTGAAACAATTGAACGACTGAGCGGGGTCCGAATCACCGGTCCGTCATCGAACTACTGTCTCAAAACCCAAAACATTTGTAAACCAGAACAACTTCTCAATTGAAAACTCATTTGATTTGAAACAATCTTTGAAACACTTACTTGCTCTATTTTTAGCATTTTCTGAACATGTAATTCGCTTAGCGAAATTACATTCGCTTAGCGAAATTGAAACAAGAATGCCTCTTTTGGAACTCCTCTGGTTCGCTCGGCGAGTCATAAATCGCGTAGCGAATGGTATTGTATTCGCGTAGCGAATATGAATTCGCTTAGCGCAATTTCAGACGGTTAAACCTCTTTGTAAACGCGAAATGTATTGTATTCGCTTAGCGAATATGAATTCGCTTAGCGAAAGTTTAGACGGTTAAACCTCTTTGTAAACGCCTCTGGATCGCTCGGCGAAACAGAATTCGTGTAGCGAAATGCATTGTATTCGCGTAGCGAAAATAATTTCGCTTAGCGAAATGGAGGCGGTTATACCTCCTTTGGAGACTTCTCTGGGTCGCTCAGCGAGACGTAATTCGCGTAGCGAAACTCGTTTGATTGGCTTAGCGAATATGAATTCGCTTAGCGAAAGTGAGGCAGTGATGCCCAACTTAGGCTTTCCCCTGTTTTCGCGTAGCGAAAGTAAATTCGCTTAGCGAAATGCCTTAAAACAAGACATCAACCTTAGGGAACCATTTTGATTCTCTTCATGAAACCACTTCTTTTCTCATTTTGAGTCCCTTGATTAACTATATGGACTATGGATAAGGTATAAAATATGTTTCACTTTGGTGAAAGCACTTTGAGCTTTAATTTCCATTCAAAGACACTTAGGGTTTTCTTTGAAAAACACAAATTATTGAAAACACTTTCTTTACATCAAAACTTGACTTAATCAAGATCTACTCATGTTCTTCCTTTTCTCAAAGCCATGGCTAAAAGCCAACTAGGAATCAATGTGAAGTTTTACTCCATCAACCAAACAAAATATGGCTCACAATACTTACACAATCATGATAACCATAATACACATTACTACATCATAATCAAACATCCAAGTCCATCACACATTATGGTCTCATAATCAACAATAAAAGTCCATACTTGACCTAGTGATCAAAGTAGGTTTTTCAACATACATGAAAATGATTTTCATCAATCATATCATCATCAACTTATGCTAAAGCACACTACAACATACTCAAGCATAAACACATCATAACAATCTTGTTCTCCAAGAGAACTTAACAAAACTTAACACATAAAAGTGAACCCAAACTAAAGGGTTTCACCCAAACATAAATTTAAACAACCATTCTCACTACCACCATCTTGGTGTGATGAGGTTCTTCTCCCCATACCTCTTGATGAGCAGATTCCCAGATCAAAGTCGGTTGATCGGTTTCTGAACCTCCTGATAATCGTCAACAACTACAACAACACAACAACCACCATTGTACAACAATCAAAACCAAACTCAACTATTACAACAAAGAGGGTTTCGGCCACCCTAGGTTAAAAAGGTTAGAAATTGGTTTTGGTTTCCATTTCATGGATTCAAAGGCATTAGGAAAACTAAGGATGAAATCTAGTGTTAAAAATCAAAACTTGATGAAAACACTATTCATCATCTTCCAAGAGGGTTCGGCCAAAAATGCTTTTTGAGCTATGATGAGTTGAATCATAAGCTCTTGGGTTTAGGTAGAGATTGATGATGTGAGTTCAAAGAACTTGGTCTTATCTCAAAAGGATTTTTCTACAATTTCCTATGGATTTTCAAAGTTTTGGATCTAAGAAATTCTTTTCATGAAAATGAAGATTGATCTTGAAATAAAGAAAGATTCAAGAAGCTAAGAGATCATAGAAGTGATCTTACCTTGAAATGAAGAAAGATTGCTCAAGGAATCAAGTGAATCCAACAAAAACTCAAGCTTTTCTAGGTGAAAATGGAGTTTTCTCTCAAGAACAACTATGGAACTCTATGGTGTGAGGGGCTGTGCGAAAATGATGAAGTGAGGGGCTGAGTTCAGCCTCTTAAAAGTTCACTTAAGGGTAAAAAGGTCATTTTCCAAAAGGGTATAATGGTAAAAGTGTAAAAGACTAAGGTTAGGGGCATTTTGGTCATTTTGCGTCCAGATATTTCCGAACGTCATGACGACTCTGGCATACTCTCCCAAGTGCCCTGGGATGATGTGATATCAAGATTATCTTTTGGCGAGTCTCGGTAAGTCCATATGTGGCTCCGTTCGTCACCCGATTGAGGATTCCGCCCGAACGAAGGTCAGGAAGTTATTTTTCTGAAATTTTTACGAAATTTAACCAAAACGTAGAGAATCGAATTCTAAGACTTACTGTCTCATTCACGGGTCCATCTGAGGTCTTCTGAGAAGTAAAATCATACTATCAGTGTAAAAACGCAGACCGGACTCCGTTTGAGTTTTCGACTCAAAACTTAATCGTAGCTTCCTACGATATCGTCGAGCATGACTGTGGTCTCGGAATATTTTATTTCTATTCCTAAGACCTCAAAAAAAATAAAGACATTAAAATACTAAAGAAATAGAAAACGTGAAAATCGGGGCGTTACAAGAGTGCTCTTGGTTTGTAAAGGTTTCTAGCTGCACCTGATTTAAAAGCTAGTTATTGAGTGAAAACCCTTGGTGTTTGACCTTGGGGACTGGACGTAGGCCACAGGGTATTTAGTGGCCGAACCAGGATAAATCTGCGGCTCTTTCTCTCTATCCTTTCATTATTGTCTTCTACCTTACAGCAATTTAATTTATCGCATTTATTTTATTGCAATTTAATTTATCGCAATTTATTTTATTGCAATTTAATTTATTGCATTTATTTTATTGCAATTTAATTTAAGCGATTTATTTTATTGCTATTTACTTTCTAGAATTTATTATTCAAGCAATTTTCTTTATAGCGCTTCTAATTTCAGTCATTTATCTTCAAGCGCCGTAATTGCAAAAAGTTTTTCAAAAACACATATCACACACAATTCACCCCCCTCTTGTGTTTGAAGTCACTTGTCAACATCAGAGAGAGTGAATGGGAGGACATGTTCCGATTTCTGCCAGCCATGAGCAAGATGCTACAACATTCGTAACGTGCACGTATCTGGCTTTACGGAAACACTCTCGACCAAACATAAAAAGTACGGCATCTAGTAGAGGATATCAGTGTATTACACGGATTCGCCACGACACAGAAGAGCTACCAACTGGTCACATGTAAGCCCTTCCAACCCTGATACCTCCACGCACCCCCATCAAGGTGTAAGCTCAACTCCTAGGCTCAAGGCCTTACGACTATGCAAATGAAATGTCAATGCTTACACAAAGCAGATGCGATCAAGCAATGTCTATCCCCCGGATAAACCTCGAAGTCTACTAAGGTTCTCTCCCTTAGGAACTATACGTGTCTTTTGAAAGCAAAACCTTTAATCCACAGGATAAATCTCGTGATCCCTCCGGGATCGAGTCATCACAAGACTGAAACAACGGAATGACTGATCGCGGTCCGAATCACCGGTCCATCATCGAACTACTGTTTCAAAATCCAAAACGTTTCATGTTTGTGTTTATGTCTTATGAAGTCATTAATGTACTAAGTCATCAATGGTATAGTATATGGTCTTGTTTCACCACATATTACACTTAATTATCCCTTGTCTTCAACTCTAAGCCAATTACTTAACTTAGGTTTTTAAAGCGTAAAACTTTACAGTTTGAGTTGAAAAACACTCTTTATAAGCAAACCATTTCTCGCGAGGCGAAGGTCTATGTCGTGACGCGAGGTTGAGAAGTTATCTTTACTGTTTGGACAGTCTTTCTGCTTCGCGAGGCGAGGATTGTACTGCGACGCGAGGCAGAGAAGCTGCATCTTCACTACTTAGGCGGTTCACGAGGCGAGAATTGCTTCGCTACGCGAGGCCGAGAAGTTGCATCTTTGGTGCTTAAGCGGTTCGCGAGGCGATAACGACTTCGCGACGCGAGGCCGAGAAGCTGCATCTTTGCTGCTCGGGCTAGTCCACTGTCTCACGAGGCGAGGCAATGTTAGCCTGGCGAATGCCTTATCTTCCCTCTGTCTCGCGAGGCGAGACGGGGTTCGCTGGGCGAGTGCCCTGTTTTTCATCTTCCCTAACTCCTTCAGTAATTCTCCTTTTGAAACACTTAGTTTGATTAAAAGACCTATGGCTAAAGAAAAGACATTTTCCCACTTTGGTGACACACTTTAAAGGTTAGAACTTCATTTGATCTTTGGATCAAAATCACTTTTGTTTCTCTTTGAAAACATAGGTTAGGAAATCATGTTTTTGTTGCATCAAAAATTTACCAAAACAAGAACAACATATGTTCTTATATTTTCCTCTTACTAAGGCCACAAGCCTACTCCAATGAAAAATGGAGACTTTGCTTCACCAACAAAGCAAATGTGGCTCAAAAGTTCACACAATTAGGATAAACCACAATACAGATTACTACATCATAATCAAACATATAAGTTCATCACACATCATGGTCTCATAATCAAACAATAAAAGTCCATACTTGATCTAGTGATCAAAGTAGGTTTTTCAACATACATGGAAATGATTTTCATTCAATCATATCTTCACCAACATATGATAAAGCACACTACAACATACTAAAGCATAAACTCATCATGACAATTTTGTTCTCTAAGAGAACTTAACAAAACTTAACACATAAAAGTGAACCCAAACTAAAGGGTTTCACCCACACATAACTTAAACAACCATCTTCACTACCACCATCTTGGTGTGATGAGGTTCTTCTCCCCATACCTGTTGATGAGCAGATTCCCGGATCAAAGTCGGTTGATCGGTTTGTGAACCTCTTGGCAATCGTCAACAACTACAACAACACAACAATCCAACATTAAACAACAATCAAAGCCAATCTCAACAATCTTAACGAAGAGGATTTCGGACACCCTAGGTTAAAAAGGTTAGGAATTGGTTTTGGTTTTCCATTTCATGGATTCAAAGGCATTAAGAAAGCTAAGGATGAAATCAAGTGTTAAAAATCAAAAATTGATGAAAACACTATTCATCATCATCAAGTAGGGTTCGGCCAAAAAGTGCTTTTTGAGATATGATGAGAGTTGAATCATAAGCTCTTGGGTTTAGGTAGAGATTGATGATGTGAGTTCAAAGAACTTGGTCTTACCTCAAAAGGATTTTTCTACAATTTCCTATGGATTTTCAAAGTTTTGGATCTAAGAAATTCTTTTCATGAAAATGAAGATTGATCTTGAAATAAAGAAAGATTCAAGAAGCTAAGAGATCATAGAAGTGATCTTACCTTGAAATGAAGGAAGATTGCTCAAGGAATCAACTGATTCCAACAAAAAATCAAGGAGCTTCAAGACCAATAATGGGGTTTTCTCTCAAGAACAACTATGGAACTCTAAAGGGAGGGGGCTGTGCGAAAATGATGAAGTGAGGGGCTGAGTTCAGCCTCTTAAAATCTCACTTAAGGGTAAAAAGGTCATTTGCCAAAAGGGTATACTGGTAAAAGTGTAAAAGACTAAGGTTAGGGGCATTTTGATCATTTTGCGTCCAGATATTTCCGAACGTCACGACAACTCTGGCATACTCTCCCAAGTGTCCTGGGATGATGTGATATCAAGATTATCTGTTGGCGAGTCCCGGTAAATCCATATGTGGCTCCGTTCGTCACCCGATTGAGGATTTCGCCCGAACGAAGGTCAGGAAGTGATTTTTATGAAATTTTTACGAAATTTAACCAAAACGTAGATAATCGAATTCTAAGACTTATTGTCTCGTTCACGGGTCCATCTGAGGTCTTCTGAGCAGTAAAATCATACTGTCAGTGTAAAAATGCAGACCGGACTCCGTTTGAGTTTTCGACTCAAAACTTAATCGTAGCTTCCTACGATATCGTCGAGCATGACTATGGTCTCGGAATATTTTATTTCCATTCCTAAGACCTCGAATAAAATAAATACATTAAAATACTGAAGAAATAGAAAACGTGAAAATCGGGGCATTACATCGATCACTTCTCGAGAAAGTCATCTTCACCCCTCACTTGAGATTTTGAACTTCTTGTGGTTTGAACGGTTCCTGGGGAGATTGCCATTAGACTGTTGAAACATATTGTTGAACCTATGTTCACTTATCCTAAAGCATTACCCAATGGACATTCATGGATCAACAATTGTCTCAAGAAGGAGATTGAGTAGAACTTCTTTGAGGATTTTTGAATGCTTGAGTGCAAGGAATAAAGAAGAAGAGAAAGAGCCATACAAGGTGCGACAACAAGGAAATCAAATGGATCAAGACTTACTGGTTGATGTGCCCCTTTGAGAGCCAAAAACAAAATTGCCCTAGTGTAAGGCCAACTCGAACTTTTGTTGAGCAACGCGCAAATTTGCCCCAAAGTAGGGCTAAATTGAACCACATGGGAATTTG
Organism: Ammopiptanthus mongolicus; assembly: GCA_039655645.1. Lineage (NCBI taxonomy): Eukaryota > Viridiplantae > Streptophyta > Magnoliopsida > Fabales > Fabaceae > Ammopiptanthus > Ammopiptanthus mongolicus. The sequence goes on from CM077350.1 coordinate 22,169,243, forward strand.
CCCTAATGTAGGGCTAAATTGAACAAGGGAAATTTGCCCCAGTGTAAGGCCAACTTGAACTTGAAAACTTGTCCCGGTTGAGCAACCAGAAATTTGTCCCAGTGTAGGGCTGAATTGAACAGTGGGGGATTCTGCCCTAGCGTAGGATTGGACAAAGCAAGAATTTGTCCCGGTATAAGGCCAAATTAAACAACTCATAAATTTGCCCCAGTGTAGGGTTGAATTGAACAACATAGAAATTTTGCCGCGATGTAGGACTGACTTGAACAACGGGGAAGTTTGCCCCAGTGTAGGGCTAACTTGAACAATGGGGAATTTGCCCTAGTGTACGGTGAAATTGAACAACACAGGATTTTACCTCAATGTAAGGCTGAATTAGACAACGCAGAAATTTGCCCCAGTGTAGGGTTGCTGGAACATCGCAGAAACTTGCCTCAGTGTTTGGCGGAATTAGCAACGTGGAAATTTGCCCCAGTGTAAGGCCACAATCAATCAAGATATTTGCCCTAGTAGAGGGTTGGATTGAACTATGTAGAAGGTTGTCCCTGCGTAAACCCCTCTTTTTTCCTCTCCTTCTTTTGTTTGCCCTAACTTTTGCTTAGACCGCCCTTGCGGGTTTTCCATCTAACAGGCTTTTCGTTTTCTTTTTTTTCTTTGTTCTCCTTTTTTTCATGGAGCAAAAAAAAAAAAATTCAAAAAGGTGTAATTACTTTGTCTTTGTCTCAAGATTAAGATTTATGAAAATAAGAGTAACCCCTCATTGATCAGAATGGACTTTTAAAGGTTGTAACGTGGCCAAGGTTAGGGGTTTAAGAAAAGAAAGGTATTAGAGGCTCAAACAAGTGTTTAGAGGTGAATGAGACCTAGGATCTTTGGCTTTCTTACAAAGTTAAGATTGCTTTCGCATCATCAAGGACATTATTATTTGCTTTATCTTGACACCAAAAAGTCCTTCCCTTTTTTTTTTCTTTTTTGATCATTTCTTCTCCCTTTTTATTTCATCCTTCAATTTTTCTTTTTTAGTATTTCCTCCATCCTTATCATCCTTTTTTTTTCTTTTTTCTTTTTTTCTTTCCTTTTTCTTTTCTTTTTTTGTCTTTTTTTTTTTTTGGCATCTCTTTCACATTTCCCTCCATTCCTTCACGCGTTGTTGGTTCAATCAACCTTTAATTAGTGCCAACCACTAGTATAGGGGTGATCCTAGTCTAAGGTTATTTGAAAGAATTTGTAAGGCCCAACAGGGGTAACAAGAGAAAATGATTTTTTAAACGGTAGAGAAAGATGGCAAATCCTCATTTCAAATCCTGATTACTCATCTCACATAAAAATTAATCTTGAGACAAAATTAATACATGGTAAAAATCACACCTTCATTTATTTGCTCCCATTTATTTTCTTTTCTTTTTTTTTTCTTCCCTTTTTCTTCTCTTTTTTTTTTTTTTTGAAGAGGGGATTTGGAACTTCTTCCAATGACTATACATGTACATCGCAACCATGAAAGGACACAAACTTTTATTCAAAGATAGAGGATAGAAAAACAATTCATGCAAGTCCATTACCATAGAACTTCAGAATAAGCTAAACATAGGAACAATACGATCAAGTAATCTTTATGTGGCAATCATAGCTCATCAACATCTTCTAACTTTACCCAATCATATGGTTTGTAGCTTTTTCCTTCCTAGATGACATAGGAGAGCTATAAGGTTGTGTCACCCCATAATGCTCTCGAGCATTAATAGTGTTAAGATTGTACAACCCCTCTTGTTTTTCCAACATTTTGACTCAAACTTTTCTAATAAGCCTGCAAATCCTCAACATGTCTTAAATCTTTGCTTGCCCCTAAGCTACCTTGTTCACTTGCTCCTTCATTTCCTCCATCTCATGAATCAAGTTTCTTCTCATTCTTTGCTCACATGCTTCCATTTTTCACGTTATGATCCAAGGTTGGATTGGTATCAACTTTCTTTGAAAGCGCAATGGTTCAATTTATCCACATTAAAAGGATGAACTTACTCTTCTTTTTCCTATTTTGTTTAAGTAACTAACAATTGAAAAAAATAAAATTAAGGGAAAGACCGCCTTCTTCACACTTATGAAATATTTTTATCAAGGAAAGTCCGCCTTTATAACGAGAAATTTTCACCCCATGCCCAACTCTAGGGGCACGTCTCCCTTAGGTTGTGCGTGGTTGATGACAGATCAATGGGAGCATTTGCCCCTCAGTGGTTTGCATTGCTTGTTTGCACCAAAGTTTCCACCTCATTGAGCTTCACGTAATTCTAATATTTATCTTCTAGTTGCTTGCATTATTAACTCTTGTCTCAAAGATACAATTCCATTTCTTGCTATGCGAATGGTAATGGAGCCTCTTCTTCACAAACAGAATTCATCTAACATATTTAAAAAACAGAGCAACACGGAAAGGGGTCCTTATAGGGTCATAAACCCAAAGGATATGGATGATCCTCTAATGAATGGCCCTCCTTGTGATCTATCCAGTAGATCCTTTAGGCCCAAAGCGAAATTTTTCGCTGAAATCCTATGGATCCCATTTACCTGTTTTTCTCTTTTCTTTTTTCTTTTTGTAAGATCCAAAATAGAAGATAAGCGTGTAGAAAAAGGAAAAAAGTATCAAGAGAAAAGAGAAAAGAGTATGCTCCCATTTGTCCTAAAAGGGAAAACCTGTAAAAAGGTCTTAAGATCATGACTCTAAGGGAGATAACCACTAAGTCTATCTATTAGTGCAGACTTCAAGGTAGGTCTAGACTTCTAAAGGTCGTGGTCCCCAGATTGCCCCTGTGTTGAAAGACAGGGACCCGGTTCATGATCCTAGCCACAAGTAGGGATAAACCCTTATAGGATGACTAGTCTATGATACCGGTAACAATCTGAGTGGTGAATCAGCAAATATCAAAGGGGCACAAGGCCATTCAATGGCAATGCTGGGGCACCGCCTAATCCTTGGTTTTTCACAAGCCCGAGTATAGAGCTGAAAAGTGCGTGCAGTAAGTGACGCTGACGTGTGTGGAGAGAACGTACATACAATCCTAAAAACTAAAAAACATACCTGGAAAACAAAGCTACCCATATATACAGGAAACAACATCAAGATCACTTACCCTAGGGTTGAAATAGCAAGCTAAAAAGAATCAAAAGTCATCTACCTTAAGGTTGAAGTAGGAAAAAAAAAATCATTTATAAAGCATGTAATAAAAATAAATTAACAAATTAATCCCAAACAAAATAAGGCTAAATAAATTCACACACAAAAACAACATGGTATTTTTCATCTTTCTTTTTTTCATTTTTGTTTTTTTTACTTTTTTCTCTTTTAAAAAAGCAAAGCTAGCAAAAAAAAAGGGTAAAACAAATAAATTAAAAAATCATTAAAATTTTGCACAATTAATTTTAATGGGCTTGACTCTCTAAAAACTTCCCCAGTGGAGTCGCCATTTGTCGCGACCGAAATCGCGAAGGAAACGGCGAGAATTTTTTTTTTTTTTTTTTAAGAAAAAGAGTAGAGTCGCCACCAATTTTATTTAACTTAGGAGAAATTGGAAAACCTTTAAAAAATGATCTTTGGAACCAAATCGAGTTCGGGAGTCGCTTTCACATAGGGAAGGATGGGGACTTAACCCCACAACACCCCTAATGCAGCCCTAAAAAACGGTTACCCAAATTAATTGTGCAAATAATTAATAAATTCAAAATATTTATTTTACCCCTAACTTGAAGCTAAATTCACTATTTCTTTTATCTTTTATATCCTAAAAAAATGAACAAGGAACCAACGAACTACAAAGAAAATTTTAACATCATTATTATTTTCCCTTTTTTAAAAATAAATAAATAAATGAAACCTGCACATATATTGCCTTAGGACCCCTTTCATAAACCTATTTTAGAAACCACCTTGCCACTTACCTCTACTAGAATGCACTGTACCCATTTGAACCATCTTCCGTTTTAAGAGCTGAGCATAGAGATTCAGACTTTGCTTTCTATTTGCATAGCATCAACAATCAACACATATTAAATAATAGAAGATGAATCCCCTGCATAATCATTAGCTAAATGGGCAAGTTAGTATCCTTTGCCTTTGATAACAAAATTCCAAACTCCAATAATTATAAAACAATACCTGGGAAGACCTCGTTTCAATACTGATAGTATGATTAAGACAATTGTCTAGTTATAGTTATTGAAAGAGAACAGATCATAGAAGAAAAAAAAATAAACTATCACGGGTGCACAGGCAAAGGTTCCAAACATATCCACACTCAAATCTCCACAATGAGTAATCGAATGAGGATAATTATAGATTTATTATTCAAACCAACTTGGTAAGAACAACATCTTTTCCATTTTTCTGCAAATGAATCAACTCAGGTTCTTCATCAAACACTCGATATGCAAAGGTACTAAATACCTGAATCTCTACGGATTACAACAGGCTTGCACTAAAGAAAAATACCAGAAGGTTAGACATTCAATTTACACCTCCCATACGTGTTCATACAGAGAATGGAAAAAAGGTAAGGGAGAAAAAATAAAGAGTTGTTCAAAGAAAAGATAAGAAAGAAAAAAAACTAAACAAATCTATATGTCTATGTGCTTCTAGTTGAAACCACTCAGTTTCCTAGCCCTCTTTGTTGTTTTTGACCCTCCCTCTGATTCGCTTCTCCTTCTTACTCACTCTTTATCACAGTTATGTTCTTGCTCTTTGCATTTTTTTGGTCCCACTTGGTATCCCCCTTGTGTCTATGTTGATTTCAATTTTATAGAACACCCACCACATCAATCTGCAAAAAAAAAAAAAAAAAACCCATCAATTCGTGATTTGGAGATTGAAATGGAAAGAAACGAAACTCACCTGATTTTTGCAAGTGACAATCGCGAGAGGGGCGACCAAATCCCCTTTCTGCGTCGTTGGGATTCAGAAGAGGAAAGAGATTACGTGATTTCTGCAGGAGAGGAGAGGTTGTGTGGCTAGGGTTTTGGGGAGAGGAAGAAGAGTGGTTTGGAGCATTCCCTGATGGATCCGAGTTTGGGACTGAACAAATGGGTAGGGTCATAGAGCAAGGGGTTTGGTTCTGGACTTGGGTTTCGGCCCAAAAGACTTTATTTTTTATTTTTTTTCATTAACACGAACAAACAAAACATGACTAAATAAATAAATAAAATGATTCTATTTTTTATTTTCCTAACACAAGCAGCAATAATAAAATATTTTACAATTTTCTTTTTTTCCAATAAAACTAAAAACAAACTCTACCCTTTTTGTTTTTTGTTCTATTTTTTTCCCTCAAAAATTGACATTTTTATGATTTTGATTCTTTTTCCAATTTTTTTGGATTTCTTTCTAAATTTAAGTGAAAAACAAAAGGGACCCGGTCAAAATGGGGTGTTCACAAACGGTGATAGCCCAAAGTATGCTGAACCTAGGGTTTAGGTACTTTATCGGGGCTCAACCACCAGTAGGGTTAGGGCTTCCCTACACATAGCAGAAAATACATCTATGCTACTCTTGCCTTCCCGACGGCAGTAGTACTCTTTCTCCCAACCTGAACAACTGGGGCGAAAGCTGACACGAACACCGACACGTTCTCCCATGCACCCAAGAGCACGAAGAACAGCTCCGAAACATCCTTGAAGCTCCTCCCTAGCCGCGGCCTCACCTCCAAGAACAGGTACTATCTCGAACACGAAATTTGCTGTAATCACGAGCACAACACATATGCAATAGTGTTAGCCCTAGGGCAAACTCAAGGATCAAAGAAGAAAGGTAAAGACTCGAAGAACACGTATTAGGGATTTGAGTTTGCCTTTGGTGAATTGAGAAATAATCCGTTAAAGTTGTAGATTATTTTGCCGCGATCACAATCGTGCAGTCAGAATCGCGTTCCGGCAGCTCGATCGCCTCGAACTTCAGTTTCTCTCTCTAAAACACTAAGAACTTCTCTCACTACTTTCTACACTTCAAGCTCAACAATAGAGAAATGGCCCAAGTGAAAGAGAAAGTGAAAACTTCACTTGGAGCATCCTGCTGAGAAGGCTAAAGTGTGGACCATTAGCACGCTTGAGCGTAGGGCTCCTTCCACGCTTGAGCGTGGAGCCTTGTCCATTCCGCCTTCACCCTGGCCTGACACGTGTAGCACATGTGTCAAAAAGAACACCAGCTGGCAAACGCACTCAGTACGCTTGAGCGTTGGCACGCTAGGGCGTGCTCCCTTCCCACACTTGAGTGTGTTGCTCAGCTGGGACGAGCCTTCCAAACTTCTGACTTCCCCCGTTTCTCGTTTAAACTCTTAGGCACTTCCAATCTGATTCGAGCCTATTCCTAAGCTTCCAACTAGGTCTTAAACTAGCACAAAACAATTAATACAAGCATCCAAAGCCCTAATCGAAATTAACCACTCGATTAGAGTTACAGAAAATCGGGATGTTACACAACTAGTCCATACCAAGAATAACATCAAGTTGTTTAAGGGGTAAACACACAAGGTCAACTACAAAGTCCCTATCATCAATGGTAATGGGTCAACTTTATGGGAAGTAAGAACAGGCTTATTTGTAGGTGTGGCAATAATCAAATCAAACTCAAGAAGGGTCATAGGCAATCTAAGGTTTTTAACACAATCATGCGATATGAATGAATGGGTCGCACCCGAATCAAATAGCACAACTAAAGGAGTTCCATCAATGCGCATATACCTTGGTTCAGGTCTTCAGACTCAGAGTCTTCAGCTCCGCTAAGAGTAAAGACTTTTCCACTTATCCTCAGTTGGTTGGCTTGAGAATTCTGACTCTTGGTAGCACTCTGGAGTTCTGCCTTTGCTCCTCCACAATCGCGGCTGATGTGGCCATACTTGCCACACTTGAAGCAGATAACATCGGTTTCCTTGCACTTACTGGTGAAGTGGTCCTTCCCACACTTGCCGCATCTGATGGGCCTAGGATTAGAAGAATCCTATTCCTCGGACTTGCCTCCTGAAAACTGTTGCTTCTTGCCACTCTGCTTGAACCCACGGCTAACTGGTGCTAGACGCTGCTTCCCTTTGTCACGCTGATCGTTCTTCCTACTACCCTGAGCATCTGAACTCTTGAAGTATGCAGCTTTGGATTTATAGGCATCTTCAAAGATTCTACACTTGTTCCCAAGGACAGGAAAGACTCAAATCTCCTGGTAGCTGATCGCTTGCTTGATCTCCGGGTACAGACCATTTTTGAACTTCACACACTTGGAGCGGTCATCGTTCACATACTGGTAAAGTGTGTAGTAACGTGCCAGCTCCTCAAATCTCGCAACATACTCTCCAACGGACATATTTCCTTGCTTAAGAGCCAGGAACTCCATCTCCTTCTTATCGCGGATATCGGCTGGAAGGTACTTCCCCAAGAACATCTCCATGAAGACAACCCAATTAATTGCAGTACCCGTGGCCTCCATACGCTAGCGACAGTTCTCCCACCAGTGCTCGGCTTCCTCAACAAGCATGAAAGTCCCAAAAGTGACCTTTTGGGCATTCGTACATGCCATGGCGCGAAAGATCTTCTCGAGCTCGCGAATCCATATAAGAGCTCCTTCAGGGTCATATGCTCCCTTGAAAGAAGGCAGGTTGTTCCTCTGGAACTTATCTTGACCTTGAAACTCAGCAGCTCCCCCTTGATGGTTTTGATTCTGATTATTCTGAGCGATGGCATTGGCCAACTGCGCCAAAGCATCAGCAATCGCACAGTCGTTTCTACCTGCCATATCTCCCTACATTGTTCAACAACTATTAATACAAGAAGTTAAGTAGAAATAGAAACTAAGGCTCCTATAGTCCTATATCATTATCCATGCTAGGCATAGACAACTATATAAGAGTACACAGAAGATAACACAACATACGATAATATTAAAAAAATATATCATATAAATTAAAATCCATAAATTAAAATAAAAAAGGTAACAAGTACCACATGATCCAAACGTTTAAACATAAATATCAACTGCGGAAAACATGAACATAAAATAACAAAATCCCGATGTCACATATCAGAGCCGATAAACACTACCGAAATACATCGGAAAAACAAACTAAACATAACTAAATGTAAACTAAGAGCAAGCAATCTCCTCGGGATCACTCCTCAACTCGCTGCTCACCATCCTCTGCATAACCAAAGGTACATGCAAAACAACAACAACAATAGTAGGGAGTAAGGAACTGTACATATAAACATAAACGGTAATAGAGCAGTTAGCAAGATGATCACACAACATGTGAAACATCATAATTATAACATATAACATAACATACTTCATCATATCACATTATAACATGCTGTGCGATGTGGATACAATAACTAACTCAGGAAGACGATTTAGGAAGACGATTTAGCAGTTACATATCCAATATGCAATGTGGATACAATAATTAACTCAGGAAGACGATTTAGGAGTTACATATCCACATTAGCCAATAAGCACCAACGCCAGCAGTTCACCAAATTCGCAAGTGAATCCCTTGGATAGCCGATCCACCTTACTCTCGGATGGACCACTATGGATGCGCTTGATTCACCTAACTCTCGGATGAATCACCACGGACAGCCACTTCGCTATACTCTCGGACGAACACCCCAGTCATCATAACTTCCCCCAAACTAACAACACCATGTCATGATGCATCAAATGCTAACATACAAACAACATGGCAACCACCACCATCAACACCATTAACACAGGCTATCAACTTCGACCAATAAGCATCAAAGTGATTTATCAACATCAATCTTGACCATCAAGAATGATTTAACCTGCAACATCAGTAACAGTACGTCGTTACCGATAACATCATCTCCTCATTAATTAATTTCTTTATTAAGTCTCCATTATTACATCTTACCATATCACTATCCTAGTTCATTAACTATCCTCAAGGTCATATTTTATAATATCTTATGTCATATTTTTATCTCCAAAAAGGTTACTAAATCTCTTTCATTAAAAACTGTGAAGTTTTCGTAATTCTGACAGTGGCATGGCCTGAGCATGGGCGTGCTGGCCAACTGGCACGGCCATGCTGTACGACAGCACGAGCATGCTAAATAGCATCACTTTTGCTCATTTTCCGACGGGCGTGCTACTGAGAGCACAGGTGTGTTAGCTTTTACTAGGCAAAGAGCACGGGTGTGTTAATATTGAGCACGGGCGTGCTGAACGCTGTTACACCATTCTCAGTTCTGGGATCTTAGCAATTTTTTCTAGATTTCAACCCTCCAAAATCAATCCTAAGTTTCTTGACTAATCCAATGGCATTAATCTCACCCCTCATCAATATCTTTATGTTTTATGCACATCAATTAGACTAATCCTAGTTTTAGGCTTAGTGCTAGCATCCCTATGTCTTTTATTTACATAATTTTAACAGCAGTTTCAACATACCAATTCATATGATTATGGCATACAAACAAACATCATCATCAACATCATATCATTCATACCAGAGTCATATAATTCAATTAAACAATTAGCATCTTGCATAAACAACCATACCAACTTCATACAACAACTAAGGCATATAGCACACAATAAAGTCATGGGTTAACCCTCATCTTACGCTACCATAGAACCTATATGTTATACTAATCCCTTCTCCCCATACCTGGCATGACGATTCCAGCCTATGGGTCAATAAGAGCAAAGTCCATGCATGACTCTTGGAAGGAGTTCAACAGGTTCAGCGAGCTTTGACCAAGAACGCCAAGGCAAAAAGGATAAGTGAATTCCCCAAACAAGAAAAGGAAAGGGAATTAACACAAGGGTTATACACATACCTCGATTAGATCCTTAGGGAAACTAATCTGCTAGTTGCCATTCACAGCACTGGTACACGAACGACGAAGACTGGTTTGATAGGGAGAAAATGGTTCAACACTAAACTTCAAGGACTCAAAGAAAAGGATGAACAAGGTTGGTTACCTTATCTCGGAGTAACATTACTCTAGCAGCTTATCCCCAAACGCAACAGAAAACACCACACGGATGCATTCTTGATGAAGAACACCCAAACAAGGGTTGGGGAACGCTCAAGGATTCAATGGGAACCCAAGAGAAAGGTCAATGATGGTTGTTTCTATCTCTAGGAATGATGACTATGAGTTTTAGGTCGAGCAAAAGAGGTATAAAAAGGATAGGACGAAATGGGTAGACCTAAAGCCCAAAACGCGTTTCTGGTGCACGCGTAGAGCACGAGCGTGCTGACCATGCGGCACGGGCGTGCTACACGAGAACACGGGTGTGCTGTCCTGTCAGGATCACTGATTTCACTCGTTCTAAGGGTGACTACCCTAAACACGTCCTTAAACATCTAACGCAAGCATAACAATACATCACACACACACACACACACACACACACACACACACACACACACATATATATATACAAGCGTAAAGGTGAAAAGCAGGGTGTTACAATAACAACATCGGTAGAATCTTGAGAATTGGAACGGATGGTAAGATTCCCAATCCCATTATAGAAAATGTCTTGTATGTTGAGGGCTTGAAACATAGGTTGCTAAGTATAAGCTAACTTTCTAACAAAGGTTTTGAAGTTATTTTTGATACTTCAAAATGCATGGCTATGGATTCTAAAAATAAACTGACTAAGTTAAATAGACAAAGAATTCGAAATATTTATATGGTTAACTTGGATGAACTACCTTCAATTGATGCATGCTATCTTATCAGTAAAGAGGATGAAACTTGGTTATGGCATAGGAGTATGGCACACATTCACATAGACTGTCTAAATAAGTTGGTTCGCAAGGACCTAGTAATTGGACTACCAAAATTGCATTTTGAAAAAGACAAATTGTGTGATGCTTGTCAAAAAGGAAAACAAGTAAAGGCCTCTTTTAAACCTAAAAACCTTGTTTCAAGAAACTGGCCTTTACAGCTTTTGCATTTGGACTTGTTTGGTCCATCTAGAACTATGAGCTTTGATGGCAATTACTATGCGCTTGTTATTGTGGATGATTATTCTCGCTTTACATGGACCTTGTTTATTTCTCATAAAAATGACGCTTTTGTTGCCTTTCTAAAACTTGCTAAGGTTAGTCAAAACGAGAAGGGTTTAAACATTGTATCCAGCTGAAGTGATCATGGTGGTGAGTTCCAAAATGAAGCATTTGAGGCCTTCTTATTGAAAATGGAGTTGAGCATAATTTTTCCTCACCAAGGACTCCCCAACAAAATGGGTTGGTGGAGAGGAAAAACTGGTCTCTTGAAGAGCTAGCAAGGACGATTCTAAATGAGACTAACATTCCCAAGTATTTCTAGGCAGATGTGGTAAGCACCGCATGCTATGTAATGAATAGAGTCCTCATAAGACCTATTCTAAAACAAACACCCTATGACATTTACAAAGGAAGGAAGCCTAATATCTCCCACTTTCACGTATTCGGATTTAAGTGCTTTGTTTTGAATAATGGTAAAGATAACCTTGGCAAATTCGATGATAAAGCTGATGAAGGTACATATATTGGATATTCAAATTCTAGTAAATCTTTTAGAATTTATAACAAAAGAACTATGACCATTGAAAAATCTGTACATGTCTCTTTTGATTAATCTATCCGCAAATCTGTGGTAGAGGAAAGTGTTGATGATCTTGCAGAAATTTTGGGCAATAGTCACCTTGGAAAATCACAAGGTCAAGAGTATAACAACAATGAAGATCAATTGCCTCAACAAATAGAAGGAACACCTCACTTAGATCTTCCATAAGAAGGGAGAACATCAAGAGATCATCCTCTTGACAACATTATAGGTGATATCAAAAAAGCGTTAACAACTCGAAACTCTCTAAAACATGTGTGTCACTATATGGCTTTTGTATCTCAAATTGAACCTAAAAATGTGGATGGGGCTATAACAGATGAACATTGGACTGTTGCTATGCAAGATGAGTTAAATCAATTTGAAAGAAACAATGTGTGGAAATTAGTCACCAAACCTAAGGACCATTTAGTCATCAGTACTAAATGGCTTTTTCATAACAAGCTTGATGAAAATGGAATTATTATAAGTAATAAAGCAAGGCTTGTAGCTAAAGGTTACAACCAACAAAAAGGCATAGACTTTGATGAAACCTATGCTCTCGTGGCTAGATTAGAGGCCATTCGTATGCTTCTCTCTTTTGCTTGCATTATGGCCTTTCTAAATGGTCTTATACAAGAAGAATTCTATGTAGATCAACCCCCAGGTTTTTCAAACTTTGAATTTCCAACCATGTGTTAAAATTGAAAAAAGGCATTATATGGTTTAAAGCAAGCTCCTAGGGCTTGGTATGAACGTTTGAGTAAGTTCTTGCTTGAGAATGGTTTTCAAAGAGGAAAAGTTGACACTACTCTTTTCATCAAAAACCAAATGTAACATCCCAATTTTCCGTGGTTCTTATCGAGCTGGTTAATCTCGATTAGGACCTTGGATGCGTGTGTGAATTGTTATGTGCTAGTTTAAGGCTTAGTTTGAAGCTTAGGAATAGGCTTGAACAAGGTTGGAGGTGCCTAAGGTGTTAAACTAGTAACTGTGGAACTCAGAAGTTTGGAAGGCTCTTCCCAGCTGAGCGGTATGGTCAACCGTGGGAAGGGAGCATGCCCTAGCGTGCCGACGCTCAAGCGTTGGTATGTTGCACGCTCAAGCATGCTGAGTGCGTTTGCCAGCTAGTGCGCTTTTTGACTCGTGTGCTACACGCGTCAGGCTAAGGTGAAGGCGGAGCGGACAAGGTTCCACGCTCAAGTATGGAGAGAACCCCACCTTTAAGCGTGTTGAGAGTCCACGCTAAAGTGTTCTCAGCAGGATTACTTAAGTGGTGGTTTTCGCTTACTTCCACACTGGATCATTTTCCCATCTTCCAGCTCGGAGTTGCAGAGAGTTCTAGAGAGAGGAAAGAGCTTTTAGTGAGAGAAACTCTAGTTTCAAGGCGATCGAAGTACCAGAACGCGATTCTGACAACACTGGAGTGATCGTGACGAAGTTACCTACGACTTTGAACTTGCCCTAGGGCTAACACTATTGTATATGTGTTGTGCTCGTGATTAGCGCTAAGTTCACGCTCGTGGTTTCTCGTGGATTGGAGCTTGAGGCCGCGGCTGTTGGAGAAGCTTGGGGCTATTCTTCGTGTTAGAGGCTGTGAGCTTGGTGAGCTAGTGATCGCGTGCAATTGCGTGTCTACTATTCAGGTGGGGAGAAAGAGTACTGTTGCCGTCAGGATGACAAGAGTAGTGTAGTTTGTTTTCTGCTGTGTTTAGGGAAGCCCTAACCCTACTAGTGGTTGAGCCCCGATAAAGTACCTAAACCCTAGGTTTAGCATACTTTGGGCTATCACCGTTAAGTTTGGAAACCCTAGGTTAGCAAACTGTTGATTGAGGATGATCTACCTCGTATGATTGCTGTGATGTTAAATTCTGTTGTTGCTATCTGTCTAAGTGCCTATATGCTACCTGGTATGTGATATGCTGCTATGTGTGCTACTGTTTATGTTATTACTATTGCTGTATGATGTTTGTGATAATCATCGTTTGGTGGCGGAATGCCGTAAAGTTAAGTTTGGCGGTGTGTCGTGTTGTTGCCGGGTTGATACCATGGATGGTACCGTTGCTGTTATGCTAACTGTTTGAGGCTGTGGCAGTGATGTTTGAGCTGTAACTCGTGCACATGTGGCGTGAGGCTGTGGCCATGTGGATGTAGTGGCATCGTGCTATTTCTAATTGAGGGTTTAGGCGTGAGATCCGGTATCAAGCCCGTTGAGGATGCTTGATGTATATCATCAGCTGCCAAGTGGCGACGCCGTATGATAGGTGTTATGGGCTTCCAGCATCATATGAGATTAGTTGTACTTGAGTGCGGGTACAGAAAGTAGATGGGGTGGTCAAGTGAGTGACGTTGGGGATGTTGCCGGTCTCGGGAATAGTTTACAGTGACGGATAAGGTAGCTCCTATCCTGTCGTGACGCCCGATCTTGTCCGGTTTGCCTGACTAATCCTAGAGCTTTCCATTGTTCTAGGCTAACGTTCCGAGGCAACCGAGATACCCTGGTTTCGGTGTGGAAGGGGGATGCACTCTTATTGGTCACTACAGGCGGTTCGGTTTCTTCGACAAACTAACTCCGTTCCAACACAGAACCTATTCCGGTGTGGACTTGTTCGGGTGTGGAACCAGCTTTGTGAGTTTTCGGCCGACATGCTGCATGGGATTAGTATCCCTGTCTAGAGGATTGACCTGAGTGTGAGACTCTAGGAAATGGATGCTTGTTGCATGTGTCGTCATGGGAGACATATGTTTAAGTGCAGTAACTGTCGTGCTTGTTGTACCTGCTACTTGCTATATGATGTTTATTGTACTGTATTACTGTTGTTTTTCAACATTGTTATGCACTGTATTTCTTATCTCCCTTTTGTTTTCTCTATGTGTTTGTTTTTGGGTTCGCTCGAAGACGACGATCCAGCTGAGACACAAGATGGACCCGAGACTTCACCCATTCATCACAGGGGCACCGCGGATGCTGGTGCTAGGCGACATTGAGATTGTCTACCATGACGAAAGGGGACAGCGGGTGGACCTCTCGACCTTTTTTGTGGTATATACAAGACCTGTCTGTTTGATCTTTTCGACCGGTACACCACCGTACATGGACATCCTTGGACCCTACCGCTTGTACCAGTTTCTTCTCTTCCCTAGGATGTGGTGTTCTCCGAGGCAGAGAGAGCGAGACTACATGTGGGTGGCACCCCGATCCTCGGTAGTATCCAGGAGGAGAGGCTACGTCTACCGAGGCCAGCACGGTAGGATGGAGCAGTATTTGAGGACCTACCGTCGGCATAGGATTGTTGTGTACAGCTCTTTGTCGGAGTATACGCCCTTGGTACGGTAAAGGCGTACTTATGGCGAGGGTCAGGGTAGTTCAGGGCATCCTTACCACTGATGGTGGGAGCCTGCCAGTGCGTCCTAGGTTGTGAGCTGAGAGCTGAGTGTGGGACGGGTTGTGCTGGTGAGCTGCGAGGGTCTTCTTTTGCCATTTTGATGTATTTCCGTTCTTTTCAGTTTTTGCTTATACATTGTGTATACGTATGTACAGTGCCCTACTGATGGGGCTATGATATGTATGGTATCTACCTACTTATCTTTATGTTGCGCTTTTACTGTGATGTGATCTACGCCTTTCGTATGTTGTATGTTTTAAATGCGCATGTTTCCGCTACGTTGTTTGAATACCACGTTATTGCTATAATACGGTTAAGCATAGTTAAAAATAGGTGTTTGGGGCTAATGGGATTATCCTTCTGAGAAAGCAGGGTAGTCTCATTTTGGTGGTATCATAGCGTTGAGAATGTTCTGCAGCCAATGGGATGATTTCATATTTATATGGTGTTGTCTCATTTTTATGGTATCAGAGCAATTTGCTTCTACAACAGGCCTTGAGGGTCGTTGGCGCTACAAAGTCCATATTGAAACCGAAAACTGTGGAAGTCTGGAACCATTGATGAGAGTTTGGAAAGTGTACTGGCTTTAGCGGTTGATACCCGAGTTGTATCAACTGAGTTTAGATTTGGATAGAGTATCCGATGCGCTAGTTATCGAAGTGTGATAACTATTTTCAATCATGAGGCGTATGATGTGTTTAACTGTTAAATTCTATTATATGTCTTATGAATTCGAATTGATAGCTCCTTTTACAAGAAGCTAGATGACACGTGGAAGAGGAAGAGGTGGAAGGCCCGCTGCGACCGGAGGCAATGATAATAATAATAACAACGACGGCGACGACTCAGGGACAAGAAGTGCTGGTGACATCTTTGAAGCAATGCCGGCCATGCAGAAGTTGGCTATCGCAATGATGCAACAAACCCAGCAGACTGGCCAATATATGCAGAGGCTGGAAGAGAGGGAAGCGAGGCAGGATTAGTTGCACGCGGTAAAGGGAAACGATACTGTGGACACTGGTCTCAACGCATTCATGAAGGGCAATTCTCCCCGATTCCACATAAAATACAACCTTGAAGCTGCAGAGATGTGGTTGCAAGAGATCGAGAAGGTAATCATGGCCACACACTGTAGAGAGGACAGGAAAGTGACATACACTGCTTTCATGCTGGTTGGAGCAACGGAAGCTTGGTGGAGGACTAAGGCCAGACTGCAGGCCGAAGGAAGGATTTTGACATGGCAACTATTCCGGGAATGCTTTCTAGGGAAGTACTTCCCGAAGAGTGTCAGTCAAGAGAATGAGAAAGAGTTCCTGAGTCTGAAACAGAAATAACTATCAGTTGGTGAGTACGCGATGAGGTTCGAGGCGCTACTCAAGTTGTCCCAGTTCTGTCAAATCCACCCAGATGAAGAATGGGTCTGCAGAAGGTTTGAAGATGGGTTGAGGCTCGAGTTGAAGCGAACGATGCTACCTCTGAGTATCAGCTCTTTTCCTGAGTACACGGTGGTGGAAGGGCATGACCGAGCAAGGACTGTCCCACAACAAGTGAGAAGTGGTGGACCTGTTCGGAGCAACCAGAGAGGTAGAGGTGCAAGTTCCAGTAGAGGGCGAGACCGTATGATCGCCCGGCTCAGTTTAATGTCAACCATGGAGGCAGCAGCTCCAGTCAAGGGCGACAGGAGATCAAGACTTGTTTTTGATGCAGGGGACCGCATCTAGTCAAGAACTGTCCAAAGACCCAACACATCAGGTGCTTCAACTGCAACCAGATGGGTCACTATGCATCAAATTGCAAGCCCAAAGCTAGCAGAAGGGCTCAATTTCAACAGCAGAGCGGTAGAGCTCAAGGTGGCGGAGCAAGATCAGTAGTGGCAAGTCAGCAGAGTAGGCCATAGATGATCGGAAGGTTGTTTGTCGTGAAGGGTTCTGAAGCCTCTTGAAGCCATGACCTGATACAAGGTAAATGCTTTGCCTTTGGTTAACTTTTGTCTGATTTATTTGATTCGGGGGCTACTCTTCATTCATATCGTTAGAGTGCATGAATCATTTAGGGTTGCCTATTTCTGTATTACCCTACGATTTGACTATCTCAACGCCTATAGGCGATTCTCTGACTACACTATCTGTATGCCTTAAGTGTCCTATCACGGTAAAGAACCGTCATTTTCTTGTCGACCTTATCTATTTGCCTACGCAACAGATAGATGTAATCCTAGGCATGGATTGGCTTTCGGCCAACCATGTGATGTTAGACTATTCAAACAAAACTCTCAGTTTTTCTGAGCGATCTGGATTGATGCCTGCCGACAAGAGTATTCTGACGGGTGGACGATCGAACGGATGGGTGGTGTTGTTATCTTTGGAAGCAAAGGAGACTCCTAGTGTTGAAGCTTTACCTATCGTGCGAGAGTTTCCGGAAGTGTTTCCCGATGATGTTCCTGGACTGCCACCAGATAGAGGTGGAGTTTGCCATAGATCTTATATCGGGAACTAGGCCTATATCAATAGCGCTATATCAGATGTCTCCAGTTGAGCTGATGGAGCTGAAGAAACAGTTGGGCGAGATGCTAAAAAAAGAGTTCATCAGACCTAGCGCATCTTCGTGGGGAGCGTCGGTACTATTTGTGAAGAAGAAGGACGGGAGCTAGAGGCTGTGCGTAGACTATCGTCATCTGAACAAAGTGACGATAAAGAACAAGTATCTGTTACTACGGATAGATGATTTGATGGATCAGCTGAAAGGGACAACTGTGTTTTCTAAGATCGATCTGCGATCTGGATACCATCAAATTCAGATTATGAAGGAGGATGTGCCCAAGACTGCTTTTCGGAGTCGGTATGATCACTACAAGTACTTGATTACGCCATTTGGTGTGACTAATACTCCAGCTGTGTTCATGGATTATATGAACAGGATCTTCCGACCGTTCCTTGACAAGTTTGTTGTCGTATTCATCAATGACATCCTTGTATACTCTTCGAGTAGAGAGGAACACCAAGAGCACCTAAGGGTGGTGTTGCAAGTTCTAAAGGATCGGCTGTTGTATGCTAAACTGTCAAAGTGCGAGTTTTGATTAGAGGAAGTTCAGTTTCTAAGCCATGTGATTAGTAAGGATGGAATCGCAGTGGATCTTGAGAAAGTTGAGGCCATAGTGAGTTGGGAAAGCCCTAAGTCTGTAGGCGAGGTGAGAAGCTTTCTTAGTTTAGTGGGCTACTATCGAAGGTTTATCGAGGGATTCTCTAAGATTGCGTTACCTATGACGTAGTTAATGAGAAAGAGGAAGACATTTGAGTGGTTAGAGGCTTGTGAGCAAAGTTTCCAAGAGCTGAAGAGAAGACTGACCACATCACCTGTGTTGGTGCTACCAGATCCATTAGGACGATTTGATGTATACTGTGATGCATCTTATCAAGGCTTGGGATGTGTGCTCTTGCAAGATAGAAAAGTGGTGGCGCATGCCTCCAGGAAGTTGAGAACACATGAGCAGAACTACCCAAAGCATGATCTGGAATTGGCTGAGATAGTGTTTGCATTGAAGATATGGAGACACCATCTTTATGGTTCTAAATTCAATGTGTTTAGCAACCATAAAATCCTGAAGTATCTGTTCGACTATAGTGAGTTGAACATGAGGCAACGAAGGTGGATGGAATTCATAAAGGACTATGAATTTGACTTGCAATACCATCAAGGTAAGGCGAATGTAGTAGCGGATGCGCTCAGTAGGAAGTCCTTACACGTGTCTGCAATGATGGTAAAGGAGCTAGAACTTTGAGAGGCATTTAGAGATCTGAATCTGGAAGCGGAAATCGTTGAGGATAAGCTGAATCCGGGGATGGTTAGAGTAACTAGCGATTTCCTGAAACTTTTATGGAAAAGGCAAGCTGAGGATAAGTACCTCGAGGGCGTGAATCAGTTGATAGAGGAAGGTAAGACTTCAGAATTTAGAAGAGGTACTGATGGTCTGCTTAGGTATGATGATCGAGTTTGTGTGCCAGCGGATAGCGAAGTTAAGAATATGATCTTGGAGGAAGCACACAAGAGCAAGATGAGTTTCCAGCCGGGGGCTACCAAGAAGTATCAGGACTTGAAGAAGTTGTTCTGGTGGCCGAGGATGAAGAAAGATGTGGTGGCTTATGTCCTAACCTGCTTGGTATGTCAAACAGCTAAGATTGAACACCAGAAGCCAGCAGGGTTGTTGCAATCGCTGGACGTCCCAGAATGGAAGTGGGATAGCATTGCCATGGACTTTGATTCTAGGTTGCCGCGAACTTAGAAAAGGTGTGATGCAGTCTGGGTGATCATTGACAGGTGCAACACCCTTTCCCGAGTGTCACATTCCCGAACAATTATAAGGCCGAAAATAATATTAATGCGGAAAATACAGTTTTTTCTTTCTTTTCCTTTTCAGAAAGATGTAATGGGATTAGTTAAGGTATGTAATAATAAATGAACTTAGATTCACCATGCATTTCTAGAAGTCATACAGAAACAGAAATAGTACTCTATACAGACATAGGTCTAATGCATAACTGACAACTGAATATAGTAAGTACTAGGAGTCACAGCTCCCAAAAGGTATTACAGACACTGCATTGTCTGGCCAAGAACAAAACAATAGAAGGAGTCCCCCTCTAGACTCATATCAAATGCTAGACAGAACCGTCATCGCGTCCATCTGCTTATGCAGCAACAGCAAAACCAGCAGGAAAGAAATACAGATATGGGTGAGATCCCGATCACCAACACAACAAAATAGTAGAAGTAAAAACAGGACGACTCACCAGGTAACAACGTACCCAACATGCTTATTATAAATCTCAATATAAATCATGTTAAACAATTAGCAGCATAAAGTAAGGTATTCTCGAAAAACAGAAGAGCGATGTACAACAGTAAATGTAATCATTAACAGCCATGCAATGCAGTGCAATGTACATGACTCAATGCCATATGCCACAAAGGTAAACTCTGGCCCCTACTCCATGGAGTTGACAAAATATCGGAGAGAGTGAATGGGAGAACATGTTCCGTGTACTGCCAGCCATGAGCAAGATGCTACAACATTCGTAACGTGCACATATCTGGCTTTACGGAAACACTCTGCACCAAACATGAAAAGTATGGCATCTAGTCGAGGATATCAGTGTATTGCTCGGATTCACCACGACACAAAAGAGCTACCAACTGGTCACATGTCAGCCTTTCTAACCTTGATACCTCCAAGACTATTCGAATCGTCACCGTAAGATTCATACCCGGATCAAGGTGTAAGCACAACTCCTAGGCTCAAGGGCTTACAATTATGCAATGAAATGCCAATGCTTACACAACGCAGATGCGATAAAGCAATATCTATCCACCGGATAAACCTTAAGGTTCACTAAGGTTCTCTTCCTTAGGAACTATACGCGTCTTTGAAATACAAAACTTTTATCCACCGGATGAATCTCGTGATCCCTCCGGGATCGAGTCATCAGAAGACTGAAACAATTGAACGATTAACCTAGATCCGAATCACCAGTCCGTCATCGAACTACTGTTTTAAAACCCAAAACGTTTCATGTTTGTGTTTATGTCTTATGAATTGTCTCAAGTCTTAAGTATTATGTATAAGGATTGAGAATCCTCTTAGATAAGTCTTTGAGCCTTTCTAAGATATTACTCCTTGATTTTCAATTAATGAAATAAGTGTTGATTCACTTAAGTCTTATGAAGTCATTGATGTACTAAGTCATCAATGGTATAGTACATGGTCTTGTTCCACCACATACCACAATTAATTATCCTTTGTCTTCAACTCTAAGTTAATTACTTAACTTAGGTTTTCATGCGTAAAACTTTACGATTTTGAGTTGAAAAACTCTCATTTTAAATCAAATACCGTTCTTATTGAAAACTCTTTTGATTTGAAATAACTTTGTACTTGCTTAAAGCAAAGTACCTTAACTAATTTGAAAAGGGTTTTTCCTTACTAACTTAGTGTAAACTATGTTCTAAGTTAATGTAAAAGAAAATATAAATTTATCTAATCTTCTAACTATGATTCATTTTAATCAACTTAAGGATAAGATCCTCTCTATGTTTGAAAAAGGGAACATTATCTTTGTTCTAAGATAAGGGTAATGTCTTATGAAACTATGTTAACTTTGATGAAAACACTTCATTATTTCACTTTTAAAACACTTGGTTAATTAGATGAACTAAGGTTAAAGTAAAAGACATGTTTCACTTTGGTGAAAACACTTAAAGGTTGAAACTTTATTTGATCTTTGGATCAAAGTCACTTATTGTTTTCCTTTGAAACATAAGTTATTGAAACACTTTTCTTACTTCAAAACTTTGAATGATTAAGAACAACTCATGTTCTTCCTTATTTTGCTCACTAAGGCTGCAAGCCTCCTCAAGGAAAACGTGAAGATTTGCTTCACCAACTAGCCAAGTTATAGCTCAAAGTTCTCACACAATTATGACAAACAACAATTACACATCGTTGCATCATAATCAAGCATATAAATCCTTACTTGATCTAGAGATCAAAGTAGGTTTTTTAACATACATGAAAATGTTTTTCGTCCAATCAACATCATCATAAACATATGATAAAGCATACTAAAGCATAAACTACCATTATTACAAACTTTGTTCTCAAAGAGAACTTCAAAAATAGAGTGGTGAACCCAAACCAAAGGGTTTCACCCATACACAAACTTTAAACAACCATTTTCACCACCAACAACTTTGGTGTGATGAAGTTCACCCCCCATACCTGTTGATGACCAATTCTTTGGATCAAAGTCGGTTGATCGGTTGGTGAATCTCCCGATTACTCGTCACCAACTACAAACAACACAATAAATCAAACATTAAACATCAAACACAAATCTCATCTATTTCCTATAAATACTGAAGAATTATAAAACTTGGAAATCAGGGCGTTACAACAGGCTGACAAAGTGTACTCACTTCTTTCCTATCAACCAGAGTTACTCTCTGGAGCGATTGACTCAAATCTACATCAAGGAGGTTATGAGGCTGCTTGGGGTACCTTCAAGCATTGTTTCGGATTGTGATCCAACGTTTACCTCAAGGTTTTGGAGGAGTTTACACAGTGCAATGGGAACTAAGTTTATTATGAGTTCTTCTTATCATCCTCAAATGGATGGTCAGTCTGAACTAACAATTCAGTCGTTGGAGGATCTCTTAAGAGCGTTCATGTTGGACAACACGGGAAGTTGCGACGAGTTCCTTCCATTGATCGAGTTTACTTATAACAACAGTTTCCATTCAAGTATTAGTATAGCGCTGTATGAGGCATTGTATGGACGTAAGTGCAGGACTCCGTTGTGCTGGTTTGAGACAGGGGAAAGTCAGCTGATAGGTCCGGAGTTGGTATATCAAACAATGGAACAAGTCCGTAAGATACGGGAGAAGATGAAGATCACAAGGGATAGGCAGAAGAGCTACGTCGACAAGAGGAGAAGACATTTGGAATTCCAAGAGGTCGACTATGCCTTCATGAGAGTTACCCCAAGAGCTCGAGTGGGTAGGGCAATCAAATCCAGAAAGCTGACACCTAAATTCATAGGACCATTTCAGATTCTTCGATGAATCGGCCCTGTAGCCTATCAGATGGCTTTGACACCAAATCTGTCAAATCTGCACGACGTCTTTCACGTCTCTCTACTCAGAAAGTACCACCCTGGTCCATCACACCTGCTAGAGCCCGAATCAATCCAACTGAAAGAAAACCTTGAGTATGAGGCTTCACCTGTTTGGATCGTGGATAGAAGGACCAAGGAACTGCGTGGTAAGCACATTCCGTTAGTTAGAGAAGAGTGGAACCCAGTGACTAGTGACTCAATGTGGAAACGGGAAGCTGAGCTGCGCTAGAGTAATCCTTATCTGTTCTCAGGTATGCGACGGAAATTTCGGGGACGAAATTTTCTGTAAGGGGGTGGTAATGTAACATCCCAATTTTCTGTGGTTCTAATCGAGCTGGTTAATCTCGATCTCGATTCGGGCTTTGGATGTGTGTGTGAATTGTTATGTGCTAGTTTAAGGCTTAGTTTGAAGCTTTGGAATAGACTTGAACAAGGTTGGAGATGCCTAAGGTGTTAAACGAGTAACCGTGGAAGTCAGAAATTTGGAAGGCTCTTCCCAACTGAGTGGCATGCTCAAGCCTGAAAAGGGAGCACGCCCTAGCGTGTTGCACGCTCAAGCGTGCTGAGTTCGTATCCTCCACCTTGGAGGTCGCCACATCCTCGAAAAGGGAAGGAACTGGTAGATACGATAGGGACCGATAATATCTACATATGGAGGTGTACCGCTCCAAAACATCAGGCTGACTGGCCCTGTATAGACCACCAAAAAGGTAGAGGGGTCTACCCGCCATCCCCTCTCATCATGATAGATAATCTCAGTGTCCCCCAGCACCGGCATACGCGGTTCCCCCATGATGAATGGGTGAAGTCTCGGGTCCATGATACGCCTCAGCTGGCTTGTTGTCTTCAAGCGAATCCATACTAGACAACAAGGAAAACAGAAGGGAGATAAGAAATACAGCACGTTATAAGGTCGGAAAACAATAGTAATGCAGTAAACAAGTATAGCAGATAACACATAGCAGATATAGCAAATATAGCATCTACTGCATTCCAACACGCATCTCCCAAGACAACATATGCAACAAGCATCCATCCCATGAGACTCACACTCAGATCAAACCTCTAGACCTGGGATGCTAATCCCATGCAGCATGTCGGCCGAAAACGCACTTCTACAGGTTCCCAACTGGAACGGTTCCACACACGAACAAGTCCACACCGGAACAGGTTCTGTGTCGGGACAGAGTTAGCCAGCCTAAGAAACCGAACTGCTCATCGTGACCAATAAGAGTGCATCCCCTTCCATACTGGAACTGGGGTATCTTGGTCACCTCGGAACGTTGGCCTGGAACAATTGGAAAGCTCTGGGATTAGTCGGGCAAACTAGACTGGATCGGGCGTCACGACAGGGTAGGTGCTACCTCATCCGTCACTGTAAACTATTCCCGAGACGGGCAACATTCCCACGGCCACTCACTTGACCGCCCCATCTACTTTCCGTACCCGCACTCAGGTACCGCTAACCTCGTATGATGCTGGCAGCCCATACTACTTATCACACGGCCTCGCCACTTAGCAGCTGAAAATGATAGGCAGCAAACATCCCAACGGGCTTGATACCGGATCTTACGCCTAAGCTCTCAACCAAATCAAAACATCACGATGCCACTGCATCCACATGGCCACAGCCTCGACGCCACGCGTCCACGAGCCACAGCTCAAACAACACAGCACACAGCCTCAAGAAGTCAGCATAGCAGCAACGGCACCATCCACGGTATCAACCCGACAACAACATGGCACATAGCCAAACATATTCTACGGCATTCTAACACAACTCTCAATATTACAGCATACAGCATAGCAACAGCAATAACATCATAGTAGCAGTAACATCAACAACAACATATAAGTAGCTAGCAGCATATCTCATACACCAAGTAGCATATAGGCAAACAGATAGCAACAACAACAGCCAACATCATACAGTCATATGTCAGCAAACATCCTCAATTAACAGTTCTCTAACCTAGGGTTTCCAATCTTAACGGCGATAGCCCAAAGTAAGCTAAACCTAGGGTCTAGATACCTTGTCAGGGATCAACCATTACTAGGGTTAGAGCTTCCCTACACATAGCAGAAATCACAACAACATTACTCTTGCCTTCCCGACGGCAGCAATACTCTTTCTCCCCACCTGAACTGTCGGCGTGCAAATCCACGCGATCACCGGCTCACTCCTCCTTCCTCAAGCTCGCAGCCCCTTCAATGGCAGCTCCAAGAACAGCTCCCAATCTCCTTGGTAGCCGCGGCCTTAGTCCTCAATTTGCGAGAAATCACGAGCACGCACTTTACCCTAGTAACGAGCACAACACATATACAACAGTGTTAGCCCTAGGGCAAGCCCAAAAGATCAAAGAAAAGGTAAAGACTAGAAGAACGCCAAGAACATGAAGAACACGTGTTAGGGATTCGAGTTTACCTCAGGCCAATCGAAAAACCAATCTATCAGAGTTGTACATAACTCAGCCGCGATCACAACGATGTAGTCGGAATTGCGTTCCGATACTTCCATCACCTTCAATCTCGACCTTTCTCACTCTAGAAACTCAGAGCTTCTCTTACTAGTTGTAGAAAACCTTGGGAGATTTCGTGCAAATGAGAAGATGAAAGTGGAAGCTCCACTTATGGGTTCTGCTGTCCACGCTTAAGCGTTCATCAATTTGCACGCTTGAGCGTTGCCACGCTCTAGCGTTGGGTTCTCTCCACGCTTGAGCGTGGGACCTCATCCACTCCGCCTGCTCCCTGGCCTGACACGTGTCTCACATGCGTCCAAGCGCAGAACAGCTGCTCAGCGCACTCAGCACGCTGAGGCATCCAACTCCTCCCACGCTTAAGCGCCGTAACGCTTGAGCATTGAATTCTCCCATGCTTGAGCGTCAGCTCAACGAGAGAAGAACTTAAAGCTTCCACAGTTACTCTTTTAACATCTTAGGCAACTCCAACCTTTTCAAGCCAATTCCTAAGCTTCAAACTAGGTCTTAGACTAACACACAACAATTCACACAATGATCCAAAGCCTCGATCGAGGTTAACCAGCTCGATCAGAGTCACACAGAAACCGGGATGTTACAAACCCTAGGTTAGCAAACTGTTGATTGAGGATGATCTGCTTCATATGATTGCTATGATGTTGAATTCTGTTGTTGCTATTTGTCTAAGTGCCTATATGCTACTTGGTATGTGATATGCTGCTATGTGTGCTACTGTTGATGTTATTGGTGTTGTTGTATGGTGTTTGTGATAATTGTCATACGATGGCGGATTGCCGTAGTTAAGTTTGGCTGGGTGCCGTCTTGTTGTCGGGTTGATACCATGGATGGTGTCATTGTTGTTATGCTAACCGTTTGAGGCTGTGGCCAAAATGTTTGAGCTTTGGCTCGTAGATGCGTGGCGTCGAGGCTGTGGCCGTGTGGATGCAGTGGCATCGTGCTATTTCTAATTGAGTGTTTAGGCGTGAGATCCGGTATCAAGCTCGTTGAGGATTTTTGTTGCATATCATCAGCTACCAAGCGGCGAGGCCGTATGACAGGTAGTATAGGTTGCCAGCTTCATATGAGGTAAGTTGTACCTAAGTGCGGGTACGGAAAGTAGATGGGGCGGTCAAGTGACTGACTTTGGGCATTTTACCAGTCTCGGGAATAGTTTACAGTGACGGATGAGGTAGCTCCTATCCTGTCGTGACGCCCGATCCAGTCTGATTTACCCGACTAATCCTAGAGCTTTCCATTGTTCCAGGCTAACGTTCCGAGACAACTGAGAAACCCCGGTTCCGATGTGGCAGGGGGATGCACTGTTATTGGTCATGGCGAGCGGTTTGTTTTCTTGGACAAACTAACTCCGTTTCGACCCAGAACCTGTTCCGGTGTGGAACCAGCTTTGTGAGTTTTCAGCCAACATGCTGCATGGGATTAATATCCCGGTCTAGAGGATTGATCTGAGTGTGAGACTGAAGGAGATGGATGCTTGTTGCATATGTCATCTTGGGAGACGTATGTTTGAGTGTAGTAATTGTCGTACTTATTGTACTTGCTACTTGCTATATGATGTTTACTGTATTGCATTACTGTTGATTTTTGAAATTGTTATGCGCTGTATTTCTTATCTCCCTACTGTTTTCTCTGTTTGTCTGTTTTTGGGTTCGCTTGAAGACGACGAGCCAGTCGAGACACAGAATGGACCCGAGACTTCACCCGTTCATCACGGGAGCACAACGGATGCTGGTGCTAGGCGACATTGAGAATGTCTACGACGACGAGAGGGGATGGCGAGTGGACCACTCGACCTTTTTGGGGGTATATACAGGACCTGTCAGTTTGATCTTTCGGAGCGGTACACCACCGTACGTAGACATCATTGGACCCTACTGCTTGTACCAGTTTCTTCCTATCCCTAGGAATGGCGTCCTCCGAGGCAGAGAGGGCGAGACTACATGTGGGTGCAACCCAGTCCTCAACAGTATCCAGCAGGAGAGGCTACGTCTATCGAGACCAGCTCGAGAGGACGAAACAATATTTGAGGACCTACCGTCGGCGTATGATTGTTGTGTCCAGCTCTTCGTCGGAGTATGAGCCCTTGGTGCGATATAGGCGTACTCATGGCGAGGGCCAGGGTAGTTCAGGGCATCCTCACCACTGATGGTGGGAGCATGCCAGTGCGTCCTAGGTTGTGAGGTGAGAGCTTTTCATGTACCTTTTGAGTGTGGGACGGGTTGTGCTGGAGAGCTGCGAGGGTCTTTTTTTACTGTTTTGTTGTATCTTCGTTCTTTTCAATTTTTGCTTATACAATATGTATATGTATGTACAGTGCCCTGCTGATGGAGCTACAATGTGTATGGTATCTGTATAGTTATCTTTATGTTGCGATTTTACTCTAATGTGATCTATGCTTTCCGTATGTTGTATATTTTAAATGCGCGTGTTTCCGCTACGTTGTTTGAATACCACACTATAGCTATAATACGGTTAAGCATAGTTAATAATAGGATTTAGAGCTAATGGGATTATCCTTCTGAGAAAGGAGGGTCGTCTCATTTTGGTGGTATCAGAGCGTTGAGAACGTTCTGCAGCCAATTGATGATTTCATATTTATATGGGGTCGTCTCACAAAAAGCATGCCATTTTACTCGTTCAAATTTATGTGGATGACATAATTTTTGGTGCTACTAATGAGGCTTTGTGCAAGGATTTCTCCAACATTAGGCAAAGCGAATTTGAGATGTCAATGATGGGTGAGCTCAACTACATCCTTGGACTACAAATTAAACAATCAAAGGAAGGCATATTCATCAACCAATCCAAGTATTGCAAGGATTTGCTTAAGAAATTTGGGATGAACAACTCTAAAGAACTATCTACTCCGATGAGCACATCTTGTCATCTAGGCAAAGATGAGAATGGAAAGACGGTTGATAAGAGTAAGTATAGAGGTATGATAGGATCTCTCATTTATCTTACCGTTAGTCGTCCCAATATTATGTTTAGTGCATGCATGTGTGCACGTTTTCAATCAAACCCTAAGGAATCACATCTCGTTGTGGTAAAACACATTATGAGATACCTATTGGCACACAAAATATGGGCTTATGGTATCCTAAAGGGGCTGATTGCACCCTAGTTGGGTACTGAGATTCAGATTTTGCGGGATGCAAAATGGACCAAAAAGGTACTAGTGGTACATGTCACTTACTAGGAAATGCCTTAGTCTCTTGGCATACTAAGAAACAAACTACTAGTGTGGCCTTGTCCACCGTTGAAGTGGAATATGTTGCGGCAGGTAGTTGTTGTGCACAAATAATTTGGATGAAACAACAGTTGAATGACTATGGAATTAATCTTAAAACTGTTCCCATTAAATGTGATAACACTAGTGCCATAAATCTACAAAAAATCCAGTTTCTCACTCTAGAACCAAGCACATTGAAATTAGGCACCATTTCATTAGGGACCATGTTCAAAAAGGTAATTGCATGATTGAGTTTGTTGAAACATCTAAACAACTCGCAGACATTTTTACAAAACCATTACCTAAAGAAAGCTTCTTTTTCATAAGAACTAAATTAGAAATATTAAATCAATCTTGCATTGAGTAAAATAAGCATCTCATCTTGTTATTACTAATGTGTGTATTAAATGTGAATAAGAAACGTGATGCATCCCAAAGAAAGTGAACTGAAGAAAAATCAGAAGGCAGAAGACTCAGAATTGATTACAATAATCAATTAAGTGAATCATATAGAAAAGTGTCAAAACTTAGAAGTCCCATAATCGATTATGTGCATAATGCAGAATACCACCAGAAGTTAGAAGACAATAATCAATTACAATAGTCGATTAAGGACGAGAAGTAACCCAGGAAATGAGAATAACTGATTACCTAATCGATTATAGGGTTGAAGATTCATCAATAATAATCGATTACCGAATCGATTATACCGTAAATCCTGTACATATTCGATTACCTAATCGATTTCGCAGAATCCAAAGGTCAGAAGCTCACAGAATAATCGATTACTGAAGATCAAATAATCGATTATA
Source organism: Ammopiptanthus mongolicus (assembly GCA_039655645.1). Classification (NCBI taxonomy): domain Eukaryota; kingdom Viridiplantae; phylum Streptophyta; class Magnoliopsida; order Fabales; family Fabaceae; genus Ammopiptanthus; species Ammopiptanthus mongolicus. The sequence goes on from CM077350.1 coordinate 22,198,427, forward strand.
TTTCACAAGATGACCAATCAGAGAGCTCCATCTCAGCTCATAATTGATTATGGCACTTAAAATAATCGATTATGCGTCTCCTTAAAAGATATATCTCATGCCCTAGCTTTCATATCTGCTGCATTATCTCTCTCTTTGTATATTTCCTCTGGTTTCTTCATCCACATTCATCTCCTCTCATCACCATCGCTCCTAAACCCATAAGGACAGGAATTGTGAACCCTGGTCCCATCTCTCAAGACCAGCTGAATAAGTTCTTCTCTAATGGGGGTCGATGCACGGTGTTTGTGAGCAACTTCCAAAATAGGGAAGTCCACAAACCTCGCTTTCTAGATGTTGAGTACTTGAGGAGAGAAAATTCCAATTGATAGAGCACTTGGACGCTGCTTCTCTGACTGAATTTCTCACCTTTACAGAGGGCATATACCCAGAGTTGGTTCGAGTCTTCTACTGCAACCTCCGCCTAGTTGACGGTGTACTCATTTATGAGGTATGGCATAAACCTATTCGTTTTACTGCTGAGGCTTTTGGGAGAGTTGCGGGGGTGCCCACCGGTGGCACTAAGGTAACTACTGAGGGTCCTACTGCACCCTTAGCAAATGAGTTTGCAAGGTTGGATGCCACTAAGGCTATTTTGAGGGACCCTATTGAAGCAACTTTTAGGGAAATTACTGCTGGCCAAATGAAGGTAGAAAGTAGGTTGTTACAATAGTCATTGCTAGGCTTTTATTTCCTAGGCGACATAACTTCTCTCAGCTTCTGAAACTGGATGTTGTGTTGATTTGGCTGCTTGAAAATAATAAAACTGTTGATTGGGCTAGCTTATTTATGCAGCACATGGCTGATAATATGAATGGAGGATCCTTGCCCTACGGGCATTTGATTACTTGCATCCTAAGGCATGTAAGGGTTAACCTCATTAGTGAGGTCAAGCTAGATATTCAAAATTCCATGGAATGCTTAATCAAGGGACAATCAACCAAATGGGAATACAATTCTATGGCAATGCATGGGTATACAAGCCCAAGAGTAGAAAACAAGTTGATTATTTTCAAGAGTCTTCTCACACTACTGGAGCATCCTCATCACAGGCAAATCCTTCTACTGTTTCTCCTAAAATGATGGACATACTGCAAAACATTCTTATAGAGGTCCGTGCTAACACCAGTGCAATAGGTAATCTATCTCTTAAGGTGGAACGCATGCAGCAACGTATGAATGAGGCAGAGATCATCTTTGACAGTCTTATTTGAGCACTGCCCCAGCCTGCTGCTTCTGATGATGGTGATGATGAGGATGATGAGTTGGATGAGGACTAGATCCTCCTATTTTTTTATAACTTTTATTGTTTGGATAATTGTACCTATCTTTTTCTACCGTTTTTACTGTTTGGTACATTTTTTTTTTAACATTGAATATATGCTTTGCATCTTAATATTTTTCTCACTTTTTGATAATGCCAAAAGGGGGAGAGTTATATATGGTTGCATAATTCAAGGGGAGTGGATTTTAATGTTTTTAATAATTGCATAAAGTGAGGGGGAGTAGAGCATATATTATCTGTCCATAACTCTGAACATTAAAATGATAAATGCTCTAACCCGTTTCTTGAGAAAATTCCTCCTTGAGACTTTTGTCCTCATCAAAAAAGGGAAGAATGTGAATATATACCTTGACAAGATTATTTGAGTTTTGATGGATGACAAAAGAAAAATCCCAGAAGGACGAGATTGCAAAAAGCGGAAAAGGTTGTCACAACTAGTCAAGTCTTTCTGAAGGGGTGAAGGGAATTTTATTATTTGTATTGTATGTTTTAGATCATGTTGTACATGGTAGATAAAGCTCTCAAATCTAAAATCAATCACACACACACATAATATGAGAAGTAAAAATAAAACTTAATATGCCTTAAGCTCTTTAATTGAAAAGTTAATTAATAGCCGTTAAGCTTAAAATCAGAGGTTTTTAAATGATAATAACCGATTAAAGATTTCTAATAATCGATTATCATATATCTGAAAAGTTGATTTTCAAAGCAGTGAAGCTATAATCGATTAGCATAATCGATTATAGACATAATAAATTGTATAATCGATTATGCTCTTACCCGTTCAAGTGAGCTTTAAACAGAGAACCTTTAATTGATTATGTTGCGACCGTCCCTTAACGCGTTTTTGCCTAAAAGGAAAAATAATCGATTATGGCATTAGTATAATCGATTATAGCGCGAGAAACACTTATATTCATAATGGGCTTAACCTAATTCCCATGGGCACTTTTCTTTTTCTATAAATAGGAAGCCTTGGGGAGTGTTTCAACACAACACTTGCTTCTCTAATCGTAGTTGGGCTAAAACTCTCTCAAATTTGGTACTAATCACTCTCACTAGTTTTACACCTTGATATTTATATTTAGAGAGCTTTATACTCCATATAAGAGAGATTGTAATTGTGCTTCAAGTTGTGTTTTCTTATCTACACTTTTGAGTGCTACATCTTCTTTATATTGTTATTCTTATTTGAGTGTGAATCCCATAGTTTTGACAAAAAAGGTTTTTCTCTTGTTCTTGAGACTCTTTCACTAGGGGGGGTGATATCCTTGGTCTGTGAGGAGTGCTCTTCTTTGTGAAGGTTTCTAGCTGAACCTGATTTAAAAGCTAGTTATTGAGTGAAATCCTTTGGTGGTTGCCATTAGGGACAGGACGTAGGTTATTGTGGTATTTGGTAGCCGAACCAGGATAAAACTATGAGTCTTATTTTTCCTCCTTATTCTTTGTTATTGCAATTTATTTTACCCCATTTACATTTTGCATCTTTTGTTTTATTTCAATTTATTTAATGCATTTTAAATTAAAGTAATTTATCTTTTAAGTGCTTTGTTGTGAAAAAGTTTTTAAAATACACATTACACACAATTCATCCCCCTCTTGTGGTTGAACAATTTTAACACCGTCGACAACCGTGTATAAGTAGTGCACCTCGGATACAAAGGCTTATTGGCATCACTGCACAAAGTATCATACACACGTGCTCGCTGAAAAGACTCTTGTCCAATATCACGGATCATGTCCTCTAGTCGATTGTCCTCCATATCAACGCCAACTTCCTCACTTTGGGACACACTTGTCATGTTTAACAAGTCATCACCATGCCATATCCATCTAGTATAACTCTTACACATCCCTTCACAAATAAGATGATCACGTATTTGCTTAACTTCACATTTCCTCATATTCAAACATTTGACACAAGGACAATTAAACCTTCCATTACTATCAAGAAGATTTCTTTGAGCAAATTCTAGAAACTCTTCCACTCCCTTCTGATACTCATCACTTGTGCGTCTACTAACCATCCAACTACGATCCATATCCATGTTCTGCAGATATATACACATTTATATAATATAAGCACAAGAACGGAGACTGAAATAGCAATATTTGAAACTGTAGGCCTAATACAAATCAAGACACAATTCCATGGCATATATTCTCCTTGGAACTTGACCAAGTAAAACAATGAGATGAAACCCTAACTGAACACTTGGAACTTTCTATATATAGTTATTTCTCAAGTTACATTCTATCATATATATATATATATATATATATATATATATATAGTTCTCAAGTTACATAATAATGGTGTTTCAAACCCTATTATCACACCAATTATCACACCAATGCCAAAAAATGAGGGGACAGAAAAATGAAGGAAAAGACTTACCAAGTAGAAGAGAGGTTCTGTCGCGGTGGTTCTGTTGTAGAAGAGAGGTTCTATCGCTGTGGTTCAATTGTAGAAGATAGGGCTGCGGTTGTTCTAAGCAAAAAATGGGGTAGAAAAAGACTTAGCAAGCGATTCGGGGATTTAGGAATTTTGCAAATAAAAATAGGGAAGAGATAGTTACCTTTTCGTCGGAGGATGTCGTGGTTGTGGTTCTACGGTGGCTGACGAACGGAGGAGAAGGATGTCAGTGACGTTGAAATGTGTTAGGGCACGAGACTGAGAGGGATTTATAACATTTTAAAGACTTTTGACATCGGTTGTCCAAAAAATTGATGTTAAAAGTCAATTTGAACATCGGTTGCTTTACAATCGATGTTAAAAAGTGAAGACTCGGTGATAAACCTGTAAATAATTGGTGGAGGGAAGATACTTTTAACATCGGTTGTAAAGAAACCGATGTTATAAGTCACTTTTAACATCGGTTTTAAAGCAACCGATGTTAAAAGTTTCTTCCCTCCACCAGTTATTTACAGGTTTGCCATCGTGACTTTACTTTTGATATCGGTTGTTAATGAACCAATGTTAAAAGTGTGTTCCATGCACAATTTATTTACAAGTTTGCCACAGTTTCCATTTTTAACATCTGTTTATCATTAACAGATGTTAAATCCCCGACGTAAAAATTGTATTTTCCACTAGTGTTGGTGATAAACTAGTTCATGAAACCCTCTTTATCAAAAATATCCAAAACCCCAAGATATGTAGTATCTTGTCTTTTATAAAGTTAGTGTAAAACTCCTTTTTGAAATGATTCCTATTTCTTTTACTTAGCATGAAAAGGAAAATGTATCTTACTTTAAATCACCATTTCATTTTCAAATGAAAACTATAACTCATTTATTTTGTAAAATTCTAAATTGATAATAGTAGTGTAAAAGACTCGTTGTTTTAAAGAAAACACTTACAAGCATTCTTATTTCTCTTTAAAATAGGCTTATTAACCAAAATCTTTGGGAAACAGCATGGACCATCTAGAAAGCTCTTTGTTCTTGAAAATCTTTTCCTCAAAACATGTTAGAATAGGTGGTTGATCACCATCAACTTCCCTATCATTAAAATACTTTTCATATAACTCGAAAGATACTCATTTTCAAACAATTGGTTCTCTAAAACCAAAACTCGATTTCTCAGAAAACCTTTTTAATTTCTTTTTCCTTTATACCTTAGTATGAACACATTAAACATCTTAACATCAACATTTTTGGTTCCTAGGCCTAATTACTATGGTATGAATGAATGTCGCCATGTAAGTAAGGTAGGTCTTTTTAATTTGTTTTGCCGTCTTGAGCATAGAAGCTTTGGCTTCCCTTTCTAACTCAACAAGGCCGAGCCATGTAACAACCCATTTTTTTTTAAAAGCTTTCTATTATTAATTAAACAGTATTTGTGTGTTTGTATTTTATTAAAGGGTCTAGAGAGTGAAATAAAATAAACTGATGGCGTAGTCAAGCTCTACGCTATCGTAGGAAGTTACGGTTAAATTTTGGGTCGAAAACTCAGATGGAACCCTGTCTGCATTTTCACTGACAGTAGTGTTTTACTACTATAAAGACCTACTTTTGACCCGTGAACGAGACAATTAGTCTTAGAATCACGTTTCCTACATTTTTCCTAAAACTAGTTTTTGACCTTCGAAAGTGAAAATAATATAAACTATTCAGACGAAAACTCGAACCAGGAGACAAACAGAGCTGCATATGGATTTACTGGGACCCAGTAACGGATAAACACGAAGTCACATCAAGTCAAATCACCTAGGAATGCGTGCCGGAGTCATGATTATTTTTGAAAATATTTGGACACGAAAAGACCAAAATGCCCCTGATTTTCTTCAAAATTACCATTTTACCCTTGTGTGAAAAGACCAAAATACCCCTAAGTGGTTTTTTTTGCCCATCCTACCCCTCTCCTTTCTCTTTTCTTCGGTCCCTTTCTCTCTTTCTTCACTTTTCCTCCATAACTTTCTTCATTTTTCTTAAGTTTTCCTTAAGAATTTTCAAGAAACTTTGAGAAGTAAAGTTGATCACCTCATTTAGGAGGTATAGACTTCACTCTTGAGCTCTCAATCTTCATCTTTCTCCATTAAATTCTATGGTTTCAAGTTTAAGATCAAAACTTCAAAAATCTCTAGAAAATTGTAGAAAAATCCTTTTAATGCCAAACCAATTTCTGTGATCTAGTTTCATCCTCTTCTATCACTATCTAAGAGTATGAAATCAAATAATCTTCCCAACCTAATATTTTGGAGGAACCGAACCTAGGAAAAATTTGGGGAAAATGGGTTTTGTTTCAATTTTTGTGAAATGATTCTTGATTTCACCTCTTTCATTCCATGATCATGCAATCCAAGTGATTAGAAAACCAAATCAAGCTCTCACATATTTTTAATGGTGATGGCCGAAACCCTAGTTTGTTGGTTGAAGGGGTTTTGGTTCAAATCTTTGACAATTAATCATAGATTATGTCTTAGTCGTGCTTAAGGGTCATTGATCCAAGAGTTGGTAGAATTTCAACATCCCTAGCCTATTTAAATAAATAGGGGCAGAACCTTAGTCTTAAGGATTAGGGAATTTTTGGTTGAACTGTACTGATTTCTGGTTGCATTTTGTTGTAAAGGATCGGACAGTATTCGAGCGTTCGACAGCGCACCTGATTGACAGTTGTCGAGCCGCAGTCGGAGCTGCACCAGGAACATTACTAAGGTGGGGAGAAAGAACTGATATCTTCGGGAAGGCAAGATTAGTATAGAATATATACGTGTGTAGGGGAACCTTAAACCCTACTAGAGGTTGAGCCTTGGACAAAGTGCCTAGACCCTAGGTGTAGGTACTTTTGGGCTATCACCACAAAGATGATAATTTAAGTGATTTGATTGATTGAGATTGATGTGCTGAATTGTTTAATTGCTTATCTGTGATCTGTTCTGTTGAATTGCTTGTATGATTAAATGTTTGTCTGGCATTGTGATGATAACTGTACAGGAATAAATTCTGTTGCTATATTTTATTGTGATTGTTTGGTTGGGTGTTGATGAGAGTATGGTGAGTGTTGATGTTGTTCAGGTTGATACCGTCGTGGTCCCGACCATGGAGCTGTGGCTCGTAGACGCAGGGCGTCGTGATGCTAATGTTGATGTTGATGATGATGTTGATGTTGATGTTGATGTGGATGCAATGCATAGTGGTTGTGGCTGAGTGCTTAGGTGTGAGGTCCCGGTATCAACTTGCGATGGATGTGTGTTGCATATCATAGTATTTCATGCCACAACATATTTGTCCCAACAGGGGATGTTCAATTGGGGATGTGATGTTTTTAATCCCGAGGTGGGATGTCCAATGGGACGTGATGTATTTTTAATCCTTACGAGGATGTCCAATTGGGGACGTGATGTTATCCCGATGGGGATGTCCAACTGGGGATATGATGTATCAGCCGACATGCATATAGGGAAGTCAGCATATACATAGGGACTAGTATCCCTCTTATAGGCTTATAGGTTTATCTGAGAGAATGACTTTTGAGATGGTTGTGCTTTATGACTTAAGAGATGGATGTCGTCATGTTGTATCTTTTCTATGTGTTGTGTGCTGCATGTATATAACGACTATACTGATGACCTTCTCCCATATTTAATGATGCATGTTTCTTATCTCCCGATATTTTCTCTGTGTTATTTTATTTTATGGGAAGACCCCATGGAGGAACCACTTGCTGAGGAACTGGATGGCACTCCGTACGAGCTGAGGATCCTAGCCTCGAGGGGTTGGGAAGTGATCGTGGTTAGCCGGAGAGTTGTCTCTTGGCCTATTTTACGTATTTTGATTACCGTCTGTATCAAAAGCACTTTGTATTTATACACTATTTTTGTAGCCCTACTGACGGGGAAACCGATGCATGTATGTGTACTTTAAGTTTAAACTGCGTTACTCTGATATATACGCATTTTGGCACAGCCTTAATATAAATTCGTTTTCGCGTGTTAATCTTTCCGCTGCGTTTCATCTTAATAAAATGCATTAACGTTTATAGAATGATTAAGGCTTAGTTAAATACCTTAGGTTCTTTAATGGGACGGCGGGTCGTCTCAAGCCATACATAGTAGTTTTCAACAAAATATACGTCATCCAACAACATTCTAGCATCATGAAAATCATCTCAACATATAGTCATTTCATCAAGTATTAAAAGCATGAACATGTTCATCATTAAAAAATACTATCCTTAGGTCTTGAACCTAAGAATAGTTTTTCACCATGCCATAATGATTTTCAACACTAACACTCAAACACAAATAATCACACCAACACCATAACATACAATTCCAATATTCAACACTATAACTTGTATACAGAATTTTCAGCATTTCAAGCATCAACTTGTCACACACATTTGATTGACCAAACGAACTCGTATTTGAGCAAATAAGGACTCATATGAAAGCTTAGGATGTCTAACTTTTGGATACAAAATTCATTTTCACAAACAGTAAACGAGTTAGTACAGTTTCAGGAAATAAGCTACTGTAGTCCGAATCCAAGACAGAAATTTATGTTTAGATTGAAACAGATTTTCAAGGTCAAATATCCATGAAACTAAACTAAATTTGTTTTCAAAATGAAGCCCGATATGTCTAGTTTCAGTATCAAAAATTAGTTTTAAAGTACGATTTCTAGGTTGAGATAAAAATCGAAATGACTCACACATGGTCAGATCTGAAAATCACATTTTCGTAAACTCTTTTCAACAAAAAGATGGAGGAACCCTAGGTTAGGGTTTTCCCACACATAAAATATATTTTCAACCATTCAAACATATCAATGAACACAAATCAAGCCACAAGTAAATATTACAACATTGTTCTCATAGAGAGCCTAATAGACATAGTAGAAAACGCTTGGTTTAGGGTTTTCCCAAACCATACCCATAAACCATTTTCACAACCACCAATGTGGTGTGATACATGTGGTTCACTCCCCCATTACCTTAATGAATATGTTTAGGATGAGCAATAATCCAAGCTCCGAGAACAAGGAGAGGCTGAAACCTATAGAGAGAAAAGAACAGGTTTTGAAACTTGTTTTGCAAAGATCATGAACTAGAAGAAGTTCACTCATGATTTAAAGTAAGGAAATGACGATCAAAGCTTACCCAAGGAAGAAAAATTTGAAGATCAAGATGGTGTTCTTCAAGTTCAAGAACAAAGTTCCTCCAAGTAAAAAATTTTCTTCATCAAAGATGTAAAGGAGATCAAGACAAGAAGAACTAAGGTTTTAGAAATAGAAGAAGCATTTTGGATGGTGTTGCTCTAGGTTTGGCCGAAAAAGGAGAGCAAGAGAGAGAAGCGAGAAAACTCATGCTTCATGAAAGTTTAGACATTGATCTTGTATATGAGAAATGATGAAGTGTTTAACTGTTTATTGTCATGAAGTAGTAGGCTAGGAATTTAATCAAAATGATATTAATTTGGTGTAAGAAAATCCAAGGGCTTAGAATTAAAAAGATGCTACTTGTTGATCTCACATTAAAAGTAGCCAAGATTAACCAAAAATGGTTAAGATGCTTTTCCATAAAAGGTAAGTATGATAGGTTATTAACCAAGAGTCACAGGAATTTAATCCATTGGTTAATGGAATAAAAAGGTGATGGATGGTTGACATAAAGGTGACGATGTCCCATGAAGCATGAAATGCAGTCGTGAACTATTCCCGGCTCTGGGCTAGAACAACTTCCCCGGCCTTAGCACGCATCCTAAGAAAAAGCGGTCCAAATTAAAATAATAATATTTTTATCAGCTCCGACTCAAAGCACCACACTGGGTTTAAAACAACATTTTATGATTCTTAAGCTCATAATTGAAATTCAAATATGAATTTTCAATTATTAACTATTATTATGATTATGATTAATCAAATTGTGTTATCTGTCAATTTATTCACACAAACAGTTAAAAAGACAGATATAGGATTTTTGGGATGTTACAGTATGGGTTGCCAAAGTCATGCGAGGTTAGTTGTACCTGAGTGCGGGTACGAAAAGCGGAAGGGGCAGCCAAGTGAGTGGCCTTGGGGATGTTGCTGGTCTTGAGAATAGTTTACAGTGACGGATGAGGTAGCTCTTATTGTGTCGTGACGCCCGATCTAGTTTTGTTTGCCCGACTAATCCCTGAGCTTTCCATGTTCCAGGCTAATGTTCCGAGGCGACTAAGACACCCCGTTTCCGGGTCTCGGAAGGGGGAAGCACTCTTATTGGTCACGACGAGCGGTTCAGTTTCTTGGACAAGCTAACTCTTGTTTTGGTGTGGAACCAGTGCTGTGAGATTCGACCGACGTGCTGCATGGGATTAGTATCCCGATCTAGAGTATTGATCTGAGTGTGGTAATTATGGTGATGGATGCTTGTTGCATATGTTGACTCGAAGGATGGTTGGCTGTGTGACATATCTTCTAAATATGCCATATATGTTACTTCATGTATCTGTTTACTATGTTACTATTGCTGTTTCGATTTATATGCATTGTATTCTGATCTCCCTACTACTGTTTTCTTGTTGGTTGATTTATTCTTGGTTTGCGTGAGGACGAGGAGCCTTTGGCTATAGACGATGAACCCGAAGGCACACCCTTTTACCATGTCAGCACCGAGGATGCCAGTGTTGGGACTGATCGAGATCATCTATCACGATGATAGAGGGTGCCTTGTGGACCTTTCCACATTCCTGATGGTACACGGGACCGTTGAGCATTCTATTTAGAGGAGGGGCGTCACTTCTGTTCCGATGTGGAACCAGTGCTATGAGATTCGACTGACAAGCTGCATGGGATTAGTATCCCGGTCTAGAGGATTGATCTGAGTGTGAGAATTATGGTGATGGATGCTTGTTTCATATGTTGACTCGAAGGATGTTTGGCTATGTCACATATCTGCTAAATGTGTCGTATATGTTACTTCATGTATCTGTTTACTATGCTAATATTGGTGTCCCAATTTATACGCATTGTATTCTTATCTCCCTTCTACTATTTTCTTGTTGGATCTTTCGACCGTTCCTAGATAAGTTTATTGTCGTGTTTATTGATGACATTCTTATTTACTCGTCGAGTAAAGAGGAACACCAAGAGCATCTTCGTGTGGTGCTTCAGGTGTTGAAGGATCGGCAATTGTATGCTAAACTGTCAAAGGGCAAGTTCTGGTTAGAGGAAATACAGTTTCTAGGCCATGTGATCAATAAGGATGGAATTGCTGTGGATCCTGTGAAGGTCGAGGCTGTAGTATGTTCGGAAAGCCCTAAGTCTGTAAGTGAGGTGAGAATCTTTCTTGGTTTTTGCGGGCTACTATCGGCGGTTTATCAAAGGATTGTCAAAGATTGCATTACCTATGACGTTGTGGACGAGAAAATGGAAGGCGTTTGAGTGGTCAGAGGCCTACGAGCAGAGTTTTCAGGAGCTGGAGAGAAGGTTGATTACTTCACCAGTGTTGGTTTTACCAGATCCTTTAGGAAAACCAGATCCTTTAGGACGATTTGATGTATATTGTGATGCATCTTATCAAGGCTTGGGATGTGTGCTCATGCAAGAAGGAAGAGTAGTGGCGTATGCTTCCAAGTAGTTGGTTGCAATAGTGTTTGCATTGAAGATATAGAGACACTATCTGTATGGTGCTAAATTCAGTATATTCAGCGATCATAAGAGCTTGAAGTATCTGTTCGACCAAAGAGAGTTGAACATGAGGTAGCAAAGATGGATGGAATTAATAAAGGACTCTGAATTCGACCTGCAATACCATCCAGGTAAGGCGAACGTAGTAGCGGATGCACTCAGTAGGAAATCCCTACATGCATCTGCGATGATGGTAAAGGAGCTAGAGCTGGTAGAGGCACTTAGAGATTTAAATCTTGATTCAGAAATCATCAAGGATAGGCTGAATCTTGGGATGATTAAGGTAACTAGCGATTTCCTAGATCATTTATGGAAGAAGCAAGCTGAGGATAAGTACCTCGAGGAAGTGGACAGGTTAATAGAAGAAGGTAAGACTTCGAAATTCAAGAGAGGTACAGATGGTTTGGTTAGGTTTGGTGAAAGGGTTTGTGTGCCAGCGGAAGAAGCACACAAGAGCAAGCTAAGTTTTCATCCGGGGGCCACCAAGATGTATCAGGATTTGAAGAAGTTGTTTTGGTAGCCTAAAATGAAGAAAAAGGTGGCGGAGTATGTCCTAACCTTCTTGGTGTGTCAGAAAGCAAAGATTGAACACCAGAAGCCAGCAGGGTTGTTGCAATCGGTAGATGTCCCAGAGTGGAAGTGGGATAGCATTGCCATAGACTTTGTTTTTGGGTTGCCGAGAACTTAGAAAAGGTGTGATGCAATCTGGGGAATCATTGACAGGTTAACAAAATGTGATCATTTCTTGCCTATCAACCACAGTTATTGTTTGGAAAGGTTAACTCAGATTTACGTCAAGGAGGTTGTGAGGCTGCATGGGGTTCCTTCGAGTATAATTTCGGATCGTGATCCGAGATTGACGTCAAGGTTCTGGAGGAGGTTAAACAGTGCTATGGGAACTAGGCTATGTATGAGTTATGTTTATCATCCTCAAACGGATGGTCAATCTGAACAAACAATTCAATCATTAGAGGATCTCTTAAGAGCGTACGCGTCAGAGAACATAAAAAGTTGGGACGAGTTCCTTCCATTGATCGAAGTCACTTACAAATAAAGTTTCCATTCAAGTATTGGCATGGTGCCATATGAGGCACTGTATGGACGAAAGTGTAGGACTCTGTTGTGTTGGTTTGAGACTAGAGAAAGCCAGCTCAATAATGCAGAATATGGATTCTACGACAGGATTCTATATCGGTTGATTTTTAACCGATGTAAAAAATGAGGCGGTGGCATACTTGTAATTAAATTGATGTAGGAACTCACTTTTAACATCGGTTTCTTTACCACCAATGTAATGAGTGACATTTAAAATCGGTTGGTAAGGAAACCGATGTTTAAAGTGAGTTCCTACATCGGTTTCTTTTACAACCAATGTTAAATGTCGTAAAAAATTATAACGTTGGCATTCAACCCTCTCAAGTCCCGCGTTTCTTCAGTACAGTACCATTGTCTCTCTCGAGCTCGCGCGACTTGTGTCTCCTCCTCCTCCTCCTCCAAAGCCCTAATCTTAATTCCAAAACCTCCAAAAACTTCTCTGCAACTCGCATCTGCTCCTCCTCCTCCTCATTCTGACCACTGCACGTGAGCCTCCTCTGCAACTTGCGTCTGCTCTGTTCCACGCACACGAGAGTACTTCGATTGACGTCTCTGTTCCATGCACACGAGACTACCATTGACGTCTCTTGTCCACTCACACAAGACTGCCATTCACCTTCGTCTTCCAGGTTTATGAACCCCAAAATTTTTTGCAATTTGTGAACCCTCATTCTTTTTTATTTTTTTGGGATTTCCGATTCTAAAATTTTGACTCTTTGCTTGGTGATTCTAATTTAGGGTGAAGCAAGCCTCAACCCGTTCTCTTGAGCGCTTCTCTGTCTTGTCTCCTTCACCATTACAACTGGTAAGCTCTCTTTGTGCAATGTTCTTTGTAATATTAGTAGCTTAATGTTAGTAATCCTTACTGTTACTGGTATATTAGATTTCAGGTTGTTGTTGTTGGAACTAGCTTCTCTATGAATTTGTGTGTTGCTGTTGTTACTGTTACTGGTATAAATGCTCTATATTCATGGCAATGGCAATTTTTCACCATCAGTTATAAGTGATGTTGTAGTTTCATTATTCATTATTTGTGTTTGTGTTCTTTGATTAATAACTGTTGAGTTAGTATCATATATCGGATGCAAATGTAATCTTTTTCAAGCCCACCTGCTCACAAAATAAATAGCACTTCTTCACATGTTTGGAGATTAAATGCAAAGGCACCACAAAGTTAGTTTTTTTTTAATGTTTTATACAAGGGGTTGTTTCATTTTGTTAAAAAGCATTAAACAAGTAAGCTATTTTATGGTGAACTTCACAGTTTTTAAATTGAACTTGGATTTTAGTTGTTTGTATGAATGAATTTTAAACTTTGAAAACAATTTGCATGGAGGGTTTTACAGAATGACATAGTTTGAAAACATATATACTTGTTCAGTGATGATTATGAAAAGTTGTGTTTATGGTTATCCAGGTTTGCAACTTGCTGCTTGTTGATTGTTGCTTGTTGATTGCTGCTTTAGGAGCGACCTCTTTATTCACTTCCTGCTTCACTGGTCAGTTAGGTATAAAGTCTATCTTCCTATCTTTTAAGATTCATTATTAATGAGAATATGTGCTTTATTGTTGTCATTGTTATTTAGTGTTAATTAATAAATTAGTAAAGCCTTAGTTTCCTGCTTGAGATTCAATATTAATGAGCATATGTGTACTTTATTAAGGTACCGCTCATTGTATTGAATCTTGAATTGTCCAAGTTGGACAGTTTAGGGAAAAACTTTTTCTTCATCTGGTTAATACTTATTCCTTAATTCTCATATGTTATACTTGAAGAAATTTCGGTCTGATGCATTTCCTTTTGTTCTCCGGGTGCACACTTTATCGCGGTGGATGTCGCCGCGTTCAAGTCATGTACGTCGGAGACCGATGGGAAATGCTGCCGAAATTTCGTTAACTATGGGCATGAGAGTTAAGGACTAACTGTTAACTGAGTGTTGAAGAAGTTTCTTCTCAAATAAGACAGGGCCATACCCTGTGATAATAAGGAGTTGAAGATCTTGGACTAAGTGAAGTTGTTGTTGTAGTTATGGATCGTAGTTGGATCGATGCTAGATGCATAAGTCATGAGTATGAGAATGGAGTGGAAGAGTTTTTAGAATTTGCTAAAAGAAATGTTCCTGATAGTAATGGAAGGTTTTATTGTCCTTGTGTTAATTGTTTGAATGAGAGGCGTCTGGAAGCTGAGAAAATACGAGAGCATCTTATTTGTGAAGGGATATGCAAAAGTTATACAAGATGGATATGGCATGGTGAATTGTTAGACAAACCAAGTGTGTCCCAAAGAGAGGAGGTTGATGACGTAGATATGGATGATCGACTAGAGGACATGATCCGCGATATTGGACAAGAGTCATTTCAATGAGCAAATGTGTATGATACTTTGTGCAGTGATGCAGATAAGCCTTTGTATCCTGGGTGCTCTAATTTCACACGGTTGTCAGCAGTGTTAAGATTGGTAGTTATGAACGCATGAAATGGGTGGAGTGATAAAAGCTTCATTGAATTGCTTGAGCTGTTGAAAGACATGCTTGTAGAAGGTAACACATTGCCGAACCGTAACTATGAGGCGAAGAAGATATTGTGTCCAATGGGTATGGAGTATAAGAAAATACATGCATGTCCTAATGATTGCATATTGTACAGGAATGAATTTGAAAAGATGCACGAGTGTCCATGGTGTGGGGTATCATGCTACAAAGTGAACGATGGTTATTCAAGTTGTGATGTGATCACAGAGGGTCCTCCTTCTAAGATGTTATGGTATCTTCCAATAATTTCAGGGTTCAAGCGATTGTTCGCAAATGTAAATGATTCAAAAAACATTAGATGGCATGCAGATGAGAGAAAATGTGATGGATAGCTTCACCATCCGCCTGATTCTTTACAATGGAAGAGAATTGATAGTTTATTTCCGGATTTCGCCGATGAGACAAGAAACCTTAGGCTTGGACTTGCTACGAATAGAATGAATCCATATGGTACCTTAAGTAGTATTCATAGTTCATGGCCTGTTCTCCTGGTAATTTACAACCTACCTCCTTGGTTGTGCATGAAACGCAAATACATTATGTTATCTATGATGATTTCGGGCCCAAAACAGCCAAGAAATGACTTAGATGTTTATCTAAGTCCTTTGATTGAAGACTTGAGATAGTTGTGGGTGGAAGGCGTTGATGTGTTTGACGGGTATTGCAATGAGACTTTCAAGATGCGTGCCATGTTATTTTGCACCATCAATGACTTTCCAGCATACGGGAACTTGTCTGGATATAGTGTTAAGGGGCATAAAGCATGCTTTGTATCTGAAGAAGGCACATTCTACCATCAACTACAACATGGAAAGAAGATAGTTTAGCTTGGGCATTGAAGATTTCTCACACCTGATCACCCGTATCGTAGATTGAGAAAAGCTTTTAATGGATGCCAGGAAAATGAAATTGCTCTGACGGCCTTAACCGGAGATCAAGTTTATCAACGGGTGAAGGACATGGATGTTATCTTTGGAAATACCCATAAGAAGGCTACTGAGAAAAACATATGGAAGAAGAGGTCGATCCTCTTTGATCTTCCATACTGGTGCAAACTTGATGTAAGACATTGTATTGATGTGATGTATGTGGAGAAAAATGTGTGTGATAGTGTAGTCGGGACGCTTCCTAATATTCAAGGCAAGACAAAGGATGGTGTGAATGCTCGTCTAGATCAGGTTGCGATGGGTATACGAGAGCAGTTAGCTCCACAATCAGTAGGGTTAAGCGAACTTATTTGCCCCCAACATGTCATACTTTATCGAAAAAAGAGAGAAGAAGTTTCTGTGAGTGTCTGCGGGGCATCAAAGTGCCGCAGGGTTACTCTTCAAATGTTAAGAGGCTTGTCTCAATGAAAGATCTCAAATTACTTGGTTTAAAGTCTCATGATTGCCATGTCTTGATGCAACAACTACTACCAGTGGCAATTCGTGACATCTTGCCTAAAATAGTTAGACATGCCATAACAAGGTTGTGCTTATTCTTCAATGATATATGTAGCAAAGTCATTGACCTTCACAAGTTGGATGAGTTGGAAAATGAGGCTGCTATTATCTTGTGTCAATTGGAGATGTATTTTCCTCCTTCATTTTTTGACAATGGTTCATTTAATTGTTCATCTAGTGAGGGATATTAGATTGTATGGCCCCGTTCATTTAAGGTGGATGTACCCAGTTGAGCGATACATGAAGATCTTGAAAGGGTATGTGAAGAATCCACACCATCCTAAAGCATCTATTGTTGAAAGGTATGTTGCAGAAGAAGCTATTGAGTTTTGTACAGACTACATGTTAGAAGCGAAACCTGTAGGGCTTCCTAAGTCTCGTCATGAGGGAAGATGTGATGGTAAGGGTTCACGAGGTATTACCGTAAAGAGCATGGGTCGAGAGGAAGTGCTTCAAGCACATTTGTATATATTCAATAACACTTTGTATATATTCAATAACACTGATGAGGTTGAACCTTACTTATGTGATCACAAAACCATTGTCAAGCAAAATTACCCTCGAATGAACGAAAAATGGTTGTTGAACAAGCATAACAAGACTTTCTTAAACTGGTTTAAAGATCAAATTGCGAAGGATAATACTAATTCTGATACATTAAAATGGTTAGCACATGGGCCTAACTTTGATGTCATATGTTGGAGTGGATACGATATGAATAAGTTTTCCTTCTATACAAAGTCTCAAGATGATAAGAGTACCATGCAAAACAGGCTATGGTTGTAGCCGAGTCCATGCACTTTTCTAGTTCAAAATATACAAACCCCGTTATGGCATCCATATCTTACTTAGGAGTCATTGAAGAGAGTGGGGAGGTCAGTTACACTAAATTTAGAGTACCTATTTTTAAATGTAAGTGGGTTGACAGTAACAGTGGCGTACAAACCGATGAATTAGGATTTACATTGGTAGACCTTGGCAAGGTAGGTCATACAGAAGAGCCTTTCTTCATGGCATTCCAAGCAAAACAAGTGTTTTATATCCATGATCCTTCTAACAAAAGGTGGCCAGTGGTTCTCCAAGAAAAAAACATGCATAATGGTAGTGAGGAAAATCAAGACTCAACTCTTGATATTTTCGATACTCCTTCTTTCTCAACACGGATGCCTTCTTTCAATGAGGAAAATGAAGTGGATGATGTACATGTCATTTGTGATGATCATCATGAAGGGATATGGGAGAACATTACTACTTGACCATAGTGTAAGTTATGTTTAAAGGGATATTTATTAGTTAAGGTATTTTATCTTGATAATTATAAGTTAAGTTTTTTTTGTTATTTAATTTGATATTTATATGTTAAGTTATATTTGTTATTTATCCATCCTTACTGACATAATTTATTATTTTTTGTCTAAACAGGCATACATGGCAGATCCCTCGGACATCCCTCCTACACGCAGCGGGTTGGATACCCCGTCGACAAGTAAAAAGGGTAGACACGCCATACGATTAAAAAAATTGGCCGTCAACCGTAGTGGTAATCAAAGGATGAGGGTTGAGTTCGATGGAGACTGCTTACCTATAGGGCCAATGGAAGATCAGTTCAAGAGTTTTGTGGCCGTCATTGCCAAAAGCAAGGCTAGTATACTTATTGAGGATTGGGACCATGTGCTGACGAATGTGAAGGATCAAATATAGGATAGTATCAGGGTATTTTACTTTTACCCTCTTTGTTTGTATCTATTTTATTTCAGTATATTATTTTCATATACACTAATTCCTCCATTTTGTTGTGTAATGTAGCTCACCTTTGAAGTGCCGGATACCGAGCGTATGAAGAAAAAATGGATTTTGTATGCGGGTGAGCGTTGGAGAGCATTTAAAACATAACTAAGCGGGAAATACATACATGGGCGTGCGGACAAATCTCCACTTGAGATGTACCCATTCCTTGATCAAGAAGCATGGGATAGATTTGTTCAGATCCGATTGGACCCCACCTTTCAGGTTAACTTGAGTTATATTATTTAACTTGACCAACCAAATTGATTGTATTAATACACTGAATTCAGTTGATGTTATTTATAATAGGAGAAAAGGAAAAAGGCGCAGGAGATCCAGAGTAAGAATCTCTACCCCCATCGTTTGTCTCGTGGGGGATATAAAAAGCTAAGGAGGAAGATGATTGAAGAGAAGAAGAAATAACTTTTGGAAGAAGCATACCAAGCTGATCCTACGGCTGATCCACCTCCAGAAGTTGTTGATCCACCTCCACCCCCACGCCATCATACATGGATGAGAGCCCGACAAGGACCATCGGGACAGTATACATCCGAGGAGGCATGCCTTGTTGCTGAAAAGATTGAAAGTATATATTCAATTCTAATTTTAATTGTAACTTGCTTATCCATCGTCTTACACAAATGTGACAATTGTATGTTGTAGGATTCCTTGGACGAACAGAGCACACAAGGAACCTTTGTGTCTACTAGACGCAAAGATGTCTTGGCTGTTACGATTGGGAAAGAGGACCACCCAGGCCGTGTCCTTGGTGTTGGATAGGGTGTTGGAATTCTCCAATACCACGGATCATCTTCACATCATCGGACCAGCGATGATATTGAGTCCATCAAGGCGCAGCTTCGAGAAGAAATAAAACGATCTTCTCTCAGAGTTGGCATCTATGGGTTTTTTCCAGCAACACACAAGTTCCCAACCGTCTGTACATGTGAGCACTAAGGGTTCATGTGATCATTCACATCAGCCTGATAAGGAGGAGAAGGATCAGTGCGAGTTGTATGTTGATGATCATCATGATCGCCGGTTAGTGGCATTTGGGAGGGTACACAACTTGGGAAATACCTTACACCACCAGACATTAGCGGATGATCATGTGAGGATGGTGGTTGAAGATGTTCGAGATGTTGATGCTCTAGTCCCTCTGCCCACCGAGGAGGTTATTACAGTTGGCCAGGCCCTCGGTAATTTCATCCCTTGGCCGAGAAGACTTGTGAGGTTTTTTGTTTCAGCCAAGGTATTCATGTAATTGTTCCATTACTTATGTTTTTCTATATTTACAATTGAAATAACTTAATTGTGTTTACTAATGCTTTACTTCTATTGTTTAGGATGATGGAAAAGATCATCCACCCAAAAGGCCTAGGTCGGATCCGAGAAAACTTGTGAAGTCTGGTTCATCGA
Organism: Ammopiptanthus mongolicus; assembly: GCA_039655645.1. Taxonomy (NCBI): domain Eukaryota; kingdom Viridiplantae; phylum Streptophyta; class Magnoliopsida; order Fabales; family Fabaceae; genus Ammopiptanthus; species Ammopiptanthus mongolicus. Next base: position 22,218,142 of record CM077350.1, read on the forward strand.
AGGTATTCATATAATCATTCAATAACTTAACTTTTTTTTATTTACAATTGAAATAACTTAACCATGTTTACTAATGTTCTATATTTGTTGTTTAGGGTATCGACAAGGATGTTGAACTTGATGCTCTTGAATGTCTGGCATTAGCGGCTGTGAAACTTGGGAAGGAGTCCGCTTTTATAAATTTGGAACACGATGGTAGGCCCGACACTTTCTATATCCCCCAGAGGGACATTATGGAGATATGCATTGATAATGAAATGCTTTGCATGACAGTTGTCTCATTATGGTGCACGTAAGTATATTTTATTTCAACTAATTAATTTGTAAGTTAACTAGTTAAGTTTTATACTATTATAATTAATATTTATTTCAATATCGTAGGTATCTGCATCGCCTGTGTATTGATAGGGATAACCTCCATCTTTATGGATTCCTTGACCCTCAACTAATTCAGGGTGAGACACTTAGGTCAGATGAGATTAGCGAGTACATGCGACGTGTGCTTGATGAAGGCAAAAAACAGTTCTACCTAGCACATTACCTCCATCTGTAAGTACAAGTTTTACTAGTGATTTATAATTATCTGTGACTTGTCCCTAACTGTTTCCAAATGTAGTAAACATTGGCAATTATTGATCATCTGTCGTGGTATGAGTGTTGTGGTCTTCTTTTGTTCGTTGGGAAGGAAGCCGACGAAAGAAATCAAGTATATTGTTGAAACGTAAGCTTTTAATTAATTTAATTTGTACTACATTTGCTTTACTAATAACTTTAAATGAATATTTTCTTAATTATGATATATCTATGAACGCAAGTCGTCTTTTGGATGGTGGCAGGCTAAGGCCTATTAGGTGGATTTACCCTAATGTAAGTAATTTATTAGTACCCGAGATTCAATTGCAGTGTAAAATAGTTACTATTATGTTTTTACTCATTATATATTCAAATTGTGTATTCATTTGTAGTGTCATAGGCAACGTGGCGGCTAGGAGTCCGGATATTATGTCATGAAGTGGATGTTCAACATTGTCTCCGCGGGTATTACAGATCGATGGAAGGAGGTAACTAATAGCATTTGTAAATAATTATAGATTAATTGTATGTTTAGTTTTAGTTGATTAGTTATAATGTTTAATTTATCTTATGTTAATTGAAGGTGCAGATTTTCTACAATCTGGAAGCATTCTCTGATGATGACATTAAGGACATCGAGGAGCGTTGGGCAAACTTCTTTCTTGAAATGACTGAACATTAATTTGTGACATATGCCTTCTTTTTGTTTTTTATGGATGACATGTGATTTCTTTGTCATATATCTTTGTTGTTCCTTTGTTATGTATTTAATTAGTTTAAATTTATGACATTATATAATTAGTTGAGTTTGTTGAATCAAAAGAAGCGGACTTTTGCACAATCAATATAGTAGTTTGGCTAACTTTGCATAGCGATTTAGATTATGTTATTGTTGGGATTCTGTTTTGGCTAGGGTTGCTCTGGTTGTACATATGAAACAGGGCTAAGGATCGTAACTGGTTTAAAAGAGATTATTTAAAAAAAAAAAAAAGTGGACTATCAACATCGGTTACAAGACAGAACCGATGTTGAATTCTCCATTTCAACATCGGTTCTGAATTATAACCGATGTTAAACGTTCTCTTTCAACATAATATAAATATGTTAAGGAGCACTTTCAGAATCGGTTACAAGACAAAACCGATGTTCAATTCTCCATTTCAACATCGGTTCTGGCTTATAACTGATTTTAAAAGGTCATACATTCTACATCTTCTGTTTCTACATCAGTTCCATAACCGATTTAGAATGATATTTTTAACCGATTTAAAAAGTGTTAATTGCACTGGTGGCTTTTAGGTCCAGAGTTGTTACAACAAACAACGGAACAAGTCTGTGTGATACGGGAAAAGATGAAGACCGGAAGGGATAGGCAGAAAAGTTACGTCGAGAAAAGGAGGAGACCCTTGGAGTTCCAAGAAGGAGACCACATCTTCATGAGAGTTAGCTTAAGAGCTGGAGTGGGCAGGGCAGTTAAATCCAGAAAGCTAACACCCAAATTCATAGGATTGTTTCAGATTCTGCCACAAATTGGCTCTGTAGCCTATCAGATAGCCTTACTACCAAAATTTTCAAACTTAAATGATGTCTTTCATGTCTCTCAACTCAGAAAATACCACCCTGATCCATCACACGTGTTAGTGCCTGAATCAATCCAACTGAAAGAGAACCTAGAGTTCGAGCTTTACCAATACGGTTAGTGGATAGAAGGATCAAGGAACCGCGCGGCAAGCATATCCCTCTGGTGAGCGTGGAGTGGAACTCAATAACTGGTGATTCAATGTGGAAACATGAAGTTGAGATGCGCCAGAGTTACCCGTTTTTGTTTACAGGTATACGACTTGTGACACCTGCTACTCCGCATATGATAAATATAGAAACATATCATATAAATTAAAGTCCATAAATTAAAATCCAAAGGGTAACAAGTACCACATGATCCAAAATGTTTAAACATAAATAAGAACTGCAGAAAACATAAACATAAAACAAAACCCAAATCCCGATGACACATATTAGAGCTGGTAACCACTACTGATAATACATTGAAAAACAACTAACATAAACTAAACTATACTATGAGCAAGCAATCTCCTCGGGATCACACCTCAACTAGCTCCTCACCATCCTCTGCAAGACCAAAGGTACAAGCTGTTGGGGTTTCAAGAGGGATAATTTTTAAAAACAATTTATAAAAACCTCTTGAGCGGAAAAAATCCCTTTAGCTAAAGGATCACGTATTACACATGAATCACAAGGATATTGTGTTTACCTCTTGAAGCGTAGCTTTACCATGATCACTGTGAGTGCGTCAGCAGCACTAGTAAGTCACGAACACTGCTACGGTCTGAATGGCAACTTGATCTACACAGCTATAGAGCAGCAGATCAGAGGAACACTGTTGCTATCACCACAAAGGGAGAGGTTGTTCTCAATCACCAGTATTGCAAAGTAGCAACACCTCTATTCAGTCCACGAGAGCAAACCAACGTTAGAGATAGCATAGTGGTAGCTATCAAGATTAGAAGAGGCGCGACACACAGAGAGAGAAAGGAGGCGCGGCTGTCAATAGAGTACAGCGGCCATTATGAGTGTTATGTGTTGTGTGTTACTTAAGTGACGTGTACAGCTGTCACTCACTTAACCTAACTCACTTGAGCCACTGTACGCTATAAGCCCAATGTTTAATTATTAATTAAATCATATTTAATTAATCAATTAAATTAATTCTTTGAACATTTGCTCTATGCATGTGACCCTATAGGTTCTCAATTAATTGGCAATAATATTAATTATTATTAATCATATTAATAATCAATTAATATTATAAACAATAAGTGGCATCTAGCAATACATCATTGCTACCTAATTAATTAGAATATTGGTGATACAATTAAAACCATATTGTAACTATATATAATGTGAAGCCAACGCCCTTTCGTCTCAATGTCTTAATTGAACACAAGGCATAAATGTGTCATCCTTGTTAAGTCCAATTATTTATTTCTTGATCTAGTAATTGACGTACAATCATGTGGGCCCAATATCTCATATTGTCCCACCTTAGCATGGCCATGCAATGCTACGTCGCATACCATCAAGAGGCCTATAGACATTACTCCTATTATGTAGGAGGGATGAATCCTATCTACATCACTCACATTCCTCAACATGTTTCATTACAGGCCCAATAACTATCTTTATAGTTGTCCTGTTACAGACAACGTTTAATAGTATTAAAGCCTACATCTACATATGTTAGGAATCGTAGTGACTTCAAGTCGAAGGACCACTTCACTATGGTCACCATGAGAATCGCTTATGATACTTACATAACTATTATGCAGCGTTCTTATAGTGGGTCTCTCTAGTATAAATATTCCACTATTATACCTATGTGAAGACTTGATATCTTATATCTATGACCCGTAAGATGTGATCATCAGTACAGTAACATAATAGTCTCAATGTATTATTATTGTCCTTATTAATAATAATATTTGACTATGGATATTTAAGAATAATGTTCTATAACTTAAATGGCATCTCACGGTCAAGTAATACTTAACGTCCCATTAAATGAACTACCTATTCTAAAGACTTTATTATGCTATAAATAGGATCATCAAATATAACAGAATAAATAAATGCCTTATGTAACACCCTGCTTTTCACTTCTATATATATATATATATATATATATATATATATATATATATATATATATATATATATATATATATATGTGTGTGTGTGTGTGTGTGTGTGTGTGTGTGTGTGTGTTAATACTTGCTTATAGATGTTTGCATATGTTGTTTATGCTTGTTTTTGGTGCATAAGTTCATAATTGTAATAGCTCAGCCTTTAGAATAATCGATCCATCCGAGTCTAAATAACCTGTTTAACGGTTTTGGCCATATCTTGAGTTCTAGACAACCGATCGAGGTGGTCTTGGATGCGTTGGAAAGCTTAGAGAATTACCTACAAGTTTTATTCAAGTGTCGAGGTCAAAAACACGTTTTCTGAAGGGGAAATCCATTTGGGAAATCGATTTCCAGGTGAAGAAATCGATTTCTAGAAAGTGGAAATCGATTGTTTAAAGGGAAAAATCGATTTCTTTGACAAGAAAATCGATTTGGCCAATGGAAAATCGATTTCCACGGGTGTAGAATCGATTCCCACGCGTGTCAGAGCTTGTGTACGCGTTTGGGTTACCGGGCTATGCTGTGTATGACCCATTCGTCCTAAAACGTCCCTAACAGTTATATATACATAGCGTATGACCTAAACCTAGTATCCACACCCTATTTCACTCACTTTTTGCCTCTTCTCATCCCTAGGAGCTCACTGATCTCTCTCTCTAGAAAACCCAAAAACGCGAATCCTACTTTGGTGTTCTTCGTCAAGAACACACCGTTGTTTGGCTAGTCTATCCCTGCTGCTAGAGTTAATCTCCTAAGTTAGAAACAAAGGTGAGTTTCTAATCCTAGATTTGTTTTCCCTTTCAATCCTTAACTAAAAGATCGACTCTGCTTTCCAGTGTTGCGATCGTGATCAAGTGCTGAACCCGTAAGAAGGAACCGTAGCAGAACTTGGCTCTGTTCTCTTTCCCTTAGGCTGTGAATCGTCATACCGGGTATGGGGGGAGAAAATTGGTCATAAGTATGTGGGTTTTGGGATAGGTTAAGATGAAGGGGTTAACCCATGACCCCTATGTATGCCTGCGTATGCCTTTGAATGTTGTTATGTTGTTTTCTGGCCATATGAGTATTGATTGATGAATAATTCGATGTTATAACATGTTTATAACAATGAGTTCATGACTTATATGATTGATGATGATGAACATGTTGTTTATGCCATGATATGGTGTTTTGTTAACCTTATGCTATCAGAACATAGTTATAGGGAGAAAATAAATAGGCAATGTGAGACTGATGACTAAGGATTAGTTTGAGAGCCCTTAGGTTATAATTTATGAGTGTTGGACTAATCAAATTGGTGATAAATAGCTTAGGCTCGAATGATATATCAGTTAGAGAACGTAGGCTGGTCCGATAGCGGACAAAACCCATTGCTGTATGATCTAACACCCAGAAATCGATTTCCAACACATGGAAATCGATTTGAATCCTCCAAGAATCGATTTCCATGGTGTGGAAATCGATTTGGCCTTGTAGAAATTGATTTCTAGAATCGATTTTCCTTGTTCAAAATCGATTGGGGAAATCGATTTGAACATGTTCAAATCGATTTCCAATCTTTGGAAATCGATTTGAAGACTTGAGAAATCGACTCCAGAGATTGGAAATCGATTCTCATGTGCCCAGGAACAGTTTTGACCCCTTATGCTTGACGGATAGTGTTATGAGGCTTGTTATAATCTTAATAAGATATGAATTGTGGTTTAGATATTAAGATTAAGTTACAATCTTAATAAATATATGACTTGAGGTTTAGATATTAAGATTAAGTTATAATCTTAATAAGATATGGATTGAGATTTACATAATAAGATTAAGTATAATACTTAATAATGATAATGTTAAGTTAAGACTTAACAAAGAGAACAATTAATAAGACGATGATGTTATTGGTAACGACGTACTGTTACCGATGTTGTTGGTTAAATCATTCTTGATGCTTGTTGGTCAAGTTTGATGTTGATAAATCATCTTTGATGCTTGTTGGTCAAAGTTGATAGCCTTGTAATGGTGTTGATGATGGATGGTTGGACATGTGTTTGTATATTGATGAACATTGCACGCATCATAAGTTGAAGTTGATATGTTGGGTGGAAAGCAAACGATGAATCGCGATAGTGGAGGCCACGATGGGTGTTAACCCGGCCTTGCGGGTACATTGGGTATGGAAGTTTAGGTGACATGGGCCTGCTACCTATTGTCGGAGTGACCTAATGAATAAGCTTGAGTACCCTGACTAGCCACTATACGTTATCAGGATTAGTGAGAGTGTTCGGGGATGGCCCATGGTCTGGCATATCATCCACGTTGATAACCGGACATGTACTCCTAATCGTCTTTCCAGAGTTAGAGTTGTTGGCCACATGCATACGGAGTAGTGATGTTGCATTCGCATTGACATGCATCTTTTATATATATATATATATATATATATATATATATATATATATATATATATATATATATATTTATACATGTGTTGATTGATGTATGTTGTATGTCATCTTAATTACTATTCCATATCGTGTACATATATTTAAGATCGTATTTCTCACCTCTATCTTTTGTTGTTCTTGTGCATATGATGTTGTATGTGCAGAGGAGGGTGAACATGCCGACGAGGAGTGATTCCGTGGAGATCTCTCTTAGTAGTAGTAGTTAGGATTTACGTTCAGTTGTTCAGTTTTATTCCGATGTATTATCGGTATATGTATACCAACTCTGATATGTGACATCGGGATTGGGTTATGTTTATTATTTATGTTTTCCGCAGTTTGTTTTAAAGGATTTTGATTATTTCAGATTCCTACGTTTAAGTTATAGATGATGTGATGCACATTGCCCTTGAGAAATTTTTTTTAATTTAATTATTATATTATTCTTTATTAAATGCATGTATGATTTTACTTATGTTTTTATTATATGCGGGGTAGTGGGTGTAACGCCCCGATTTTTCACGTTTTCTATTTCTTCAGTATTTTAATGTCTTTATTTTATTCGAGGTCTTAGGAATAGAAATAAAATATTCCGAGACCATAGTCATGCTCGACGATATCGTAGGAAGCTACGATTAAGTTTTGAGTCGAAAACTCAAACGGAGTCCGGTCTGCATTTTTACACTGACAGTATGATTTTACTGCTCAGAAGACCTCAGATGGACCCGTGAACGAGACAGTAAGTCTTAGAATTCGATTATCTACGTTTTGGTTAAATTTCGTAAAAATTTCAGAAAAATCACTTCCTGACCTTCGTTCGGGCGGAATCCTCAATCGGGTGACGAACGGAGCCACATATGGATTTACCGGGACTCGCCAACAAATAATCTTGATATCACATCATCCCAGGACACTTGGGAGAGTATGCCAGAGTCGTCATGACGTTCGGAAATATCTGGACGCAAAATGACCAAAATGCCCCTAACCTTAGTCTTTTACACTTTTACCATTATACCCTTTTGGCAAATGACCTTTTTACCCTTAAGTGAACTTTTAAGAGGCTGAACTCAGCCCCTCACTTCATCATTTTCGCACAGCCCCTCATCCCTAGAAGCTCCATAGTTGTTCTTGAGAGAAAACTCCATTTTCACCAAGAAAAGCTTGAGTTTTTGTTGGAATCACTTGATTCCTTGAGCAATCTTTCTTCATTTCAAGGTAAGATCACTTCTATGATCTCTTAGCTTCTTGAATCTTTCTTTATTTCAAGATCAATCTTCATTTTCATGAAAATAATTTCTTAGATCCAAAACTTTGAAAATCCATAGGAAATTGTAGAAAATTCCTTTTGAGGTAAGACCAAGTTCTTTGAACTCACATCATCAATCTCTACCTAAACCTAAGAGCTTATGATTCAACTCTCATCATAGCTCAAAAAGCATTTTTGGCCGAACCCTTTTGGGTGATGATGAATAGTGTTTTCATCAATTTTTGATTTTAACACTTGATTTCATCCTTAACTTTCCTAATGCCTTTGAATCCATGAAATGGAAAACCAAAACCAATTCCTAACCTTTTTAACCTAGGGTTGCCGAAATCCTCTTTGTTAGGATAGTTGAGATTGGTTTTGATTGTTGTTTAATGTTGGTTGTTGTGTTGTTGTAGTTGTTGACGATTCTCAGGAGGTTCACAAACCGATCAACCGACTTTGATCCGGGAATCTGCTCATCAAGAGGTATGGGGAGAAGAACCTCATCACACCAAGATGGTGGTAGTGAGAATGGTTGTTTAATTTTATGTGTGGGTGAAACCCTTTAGTTTGGGTTCACTTTTATATGTTAAGTTCTCTTGGAGAATAAGATTGTCATGATAAGTTTATGCTTGAGTATGTTGTAGTGTGCTTTAGTATATGTTGATGAAGATATGATTGAATGAAAATCTTTTCCATGTATGTTGAAAAACCTACTTTGGTCACTAGATCAAGTATGGACTTTTATTGTTTGATTATGAGACCATGATGTGTGATGGATATGTTTGATTATGATGTAGTAATGTGTATTGTGGTTTATCATAATTGTGTGAGCTTTTGAGTTACATTTACCTTGTTGGTGAAGTAAAGTCTCCATTTTGCATTGGAGTATGCTTGTGGCCTTAGTAAGAGGAAAATATAAGAACATATGTTGTTCTTGTTTTGGCAAAGTTTTGATGCAACAAAACATGATTTCATAACCTAGGATTTCAAAGAGAAACAAAAGTGATTTTTGATCCAAAGATCAAATGAAGTTTTAACCTTTAAAGTGTGTCATCAAAGTGGGAAAATGTCTTTTCTTTAGCCATAGGTTTTTTAATCAAACTAAGTTTTTCAAAAGAAGAATTAATGAAGGAGTTAGGAAAAATGAAAAATAGGGCACTCGCCCAGCGAACCCCGTCTCGCCTCGCGAGACAGAGGGAAGATAAGGCATTCGCCAGGCTAACATTGCCTCGCCCCGCGAGACAGTGGACTAGCCCGAGCAGCAAAGATGAAATTTCTCGGCCTCGCGTCGCGAAGTCGTCTCGCCTCGCGAACCGCCTAAGTAGCAAAGATGCAACTTCTCGGCCTCGCGTAGCGAAGCAGTTCTCGCCCCGCGAACCGACTAAATAGTGAAGATGCAGCTTCTCTGCCTCACGTCGCGATACAATCCTCGCCTCGCGGAGCAGAAAGACTGTCTGAATAGAAAAGATCACTTCTCTGCCTCGCGTCGCGATACAATCCTCGCCTCGCGAAGCAGAAGGACTTTCCAAGGAGTAAAGATAACTTCTCAGCCTCGCGTCGCGACATAGACCTTCGCCTCGCGAGAAATGGTTTGTTTATAAAGAGTGTTTTTCAACTCAAATTGTAAAGTTTTACGTTTTAAAAACCTAAGTTAAGTAATTGACTTAGAGTTGAAAACAAGGGATAATTAAGTATGATATGTAGTGGAACAAGACCACATGCTATACCATTGATGACTTAATACATCAATGACTTCATAAGACATAAACACAAACATGAAACGTTTTGGGTTTTGAAACAGTAGTTCGATGACGGACCGGTGATTCGGACCCCGATCAGTCGTTCAATTGTTTCAGTCTTGTGATGACTCGATCCCGGAGGGATCACGAGATTTATCCGGTGGATAAAGGTTTTGTTTTCAAAAAGACACGTATAGTTCCTAAGGAAGAGAACCTTAGTAGACTTCGAGGTTTATCCGGGGGATAGATATTGCTTGATCGCATCTGCTTTGTGTAAGCATTGGCATTTCATTTGCATAGTCGTAAGGCCTTGAGCCTAGGAGTTGAGCTTACACCTTGATGCGGGTGCGAATCTTACGGTGACGATCTTTAATGGTCTTTTTGGAGGTATCAGGGTTGGAAGGGCTGACATGTGACCAGTTGGTAGCACTTCTGTGTCGTGACGAATCCGTGCAATACACTGATATCCTCTACTAGATGTCGTACTTTTCATGTTTGGTCGAGAGTGTTTCCGTAAAAGCCAGATACGTGCACGTTACGAATGTTGTAGCATCTTGACCAAGGCTGGCACGCACGGAACATGTCCTCCCATTCACTCTCTCCGACGTTTTGTTAGCTCCATGGAGTAGGGGTCAGAGTAGTACCCAGTGACATTGACATTGAGTCATATACATTGCGTCGCATTGCATGGCTATTGATGTTTACATTTACTGTTATACATCGTTGTACTGTTTAAGAATACCTTATCTTTATGTTGTTAACTGCTTAACATGATATTATGCTGTCAACTGCTTAATATGTTTAACATTGAGAATTCTTGTACTCATGTTGGGTACGTGGTTACCCGGTGAGTCGTCCCGTTTTTACTATTGCTGTTTTGTTGTGTTGATGAACGGGAATCTCACCCATATCTGTATGTTTTCTGTTGGTACTTGCTGTTGCTGTTTGAACAGATGGACGTGATGATGGTTCAGTCCAATAGTTTCCTTGAGCCCTGAGGCGGACCTTCTTTTTGTGGTCTAGTTTTGTTGTCGGCCAGACTATGTCAGTTTTTGTAGTACCCTGTATTTATTATGCATATTGTTCTAGAAATGTATGGCGAACCTAAGTTCGTTATTAGTATTATTTACCTTTGCTAAATCCCATTGCATCATGTGAAAAGAAAAAAAAAGAGAAAACCGTATTTTCCGCATAAATGAATATTTTCGGCCTTATAATCGTTCGGGAATGTGACACTCGGGAAAGGGTGTTGCATTGTTTGGTATCAGAGCTGGCCGAGTCTTTTTGGGGTTGTAGGTTATGGTCTGTCTTGTTCGTGTTGTGTACTCTGTGTGTTTCTCTGTTGTTTGCTTTTGTTGTGGTTCTTGAGTTTGACAGTTCTGGTTTTGAAGGTAGCAATGGCTGCTCAAAACCTGACTGCTGCTGTGAACGCCATACGGGAAATGGCTGCTGCTATGGTTCAACGTGACGAAAGAGCTGCCGGAGGTAGAGGACTGGACGAATTTCTTCGTCGGAATCCACCTCAATTCAAAGGTGAATTCAATCCTGAGTTGGCTGAACGCTGGATCCAAACGCTGGAAAAGATCTTTGGAGCGATGAGATGTACTGAGAATGACAAGGTTGTCTATGCAACCTATATGCTGGTGGAGGATGCTGAATACTGGTGGGAAGGAGCCCGTCAGATGCTGATTCACGATCAACAAGCTGTGGATTGGAATGCTTTTAAGGGAAAATTTCTGGAGAAGTATTTTCCTGCGAGCGCAAGACACGAGAAAGAGATGGAGTTCCTCCAGCTGAGACAAGGGGGAATGACCGTAGTTGAGTACGGAGCCAAGTTTGAAACTCTAGCAAAGTTCTCAAATTACTTTCTGGACAACCCGAGAGAGGAGTGGAAGTGCAGAAAATTCGAAGGAGGTCTAAGGATCGACTTGAAGAGAGCTGTAGTTCCATTGGAAATTTCTGTTTTTCCGAGGTTAATGGAAAAGTGTCGTCTGATCGAGAGTTTGGAGCCCAAGGACAAGCGGGTACTGAGTTCTGGACCGAGCAAGTTTCCGAGAGGAAGCAGTGGTCGAGACAACAAATCTCGAAGGAAGCCGTATGCAAAGCAACAAGATCGACAACAACGTTCTATTGGAGGAAGCAGTGGGAGTTTCAGTCAGTCTGGAAACGCCCCAACCAAGTGCATGAAGTGTGGGAAGAGCAATCACATCACCAGAGATTGTTCGATCAAAGGGATTATCTGCTTCAAGTGTGGGAAGCCGGGACACATCTCACGTGAATGCATGCAACCAAAATTGGAACATTCTGTCAACAATGTCCAAGCTGCAAGGCCTAAGATGAAGGGCAGAGTCTACACTATGGGTGGTGCTGAAGCTTCTCAAAATGAAGACTTGATCCAAGGTCAGTGTGTCATGGGAGGTAAAACCTTAACTGTACTGTTTCATTCAGGCGCAACGCATTCCTTTATTGCCTATGACTGTGTGAATCTGTTGGGATTACCTGTATCTTCTTTACCTTTTGATTTGGTAATTTCTACGCCTACTGCAAAGCCTGTTGTAACTGCAAAAGTTTGTTTGAATTGTTCTATTTCTGTTAAAGATAGAATGTTTTTGATTGACTTGATCTGTTTGCCTCTCTCGCAAATGGATGTAATCTTAGGAATGGATTGGTTATCTTCTAATCATATCATGTTAGATTGTGCAAATAAAACCTTAGTTTTTCCTAGTTGTGAGAATTCTGGATTTTTGACTGCCAACCAAGTAAATGCTTCTTTGAGAGAAGGAGCTCAAGGATACATGTTACTATCTTCTTTGGAGGTCAAGAGCGAGCTAGTCTTAGAGCGCATACCTGTCGTGAATGAGTTTCCGGAAGTCTTTCCTGAAGACGTACCAGGTTTGCCGCCAGTTCGGGACATCGAGTTTGCGATCGATCTTGTGCCAGGAACAGGACCAGTGTCTATGGCACCGTATCGTATGGCACCTGCTGAGTTGGAAACTTTGAAGGAACAGTTGGTAGACTTATTGGGGAAGCAGTTTGTTAGACCCAGTGTGTCGCCGTGGGGAGCACCTGTTCTGTTGGTGAAAAAGAAAGATGGAACATCTCGCCTATGTGTGGATTATCGCCAGTTGAATAAAGTTACTATTAAGAACAAGTATCCACTTTCGAGGATAGATGACTTGATGGATCAGTTGAGGGGAGCGGCAGTTTTCTCCAAGATTGATTTGCGATCGGGTTATCACCAGATTCGTGTGAAGGCAGAAGATGTACCGAAGACAGCGTTTCGAACACGCTATGGGCACTATGAGTATCTTGTGATGCCGTTTGGTGTGACGAATGCTCCAGCTATATTCATGGACTATATGAATAGGATCTTTCGTCCATACCTAGATCAGTTTGTCGTTGTCTTCATAGATGACATACTTATCTATTCGCAAGACCAGGAAGAGCATGCTGAACATCTTAGTGTGGTTCTTCACGTTCTGAAAGAGAAACAGTTGTATGCAAAACTGTCCAAGTGTGAGTTTTGGCTCGACGAAGTGCAGTTTTTGGGTCATGTAATTTCAAAGGAAGGAATTGCTGTAGATCCATCAAAGGTTGAAGCAGTTCTTGAGTGGGAAAGACCAATCACAGTGACTGAGATACGCATTTTTGTGGGTTTGGCTGGGTATTATCGGAGGTTAATTGAGTGATTTTCTAAGATTGTAGGACCTCTTACCCAATTGACGAGGAAGGACAAAGTGTTTGAATGGACTGAAGCCTGTGAGCAAAGTTTTCAGGAGTTGAAGAAAAGGTTGACTACATCACCAGTGTTGATATTGCCAGATCCAAGCGAATCTTTTGAAGTGTACTGTGATGCTTCATACCAAGGTTTAGGTTGTGTTCTGATGCAGAATCGGAAGGCAGTAGCGTATGCCTCGAGACAGTTGAAAGTGCACGAGAAGAATTACCCAACTCATGATCTGGAGTTAGCAGCGGTAGTTTTTGCGTTGAAGATTTGGAGACATTACTTGTATGGTTCGACGTTCAATGTCTTCAGCGACCATAAGAGTTTGAGGTATCTGTTCGATCAGAAGGAGCTCAATATGAGACAAAGACGGTGGCTGGAATTTTTGAAGGACTATGACTTCCAGTTACAGTATCATCCGGGAAAAGCTAATGTGGTAGCGGATGCCCTGAGTAGAAAAGTGTTACATGTGTCTGCCATGATGGTTAAGGAACACGAGCTGTTGGAACAGTTCAGAGATATGCATCTGTCTGTGGTTAGTATGCCAGGAAGACTATGTGTAGGTATGGTTACGGTATCTTGTGATCTGATGGATCAGATTCGGGAGAAACAAGTATACGACCAGTATCTGGAGAAAGAGCGGAGGAATCGAAAGAGAGGGATGACGTCGGAATGCAAAGAAGGAACGGATGGAATCCTAAGACGAGGAGAACGGGTTTGTGTACCAAACAACCCAGAGATAAGGAGGTTAATTCTGGACGAAGCTCATAGAAGCAAGTTGAGTATGCATCCAGGGTCAACCAAGATGTACCAAGACCTGAAGCGGTTGTTTTGGTGGCAAGGGATGAAAAGAGATGTAGCTGATTATGTGGCATCTTGCTTAGTGTGTCAGAAAGCAAAGGTTGAACATCAAAGGCCAGCTGGAATGTTACATCCGTTGAATATCCCAGAGTGGAAATGGGATGGCATAGCAATGGATTTCGTGACGTGTTTGCCAAGGACACCTAAAGGATACGATTCCATTTGGGTTATAATTGATAGGCTTACGAAATCAGCTCATTTTCTACCGATTAATCTCAAGTATTCTATTGAAAAGCTTACTCAGATTTATATCAGTGAGATTGTGAGACTGCATGGAGTACCTTCAAGTATCATATCGGATAGAGACCCGCGTTTTACTTCGCGTTTTTGGCAAAGTTTACATGAAGCTTTAGGAACGAAGTTACGATTAAGTTCGGCTTACCATCCTCAAACTGATGGACAATCGGAAAGGACGATTCAGTCTTTAGAGGATCTGTTAAGGGCGTGTGTGTTGGAACATGCCGGAAGTTGGGAGAATTTCCTACCGTTGATAGAGTTTACCTACAACAACAGTTATCATTCGAGTATAGGGATGGCACCCTACGAAGCTTTATATGGACGACGCTGCAGAACACCTTTGTGTTGGTACCAAGATGGAGAAAGTGCTTCGTTAGGACCTGAACTAGTGCAACAAACAACCGAGAAGGTGAAACTGATTCAAGAAAAGATGAGGACGACTCAGAGCCGACAGAAAAGTTATGCGGATAAAAGACGTAGGCCACTTGAGTTCGAGGAAGGGGATCATGTGTTTTTGAGAGTCACTCCAATGACTGGGGTGGGCAGGGTCCTGAAGTCCAGAAAACTCACTCCAAAATTCATTGGACCTTATCAAATTCTTCGTTGGATAGGTCCAGTAGCTTACCAAATAGCTTTACCGCCTTTTCTATCCAACCTTCATAATGTTTTTCATGTTTCGCAATTGCGAAAGTATATTCCTGATCCCAGTCACGTCATAGAGTCGGATTCAGTACAACTAAAGGATAACCTAACCTATGAGACATTGCCGGTTAAGATCGAGGACAGAAGGATAAAGAAACTGCGAGGGAAAGAGATAGCTTTGGTCAAAGTTATCTGGAACGAGACTACAGGTGATGCTACCTGGGAAAGAGAAGAGGACATGCAACAACAGTATCTGGGTTTGTTTTAAGAGGTACGTATAATTTCGAGGACGAAATTCTTTTAAGAGGGGTAGGAATGTAACGCCCCGATTTTTCACGTTTTCTATTTCTTCAGTATTTTAATGTCTTTATTTTATTCGAGGTCTTAGGAATAGAAATAAAATATTCCGAGACCATAGTCATGTTCGACGATATCGTAGGAAGCTACGATTAAGTTTTGAGTCGAAAACTCAAACGGAGTCCGGTCTGCATTTTTACACTGACAGTATGATTTTACTGCTCAGAAGACCTCAGATGGACCCGTGAACGAGACAGTAAGTCTTAGAATTCGATTATCTACGTTTTGGTTAAATTTCGTAAAAATTTCAGAAAAATCACTTCCTGACCTTCGTTCGGGCGGAATCCTCAATCGGGTGATGAACGGAGCCACATATGGATTTACCGGGACTCGCCAACAAATAATCTTGATATCACATCATCCCAGGACACTTGGGAGAGTATGCCAGAGTCGTCATGACGTTCGGAAATATCTGGACGCAAAATGACCAAAATGCCCCTAACCTTAGTCTTTTACACTTTTACCATTATACCCTTTTGGCAAATGACCTTTTTACCCTTAAGTGAACTTTTAAGAGGCTGAACTCAGCCCCTCACTTCATCATTTTCGCACAGCCCCTCATCCCTAGAAGCTCCATAGTTGTTCTTGAGAGAAAACTCCATTTTCACCTAGAAAAGCTTGAGTTTTTGTTGGAATCACTTGATTCCTTGAGCAATCTTTCTTCATTTCAAGGTAAGATCACTTCTATGATCTCTTAGCTTCTTGAATCTTTCTTTATTTCAAGATCAATCTTCATTTTCATGAAAATAATTTCTTAGATCCAAAACTTTGAAAATCCATAGGAAATTGTAGAAAATTCCTTTTGAGGTAAGACCAAGTTCTTTGAACTCACATCATCAATCTCTACCTAAACCTAAGAGCTTATGATTCAACTCTCATCATAGCTCAAAAAGCATTTTTGGCCGAACCCTTTTGGGTGATGATGAATAGTGTTTTCATCAATTTTTGATTTTAACACTTGATTTCATCCTTAACTTTCCTAATGCCTTTGAATCCATGAAATGGAAAACCAAAACCAATTCCTAACCTTTTTAACCTAGGGTTGCCGAAATCCTCTTTGTTAGGATAGTTGAGATTGGTTTTGATTGTTGTTTAATGTTGGTTGTTGTGTTGTTGTAGTTGTTGACGATTCTCAGGAGGTTCACAAACCGATCAACCGACTTTGATCCGGGAATCTGCTCATCAAGAGGTATGGGGAGAAGAACCTCATCACACCAAGATGGTGGTAGTGAGAATGGTTGTTTAATTTTATGTGTGGGTGAAACCCTTTAGTTTGGGTTCACTTTTATATGTTAAGTTCTCTTGGAGAATAAGATTGTCATGATAAGTTTATGCTTGAGTATGTTGTAGTGTGCTTTAGTATATGTTGATAAGATATGATTGAATGAAAATCATTTCCATGTATGTTGAAAAACCTACTTTGGTCACTAGATCAAGTATGGACTTTTATTGTTTGATTATGAGACCATGATGTGTGATGGATATGTTTGATTATGATGTAGTAATGTGTATTGTGGTTTATCATAATTGTGTGAGCTTTTGAGTTACATTTACCTTGTTGGTGAAGTAAAGTCTCCATTTTGCATTGGAGTAGGCTTGTGGCCTTAGTAAGAGGAAAATATAAGAACATATGTTGTTCTTGTTTTGGCAAAGTTTTGATGCAACAAAACATGATTTCATAACCTAGGATTTCAAAGAGAAACAAAAGTGATTTTTGATCCAAAGATCAAATGAAGTTTTAACCTTTAAAGTGTGTCATCAAAGTGGGAAAATGTCTTTTCTTTAGCCATAGGTTTTTTAATCAAACTGAGTTTTTCAAAAGAAGAATTAATGAAGGAGTTAGGAAAAATGAAAAACAGGGCACTCGCCCAGCGAACCCCGTCTCGCCTCGCGAGATAGAGGGAAGATAAGGCATTCGCCAGGCTAACATTGCCTCGCCCCGCGAGACAGTGGACTAGCCCGAGCAGCAAAGATGAAATTTCTCGGCCTCGCGTCGCGAAGTCGTCTCGCCTTGCGAACCGCCTAAGTAGCAAAGATGCAACTTCTCGGCCTCGCATAGCGAAGCAGTTCTCGCCCCGCGAACCGACTAAATAGTGAAGATGCAGCTTCTCTGCCTCACGTCGCGATACAATCCTCGCCTCGCGGAGCAGAAAGACTGTCTGAATAGAAAAGATCACTTCTCTGCCTCGCGTCGCGATACAATCCTCGCCTCGCGAAGCAGAAGGACTTTCCAAGCAGTAAAGATAACTTCTCAGCCTCGCGTTGCGACATAGACCTTCGCCTCGCGAGAAATGGTTTGTTTATAAAGAGTGTTTTTCAACTCAAATTGTAAAGTTTTACGTTTTAAAAACCTAAGTTAAGTAATTGACTTAGAGTTGAAAACAAGGGATAATTAAGTATGGTATGTAGTGGAACAAGACCACATGCTATACCATTGATGACTTAATACATCAATGACTTCATAAGACATAAACACAAACATGAAACGTTTTGGGTTTTGAAACAGTAGTTCGATGACGGACCGGTGATTCGGACCCCGATCAGTCGTTCAATTGTTTCAGTCTTGTGATGACTCGATCCCGGAGGGATCACGAGATTTATCCGGTGGATAAAGGTTTTGTTTTCAAAAAGACACGTATAGTTCCTAAGGAAGAGAACCTTAGTAGACTTTGAGGTTTATCCGGGGGATAGACATTGCTTGATCGCATCTGCTTTGTGTAAGCATTGGCATTTCATTTGCATAGTCGTAAGGCCTTGAGCCTAGGAGTTGAGCTTACACCTTGATGCGGGTGCGAATCTTACGGTGACGATCTTCAATGGTCTTTTTGGAGGTATCAGGGTTGGAAGGGCTGACATGTGACCAGTTGGTAGCTCTTCTGTGTCGTGGCGAATCCGTGCAATACACTGATATCCTCTACTAGATGCCGTACTTTTCATGTTTGGTCGAGAGTGTTTCCGTAAAAGCCAGATACGTGCACGTTACGAATGTTGTAGCATCTTGCCCAAGGCTGGCGCGCACGGAACATGTCCTCCCATTCACTCTCTCCGACGTTTTGTTAGCTCCATGGAGTAGGGGTCAGAGTAGTACCCAGTGACATTGACATTGAGTCATATACATTGCGTCGCATTGCATGGCTATTGATGTTTACATTTACTGTTATACATCGTTGTACTGTTTAAGAATACCTTATCTTTATGTTGTTAACTGCTTAACATGATATTATGCTGTCAACTGCTTAATATGTTTAACATTGAGAATTCTTGTACGCATGTTGGGTACGTGGTTACCCGGTGAGTCGTCCCGTTTTTACTATTGCAGTTGTGTTGATGAACGGGAATCTCACCCATATTTGTATGTTTTCTGTTGGTACTTGCTGTTGCTGTTTGAACAGATGGACGTGATGATGGTTCAGTCCAGTAGTTTCCTTGAGCCCTGAGGCGGACCTTCTTTTTGTGGTCTAGTTTTGTTGTCGGCCAGACTATGTCAGTTTTTGTAGTACCCTGTATTTATTATGCATATTGTTCTAGAAATGTATGGCGAACCTAAGTTCGTTATTAGTATTATTTACCTTTGCTAAATCCCATTGCATTATGTGAAAAGAAAAAAAAAGAGAAAACCGTATTTTCCGCATAAATGAATATTTTCGGCCTTATAATCGTTCGGGAATGTGACACTCGGGAAAGGGTGTTGCAGTGGGTGTCACATTTAGTGGTATCCGAGCAGGTCTGTCCTACAGGCCGGGGTATGTGTCTGTTGTGTTCTTTTCTGTGTACTCTTATATGATTGTCTATGACGATGGTATAGAGTATTAAGTGTTTAGTTTTGTTTTGCTTAACTTCCGATATTGAGCAGTTTGCTTGAATGATGCAGGAAGTTATGGCAGGTAGAAACGATCGTGCGATTGCTGATGCCCTGGAAGCATTAGCTAATGCCATAGGGCAGAATCATAATCACAACGGAGGTGGACCTGCTGAATTTCAGGGTTTGGATAAGTTCCAGAGGAATAATCCGCCATCCTTCAAGGGAGCTTATGACCCTGAAGGTGCTCAGACATGGATCCGAGAGCTTGAGAAGATAATTCGGGCCATGGCATGCACCCATGCTCAGAAGGTTACCTTTGCTACCTTCATGTTGGTAGAAGAAACTGAACATTGGTGGGAGAATTGTCGCCAACATTTGGAAGCTGAAGGCGCTGCTGTTACTTGAGATGCCTTCAAGGAAAGATTCTTGGGGAAGTATTTCCCTGCTGATATACGCGACAAGAAGGAGATGGAGTTTCTGGCTTTGACCTAGGGAAACATGTCCGCTGGGGATTATGCCGCTAAGTTTGAGGAGCTATCACGTTACTATCCACTCTACCAGTATTGTAATGATGATCGCTCCAAGTATGTGAAGTTAGAGAATGGTTTGCGTCCAGAGATTAAGCAAGCCATCAGCTACCAGGAGATCCGTGTTTTCCCCACCTTGGTGAATAAGTGCAGAATCTTTGAGGAAGACTACAAGCCTAGAGTTGCTCAGTTCAAGAGTTCTGGTCCCCACGGTAGCAAGAGGACGACCCAACAGGATAAAGGAAAACAACAGTTGGCACCAGTTGGTCATGGGTTCAAGTACGCTGGCAAGAAACCGCAGTATACATCAGGACCAGCCAATGGCGGAGGATTTGCCTCTTCTAGGCCAATCAGGTGTGGCAAGTGTGGTAAGGAGCACTTTACTTGTGACTGCAAGGAGACAGACATCATCTGCTTCAAGTGTGGGAAGCCTGGTCATATCAATAAGGATTGTATTGGAGCAAAGATGGAGCCACAGAGTGCCAGCAAGAGTTTTCAAGCCGATCGACCGAGGACAAGTGGAAGAGTCTTCAATCTTAGTGGAGCTAAAGCCTCAGAATCTGAAGACCTGATTCAAGGTAAGTGCCTCATCAAAGGGACTCCTTTAATAGTGTTGTTTGATTCGGGTGCGTCGCATTCCTTTATATCACATGACTGTGTTGAGTACCTTAGATTACCTGTTGCCCAACTTGAATATGATCTAGTTGTTTGTACCCCTACCAATAAGCCTGTTGTTACCTCACATATTTGTAAAGGTTGTTCCATTGTCATAAGTGATAGAAATTTCACAGTTGATCTTATATGCTTACCTCTTAAACAACTTGATGTTATTCTTGGTATGGACTGGTTATCTGCCAATCATGTCCTTTTAAATTGCTTTGATAAAACTGTTGTTTTTGGAACTGCTGTCGATCCTAAGGATCTGAGTTTTTTGACTGCCAACCAAGTCAAGGCTTCTATTAGAGAAGAAGCCCAAGTATACATGATCTTATCTTCCCTGGAAGTAGAGAGAAAGGCTGAGGTTAAGGATGTGCCTGTTATGAGAGAGTTCCCAGAAGTTTTTCCAGAGGATATGTATAGTTTGCCACCTGAGAGAGAGGTTGAGTTTAGCATAAACTTAGTGCCAGGTACAGGACCTATATCCATAGCCCCATACAGGATGTCCCCTCTAGAGCTAGCTGAGTTGAAGAAACAGTTAGAGGAATTGCTCCAGAAGCAGTTTGTTAGGCCTAGTGTGTCTCTGTGGGGAGCGCCAGTGTTATTGGTGAAGAAGAAAGATGGCAGCATGAGGTTGTGTGTCGATTACCGACAGCTCAACAAGGTGACTATTAAGAATAGGTATCCTCTTCCGAGGATAGATGACCTTATGGACCAGCTGATTGGAGCTTGTGTGTTTTCTAAGATAGATTTGAGATCAGGCTATCACCACATTCGGGTCATGTCTGAAGACATTCCAAAGACTGCGTTCAGAACACGCTATGCCCATTATGAGTATCTAGTTATGCCTTTTGGTGTGACTAATGCCCCTGCCGTGTTCTTAGACTACATGAACAAGATCTTTCATCCATACCTGGATAGGTTTGTAGTTGTCTTCATAGATGATATCCTAGTATACTCTACAACTAAGGAGGAACATGAGGAACACTTGAGGATAGTCTTGGAAACCCTTATGGAAAAACAAGTGTATGCCAAGTTGTCTAAGTGTCAGTTTTGGTTAGAAGAGGTGAGTTTCTTAGGACACATCATCTTTAAAGGAGGGATAGTCGTGGACCCAGCTAAGGTAGAAACCGTGCTTGGGTGGGAAGCACCTAAGTCGGTGACCGAGGTTAGGAGTTTCTTGGGTTTAGCCGAGTACTATAGGAGGTTTATTGAAGGATTCTCTAAGATAGCTTTGCCTATGACCCGCCTTACTAAGAAAGGTCAGATCTTTGCATGGGACTCTAAGTGTGAGAAAAGTTTTCAGGAGTTGAAGAAAGTGTTACCCAATCCTAGTGAACCTTTTGTAGTGTACTGTGATGCTTCAAAGCAAGGTTTAGGTGGTGTATTGATGCAGAATGGTCAGGTAGTAGCTTATGCTTCTAGGCAGCTTAAGACCCATGAGAAGAACTACCCTACTCATGACTTGGAGTTAGGAGCTGTAGTGTTTGCCTTAAAAATTTGGAGGCATTATCTTTATGGAGCTAGATTTCAGGTCTTTAGTGATCATAAGAGTTTGAAATACCTGTTTGACCAAAAGGAGCTGAATATGAGACAACATAGGTGGATGGAATTTTTTAAGGATTATGAGTTTGAGTTGAGTTACCACCCAGTTAAGGCCAATTTAGTGGCTGATGCTTTGAGTAGAAAAACTTTACATATTTCAGCCTTGATGGTTAGAGAGATGGATTTGATAGAGGAGTTTAGAGATTTGAGTTTAGCTTGGGAAGTTAACACTAAGAGCATTAGGGTAGGAATGTTGAAAATCACAGGCAGTTTGATGGATCAGATCAGAGAAAGGTAGAAGATAGATGTATACCTTTTAGACCAGAGAGAGTTGATTGCTCATGGTAGAAATCTCAATTTTAAGGAAGGGACTGATGGAATTTTGAGGTTCCAGGATAGATTTTGTATAGCTGATGCTCCAGAGCTTAGTAAGTTGATCCTTGAGGAAGGACATAGGAGTGGTTTGAGTGTTCACCCAGGAGCCACAAAGATGTATCAGGATCTGAAACGGATGTTTTGGTGGCCTAGGATGAAAAAGGATGTGGCTGAGTTTGTTTATGCTTGCCTAGTGTGTCAGAAAGCTAAGATAGAGCACCAGAAACCTTCGGGTAAGTTGGCACCTTTGAGTATTCCTGAGTGGAAGTGGGATAGTATCTCTATGGATTTTGTGTCTGGACTCCCTAGGACTCCAGCTGGTTGTGATGCCATATGGGTTGTTGTGGACAGGTTAACCAAATCTACCCATTTCATTCTTATGAACATGGAATATCCATTAGAGAAGTTGACTGGGTTATATATCAGAGAATAGTTAGATTGCATGGTGTACCCTCTAGCATAGTTTCAGACAGAGATCCTAGATTTACCTCTAGATTTTGGAATAGTTTGCATGAGGCCTTAGGAACTAAGCTTAGATTGAGTTCAGCTTATCACCCACAGACCGATGGTCAGTCTGAGAGGACAATCCAATCCCTAGAAGACTTGTTGAGGGCGTGTGTGCTAGAGCAGTCTGGCAGTTGGGATAAGTTTTTACCCCTTATAGAGTTCACCTACAACGATAGCTTCCATTCCAGTATTGGGATGGCACCTTATGAGGCTTTGTATGGGAGGAGGTGTAGGACACCCTTGTGTTGGAATGAGCCTGGAGAGAATGTTGGGTTAGGACCTGAGGTAGTGCAAGAGACTACAGAGAAAGTGAGGATGATACAAGATAAGATGAGAGATGCACAGAGTAGGCAAAAGAGTTACCATGATAAGAGAAGAAAAACTCTCGAATTGCAGGAGGGGGATCATGTGTTCTTGCGAGTTGCTCCAACAACTGGGGTTGGCAGAGTAATGAAAGCGCGGAAACTTACTCCTAGATTCATTGGCCCTTACCAAATTCTAAAAAGAGTCGGTGAAGTCGCCTACCAAATAGCTTTACCCCCGTTCTTGTCAAACCTTCATAATGTGTTTCATGTGTCTCAACTTCGAAAGTATGTTCATGATCCAAGCCACGTGATAGTACCCGATGTCATTCCACTAAAGGATAACTTGACCTTTGAGGTGTTACCACTTCGGGTTGAAGATCGAAGGGTCAAGCAGCTGAGAGGGAAGGAAATTCCCTTGGTCAAGGTCATTTGGAGTGGAGCTACAGAAGAAAGAGCTACGTGGGAGTTGGAGAGCAAGATGAAGGAGTCATACCCGCATCTGTTCACTCAAGGTGAGTACAAATTTCGAGGACGAAATTTTTATAAGGGGGTGGAATTGTAACGCCCTGCTTTTCACTTCTATATATATATATATATATATATATATATATATATATATATATATATATATATATATATATATGTGTGTGTGTGTGTGTGTGTTAATACTTGCTTATAGATGTTTGCATATGTTGTTTATGCTTGTTTTTGGTGCATAAGTTCATAATTGTAATAGCTCAGCCTTTAGAATAATCGATCCATCCGATTCTAAATAACCTGTTTCACGGTTTTGGCCATATCTTGAGTTCTATACATCCGATCGAGGTGATCTTGGATGCGTTGGAAAGCTTAGAGAATTACCTACAGGTTTTATTCAGGTGTCGAGGTCAAAAACACGTTTTTTTGAAGGGGAAATCGATTTGGGAAATCGATTTCCAGGTGAAGAAATGGATTTCCAGAAAGTGGAAATCGATTTCTTTGATAAGAAAATCGATTTGGCCAATGGAAAATCGATTTCCACGGGTGTAGAATTGATTCCCGCACGTGTCAGAGCTTGTGTACGCATTTGGGTTACCAGGCTATGCTGTGTACGACCCATTCGTCCTAAAACGTCCCGAACAGTTATATATACATAGCGTATGACCTAAACCTAGTATCCACACCCTATTGTACTCACTTTTTGCCTCTTCTCATCCCTAGGAGCTCACTGATCTCTCGCTCTAGAAAACCCAAAAGGGCGAATCCTTCTTTGGTGTTCTTCGTCAAGAACACACCGTTGTTTGGCTAGTCTATCCCTGCTGCTAGAGTTAATCTCCTAAGTTAGAAACCAAGGTGAGTTTCTAATCCTAGATTTGTTTTCCCTTTCAATCCTTAACTAAAAGATCGACTCTGCTTTCCACTGTTGCAATCGTGATCAAGTGCTGAAACCGTAAGAAGGAACCGTAGCAGAACTTGGCTCTGTTCTCTTTCCCTTAGGCTGTGAATCGTCATACCGGGTATGGGGGGAGAAAATTGGTCATGAATATGTGGGTTTTGGGATAGTTTAAGATGAAGCGGTTAACCCATGACCCCTATGCCTGCGTATGCCTTTGAATGTTGTTATGTTGTTTTCTGGCCATATGAGTATTGGTTGATGAATAATTCGATGTTATAACATGTTTATAATTATGAGTTCATGATTTATATGATTGTTGATGAATTGATGATGATGAGCATGTTTTTTATGCTATTATATGGTGTTTTGTTAACCTTATGCTATCAGAACATAGTTATAGGGAGAAAATAAATAGGCAATGTGAGATTGATGACCAAGGATTAGTTTGAGAACCCTTAGGTTATAATTTATGAGTGTTGGACTTATCAAATTGGTGATAAATGGCTTAGGCTCGAATGATATATCAATTAGAGAACGTAGGCTGGTCCGATAGCGGAGAAAACCCATTGCTGTATGATCTGACACCCAGAAATCGATTTCCAACCCATGGAAATCGATTTGAATCCTCCCAGAATTGATTTCCAAGGTGTGGAAATCGATTTGGCCTTGTAGAAATCAATTTCTAGAATCGATTTTCCTTGTTTAAAATCGATTGGGGAAATCGATTTGAACATGTTCAAATCGATTTCCAGAGATTGGAAATCGATTCTCATGTGCCCAGGAGCAGTTTTGACCCCTTATGCTTGATGGATAATGTTATGAGGCTTGTTATAATCTTAATAAGATATGAATTGAGGTTTAAAAATTAAGATTAAGTTATAATCTTAATAAGATATGAATTGTGGTTTAGATATTAAGATTAAGTTACAATCTTAATAAATATATGACTTGAGGTTTAGATATTAAGATTAAGTTATAATCTTAATAAGATATGGATTGAGGTTTAGATAATAAGATTAACTATAATACTTAATAAAGATATTGTTAAGTTAAGACTTAACAAAGAGAACAATTAATAAGACGATGATGTTATTGGTAACAACGTACTGTTACCGATGTTGTTGGTTAAATCATTCTTTTTGCTTGTTGGTCAAGTTTGATGTTAATAAATCATCTTTGATGCTTGTTGGTCAAAGTTGATAGCCATGTAATGGTGTTGATGATGGATGGTTGGACATGTGTTTGCATATTGATGAACATTGCACGCATCATACGTTGAAGTTGATATGTTGGGTGGAAAGCAAACGATGAATCGCGATAGTGGAGGCCACGATGGGTGTTAACCCGGCCTTGCGGTTACATTGGGTATGGAAGTTTCAGGTGACATGGGCTAGCTACCTACTGTCGGAGTGAACTAATGAATAAGCTTGAGTACCCTGACTAGCCACTATACGTTATCAGGATTAGTGAGAGTGTTCGGGGATGGCCCATGGTCTGGCATATCATCCACGTTGATAACCGGACATGTACTCCTAATCGTCTTTCCAGAGTTAGAGTTGTTGGCCACATGCATACGGAGTAGTGATGTTGCATTCGCATTGACATGCATCTTTGATATATATATATATATTGATTATACATGTGTTGATTGATGTATGTTGTATGTCATCTTAATTACTATTCCATATCGTGTACATATATTTATGATCATATTTCTCACCTCTATCTTTTGTTGTTCTTGTGCATATGATGTTGTATGTGCAGAGGAGGGTGAATATGCCGACGAGGAGTGATCCCGTGGAGATCTCTCTTAGTAGTAGTAGTTAGGATTTACGTTCAGTTGTTCAGTTTTATTCCGATGTATTATCGGTATATGTATACCAACTCTGATATGTGACATCGGGATTTGGGTTATGTTTATTATTTATGTTTTCCGCAGTTTGTTTTAAAGGATTTTGATTATTTCAGATTCCTACGTTTAAGTTATAGATGATGTGATGCACATTGCCCTTGAGAAAATGTTTTTAATTTAATTATTATATTATTCTTTATTAAAGGCATGTATGATTTTACTTATGTTTTTATTATATGCGAGGTAGTGGGTGTCACACCTTATACATATATCAAATATATGATCAAAGTCATGATACAAATGATTATCTATTCAAAATATATTGGCTACTAGATCTTACCCCAACAATCTCCCACTAGCACTAGGGCCAATCGGGCATCAATATAACACCCATCGATCTAGTGTGAGTGTCATGCTACCACTGAGCAAGAGACTTCAATAGTGGATTGTTTGGTGTTGTCATTCTACACATCTCCTCAATCGGTCATCTATCGAATAAGATGGAAGCACCTAAGTATATGTTTCAAAACACTGGTTAGATCCAGTTTCCTTAGCTTACGCGATTACTCCATCATCATCGCAACAAGATGAATGGAGTTTGCAAAGTTAGGAACTTCCATTAGTTCATAAATGAACATTCTGATCCAAACGACCTCTAAATCTATATTTTAGGCAGCTATATACTCGGCCTCTATTATAAAATCAACAATTGTCTCATGCTTGGAACCTTTTCAAGCTCACATTTCTACCATTAAGGCAAAACACAAAACCAGGCTGCGATCTACAGTTATCCGTATCGGTTTGGAAGCTACCATCAGTGTAACCTATTACAATGAGCTCTTCCTCACCATTTCAGATCAAGAATGAATCCTTAGTCTTTCTCATGTACATAAGGATATTCTTGACTTCGGTCCAATGACCTTCACTGGGATTGGATTGGTAGCTTTTCATCATGCTCAAAGCATATGAGACATTTGTTCGAGTACATATCACGACATGCATAACAGATTCAATTGCCGAAGCATATAGAATCTTATTCATGCGTTCCCTCTACATCTGATGTAACAGGGACTGTCCCTTGGACAGGTATATGCCATGTGACACAGGCAAGATATCCTGTTGGAATCATGCACATTTAAAGTGCCCAAGCCCTTTGTCAATTTATGTACCTTTAACTAAGGCTTAACAATTTCAGCGATCTATCTCCATAGATCCTGATTCCTAATACATAAGACGTTTCGCCTAACTCCTTCATTGAAAAATAATTCCTTAACCATGTTTTCACATTTTGTGGTGTAGGAATATTGTTTCCATAAGTAGTATGTCATACAATACGAAAAATAATTATGCTCCAACTAACCTTCTTGTACACACAAGGTCCATCCTCGTTCTTGATGAATCCAAACTATCTTACAGTTTACATCAAAATGAAGATTCCAACTTCAGGAAGTTTGCTTTAATCCATAAATGGATGTTTGCAACTTGCAAAACCTTTCCAGCATTCTCTGAATAGACAAAACTCTCAGGTTGTGTCATGTACACATTCTCGAGAAGATTCCTGTTAGGGAATGCTGTTTTGACATTCATTTACTAGATCTCATAGTCATACTATGAACCAATAGCATGTGGGATTTGAATCAATGCAACTGGACAAAAGGTATCATCATAGTCATACTATGAATTTGCTTGAAACCTTTCGCAATCAATCACGCCTTGAAGGTATTCACCTTCCCATCCATGTTAGTCTTCTTATTGTGACTCAACCTAGGTCCATACCCAGTTGATGTACATGGATTCTACTTCGGATCCCATGGCTCATAGCCACTTCTCAAAATCTAGGCCAATGACGGCCTCCTGGTAAGTTATAGGCTCATCATGATCCATGAGCGGTTCATCACCTTCTTGAATTAGGAGTATTCCATATCTCTCAGGTTGATGACATGTCCCATTTGACTTATGCGAGTCTTGTGTTACTTGAACTGGTGGTTAGACCACAACATTTTGTGGAACCAGTTCTTGTTCCATTGCAGGCAGGTCAGTACTCTGTGGTGCTTGGATTTATCCATTTTCTACATTTCTCCCACTGTCTCCCTTGGAGATGTGTTCCTTCTCAAGGAACACTCCAGTCCTAGCGACAAACATTTTGTCCTCAGAAGTGTTGTAGAAATAATGTCTGTTTGCTTCCTTAGGACACCCCACAAAGATACATTTGTCAGACTTGGGTCAAAGTTTATCCGAGACTAAACGCTTCAATAAACTTGCCACCTCAAATATTAATGAAAGACATACTTGGTCGCATACCAGTCCATATTTCATATGGTGTCTTTCAGCTGTCTTAGATGGAACACGGTTAGGTGTGAAAGCTGTTGTAAGTAAAGCATATCCCCTGAAAGAGTCAGAGAAGTCTGATTGACCCATCATAGATCGTACCATGTCCAACAAGGTACGATTTCTCCTCTCGGACACCCCATTCCATTATGGTGTTCCAGGAGGAGTGAGTTGAGATATAATCTCACACTCCTTCAGATAGTCATCAAACAATTGCCTTAAGTACTTATCACCACGATCTGATAGCATGATCTTAATACTTTTCCAAAATTAGATCTGCACTTCGTTCTTGAATTCTTTGAACATTTCAAACATTTCTGACTTGTGTCTTACACAAATCCATCTTCACTAAAGTTATCAATAAACGAGACGAAGTACGAAAACTTGTCTTCTAGCAAACTTGTTTAGAGGCCCTCATACATCACAATGTATCATGCCAAAAGATTACCAGCCTTTCCACCTTACTAGTGAATGGAGCTTAGTCATCTTTCCAGACAAGTAAGATTCGCAGACCTCAAACAATTCATAATTGGCGGAGTCCAAGAGTCCATATTAGTGGAGCTTGGAAATGTGTTTCTTACTTATGTGGTCTAAAGATATTGCTAAAGACATAGAGGGTCCAAATCACTTGGTTTGACCCTATTCGCATTTATGTTATAGATGGGCATATCGAGATCAAGGACACAAAAGTCCATATCTCATATGAATACAAGTATAGAAGACATCAGTTCAATAAATAGAACAACAATTGTCCATTTATTACAACTTAAAATTCTTTCTTGTCTATACAAGATATAGAAATGATGTTTTTATTATCAACCGGAATAAAATAACAGTTATTTACTTCCATTAATGCCCATAAGGCAAATTCAAACTCTTATAGTTAATGTAGCAACTTTTGCTCCATATCCATGATAGAGTAGAACTTTACCTGATGGTAAATTCAAACTCCTATAGTCTATGTAGCAACTTTTGCTTTATCTCCACTCATAGGATAGACCTTTACCTAATGGTAAATTCAAACTCCTATAGTCAATGTAGCAACTTTTGCTTCATCTCCACTCATAGGATAGACCTTTACCTTTTAGTCAATGTCCTACTCCCTTTGATCCTTCACATTAATGTGAGATCCATATGTGGTATCCAATACCCATAATGTTGGAGTAGATATTATGACTTTTATAACAAATATGTGTAAACAGGAAGTCGTACTTCCTTTCTTATCTTTATACTCTTTCTAATACCTCTATGCCTCGCTAGCTCTTGTTAGAGCATTATAAGGTGCATGATCATATCACACGTCTCTATGATTGCAAGCATGAGATGTCGTACGCCAATGGTATCAACTTGACGCTTCTATTAAGCATCCCTTTCGACCCTTATGGCAGTAGCAACAAATTGCTTGAGAATTAATTGCTTGAGAACATACAGTTCTTTTCTCGTATTTGAGGACAATCCTCAAAATATGTACCAATCCAGAAAATTAATTCTAGATAACTCATCCTTCTCAAGGATATATTGCAACAATAAAATAAAAGTTGTGTTTGTAGCCAAGGATATTTAATACAAAAACATGCAGAATATAAGTATTATGTTTAAAACATATTTAATAGGTATTTTATTAAATACTCCCGCTATTTTACTCAAATCAATGACCCTCATTATTGACTCGAAAAATCACGTTGAAAGATTTTCTAGTGGGACCAAGATCCATATTTCACCTTGTTCTGAGTTAGCTGTGGCTGATCGCCCAGAACTCAGCTATTTAGGGAGGAAACTCCTTTCCAATTACATCCAATGTAATTCTTGGACTAGCTGGGTGAGTAACTCCTTATTCTAATCCATCATATGGATTAATGTCCAACCCCATGCCTCTAAGTTGTTTCAATCCTATTGAATACACTTAGTTAAGTTCAACCTAATGGTTGACAGTAGGTTATTTCACCTTTCGCATCTCACCGGAATATATTAAGGTGCTCAGCTATAGCATGACCCACACTTAAATGATTCTGGCCTTGACGAGTGCCACGCATCAGGAGGCATTTAATAACTTAATTTATTGAGGGAATTTAATAATTGAGTAATCCCATCGGCTTGTTTATCATATAAACATCACTCATAGAATACATGGCATACTAGCTTACATACATTCAAAACATATTAAGTATACAATGACATACATGCTGTCATATAATTTAAATTCCAAATTTAAATCATACATCTCATACATTTCATGCATCACATAAATAAACATACAAGACATATAAAAGGTATTATGATTATGGCCTCCTAATGTGCATAATGAAAACTAATTATTACAATCTTTGACCCTCGAGCAAACTTTCAAAGTTCCTCCCACTGGTGTCATGATTTGGTGTTGCCTTCATGTCATCCCGAGCAATTTAAAAAATTTAAAATAAAATAAATAAAGTAAATTTCACGATACGCAGGCCGTATTTACCAAATAAAATTAAACACCAAAACTAGGGCCATAACCATATACTGCACATTTAATAAACAATTTATAAATATGCAAAAAGGGACAAAATCACATTCTGTCTATCAGCACGGCCGTGTTGAAAACTCGCTGACGCTGTTCAACATGTGCATGGTCGTGCCAAACGCTGCACGGTGTAACACCCCGATTTTCACTGTCTTTATAAATCAACAAGTTATATAATTAAGTTTATATTTTATTCGAGGACTTAGAAAATGAAATAAAATAAACCGAGATTATATTCATGCTCAATGCTATCGTACGAAGCTATGATTAAATTTTGAGCTGAAAACTCAAACGGGGCCCAGTCTGTTTTTATACTGACAGTATGTTTTTACTGCTCAGGAGACCTCAGTTTGACCCGTGAACGAGACAATAAGTCTTAGAATTTAATTTCCTAAGTTTTTGTTAAATTTAAAAAAAATCACTTCCTGACCTTCGTTCGAGCGAAAATCTTCAATTGGGTGAAGAACGAAGCTGCATATGGATTTACAGGGACCCGCTAACAGATAATATTGATGTCATATCAAGTCACATCACATGGGAAAGCTTGCCAGAGTCATCATGACGTTTGAAATTATCTGGACCTGAAATGACCAAAATACCCCTAATCTTTTTCATTATTACCATTTGCCCTTGAAGGAAATGGCCAAATTGCCCTTAAGTGACCCAATTTCTTGGCCCATTCAGCCCCATTCCTATGCATAAGACAGCCCTCAAGAGAGCTTCACCCATTTCTCTCATACACTTCATCTCCTTCCTTGAGACATCTTCCATTTTCTCTTAGAAAAAGCTTGAATCTTTGAGAGAAAAACTTGATTCTTCATCATTCTTCATCATTCAAGAGGTAATAACACCTTCTATGATCTCTAATCTTCATGAATCTCTTCCTATCTCATAGTTTAAAAACTTGATTTCTTGAGTTCCAACTTCAAGATTCAAATTTAAAAAATTCATAGGAAATTGTAGAAAAATCCTTTTAATGTGAAACCAATTTCTTTGAGATAGCTTCATCACCCTCTAACTCTATCCAAGAACATATGATCCAACTCTCATCCTAGCCTAATTTTCTTGAGAGGGCCGAACCCTAAGTTTTGGGGGAAATGAGGGATTTCTCCAATTTTTGACTTTGAACTCTTGATTCCATCCTTCCCTTTCCTATTGTCTTTGAATCCAAGTGATGGAAAACCAAATCAATTCCTAACACATTTTTATCTTTATGGATGAGACCTATAGGTGGGGAGAACCATGATTTTTGTTTCAAATTTTTGGGTAATAGGACTTGTATTAGTGCTAACCAAGCTTAAGAATCAACCATCCAAAAGATTGGAACCAAATGAGATCCCTAGCCTTTTACTTTTCTTGGATGAACCTTGGACCTTTTTGGGTGAGGAGAATTTATGATTTGATGTTGTTATTTGGTGTTGATTGTTGATGAGTATTGAACTGTGTTTGATTGTTTTAGGCGACGCGGACGAAACCGGAACCGGAGCCGAGAACCGTTCGGGAATTTGATTGAGAACTTAGAGAGGTAAAGGGAGTTATATCATAATGAGTTTGATAGTTGCATGATGTTTGATAGTTATATGAGATGTGGTAGTTTTGATTGATGATTGGAAGATGTGTATGAATGACTTATGTACTTGACGTATTTAATGAAGCATACTTGTACACTTGAACATCATTTGTGGCATGGATGCCTTTGATGAGTTTCATTGATATATTGGGCTGACTTGATGCTTATATATATATATATATATATATATATATATATATATATATATATATATATATATATACATATTTATATCCTGGACTGGTTAAGAGCATAAGACTGGCTATGACTCGAGAAAGAAAATTAAAATACTTGAAAACCATAATCAAAGTTTTGAAAATCGGATTTTGAAATCAAAAAGGTTTTTGGGAAACGTGTTGCTTTTTCAAGAAAAGTAGCTTTTTTTTTTAAAGTTCACTTCTTTTTAAAAGAAAAAGTGGTTTGAGGAAAAGTTATGCAAAGTAAGTTTTGTTTTAGAAAGAGGTTTTTAAAAGAGGTGGAACCTTAGAAAACGGTTTTGCTTATGAAAAAGAGTTTCCCGGAAAACGTTTTCTTTGAAAAATAAATGTCTTAGTTCAAGAAAATGAAATGGAGTTTTGTTTTCCAAAGTTTTTTTGAGAAAATAAGACCGAAAATAAAAACGATGAACCTTTTGAGAAGAAAGCAAACCTAGTGACCGAGACATCGGATTAGTGTTTTGTGGATTGAGCACTTGGACTTCGTGTCCTGTGCTTTGAATGAATGGGCTTAAAGTCCTTTAAAACGAGTCATGAGCTATATGCCTCGAAAAAGAAAGAATGAACGAAAAAGAAAATAGAACCTTCTGTGTACATACATGAAAAGACATACAATATGCCATATGAAAACAAGCGACAACTCAATTAGTTGAGAATTGAGCCAGTTAAGACCACTAGGTCTATAGGGGCATTCTGTGTTCGAAACTCCACAAGTGGCTAGAGGCATCGCCACCCCGTGTCGCGGTATATTGGTTGCCCAACACGAATGAACTCAATCAAAGAGTGGACTATTCATGATATGGTTATGACGTGGTACCCCGGAATAATTGGAGTTCAGACCTAAATTGAGAGGCCAACTCATGAGAACAATTGTGTTACGGGTGTATTTGCGGCCTATCGCTCGATGAAGGGAAGTAGGAATCTCTAGAGTACATGAACTAGAAAGATGATATTGAAGTCTCATGCATTATTATAACTCATGATAGTGTTTGAGATATTATGTTGTTTGAATAACTGTATTTATATGTGATTGTATCTGTTGTCTGTCGCTTGTGCGGCTATCGTGATAAACTTATAAAATGAGTATCTCACCTTTGCCTGTATATGTTGGACACCCTGTTGTGTTTTTGGAACACATGTACAGATGTTGAACATAGGTCCCCGCGGACACGTGAGGACTCAAATGGCAGAGACTTTTGAAGAAGCTGAAAAGAGGATCCCTCCGAATTCCTTTGGGAATCGGAGCTGACTTTGGGATTGTATCCCAATGGCTACTTTTAGCCTGACCAGCATAAGAGTCTTATTTTGAGGCAGTTATATTTTATTTGATGCATGTATGTTATATATATCAGACCCGAACTTATGTTATGATTATGTTTTTATGAACATTGAATTCTGATGTGTACTATAAGATTTATCCCTTTATCTTGAGTTTGAATTACTTGATGCATGTAGAAAATTTTTAGAACCACGTTTCGAACATAGCTAATTAATTACAGCATTTTCCGACAGCAACCAGCGTTCTTTTTTGTTTATGTTTTCCGCAATCGAGTACGTGTATGTAGCACCCGAGGGGGTGTTACACACCGCCATTTTGAAAACTCGCTGATGTTGTTTAACATGTGCACGACCGTGCCAAACGGCGCACGGCCATGCTGAAAACTCGCTGACATTGTTCAAAAGTGGCATGGTCGTGCCAAACGGCCCACGGCCGTGCTACGCGTTCACTAACGCTAACTCAAACGTGCAAGGCCGTGCTATAGGGAGCACGGCCATGCTAAATGGCGTAGCAGGATTCCAGAAACGAATCCTTGTTTATGTTAGGAGCACAACCAAGCATACATAACATGTTCAAAGAGATTTATATCACATACAAACATGCTTTTAAACATACAAATCATATTTAAAAGCAATAAACATGTTATCATACAACGGCAAACAATCCTAGGATACATGGAAAACTACGACCAAATGCTCTGATACCACTGTTGGGGTTTCAAGAGGGATAAGTTTTAAAAACAATTTATAAAAACCTCTTGAGTGGAAAAACCCCTTTTGCTAAAGGACCACATATTGCACATGAATCACAAGAATATTGTGTTTACCTCTTGAAGCGTAACATTACCACGATCACTGTGAGCGTGTCAGCAGCATTGGTAAGTCATGAACACTACTACGGTATATTTATGAATGGCAACTTGATTTACATAACTATAGAGCAGTAGATCCGAGGAACACTACTACTATCACCACAAACGGAGAGGTTCTTCTCAATCACCAGTATTGCAAAGTAGCAATACCTCTACTCAGTTCACGCAAGCAAACCAACGTCAGAGATAGCGTAGTGCTAGCTATCAGGATTAGAAGAGGCGCAGCACACAGAGAGAGAAAGGAGGTGCGACTGTCAATAGAGTACAGCGGCCATTCAGAGTGCTTTATGTTGTGTGTTACTTAAGTGATGTGCACAGCTTACTAATAGCTGTCACTCACTTAACCTAACTCACTTGGGCCACTATACGCTATAGGCCCAATGTTTAATTATTAATTAAATCATATTTAATTAATTAATTAAACTTATCCTCATTTAGTTATTAATTAAATTATATTTAATTAATCAATTAAATCAATCCCATGTAATTATTAATTAAATCATATTTAATTAATCAATTAAATTAATTTTCAGAACATTTGCTCTATGCGTGTGACCCTATAGGTTCTCAATTAATTGGCAATAATATTAATTATTATTAATCATATTAATAGTCAATTAATATTATAAACAATGAGCGGCATCTAGCAATACATCATTGCTACCCAATTAATTAGAATATTGGTGATACAATTAAAACCATATTGTAACCATATATAATGTGAAGTCAACGCCCTTTCATCTTAATGTCTTAATTGAACACAAGGCATAAATGTGTCATCCTTGCTAAGTCCAATTATTTATTTCTTGATCTAGTAATTGACGTATGATACTATGGGCCCAATATCTCATATTGTCCCACCTTAGCATGGCCATGCATTCCTACGTCGCATACCATCAAGAGGCCTATAGACATCACTTCTATTATGTAGGAGGGACGAATCCTATCTACATCACTCACATTCCTCAACATGTTTCATTGCAAGCCCAATAACTATCTTTATAGTTGTCCTGTTACAGACAACGTTTAATAGTATTAAAGCCTACAACTACATATGTTAGGAATCGTAGTGACTTCATGTCGAAGGACTACTTCACTATGGTCAGCATGAGAATCGCTTATGGCACTTACATAACTATTATGCAGCATTCTCATAGCGGGTCACTTCAGTATAAATATTCCACTAATATTTATACCTATGTGAAGACTTGATATCTTATATCTATGACCTGTAAGATATGGTCATCAGTACACTCACATAATAGTCTCAACGTATTATTATTGTCCTAATTAATAATAATACTTGACTACGGATATTTAAGAATAGTGTTCTATAACTTAATGGCATCTCACGGTCAAGTCATACTTGACGTCCCATTAAATGAACTACCTATTCTAAGGACTTATTATGCTATAAATATGATCATCAAATATAACATAATAAATAAATCCCTTATACATATATCAAATATATGATCAAAGTAATGATACAAATGATTATCTATTCAAAATAGATTGGCCACTAGAGCTTACCCCAACACATGCAAAACAATAACATGTGGATCCAAAGGAGGGCAACCTTTGGCTTGCATGCCTAGGTAACTCCTTTTTAATAGCCACTTAGTGGGGTAGTTATGCCTTTACCTTTATTAGCCACTTAGTGGAGTAGGTATACCTTTATCTTTATTAGCCTTAATGAGATATTTTCTACTTTTATGAGGGGGATTAAGTCATTTCATAGTGACCTTTTGTTGCATCTTTCATGCAGCCCATCCACTATACATATTCGAATATGATGAATGGAAAAACAACTTGGATGTTGAATTCAAATTAAATCCATTTGTGAGAATTGTTTCTCTTTGGTTCTTGGTTGAGCCATCCTTGTTCTTATCAAGAATCCAAGATTCTTGTGGCGAACTTCACTTGGCTTATCAAACACCCTTGGTTTGTGGCGCCACCCCCACCTCTTATCTTCATTAATCTTCTAGTTTTTCTTTCTTTCTTGAATTGAACACATCTTGTTAATCCAAGTGTGCTTGAACTTAACAAAGAGTTCTTGATAATTCAACCTAAGATCATCAAAAAGGAAGCCTATCCATTTGGTTGCCATCAAATGGCATCAAAGCTCAGGTTTGGTTGAATTATTGCGTTTGTGTTCTTCATTTTCTTTTTTGTTCTTCATCTTCTATCTTTCTTATTTTCTACCCAAACCCATAACAAAAAAAAAATTGTTACTTTGTGTCTGTTTTTGAAGGGAATTTCATGGTTGTTGTTACTGCCCCCAAAACATCAAGTTTACAAGTGCGTTTCTTCTTCATCAAAGTTTTTTTTAAAAAAAATTGCGCAAAAATTTACAAAAAAAAAAATATAGACAGCACATGATATTGAAAGAAGAAAACGAGAAGAGAACATTCTGTTTGGGCAATTTGTGTTGTTAAACAAAAAAAAAAAAAAAAAAAAACAAAGTTTCCCTTCTTTCTTGTTTCATTCTTCTTAAAGCTTTCCTTTTTCTAGCCTTTCCTTTGTTTTCCTTTGTTTTGATAAGTTTTGTGATTTTTGTTACTTGATTTTGGATTTATTTTATGGATTAGTGATGGACTCCTCCAAGACCTAAAAGAGAACATATTGAGAGGTAAGAGGCAAGAGTGAAACTTACATCTTGTGTGGAAAAAGCCTAATTGAGTGAAATACACATTGTGTGTATCACATGAGGGATGTGGTGAGGATTTTAAAATTTCTTGTTATTTTTTATCCTTTGTTTCAAGTGATGGCAGATGATAGCCCACCACTCTCTCCAAGGTCCACGGTTCTTCAGGCTAAGATGACCACTCAAATACAAAATTTTACAAGGCAAATGGAGCAAATGAATACAAACTTTCGTGAAAAAATTTCCAACCTCCAAAATCGAGAAGAATCAAATCAAGGAAGTGTATATGAGAGTGAGACTGAATAACATAGAGGAGGAGGATATAGAGGGAGGAGGTGTGATAGAGAGGATAGAATTGAAGCGGTCAAGATCAAAGTTCCTACCTTTCATGGGAAGAATGATCCGGAAGCCTACTTGGAGTGGGAGATAAAGATGGAGCAAGTGTTTGATTGCAACAACTACAATGAAAGAAAGAGAGTGAAGGTAGCCGCTCTTGAATTCAAAGACTATGCACTTGTTTGGTGGGATCAAATGCAAAAAAAAGAAGAATGTATGAAGAGGAGCCTATTAAAACTTGGGTCGAAATGAAACAAGTCATGAGGAGGAGATTTGTTCCATCCCATTACCACAGAGATCTTCACAAAAAATTGCAAAGATTGACCCAAGGATCCAAGAGTGTTGATGAGTACCACAAGGAGATGGAGTTGCCCTTGATTAGGTCCAAAATTAATGAAGAGAGGAAGGCTACTATGGTTCAGTTCTTACATGGTTTAAATCAAGAGATTCAAGACATAGTGGATCTTCAAAACTATATGGAGATTGAGGATTTGGTCCAAAAAGCTATCAAAGTGGAACGACAACTCAAGAGGAAGAAGTCCAAATTTCCTTCTTCTTCTTCTTCTTCTTCTTCTTCTTCCTTCTTCTTCTTCTAAGTTTTCATCTTAAAATTGGAAGGATAAATCAAAGAAGGATGGCACCTCAACTTCTAAAGAGGCCGTGACTAGTACATCTCGAGGAAAGAAGCCAATGGAAGCATCTCCTAGAAGCCGTGATGTGAAGTGCTTCAAGTGCTTGGGCCATGGACATATTGCATCCCAATGTCCAACAAAAAGGACAATTGTATCAAGAAATGGAGAAGTGGTCACACAATCTGAGGCCTCAAGTAAAGAAGAAAGTGAGGAAGAAATAGTTCCGAAAGGACATTTATTCATGGTGAGGAGACTTTGGGGGAGCCAAGCCAAGGAGCATGATGAAAGCCAAAGGGAAAATATCTTCCATACTAGATGCATGATCTAAGGGAAGGTGTATTCTTTAATTATTGATGGTGGTAGTTGTGCTAATGTTGCTAGTACTAGCTTGGTGTCTAAATTAAATCTTGTGACTAAGCCACACCCACGGCCATATAGACTTCAATGGCTTAGTGAAGTTAGTGAAATGATGGTGAACAAGCAAGTTGAGATTTTATTCTCCATTGGGAAGTATAATGATAGTATTCTTTGTGATGTGGTGCCCATGGAGGCAAGTCATATGTGGCTTAGGAGGCCTTGGCAATTTGATAAAAAGGCCACCCATGATAAATACACCAACAAATTCTCTTTTATGCACCAAGACCAAAAGGTCACTCTTTCTCCTTTGTCTCCAAGAGAAGTTAGTGAGGATCAACTTAAGATAAGAGAAAAAAAAGAGCAAGAGGAAAAGGAAAGAGTGATGAAAAAGTAAAAAAAAAAAAAAAAATCAAGAGAAAAAAAGTGAGAAAAATGGACAAAAGAGAGTTATTTTGCAACAAAAAGTGAGGTGAAAAGGGCTTTGGTTTCAAGGCAGCCCCTCTATATGCTTTATTGCAAGGAATTTTGCTTGAGTGCTAATGCTCCTAATGAACTCTCTTTGCCTAGTGGTGTTGAAACTCTTTTGCAGGATTTTGGTGATGTGTTTCCCAAAGAAGTGCCACATGGCCTACCTCCTTTAAGGGGGATACAACACCATATTGATCTCATTCCGGGTGCATCATTACCCAATAGGCCAGCCTATAGGAGTAATCCTCAAGAGACCGAAGAAATTCAAAGACAAATTGAGCATAAAGATGGCAGGGCTAAGGCTGAATATGTGAAGAAGTTACACGGGCAAGTGAAAGTTCAAATTGAAAAGAGGACAGAATGTTATGTTAGGCAAGCCAACAAAGGGAGGAGGAAGGTGGTGTTTGAACCAGAGATTGGGTTTGGGTGCACATGAGAAAAGAAAGGTTTCCTTCACAAAGGAAATCCAGGCTTCAACCAAGAGGAGATGGGTCATTCCATGTAGTGGCCAAGATCAATGATAATGCTTATAAGATAGATCTTCCAGGTGAGCATGGTGGAATTAGTGCAACTTTCAATGTGGCTGATTTATCTCTTTTTGATGTAGGTGATGAAGGTTTCAATTCGAGGTCGAATTCACTTAAAGAAGGAGGGGATGATGTGAGCCCACTGAGGACCATGGACCAAGGAGCACTACAAGGACTTGGTGGCCTATAACAAGAACAAGAGCAAAGAAAGCTTAAGAAGCCTTAAATCAAACGCTGGCAACTCTAAATGAAGCAAGTCCAAGTCAGGAATACGTGGCACCCAAATTGGTCAACTATTTGGTCCAATTGAAGAGCATTGAACCTTGGGCTTCACTACATTACAAGCCCAATCATGAACAACCATTATCTAGTTTTATTTCTACCAAATAAAGTGTAATAAAATTAAATTTGAGTGGACCAACTAGTGGTACTCGAATATGTCTTGTTTTTTATGCTTAGTTTTTATTTCAACATGTTATATGGTTTATGATTAGGGGACTCGAATTTTACGACAAGAAAGGAGGTTTAACTTTTGGCTTGCATGCCTTAGTAACTCCTTGGGAGGTTATGGAATCTTTAGCCACTTATTTAGGACGTTGGGGTTGGGGAGACCACATGTGGCCAGAGAGTAGCTCCTCTGTGTCGTGGATGACCTGTCGAAAAACGCTGACGTTCTGACTGGACACCGGACAAATCATGATTTGGGTAAAGAACGTCTGGCATAAGCCGTTATAATGATTGCAATCTTTGGAAGTGGCACTGTGGGCTGAGATAATGCAGACAATGTTCTCCCAACCACTCACTCTTGTTATGTTTAGCTCCATGGAGTAGGGGTCTGAGTCATGTTGCATATTGTGTCATTGCATACTTGAGTTGACATTTGACCCATGTTATTGTTAACTGATATATTAACTGTGATGCCATGTGATTAGTTGTTATGTTGTGAATGCCCATGCGCTGTAAGCCTATTAGGTGTGTGTGTGTGTGTGTGTGTGTGTGTGACTTTTATCACTTCTGTTCTGGTTGTGCAATGTACAGAATCTCACCTCATTACTTTTGTTGTTAAGTTGCTAACGTGGTTTTTCATCTTGCTCTGGTGAGCAGTCATAGCGAGCGATCCACCATCCCGGCTAACTTTGGACCTGACACTCCACGATGGGGAGGAGGCCTGGACGATCCATCCAGACAGATGTCGTACATATACTGGAGCTGTGAATCTCACGAGTAGGAAACAGTCACCTTTCTCCATGACGAGCTTGTCGGAGAGAGTCTACACCCTACGTGTCAGTGGTGGGGGTAGCTCGGGGATTACCCAGTCACCACCACCACCACCACCACCACCACCACCACCTGCTGATTGTCTACGCCTACCTAATGCCCAGCCTGCGGTTCATTGGGAGGAGCCCATGGATGTACGTCCACCCTGCTTCCATGCCACCTCCATTTATTGCACTGTCTACTTCTACCCTACATGTACCGACTGCCGGACCGTCTATGCCCGTAATCTCACCCCCAAGGCCTACCTATGTGCCTTCTGAGCTACATCTTCAGAATCCTCGCCAGTGAGTGAATTGGAGGATGACTGCTCGCAAGAGCACACCGGATCATACCAGGGTATCTTACTCCATTCCCCTCCTTATCCTCTTGTCTGATGATGAGGAGATGGAGGAGGAGGTACCTGAGTATGTACTGGAGGACGTACTTGAGGTAGCCCTTCCTAGCGTGAGTTAGGAAGCGTAGTGGATGGGGACTGATAAGGAGATGCTCTGGTATGCAGAAAAAATCATGAGCGAGTATGACATGCAGCCCTTGGAGGAGGATGAGGATGAAGAGAAGGAGGCCATAGAGGAGGACGAGGAGGAGGAGGAGGACCCGGAGGAGTACTACTCCGATGAGTAGTGCAATGTCTGTTTTGGCCAGTTTCTAGTGTCTTCCCAGCATCTGTACTTTTATGATGTACCCCCTTCCCCTTTTATGTTGTGAGTTGCATCTTCAGTAGTATAGGATGAGTTGTCCTTATGTTGGTTACTTTCTTTTGTAGTTTGATGTTAAGAACTACAAGTTTTATATATATGTATTATGGGAAGCTTTTTATGATTTCAATATTGATTATGATTACGTCTATTTACCCTTATAAGTACAAGTATACTTATATGTTTTATTTCTGCTTTTCTTTTCGTATTGTGTCAAATAATCGTGACCCCTAAAATGGGGTGTTACATGGAAAGCTCTTCCCACCTGAGCAGCATGCCTAAGCATAGGAAAGGAACACGCCCTAGCGTGCCACAATCAAGCTTTGGCCTTGTGAACTCTCAAGCATGCTGAGTGTGTGTGCCAGCTGTACTGAGTTTTGACGCGTGTAGGACACATGTCCCACACTAAAGCGTTCTCAGCAGGATGCCCCACGTTAAGTCTTTCCCTTCTCTTTCACTTGGGCCATTCTTCCATCTTCATGCTTGTGTTACAGAGAGAAAGTAGAGAGAAATCAGAGCTCTTAGTGAGAGAAAGCTCAAGTTTGAGGAGATCGAGGTACCGGAACGCGATTCTGACTGCACGGCTGTTGTCGCGACTAAGTTTTCTACGACTTTAACGG
Organism: Ammopiptanthus mongolicus; assembly: GCA_039655645.1. NCBI lineage: Eukaryota > Viridiplantae > Streptophyta > Magnoliopsida > Fabales > Fabaceae > Ammopiptanthus > Ammopiptanthus mongolicus. Next base: position 22,260,934 of record CM077350.1, read on the forward strand.
ATTGTTTTCTCAATTCGAAAAAGGTAAACTCGAATCCCTAACACACGCTCTTCGTGTTCTTTGAGTCTTTGCCTTTCTTCTTTGACCTTTGAGCTTACCCTAGGTCTAACAATGTTGTGTACGTTTTGTGCTTGTGGTTAGGATAAAGTTCGCATTCGTGATTGTGCGAGTTGGTGGCGAGCTCAAGGCCGCGTGGTGGCTGTTCTTGGAACTGTTGGTGGCTATCCAAGGAGCTGGTGGCTGCGAGCTTGGTGAGCCGATAACCGCGTGGTTCTACGTGCCGAGTATTCAGGTGGGGAGAAAGAGTACTGCTACCGTCGGGGAGGCAAGAGTAGTGCAGATGTGTTTTCTGCTATATGTAGGGAAGCCCTAACCCTACTAGTGGTTGAGTCCTGATAAAGTACCTAAACCCTAGGTTTAGCATACTTTGGGCTATCACTGTTAAGTTTGGAAACCCTAGGTTAGAGAACTATTGATTGAGGATGATTTGCTCTGTATGACTATTATGATGTTGATTGTTGTTATTTCTATCTATATACGTGTCTACATGCTACTTGGTATATGATATGTTGCTATGTGTGTTATCGTTGATATTACTGCTGTTGTTATTATTGCCGTATGCGATTGTGGTGTTGTGATGATGAGGGTTGTGGCGAAATCCCGGTTTGTCTTAAGTTTTGCTGTGTGCCGTGTTGTTATTGGGTTGATACCGTGGATGGTGTTGTTGTAGTTATACTGCCTATTTGAGGCTGTGGCCGTGCTGTTTGAGCTGTGGCTCGTGGACAGGTAGCGTCAAGGCTGTGGCCGTGTTGATGCAGTGGCATCGTGCTATTTCTGATTGAGTGTTTCGAAGTAAGATTCAGTATCAAGCCCGTTCGGGATGTTTGTTGCATATCATCGGCTGCCAAGTGGCTAGGCTGTATGACAGGTAGTATGGGTTGCCAACGTCATACGAGGTTATTGGACCTGAGTGTGGGTACGAAAAGTAGAAGGGTTGTCAAGTGAGTGACCTTGGGGATGTTGCCGGTCTCAGGACTAGTTTACAGTGACGGATGAGGTAGATCCCATCCTATCGTGACGCCCGTTCTAGTCCAATTTGCCCGACTAATCCTGAAGCTTTCCACATTCCAAGCTAACATTCCGAAGCTACCAACACACCCCGGTTCCAGTGTGGAAAGGGGATGCACTCTTATTGGTCACAGAGAGTGGTTCGGTTTCTTGGACAAACTAACTCCGTTCCGACACAGAACCTGTTTCGATGTGGACTTGTTCAGGTGTGGAACCGTTCCAGTGTGGAACCAGTTTCGTGAGCTTTCGACCGACATGCTGCATGGGATTAGTTTCCCAGTCTAGAGGATTGATCTGAGAGTGAGACTCATGGATATGGATTTCTGTTGCATGTGTTATCTTGGGAGACGTTTGTTGTGTGCAGTAACTGTTATACATGCTATACCTGCTACCTGTTACTTGCTGTTATTTTACTGCACTACTATTATCGTTTCGACTTTGCGTATGCTATATTTCTTATCTCCCTACTACTTTTGTGGTTTGCTTTGGGTTCTTGACTCGCGTGAAGACGACGAGCTAGCTGATGGATCCGAGGGCGCATCCTTACATCACATCGGTACCGAGGATGCCAGTGTATCATCTATCATGATGATCGGGGGTGGCGTGTGGACTCTTCGACCTTTCTGACGGTCTATACAGGGCCGGTGAGCATACTTTTCCGAGGAGGGGCATTGCACAAGGAGTACATCGTGGGACCCTTCAGAGTTATGTAGTTCTTACCCTTTCCGCGTATGTGACTGCCGCTGAGACGTCATGAGCGGGACTACACCTGGGTTGAGCCAGCTTCTTCGCAGGTGACCAGCAGGAAAAGCTTCATCTACCGTGGTCAATGTTGGAGGACGAGCAATACTTGAGGACCTACCGCAGGCGTAGGGTTGTTGTGTCTAGCTCGTCGTCTGAGTATGAGCCTATATATATATATATATATATATATATCGTTGGTTTTGCGCTATACTCTGATGGTTTTCTATGCTTGCCATAATTGTTTACTTGTTTTATCGTTTTGTTCTGCAATGCTGCTTGAATACCATGCTATCGCTTTAATACGGTTAAGCATAGTTAATAAATAAGCTTGGGACTAATTGGATTATCTTTCTTAGAAAGGAGGGTCGTCTCATTTTGGAAGTATCAGAGAAGTTTGGTTCTATAAAGGGGCTGTGGAAGTCCCGAACTGTAACTGCGAGTCTAGGAAGTGTACTGGCTTTGACGGTTGATACTCAAGTTATATCAACTGAGTTTGGTCTTTGGGTAGAGTGTCCGATGCGCTAGTTATCGAAGTGTGATAACTATTTTCATTCATAAGGCATATGATATGTTTAACTATTAAGTGCTATTATATGTCTTATGAACTGGACCGATAGCTCCATTTAAAGGAAGATGGATGGCTCAGGGACGGGGTAAAGGAGAAAGGTCGGATGCGACCAGAGGCAACGATAACAATAACTATAATGGTGACCACTCAGGGACTGGAAATGGTGGTGACACCTCTGAGGCAATGAGAGCCATGAGGGATCTGGCTACGGCAATGATGTAGCAAACTCAGCAAACTGCCCAGTATATGCAGAGGCAGGAAGAGAGGGAAGCAAGGCAAGACCAGTTACAAGCTGTTATAGGAGACGAGAACATAGACACGTGTCTCAATGCTTTCATGAAAGGGAATCCTCCTTAGTTCCACAGAGAGTACAACCCTGAAGCTACAAAGATGTGGTTACAGGAGATCGAGAAAGTCTTTATAGCCATGTCATTATCGGGAGGATGGGAAGGTTACTTATGCCTATTTTATGCTAGTTGGGGTAGCGGAAGCTTGGTGGAGGACCAAGGCCAGGCTGTTAGAGGCCAGATGGAGAGTTATGACCTGGCAATTGTTTCGGGAGAGCTTCTTAGAGAAGTATTTTCCAAGAAGGATCAGGCAAGAAAAGGAGAAGGAGTTCCTGTGCCTGAGATAGGAACAAATGTCCGTCGGTGAGTATGCAATGACGTTTGAGGCACTCCTTAAGTTTTCCCAGTTCTATCAGGTTCATCCGGATAAAGAGTGGGGTGTGCCGAAGGTTTGAAGACGGACTAAGACCAGAGTTGAAGCGGATAATGCTTCCTTTGAGCATCAGATCTTTTTTAGAGCTGGTGTAGAAATGCACGGTAGTGGAAGGACATGAGTGAGCAGGAACAACCCAACCACAAGTTAGAAGTGGCGGACCTGTTTGGAGCACCCAGAGAGGCAAAGGAGGAAGGTTCTATTAGAGGGCGAGGCCTTACGATTGCCCAACTCAGTTTAATGTTAATCATGGTGGGACTGGCTCCAACCAAGGATAACAGGATATCAAGACTTACTTTTGGTGCAGGGGACCGCATCTAGTCAAGAACTATCCGAGGACCCAGCACATAAGGTCCTTCAATTGCAATCAGATGGGTCATTATGCCTTAGATTACAGATTAGGGGTTAGCAGAAGAGCTCGGTTTCAACAGTCAGGTGGGAGAGCTCAGAGTGGCGGAGCAAGATCAGCTGTGGCAAGTCAGCAGAGTAGGCCAAAGTTGACTTGAAGGGTGTTTACCGTGAGGGGTTCTGAAGCCTCTCGAAGCCCTGACCTGATACAAGGTAAATGCTTAGTCTTTAGTAGACTTTTATCGATTTCATTTGATTTGGGGGCTGCTCATTCTTTCATATCGATAGAGTGTATGGATCATTTAGGGTTTCCTGTTTCATCATTACCCTATGATTTGACTGTCTCCATGCCTATTGGCAATTCTCTGACTACCCTATCCGTATGCCTTAAATGTCCTATCATGATAGAGAACCGTTATTTTCTTGTTGACCTGATTTGTTTGCCTATGCAACAAATAGATATAAACCTAGGCATGGATTGGCTTTCGGCCAACCATGTAATATGAGACTCTTCGAACAAAACCCTCAGTTTTTCTGAGCGATCTGGATTGATGCCTGCAGACAAGAGTGTTCCGACGGGTGGACGATCAGATGAATGCATGGTGAAGTTCTCTTTGGAAGCAAAGGAGACTCCAAGTGTCGGAGCTTTACCTATCGTGCGAGAGTTTCTGGAAGTGTTTCCCGATGATCTTCCTGGACTGCCACTGGAGAGAGAGGTCGAGTTTGCTATAGATCTTGTATCGGGGCTGGGCTTATATCGATAGCGTCATATCGAATGTCTCCAGTGGAGCTGGCAGAGCTGACGAAACATTTGGACGAGATTTTAGGAAAAGATTTCATCAAACCTAGTGCATCTCCTTAGGGAGCGCCGTTGCTGTTTGTGAAAAAGAAAGACGGGAGCTCGAGGCTGTGCGTAGATTATCGTTAGCTGAAAACAGGAAACCTTAAATGTCCTATCATGATAGAGAACCGTTATTTTCTTGTTGACCTGATTTGCTTGCCTATGCAACAAATAGATATAAACCTAGGCATGGATTGGCTTTCGGCCAACCATGTAATGTGAGACTCTTAGAACAAAACCCTCAGTTTTTCCGAGCGATCTGGATTGATGCCTGCAGACAAGAGTGTTCCGACGGGTGGACGATCAGATGGATGCATGCTGAAGTTCTCTTTGGAAGCAAAGGAGACTCCGAGTGTCGGAGCTTTACCTATTGTGCGAGAGTTTCTGGAAGTGTTTCCCGATGATCTTCCCGGACTGCCACCGGAGAGAGAGGTCGAGTTTGCTATAGATCTTGTATCGGGGCTGGGCTTATATCGATAGCGTCATATCGAATGTCTCCAGTGGAGCTGGCAGAGCTGAAGAAACATTTGGACGAGATTTTAGGAAAAGATTTCGTCAAACCTAGTGCATCTCCTTAGGGAGTGCCGTTGCTGTTTGTGAAAAAGAAAGACGGGAGCTCGAGGTTGTGCGTAGATTATCGTTAGCTGTAAACAGGAAACCTTAAATGTCCTATCATGATAGAGAACCGTTATTTTCTTGTTGACCTGATTTGTTTGCCTATGCAACAAATAGATATAAACCTAGGCATGGATTGGCTTTCGGCCAACCATGTAATGTGAGAATCTTCAAACAAAACCCTCAGTTTTTTCGAGCGATCTGGATTGATGCCTGCAGACAAGAGTGTTCCGACGGGTGGACGATCAGATGGATGCATGCTGAAGTTCTCTTTGGAAGCAAAGGAGACTCTGAGTGTCGGAGCTTTACCTATCGTGCGAGAGTTTCTGGAAGTGTTTCCCGATGATCTTCCCGGACTGCCACCGGAGAGAGAGGTCAAGTTTGCTATAGATCGTGTATCGGGGCTAGGCTTATATCGATAGCGTCATATCGAATGTCTCCAGTGGAGCTGGCAGAGCTGAAGAAACATTTGGACGAGATTTTAGAAAAGATTTCATCAAACCTAGTGCATCTCCTTAGGGAGCGCCGTTGCTGTTTGTGAAAAAGAAAGATGGGAGCTCGAGGCTGTGCGTAGATTATCGTTAGCTGAACAAAGTGACGATAAATAACAAGTATCTGTTACCACGAATAGCTTGATTTGATGGATCAGCTGAAAGGAGCAGCTGCCTTTTCCAAGATCGACCTGCGATCTAGATACCATCAAATCTGGGTTAAGAAGGAGGATGTGCCAAAGACTGCTTTCCAGAGTCGGTATGGTCACTAAGAGTACTTAGTTATACCTTTCGATGTGACTAAGTGCTTGTTTGGGAATACTAGATTTTTTCCATTTCAGCTGTTTTTTGGCTAAAAAGCTGTTTCATACATAATCTATCATGTTTGGCAATTAGCTTAAATTTATAAAAAAGCTTTTTTTGGGGGAAAAAAGCTGTTTTATGTCATCTAATTTGTTTTAGCTTAAGATTGTTATGATTTGATTATTTCTTATTCTCAAAACTCTTTTCCCTATTTACCCCTACAAAACTAACTTCCAAATAAATATTACTAAATTATACAAATAACTTCATACTCTTTTTTGTAATTTACTATGTAAAAAGCGATTTTTTTAGACCATCCAAACGAAAAAGATTATCTTGAAATCGCTTTTCAGCAAACAGACCCAAACAAAAATAAATTCTGATTATAATCGATTATCACAATAATCGATTATTCATAAATCGATTATCAGCATAATCTTTTTTTTCCAGCTTTCCCAAACACACCCTAATGCTCCAGCTGTGTTCATGGACTATATGAACAGGATTTTCAGACCGGTCCTTGACAAGTTTATTGTTATTTTCATTGACGACATCCTTGTATACTCTTCTAGTAGAGAGGAACACCAAGAGTATCTAAGGGCGGTGTTGCAGGTGCAAAAGGATCGGCAGTTGTATGCCAAATTGTCTAAGTGCGAGTTCTGGTTAGAGGAAGTTCAGTTTCTTGGCCATGTGATCAGTAAAGATGGAATCGCAGTGGATCCTGCGAAAGTTGAGACCATAGTGAGTTGGGAAAGCCCTAAGTCTATAAGCGAGGTGAGAAGCTTTCTTGGTTTAGCGGGCTACTATCGGAGGATGATTGAGGGATTCTCTAAAATTGCATTACCAATGATGCAATTGATGAGAAAGGGGAAGACGTTCGAGTGGTTAGAGGCTTGCGAGCAGGGTTTTTAGGAGTTGAAGAGAAGAATGACCACTTCACCAGTGTTAGTGCTACCAAATCCATCAGGACAATTCGATGTGTACTATGATGCATGTTATCAAGGTTTGGGATGTATGCTCATGCAAGAGAGAAAAGTGGTGGCTTATGCCTCCAGGCAGTTAAGAGTACATGAGCGAAACTACCCAACGCATGATCTGGAATTGGCTACGATAGTGTTTACATTGAAGACATGGAGACACTATCTTTATGGTGCTAAATTCAGTGTATTTAGAGATCATAAGAGCTTGAAGTATCTATTCGGCCGCAGAGAGATGAACTTGAGGCAGCGAAGGTGGATAGAATTTATAAAGGACTATGAATTCGACCTGCAATACCATCCAGGTAAGGTGAATGTAGTAGCGGATGTGCTCAGTAGGAAATCCCTACACGTATTTGCCATGATGGTAAAGGAGCTAGAAATTTTAGAGGCGTTTAGAGATCTGAATCTACAAGCGGAAATCGTTAAGGATAAGTTGTATCTTGGGATGGTTAGAGTAACTAGCGATTTCCTGAATCTGTTATGGAAGAAACAAGCTGAGGATAAGTACCTCGAGAGCGTGAACCGGTTAATAGAAGAAGGTAATACTTTGGAATTCAGAAGAGGTATTGATGGTCTGCTTAGGTATGGGGATCGGGTTTGTGTGCTAGCGGATAGCGAGGTTAAGAATATGATCTTGGAGAAAGCACATAAGAGCAAGCTGAGTTTTCATCCGGGGGCTGCCAAGATGTATCAAGACCTGAAGAAGCTGTTCTGGTGGCCGGGGATGAAGAAAGATGTAGCGTCGTATGTCCTAACCTGCTTGGTGTGTCAGAAAGCGAATATTGAACACCAGAAGCCACCATGGTTGTTGCAGTCGCTAGATGTCTTAGAGTGGAAGTGGGATAGCATTGCCATGGACTTTGTTTCGGGGTCGCCTAGAACTCAGAAAAAGTGCAATGCAGTCTGGTTAATCATTGACAGGTTGACGAAGCGTGCTCACTTCTTACCTATCTACCAGAGTTACTCTGGAGCAACTAACTCAGATTTACCTCATGGAGATCGTGAGGCTACATGTAGTACCTTAAAGCATAGTTTCAAATCGTTATCCAAGGTTTACCTCAAGGTTTTGGAGAAGCTTACACTGTGCAATGGGAACTAAGCTAAGTATGAGTTATGCTTATCATCCTCAAACAGATGGTCAATCTGAATGAACGATTCAGTCATTGGAGGATCTCTTAAGAGCATACGTGTTGGAGAACACAGGGAGTTGGGACGATTTGCTTCCATTGATCGAGTTTACTTATAACAACAGTTACCATTCAAGTATTGGCATGGCGCTATATGATGCACTATATGGACGTAAGTGCAGGACTCCGTTGTGTTGGTTTGAGACTGGAGATAGTCAGCTGTTAGGTCCGCAGTTGGTACAGCAAACAACAGAACAAGTTCGTAACATACGGGAAAAGATGAAGATCGGACGGGATAGGCAGAAGAGTTATGCCGACAAGAGGAGGAGACCTTTAGAATTTTAAGAGGGAGACTATGTCTTCATGAGAATTACCCCAAGAGCTGGAGTGGGAGGGCAATCAAATCTAGAAAGCTAACGCCTAAATTCATAGGATCGTTTCAGATTCTTCGACGAATCGGTCTTGTAGCCCATCAGATAGCTTTACCACCAAATCTGTCAATCTCCACGACATCTTTCACGTCTCTCAACTCAGAAAATACCACCCTGATCCATCACACGTACTAGAGCCCGAAACAATCCAACGAAAAGAGAACCTTGAGTACGAGGGTTCACCTGTTTGAATCGTGGATAGAATGATTAAGGAACTGCGTGGCAAGCACATTCTGTTAGTCAGAGTGGAGTGGAACCCGGTAACGGGAGATTCAAAGTGGGAATGTGAAGCTGAGATGCGCCAGAGTCATCCTTATCTGTTCTTAGGTATGAGATGGAAATTTTGGGGACAAAATGTTCTGTAAAGGGGTGGTAATGTAACATCTCGATTTTATATAACTCTAATCGAGCTATTTAATCTCGATTAGGGCATTAGATACTTGGGTGAATTGTTTTGTGCTAGTTTAAGACCTAGTTGGAAGTTAAGGAGTAGGCTTGAACAAGATTAGAAGTGCCTAAAGTGTTAAACGAGAAACTGGGGAAGTCTGGAGTTAGGAAAGCTCTTCCCAACTGAGCAGCACAGTCAATTGTGGGAAGGGACCACGACTTAGCGTGCCAGTGCTCAAGCGTTGGCCTTGTGCACACTTAAGCTTGCTAAGTGCGCGTGCCAGCTGTCCTGAGTTTTAACACGTGTGGGACGCATGTAGGACACATGTCAAGCCAGGGAGAAGACGGAGTGGACGAGGCTCCACGCTAAAGCGGGGAAGAGCCCAGTGCTCAAGCGCGGGCACGCTCAAGCGTGGACATATCCCATGCTAAAGCGTTCTCAGCAGGATGCCCCAAGTGAAGTCTTTCCCTTCTCTTTCACTTAGGCCATTCTTCCATCTTTCAGCTCATTTTACAGAGAAAAAGTAGAGAGAAGCTAGAGCTCTTAGTGAGAGAAAGCTCAAGTTCGAGGCGATCGAGGTATCGGAACGTGATTCTGAACGCATGGTTGTGATCATAGTTAAGTTTTCTACGACTTTAATGGATTGTTTTCTTGATTTGCCTAAGGTAAACTCGAATCCCTAACATGCGTTCTTCGTGTTATTCGAGTCTTTAACTTTCTTCTTTGACCTTTGAGCTTGCTCTAGGGCTAACACTGTTGTGTACGTGTTGTGCTCGTGGTGAGGGCAAAGTTCATGTTCGTCATTGTGTGAGTTGGTGGCGAGCTCATGGCCGCGTGGTAGCTGTTCTTGGACCTGTTGGTGGCTGTCCAAGGAGGTGGTGGCTACGAGCTTGGTGAGCTTGTGATCACGTGGATCTACCTGTCGAGTGTTCAGGTGGGGAGAAAGAGTATTGTTGCCGTCGGGGAGGCAAGAGTAGTGTGGATGTGTTTTCTGCTGTATGTAGCGAAGCCCTAACTCTACTAGTGGTTGAGCCCTGATAAAGTACCTAAACCCTAGGTTTAGCATACTTTGGGCTATCACCGTTAAGTTTGGAAACCCAAGGTTAGAGAACTGTTGATTGAGGATGATTTGCTTCATATGACTGTTGTGATGTTGATTGCTATTATTGCTATCGTATACATGCCTACATGCTACTTGCTATATAATATTCTGCTATGTGTTGTCGTTAATATTACTACTGTTGTTATTATTGTCATATGTTGTTGTGGTGTTGTGATGTTGAGGGTTGTGGCAGAATGCCGGTTAGTATTAAGTTTGGTTGTGTGCCGTGTTATTATCGGGATGTTACCGTAGATGCTGTCGTTGCTGTTATGCTGACTGTTTGAGGCTGTGGCCATGCTATTTGAGCTGTGGCTCATTGACGCGTGGCGTCGAGGCTGTGGTCGTGTGGATGCGGTGGCATCATGCTGTTTCTTATTGAGTGTTTAGGCGTGAGAACCGATATGAAGCCCACTGAGGATGTTTGTTGCATATCATCAGCTGCCAAGTGGCGAGGCCGTATGACAGGTAGTATGGGTTGCCAACATCATACGAGGTTAGTTATACTTGAGTGGGGGTATGGAAAGTAGAAGGGGCGATCAAGTGAGTGGCCTTGGGGATGTTGCCGGTCTCGAGAATAGTTTACAGTGACGGATGAGGTAGCTCCTATCTCGTCGTGACGCCCGATCCAATTCGATTTGCCGGACTAATCCCTGAGCTTTCCAAATTCCAGGCTAACATTCTGAGGCGAACAAGACATCCCGGTTCCGGTGTGGAAGGGGGATGAACTCTTATTGGTCATGGAGAGCGGTTCGGTTTCTTGGACAAACTAACTCCGTACCTGTTCCGATGTGGACTTGTTCTGGTGTGGAACCAGTTTCGTGAGCTTTCGGCCGACATGTTGCATAGGATTAGAATCCCAGTCTATAGGATTGTTCTAAAAGTGAAACTCATAGAGATGGATGTCTGTTGCATGTGTTGTCTTGGGAGACGTTTGGTTGTGTACAATAATTATTATACATGTTATACCTGCTACCTATTACTTGCTGTTGTTTTACTACACTACTATTGTCGTTCCAACTTTGCGTATGCTGTATTTCTTATGTCCTTACTGCTTTTGTGGTCTATATTGGGTTCTCGGTCCCCGCAAAGACGAGGAACTAGCTGATGAATCCGAGGGCACACCTCTACATCACATCGGTGCCAACGATGCTGGTGTTGGGCTTGATCGAGATCATCTATCACGATGATTGGGGGTGGCGTGTGGACCCCTCGACCTTTCTGACGGTCTATACAGGGCTGGTGAGAATACTTTTCCGAGGAGGGGCATCGCACAGGGAGGACATTGTGGGACCCTTCAGAGTTATGTAGTTCTTACCTTTTCCGCGTATATGGCAGCCACCGAGATGTCTTGAGCAGAACTCTGCCTGGGTTGAGCCAGCTTCTTCGCAGGTGGTCAGCGTCAGAGGATGGAGCAGTACTTGAGGACCTATTGCAAGCGTGGGGTTGTGTGTCCAGCTCGTCGTCTGAGTATGAGCCTCTGGTGGCCTATAAGCATACTCATAGCGAGGGCCAGGGTAGTTCAGGGCATCCTCACCACTAATCGTGGGAGGTTGCCAGTGCGTCCTAGGTTGTGAGCTGAGAGTTTTTTATGTAACTTTTTGAGTGTGGGATGGGTAGTGCTGGTGAGCTGTGAAGGGCTTCTTTTGCTATTGGATGTATTTGTGTTTCTTTCAGTTTCTGTTCATACAGTTGGTATATGCATGTACAGCCTTACTGATGGGGCTACGTTATATATATATATATATATATATATATATATATCATTGCTTTTGTGCTATACTCTGATGGTTTTCTATGCTTGTCATAATTTTTTACCTATTTTATCGTTTTGTTCCAACGCTGCTTGAATACCACACGATCGCTTTAGTATGGTTAGGCATATTTAATAAATAAGCTTGGGACTTGATATGGTTAGGCATAGTTAATAAATACTTAAGTTTTGACAGAATTGACGTTTGAAGGCAGTTTAATGGACTTTTGAAGAAAAAAGAAAGTTTTAGAGCTTGAAATGGCAGAATACCGAAGTTCTGAGGTTAGGACGGCCGTGCCATGCGAGAGCACGCCCGTGCCAACCTTCTAAATCCATTCATCTAAACAAAGCCTCACAAAAATACTCAAAGCTGACATCTGGAGACTTAGCACGGCTGTGCCATGCCATGCCATGCGAGAGCACGGCCATGCCACATTGAAGAAAGGGCTAACTAAGAGAAGCAAGGCTTGACAGGAGCTAGCAAGGTCCCAATCGCAAAAAGCACGCCCGTGCCATATAAAGAGCACGCCCGTGCTGCTGCCCGTACACTTTAACCTTGTTCTATGAAGTTAGTAAGCCCTGGCATATTTGAGCACGAACTGATATTATGAAGAGCACGGCCGTGCTGAGTGAAGAGCACGGCCGTGCTGATGGCACAAAAGATCTGATTTAAGGCCCAATCCACATATTTTGTTATAAATAGAGGCCCTTTGTGCCACTTAAGAGACATCTTTTGCACATCTTTTTATTCTTTCATCTCTATATTTCTTTGAGTATTATAATCTTATTTTAGACTTCTAGCTTTTATAGTTTTGATTTCTAGAGTAGGATTTAGCACCTGGAAATTAAGTTGGAGACAACTTCCCCCTCTTCAATTATCGAGAATGTGTTGATTTTAGCTTTCTCTATTACTATGGGTAGCTAAATTCACCACTAGAGTTGTGGTGGATCTTGTGTAAGTAGAAACCTTTTTCGCTATGTCTTAGCTTTAATTCAATTCTATTTGGTTTCAAGGTTGCAATTTGAATAATGTTATTCTGTTGTTCTTCATCCCATACTAGGAATAGGCTTGAACAAGTTTGGAAGTGCCTTAGGTGTTAAACGGGAAATTGGGGAAGTAACAGTTGGAAAACTCTTCCCAGCTGAGCAGCACGCTCAAGCGTGGGAAGGGAGCACGCCCTAGCGTGCCAGCTCTCAAGCGTTGGCCTTGTCCACGCTCAAGCGTGCTGAGTGCGCATGCCAACTGTCCTGAGTTTTGACGTGTGTAGGACACGTGTCAAGCCAGGGAGACGATGGAGTGGACGAGGCTCCATTCTCAAGAGTGGGCATACTCAAGCATGGATATGTCCCACGCTAAAGCATTCTTAGCAGGACACTCATTCCCTACTAAGCAGGATGAAAGCCAAACGTCATCCGAGCAGCAGGTTCCGTTACACTCATGAGTACATTACATCCCCTACCAAGCAGGATGCTCACCCCCTACCAAGTAGTGTGACACTATTCCCCATTCTCAATAGGAATAGCTATCCCGATGTCGGAATGCGCACCGGAGATATGAGAATCCCATAGTAAACCTACCAAGCATCTATCTATGGTTCCGGTTTGACCTCGTGTAATCCCAGATCTACGCGGCTATGACATCACCACGCAATGCAATCTAGCGTGAATCCTCATGACTCATTCCGATCAATCGCTTAGAAACTCAACCCTGTCACCTAACACACTAAACACCAACACTCCTTACCAAGCAGAGTGGTAACGACTATCCATAGTCCTCAATCATTTCACCAGGTTGAGTGCAGTAGCTTATTTCCACCAAATGATCTTATCTCACACATCACCCAATACACAATGATCATCACTTAGCTCTAAGCATACCAACAGTCAAATATGCAGTATCATGTTATTAGCCAACATATCATCCAATGAGACAATAAAGCATATACCATAACATCACCAAATAGGACGATAAAGCATATTATCACAAGCATGGTAAAATATGTATTCACAAATATAGCAGAGCAACCTTATAAGCACGTTGAGCATACGACCTCAATCAACATAGTGTCAACCTACGGTGATAAACCTACAATGCCTAACCTACATTGGTACCATTTTACGGTAATTGCCAATGTGGACTTAGGTGTTGTCGGTTACTTAACCACTAGTAGGGTTTAGGATCCCCTACGCATATCAATGCATTCTACTCTACACTTGCCTCCTTGACGAGTGTGATTCTTTCCCTCACCTTAGAGAGATTAATGCAACGATCACGAACACAATCACGACCACAGCAACACCACCACCACCAGGCATTTATCTCACTCAACCACCACCACTAGCAGCTGCGGCCGCCTCCTCCACCACGAGCACCGTCGCAACCTTGAACTTTGACCTTGGAGAAATCGAGAAACTAATCCGTGGAACTTGTAGTACTCGAAGCCCCAATCACGATGGTGTAGTCGAAATCACGATCCAACGCCTCTAAGTTTTTTCGTCAAAAATGAAAGGAGGAAGAAAACTTAAGTGATGCTGTCAGGCTGTCCATGCTTAAGAGTGGGAAGACTCCACACTTCAGCGTGGGCACGTGCACCTCCGCGCGTCCCCTTTTCCACACTCTGACGGGCAATTGACGTCAACGGTCAACGTTGGAGCGTGGGGTTTCTCCACGTTTAAACGTTGGATGCTAATTTGGCTTGTTCTTCCATGATTTTCCACTTTCGGGACTCATTCCAAGGCCAAATTGTCCCAAATTTGAACCATGGCTTTCTCAACACATAAGGAACATAATTAAGCCCTTAAACATGCTTAATTAATTTCCCATATACTAATCAAGAAAACAGGGTATTACATTACCACCCCCCTTAAAAGAAATTTCGTCCCCGAAATTTAGCAAACCTTAGAATAGATTAGGGTATTGTTCTTGCATATCAGCTTCTCTTTCCCAAGTTGCATCGCCTGTAACTTCATCCCAAACTACCTTCACTTGGGAAATATGTTTATCATGGAGTTCCTTAACTCTTCGATCCACTATCCTCACTTGTAAGGCTTCGTACTCTAGGTTTTCTCTCAATTGTATAGACTCAGGTTCGATGACATGAGAGGGATCGGGATAGTACTTTCGGAATTGGGACACATGGAAGACATTATGAAGGTTGGACAAATTTGGAAGTAAGGTAACATGATAGGCTATTGTACCAATTCAACGAAGAATTTGAAATGGCCTAATAAACCTTGGAGTAAGCTTCCTAGGCTTGATAGCTCTGCTAATACCTGTCCTACGTGTAACTCTCAGAAAGGCGTGGTTTCCCTCTTGGAACTCTAGAGGCCTTCTCCTCTTGTCACTATAACTCTTCTACCTGTCCTGAGCTGCCTTCATATTTTCCCGGATCATCTTCACTTGTTCCGTTGTCTGCTGAATCATATCCGATCCTAGTGTTTGACTTTCTCCCGTTTCATACCAACACAACGGTGTTACACTTGCTCCCATACAGAGCTTTAAGCGGTGCCATCCCGATACTTGTGTGGAAACTATTGTTATATGAAAATTCGATCAGAGGTAGGAATTCGTCCAACCTCCCCGTATGCTCGAGTACACAGGCTCTCAACAAATCCTCTAACGACTGGATTATCCTCTCTAACTGACCATCGGTTTGGGCATGGAAGGCTGAACTTAACCTCAGTTTGGTTCCCAATGCACTGTGCAAATGTTTCCAGAACCTTGATGTGAACCTCGGATCTCTGTCTGATATGATGCTTGCAGGCATGCCATGCAACCTCAATATTCTCTGATGTAAATCTGCATCAGCTTCTCCAATGTGTAACTTTCGCCAATAGGCAAGAAATGGGAACATTTCATCACCCTATCAATG
The DNA here is from genome assembly GCA_039655645.1 of Ammopiptanthus mongolicus. Taxonomy (NCBI): domain Eukaryota; kingdom Viridiplantae; phylum Streptophyta; class Magnoliopsida; order Fabales; family Fabaceae; genus Ammopiptanthus; species Ammopiptanthus mongolicus. The sequence continues at coordinate 22,276,282 of CM077350.1, forward strand.
ATCACCCATATGACGTCGTGCCTCTTCTGAGTTCTTGGTAATGTTGGTGTAAGCACTAGTGGCCAATATATATTTATTGGATTTATATATTGTATAATGATTTTATTTTATATTTTATATATATGAGGCATTTATTTATTATGTTATATTTGATTATCATATTTATAGCATAATAAAGTCCTTAGAATAGGTAGTTCATTTAATGGAACGTCAAGTATGGCTTGACCGTGAGATGCCATTAAATTATAGAACACTATTCTTAAATATCCATAGTCAAATATTATTATTAATAAGGACAATAATAATAAATTAAGACTATTATGTGAGTGTACTGATGACCACATCTCTCAGGTCATAAATATAAGATATCAAGTCTTCACCGTACAAATATTAGTGGAATATTTATACTGGAGTGACCTGCTATGAGAACGCTGCATAATAGTTATGTAAGTGTCATGAGCGATTCGCATGATGACCATAGTGCAGTAGCCCTTCGACTTGAAGTCACTACGATTCCTAACATATATAGTTTCAGGCTTTGATACTATTAAACGTTGTCTGTAACAGGGCAACTATAAAGGTAGTTATTGGGCCTGCAATGAAACATGTTGAGGAATGTGAGTGATGTAGATAGGATTTGTCCCTCCTACATAACAGGAGTAATGTCTATAGGCCTCTTGATGGTGTACGATGGAAAAATGCATGGCCATGCTAAGGTGGGACAATATGAGATATTGGGCCCCCATGATCGTACGTCAATTTCTAGATCAAGAAATAAATAATTGGAGTTAACAAGGATGACACATTTATGCCTTGTGTTCAATTAAGACATTGTGACGAAAGGATGTTGACTTCACATTATATATGGTTACAATATCGTTTTGATTGTATCACCGCTATTCTAATTAATTGGATAGCAATGATGATTTGCTAGATGCTGCTCATTGTTTATAACATTAATTGATTATTAATAATTAATATTATTACCAATTAATTGAGAACCTATAGGGTCACATGCATAAAGCAAATGTTCAGAGAATTAGTTTAATTGATTAATTGAATATGATTTAATTAATAATTAAATGAGATTGATTTAATTGATTAATTAAATATGATTTAATTAATAATTAAATAAAGGGCCTATAGCGTACAGTAGACCAAGTGGGTTAAGTTAAGTTAGTGACAACTGTTAATAAGCTATGCATGTCACTTAAACGACACATAACATAGAGCACTCATTACGATCGTTGTACACCCTTGACAGGTGTGCCCTCTTTTCTCTCTGTGTGTCGCGCCTCTTCCAATCCTGATAGCTAGCACTTCTGAAGATACTACTCCGCTTCCCGTTCCTCCTTAACGGTCTTGAGAAAATCATTGGAGATAGTGAGTCTTCCCAAACATATCTTATCCTCGAACCATTCTCCCCCCAAATTAAAATCTTGGAATTGCTCCACCAACTCTAGCTCTTTGACCATCATGCCAGATAAATGTAGAGATTTCCTACTCAGGGCATCTGCCACCACATTAGCCTTCCCTGGATGGTAATACAGCTCGAACTCATCGTCTTTGATGAATTCCATCCATCTCCCCTGCCTCATGTTTAGCTCTTTCTGGTCAAACAAATATCTCAGACTTTTATGGTCACTATAGACACAAGACTTGGCCCGTAGAGATAGTGCCTCTATGTCTTCATAGCGAATACAATCATTGCTAACTTCAAGTCATGAATCAGATAGTTCCTTTCATGAATCCTCAACCGTCTTGAAGCTTAAGCCACAACTCGCCCCTCTTGCATGAGCACATATCCTAACCCGCAGTACACCTCGAATTGCCCCAAAGCGTCTGGTAATACCAACACTGGCGACGTAGACAACCTCTTCTTCAATTCCTCAAAACAGGCTTCACATTCCACCGTCCACTCGAAGGTCTTGCCTTTCCTCGTCAATTGCGTCATAGGTAGCGCAATCTTCAAGAAGCTTTCCATGAACCTTCTGTAGTACCCAGCCAATCCAAAGAAACTTCTTACTTCGCTTACCGTTTTCACACTTTCCCACTTGACTACTGCCTCTACCTTTTTCGGGTCCACTGCTATGCCTTCTCTATTGATCACATGCCCCAGAAACTGTACCTCTCCTAGCCAAAATGCACACTTGGATAGTTTTGTATACAGCTGTTTATCCTTCAACACTTGAAGTGTAACATCCCAAAATTCGTATCGCTATCTTTTAACTGTTTGCGTGAATAACTTAACGGAGAACACAACCTGAGTAATAGTAATCGTAAAGATAGTTAATAATTGAAAATTCATATTGAATTTCAATTATGAGCTTAATGATCGTAAGATATCGTTCTGAGCCTATTATGTTGTTTTGAGTCACTCACTGATAACCTACAGTTGTCAACACACTAGTTAGACCCGAATAGAATGCATAAAGAAGTCGAAGGGTATTTTGGTCATTTCACAAGGAATATTAGATATTTTCTAGGAAGTCATCATGACAAATGGTGAGTCATAGGACAAAGATGGGATTCCATTAGTTCTTCGGGGCAAAATGGTCTTTATTGCCATAAATATTTTAGATATTTTCAGGGAAGCCATCATGACAATGGTGAGTCATAAGGGCAAAGGTGTGATTCCATTAGTTCTTAGGGACAAAAACATAAAATCACATAGAGACCAAAATGGTATTTCACAAAAGGCTAAGGGCAAAATGGTCTTTATTACCATAAATATCTTAGATATTTTGGGAAAACAATCATGACTTGTGGTGAGTCATGGTGATGACTCACCCTCTGACGCATCGCACTCAAGTGACATGTGTCCCTCGTCCGATGTCTGGTTTTGTCTCTGCACGTCCGTTTTCGACTCCATCGATTTCCGGATTTAGCTTTTTCGCCCGAATAAAGTATAATAACTTATTTATTTTGAAAATAACCAATGTCGTTGGGAATTCGATATAAAACCTAACCGTTTCGTTCACTAGTTAAAATTAGGCTTTCTGATCGGTAAAATTTTGCTGTCAGTGAAAACGCAGACCGGTTTTCGTCTGAATTTTTCGACCTAAAATCTAACCCTAACTCTCTACAATAAAGTAGAATATGGACAATCATCCTTTTGTCAATTCATGACAAATTTCACCTTTGTCAACTTTTCGTTAATCGAAAAAGCTAAACCAGCTACATCTGGTTAATCTCTACAACTGTTGTTATGGAAGCAACACCTATGTACTTCCATTAGATCTTGGCCCTTCATTTTCTTACAACAATTTCCATCACACAATAACCAAGTTTTTGTTCATAAAGCTAAAGGCCATTTGGCCATTAGTTAATCTCTACAACTTTCATTTTACTTCTTCTAAAGATCTAACATATCTTTTCTCTCAAAACTTCAAAATTCTATCCTATCTCTCTTCACTCATCCATTCGGCCATCACCTCAAAATCATCAACCAAACTTCTTTCTTCAATTCTAAAACCATACTTCATCTTGTCTTGATCTAAGGATCATGCTTAGTGAAGGAAATTTCTTGTTTTGGTGAAGTGTGTTCTTGAGCACCAAGAACATCAAGCTAACCTTTAAGTTGTTCTTGAATAGGTGAGCATATAAATCCTTTTTCTCTTCATTTCCTTACTTATTAACTTGAGTAATCATCTTCTAGTTCTTCATTTTCATGAAAACAAGTTCAAGATCTCACTTTTTCTCGCCTATAGGGTTCGGATATCCATTCTTTTAAGGAGCTTGGAGTTTCCTTTCACTTAAACCACTTCGCTAAAGGTATGGGGAGTGAACCACATGACACCAAAATTTGTGGAAGATGAAAATAGTTGTTTATGCTTTGTTTGATTGAAACCTTAGCTTGGGTTCACTGCTTTATTGGTGAAGTTCTCTTTGAGAACATGGTTCTAATAATGGGCTTGGTATATGTTTATGATGATGTATGCTTGGATGGAAAAAATATTTTCATGTACGTTGAAAACAATAGTTTGATCTCTAGATCAAGTAGGGATTTTTAGGCTTGTTTATGGTTGATGATGCATGATTAATGTTCAGCATAATATTGTGATCATTTTGAGCTATTACTTGAGAAGTTAGTGAAGCAAAATCTTCATATTCCACATGGTATAGCATTCGGCCTTAATGGTTACAAATGGTATTAGAGCGGACCTTTCCCAGTATGATGTGGTTCGGGGACGAACCAGGCGAAAGCTGGTGGGTATGTGATACCTGAGGCTGATGAGGGCGGGGAATGATCGCTGGTGCATGAGGCACGGACAAGGAGCGGCTCCTGGCATGCTTCTAGGGAAAGGGATATATGAATGAACCGAATTCACACTACTACAGAAAAGGGATTTACCAACGTTTATTTTTGGCCTTCAGCAGCGCTTTCGGGCGCTGACTATTTATCCGCTAGCAAAAGGGGAAAAATTCAATAAGCACTGGTAAAGGTTCTTTAACCTTTACCAGCGCTTCTTAAAGAAAGCGCTGATAATTGTTTAACCTTTACCAACGCTTATTAAAGGAAACGCTGGCAATTGTATAACATTTACCAGCGCTTATTAAAGGAAACGCTGGCAATTGTATAACCTTTACCAGCGCTTCTTCAAGTAAACGCTGGCAATACCCTGTTTTTTTTTTTTTTTATATATATAATTACTTTTTTACTATTCCCCCTGTTTTCCATTACAATTTGCAAATCAACACAAGCAAAACCAGCAATATTCAAAACCAAACAGGTTATATATAAATATATATATAATAGCAAAACCTCAACAATTAATATGTTTATATATATATACAAGAGCAAAAAAATCTTGTACTATCACAGTATAGCTTAATTGATTGAAGAAAGAAGAAGCCCTCGATCAATCTTAGCACAGTATATTCATGTACATATGCATACAGTTAGGAAAACCAACAATATGTTATATATACAAGGGCAAAAACCAAAAAATAATCCTAGCTAGTACTAGCTTGATTGAAGAAGCCCTCTTGATCAATTAATCCTTTGCTTTCCCTTCAACAAAATCCTTGCTCCCCTTCAATAATATCCAAATAAACATTATTAAGTTCAAAATGGTATATAAACTCGAAATGACTATAATAGATCACACTTACATATACCTTCATTCGATAAAATCAACAATATAACGGCACCACTCTTGCTTGAGTGCGGTAAGTTGATCATCAGAGTATACCGGACATTTATGTTCTGGATAGTACTGCGAAACGAAAATTAAATCAAGTTTGTACATTTCAATATGGTCAAATGTGAGAGTAATTAAATATATAAACTGTGGGGAAAAGGGAAGAAGAAATCCACACACACTACTGAAAACAGAGTATTTAGAGAGAAAATATATATGCTGAATAATACTCAAAATTAACTCTTTATTGAATTCATATACCACGTACTGCACTTACAGTACTTTCATGCACACATTTATAGATCTGCTAGACCTCTAACTAATAAGTCTAACTAACTCATCTAACTCAGAGCTAACCACTTTTACTGTTATAATCATCAACAGTTCATAACTACTAACCACTAACTGACTTTGAAATACTCTGTCAACACAACCACCTAATTTGAAGTTCACTCAACACACAAGATATGCTAATTTAGCATCATTATGGAGTCTAACATTCCAACTAGGTTGGCACCTAGACTCCATCTATCATTTGCTGCACATCAAGTTTGAATCAATTCTCTTATTGATACAACTTTCAAAAAACTCCTTAGCTCTTTGAATCTCTCAATTTTCATAGGCTTGGTCATGATATCTACTTTATGAAATTCAAATCACCTGCAAAAGTACAATTGCAGTTTCCCTTTATTCACTCACGCAAGAAGTGAATTTTGGTCTCAATATGTTTACTCCTCCAATGAGCCATTGGATTTCTTGCCAAACTGATTGCAGATTTGTTATCACTGGATTTCCTGCAGATTTGTTACTAGGTCACAAGGAAAGAAAGATCATGAGCAATTTGTTTGCAGAAGAGGTAACAAATCATTTTACATTGACAACAATATGTACACTTTAGCACATTTGGGTTGAGCAGCTTTTGTTTGGTTTTGTAGGGTTATTTTATATATGAATCTTTGCGATGGCCACTGGTCTATACTCTTTAGTCAAGAAAAGCACATCCAAGGGCACACTTCAAAATCTGAGATTTACTTTGTTGAGCAAAGAAACTTGATTTTTTTCTTAAACCGTAGTGAAACTTTGGCTAAACAACGGTACCAATATATATGCTATAAAAATATAAAATTTTAGATATAAATATTATTGCTTTTTAGATTTTGAATGTCACCGGAATCACGCCATTTGGGTTCCTACAACCCGAGTTATGCGCATTGCAACCTAGGCTGTCCAGAACTAGCACAGCAGAAAAAACTTTTCTGCATAATGGCCTACTGGGAATTCATTTGTTGACCAAAAAATATGAGTTTTCTCCATCATTAATGTTTGCGTCTTAGCTTTAAATAGCCACCGGAATTAGGTTAAAAGGATTTCGGTAGCCCGAGATATGCATCTTGAAATTCAGGCTGTCGGGAATGGATTCTGCAGCACATGAGTCAACTTTGAAGTTTAAACTGTATCTATCCATAAGACTAAAAATTCAGAAATTTCCATGGAGTGAAGGTATTTATCTTAGGTTTCTAATTTCTCTGACGGCACGCAATTTCAATTATTATACATAGAGTTATGCATTTATAACTGTACACTGTTCAGAATCTTATTTGTGTTTTTTTTTCTTCAAAAGCAGATGAGTTGATGAAATTCATCATGTTAGGGCTAGTGTATACATTCTTAGTTGTGTTGGTGTTCAAATGCATGTAGAAGAATGATATACGAAGGACTAGGGTGTTCAAACTCCTTGTCATCCTTTTATGCATTATGAATTAAGTTCAGTTGCAAAATTGTATTTTAGAATGGTACCATTGTAGCATCAGCAGCATGGATTTGAACTTGAAAGGTTCTGTTCTGAGCAAGAGGCTTCAGAATTCTTCTATTGTGAGCATCAAGAATCTCCATGTGTTCATGCTGCATGTGCATCGTGAATCCCTTTTCAAGCAACTAGCCATTACTGAGCACTTACACTTCACAGATTTATAGATGTAGCCAGACCTTTAACAAAAGGTCGAAATAAATCATCTAACTAGCTCAAAGAGCTAATATTTACTATTATAACTGTCATCAGCAGTTCATAACTACTAACCACTAACTGACTTTGAAATACTCTTTCAAGATAAACTAGAACGAAAAGTACATACCAATGATGGGATTTGAGTTTGGTTCTCAACGACGATATCCTTCAAAAACTTCATTACATAGTAGCCACAGTCGATGTCGTTGGGTTGACGGGGGCACTATAAAAGCTCAAATAATAAATTAATTGTTTTCAGTTTTTAATTTAAATAACTACATATATAAGATAGAACTTTTAATTTGTAAATACGTACATCCATAAATATCCAGTTAGTCTTGGATGATGAAGAAAATCGGGACTTGCCTCCTCTGCTCTGGGCATGATAAATTTGCAAACCCCTAAGTGCAAAATCAAACAATTCATCAAAGTATATAATTTGAATCATCATATATATTAAGATAAAAATAAATGTGTATACTTACTTATTGTATTGATCCATCATTGGTTTGCGATAGGTATAAGGGACATGCAACGGGTCAAAATAGTACACAATGTCTTCATGGGGATTGATTGCTAATAATACCCAATGTCCCCTACAAAAATGAACAGAGTTGGCAAATCCTAAGCCTAGATAATCACATTTCACAAAATTTATAGAAGTTAATTAAAATGACTCACCCTACGTTGCAAGGTGACAAAAACAATGACTCAATACCAGGTTCAGCTAATGCTAAGCGATCGGCTATATATTGTTTTTGCCCAGTTATTGACTTGTGCAAAGCTGTTTTATGTGGGCACAAAAACACAAACCTCCGAGTCCGTTCTTCTGGGATCAATATCTCATGATACAAGTACCTTAAATTAAAACATGTAAACAAATTAATGGATAAACTATAACCGTACTTGAGATAGAAAATATAAGTTCGATGTAATACCTGAGATATACTGCAATAACAGTCTGAGATAGTATCTCATGACGAAGAACTTCCTTGATTTCGAAATGAAGGCTGAGAAACAAAGTGGTCTCATAACCCAGCAGTTCTGGCTCCAATGGCACTGTAACATCTGGTGCATTCATATTCCCTAACATATAGGCTTCAAGATAAGCCATATAATCTGCACCATGAGCCGTAGGAGAACGGGAGACCTGAGAATTGCTCTGGGGCTGAGATTTGCTCCCGTTCTTCACTAGGGATGTTATTGATCCTTTTGTTTGCCCCTTGCTAACTATAGGAAGGGAAGGTCGGGATTTGTCAGTTGTGTGCTCCGACACTTTGCCCTTACCATTGTCCTTGGCTTTGGATTTTGAGGGTACCTGGATATTTTGCATTGCAAATACATTAATTAGTTAGTGAATGATTTTATGATAATAAATCATGCATGTTTATTAACTTATATCATGTTACTTACAACTACGAGGCTGATTGGCCATGCCACATAGGTGCCTATTGCATCTTCCACAGTCAACACATCTGCCTCCTCAAGTGGTACAGGCAATGATGCATTCCCTTCAACCGCATGGTCAACTCTAACTTTCACATGACCGGGAGGTAATGGTCGGTTGTGCAATAGTGTTTGAACCGTTTCGTTAAACATTATCCCCTTACCAACCATTCGACGAGTTGGGCTTGACAAATATAGGTTGCATGCAGAGGTGTCCTGAATAAATGATAAACAAAATATTAATATTTAAAGTGTAAATGGATTAAATACGTTTAAGTAAAAACAACGTATGAATTATTAATTACCTCGGGTGACAGCATAGTGCAACCATCTTTGGCGCTATATGGGGTAGAGGTAGGGAAAGCAGGCTCATGCGCCTCCACTGGATGCCTGTCTTGCATGGTGCTTCGCAATTCATCTACTTCTTTCCGTAGACAGCGTATCTCACGCATCATCTCTTCCATTCTATCATTAGTAGCACGCGTTTGTGGTCCGAAGAGAAGGCTCGAAGTGACACCAAATCCCGTACCCCTTAGGCGACCAGGGTACTCTTTCCTTGATAAGGCTCGGGCAAGGATGTCTTGACGACCATCACAATCAGTTATATCCCCTTGTGATACAGACTGTGATATGCTATCCTGAGACACAAATGAAAATGTTAAATATTATCATAAGAAAGTTAAAAATGAAAACGCTTGTTAACTAATGCTTTCATACTTACAATTTGTTCAACCACTTGCCTAGTGGTGGGATCAACAATTTCTCCATTCTCATCTCGACGACTTTCCATCCACAAAATATGGCGTTGAACCATTTTGTTTGTAACATCGTCCCCTGCCGCCAACAACTATACAAGTCATAAGGATATTTATTGTACATACCAAAAATTCTTCATCTGTTGTGCGTCTTGCTACAAAAGCTCTCCAAGCATCCAGTGAAATGTACTCTGCATATTGAGCTGGAGGCTCAGGTCTGACATTCCCTTCCTCATCTCTCAGGTACTTCGTCGTCAATTCAGACCGGAATGATCGGTGCATATTTCCGGCCATCTGAATTAACATTTTTTGCCGACATTTATCAACATCAAAGGTCGTCTGCAAAATTAATGTCATAGTATAAGTATGTTTACATAATTAAGAAACACTATAACTAATCAATGTTAATTAATTTACCTCTATATTATGCCAGATGTCTTCTTTGACACGGTGCAAAGAAGAATCCCTCCAATCATTGCAGGTACTTGGGACCGACTGCCGCACTAAGGTCCCAATGTAACTCTTCATGTCTCTGCTGACTTTACCAACGGGCTGGCCTTTAACATTCCATTGAACCTGAAAAAATTGAGTAAGTGTATAAATTTATATAACAAACAATAAAATGAAACAGTTAATTATATTTTATATATATATATATATATATATATATATATATATATATATATAGATATCTTACCAAAGGTCTCACTCCTTTACTCCTTTGTCGAATGACATTTTTCTTAACTGTCGGTCCGCGACGCCTCACATTTTTCTTCGCCTCCGCAGGACTATCATGAGATGTAGATGCCATTTACCTGCAAAAAAAAAATTAGACACAAGTAAAAACATTATTTCATAATCATATATGCAAAAATCGATGAATATAAATTTAATTAGCCTGGAACTTAAAAAAACACAATCACTAGCTATACTTACACATTTAAGACAATCTTTTCCTTTTTCTCGTTGGATTGAGACTTGTGTGTCCCTTATTGGTACGAAATAATGGATTGACCCAAATTCCCTCATCATGATCAATTCTAATATACATATCTTCCTCTCTAGTTGGATTACCCTCAAGTGAATGTGATGTCCCAAAGAAAGGATCGTCCTCCATATTGGCATCTTCATGTGTTTGATGATCATCAATATCATTAACAACCATTTTGTTAGACAATAGAACAATGGACCAATTTGTATCAGCTGGATCGGTGACATAGAACACTTGTTGAGCTTGTGATGCTAAAATAAAAGGCTCATCTTTATACCCCACCTTATTGAAATCAACGCGCATGAACCCCAACTCATCCATCTGTACACCGTTATTATTGTCAACCCACTTACACCGGAACACAGGCACCCGAAACATTGTGTAATCCAACTCCCATATACCTTCGATGACCCCGAAGTATGACATATTCGCATATATGGGGTTTCTGTCTTTGGCACTTGAGATATGCATAGATTGAGCTATAAGCGTCACCCCACTATTTTGCACTGTACTTCGATCATCTTGTTCTTTTGTATAGAATGTGTACCCGTTCATCAAATAACTGGTGTAAGATAAAACATGTAGACTTGGACCTTTCGCTAACCATCTCAATCTTTCTGAAACTGAGGTAGGATTTAGAGCATACTCAACAGAAATGTGATCTTTTAGCCACGTTATAAAACACCGAATATGTTCTCTTTGTAACCAATTTTGATTCTTATTTGGGTACAAATTCTTAAGTATGTCCTTGTGTTTTACAACATATGACTCAACTTCATCGGCGTTGTGTAGAACATACAAGTGTGCTTGCTCCCATTCTGTTCTTGGTATAGTCAATATTTCAATTCCAGAAATCCCTTGCCCTATGGTTCTTCCTGTGTGATGAGACTTTGGCATCCCTGTGGAATGTTTGACATTGGATAAGTATTCGGTACAGAATTCAACAGCTTCTTCAACTATATACCGTTCAACAATACAACCCTCTGGTCGTGATCGGTTTTTCACATACCCTTTTAATATTTTCATGTAACGCTCAAACGGGTACATCCATCTCATATAAGCTGGCCCACACAATTTTGTCTCTCTAATCAGATGAACGGTTAGATGAACCATTATGTCAAAGAATGAAGGTGGGAAATACATCTCAAGCTCACACAAAGTCACAACTATTTCTCTTTGCAATGCTGGCAACTTTTCAGGGTCAATCACTCTGCTGCAAATTGCCTTGAAGAAGAAGCAAAGTTTAGTTAAGGTCTCCCGCACTTTGTTGGGCAAAATGGACCGTATACCGATGGGTAGCAAACTCTCCATAAGAACATGGCAATCATGGGACTTTAGACCCTTCAACTTGAGATCTTTCATCGACACGAGGCTAGCAATGTTTGAAGAGTACCCTTCTAGAACCTTCACTCCATGAAGAAACTTACAAAAAGAAATTTTCTCTTTTCTAGATAGAGTATGAGCTGCTGGTGGTAGATATGTACGTTTCCCTTTCTTCACCGGTCCCAATTCTCGTCTCAATCCCATACTAACCAAGTCCAACCTTGCATTGATGCCATCTTTAGTCTTCCCTGGCACATTGAGTAAGGTACCAATGACACTATCAAAGATATTTTTTTCAACATGCATCACATCAATGAAATGTCTTACATATAATGACTTCCAATACGGCAGCTCAAAGAAAATCGACTTTTTCTTCCACCCTCGTGTCACAAGCTCTCCGGCAAAAGGCTTCCCAAATTCGATACTCAAATTTTTTACCTTTTCAAACAGTTGCACACCCGTCAACGGCAAAGGATCTCTACGTTCTTCTATATTCCCATTGAATGCCTTTCTCCATAACCGATAATGATGACTTGAATGCAAAAATCTACGATGTCCAAGGAAGACATTCTTCTTACCATGTTCCAACCGCATCCAATCTGTATTATCTTCACATATAGGGCATGCACAATGACCTTTGGTACTGTATCCTGACAGATTACCGTATGCTGGAAAATCATTAATTGTGCCGAAGATCATAGACCTCAAGGTGAAACTTTCTTCTTTATACCCATCGTACACCTCTACACCTGTCTCCCACATTTGCTTCAAGTCTTCAATTAAAGGAGCCAAGTATATGTCGATATCATTTCCTGGTTGTTTGGGCCCAGAAATTAACAGAGACAGCATCATATATTTGCGCTTCATGCATAGCCATGGAGGTAGGTTATAAATCACCAAAATCACAGGCCATGTACTGTGAGAGCTACTCTGAATACCATGCGGGTTAAATCCATCAGTAGACAATGCAAGTCGGAGGTTTCTTGGTTCTTGCCCGAAATCGGGATAATCATGGTCAATTCTTTTCCATTGAGGAGAATCTGCCGGGTGCCGTAGCTTGCCATCTTTAATCCTTTCATCCTCATGCCATGTAAAGTGCTTTGAATCTTCTGAACTACTGTACATGCGCCTAAATCTAGGTATTATTGGGAAATACCACAAAACCTTCTCTGGAGCTGATTCTTTCTTCTTATATCGTGAGGCATTACATTTAGGACATGTATTTAACGATGCATGTTCATTCTGAAATAAAATGCAATCGTTAGGACAAGCATGTATCCTCTCATAGCTCATGCCAATAGAGCGCAACATTTGTTTAGCCTCATATGTCCGACTAGGAAGCACATTATCCTCCGGCAACATAGATTTCAATAGTGTGAGTAAGTCATTAAAGCTCTTATCAGTCCATCCATTGCCCGATTTCAAGTTAAACAACTTTAACATCGCCGACAATCTTGTGAATTTAGTACAACCCTCATACAACGGTTTCTCTGCATCACTTATCAACTTCTCAAACATTTGAGGACAATCACGAAGATCTTCTTCAACCACGTTTGCCATCTCTTCAAAACGATCGCCCTCATATGTATTTGTATTGGCATCATTTGACGCATATTTCTCACTATTCCCCATATCATTAGATTCACCTCTGGTCTCACCATGCTTTGTCCAACAAGTATAACTTTGATCAATTCCATTGCATATTAAATGTCCTTCCAAGTCAGGTACACTAACTCGTCTTGTATAACAACAACCTAAACATGGACATATGATTCTACTAGGGTTTTCTGCGTGTCCAACTGCAAACCTAATAAAATCTTGCACTCCGTCCTTATATTCCTTCGACAAACGATTGGCAGACATCCACTTTCGATCCATATTTTCCCGATCTACAGCAATTATTTTGAGTTTAAAGAGGTTGACATCTACATTCAATAGTACTACATGCATGCATGATGCATGTCTACTTCATACTAAAGGGTGGGGTCCTATCCTATCCAAGATTGTAAACTTTGCATTATATTATTGTATATATGTCTTAATTACTTCTTGTTCTAAGAAAATTTCGGCAGCATTTCCCCTTAGTTCTCCAAGCACACAACTTAATTCAGGTGGTATTACGACCCAAATTAGGTATGTACACAGAGAACAATGAGAAAATACAAACCAATGACATTCTTAGATCAAGAAGCTAATGATTAAGACATACAATAATATGGATTGAATGCGATTTTACATTCTTAGACTGTCCACTTTGGACAATTCAAGAACAACTTGTATATTGTGTCAAAAACAATATACAAATCATTATTGAACAGGAAACTAAGGTTAATGCATGTGTACACCGATAAAAATAAATATGTCTAATGATTATACTGCTTATAAGAGATTAAAAAAAGATAAATACCTGGTAGGAGTAAGAAATCTGTGGTAGACAATAAGAAAATCAAGACATGACCAAAACTGCAGATTATCAAGTGACAAAGATAAAGTAAAGGTAAAATTAGACAAAGAAGGTGAGACCAAAAGCAGAACCACGGACAGCATGAAAGAGAAGAAAACTAACCTATTTTGATATGTGAGAAATGGGATGTCCCTATCACTCCATGAACGAATTTCTTCTAAGTGATTCCCGCTTGGTAATGTGCTGCCTCAATTATCACATGTTAGAATATATAAATGAGAAACAGAAAATAAATGAGTTTAATTTTCATTATATCACATGTCACATTATTATTAAATCAGTTTGACTATAATAATAATCATTAAACTCAAGAATATTTTAGTTACCCAATTTAAGAATTTAAGAACAGTGCTTGATGACTTACCCAATTTGGTTCCAACTAGTACCACTGGGACACCAGGAGCAAAATGTTGGAGTTCAGGGATCCACTGCTAAGTGTATACAAAATTAGAAAAGCAAATTCGAAATCTGGAAGACATGTCAATTAAAGTACAAAACACAGAAACACAAATATACCTTCTACAACACATTCTCATAGCAAGAATATACCTCAAGGAAAATAAAAGAGAAACCGTGAGGTTTTTTTCCTTGAGGTATATTTTTTTCCTTGATATAGGGGAAGAGGATAAGGAGACTGCACTCTACAGGCATAGTGAGAAATTGGCTATTGCCTATGCCCTTATTAGTACGGTACCTGGAGTAACCATAAGAATAGTGAAGAACCTTAGAATGTGTGTGGATTGTCACCATATGGCAAAGCTGGTTTCAGAGGCTTACAGTAGGGAACTAATAGTTAGGGATAAAACCAGATTCCATCATTTCAGGCATGGTTCATGTTCATGTAATAATTTCTGGTGAGTGGCGAACATTTTAACAAATAAAAAGATCCTAAAAGAGTAGCCACATGTAGCTAATGTCAATTTAGATATTCATTTAATCATTATAGAAATGGAATTCTCCTGGGTTATATGCATTTAATTAGTTGCTAAGGTCAAAACCACATGCTAATCTTGATGGAGCTAGTCTATAAACAATGATAGAGGTTCCATTGCCAAATCTGAAGGGCTTTAATCTGCAATACTAAGAGCTACTTAATGTACATAAACAAGTCCTTACACTTGTGGATTACTTGCCGAATTAAGTAGAAGGCCACTTGTTGCAAT
The DNA here is from genome assembly GCA_039655645.1 of Ammopiptanthus mongolicus. Lineage (NCBI taxonomy): Eukaryota > Viridiplantae > Streptophyta > Magnoliopsida > Fabales > Fabaceae > Ammopiptanthus > Ammopiptanthus mongolicus. The sequence goes on from CM077350.1 coordinate 22,291,573, forward strand.
AAAATTGAAGATAACTATAAATTTTCTATCTTATCATCACACACACATTTTCTCAGTAAAGCAGAACCACAAATGTACAATACATATGCAACAGAGCTTATCTACACAATTGTGACACATTTTTTTCTTTCCCAATCTGGTGGTGGCAGTGACAGTGGGGAGAGAGGGTAGAGAGGAAAAAGAAGAAAAAAGAAAAAAAAATACCTCAAGCTCCTCGCGCTGTTGAGAAGAGGGTTTGAGGAGAGAATCGTGAGGTTTCGCGAAGGTGCTGAGCGTGAGTGCTTAGGTCGTGAGTGCTGAGCGAAGAGAGAGATTGATCTAAAGCTGCATCAATTTTGTGGTTGTTTTGTTACTTTGTTGTTCTCTGTAAACCTTCGTTCTCACCGTGGAGGAGAGGGTTGTGGACGCGCGGTTGTGGGAAGCGGATTGAGGGTCGCTGTGGTGGAGGAGAGGGGTTGAGTTCGCGGTTGTGGAGAAGATGAGGAGGGTTCAGTTCGCGATTGTGAAGAAGATGAGGAGGTTTGAGTTCGCGGTGACAGTACTGTGCATGTGAAGACTATTACTGAAAGCGCGCGCGCGAAGTGAAGATCGAGTACTGATCAGTAATATAAATCAAAAAATTATACTTATATAGAAATGGACAATTGCCAGCGCTTTTCCAAATAAACGCTGGTAAAGGACAAGACATTTGCCAGCGCTTACTTAGGAAAGCGCTGGTAATACTATTACGAGCGCTTTCCTAAGTAAGCGCTGGCAAATGTCTTGTCCTTTACCAGCGTTTATTTGGAAAAGCGCTGGCAATACTCAATGTCAGTGCTTTGCTTGCGCTTAGTTAAAAAAGCGCTGGTAAATCCCAATAATTTGCTAGCACTTACCAAAGAAAGCGCTAGTAATACTTCTCCGCCTCATATTTTCTAGCGTTTTACGGGAAAACGCTGGTGAATGTTGCGTCAATTTTTCCCTATTTTGGTGTAGTGTCACATCGGAATGAGAGGGATCTTGAGGCTGTGCAGGTATGGGACTGTACAGTTGAAGGAAGGCTTATAAGAATTGATTCGTACTACCTATAGCAACAAGATGCATCTTCTTTTCGGGAGCCCAGAACATAAGAAATCCATCGTTAAGCGTGCTTGACTTGGAGTAATTGTGGGATGGGTGACCATCTGCGAAGTTTCCCAGAAAGCGTGTGAGTGAGGACAAAACACGCTGAAAAGACTCGTGTTGGTTTGTGGGGACAGTCGGCAATCTTGAAACCAATTCAAGCCACCAATTAAATAATTGTTTTCAAATAAAATGAAATTCCATTTCTTTTACGCTAACTTAGATCACAATTTTACATTAAGTTAGAAAGGAAAAACCCTTTTCAGATTAGTTAAAACAAATGAGTTTTCAATTAGAAAGGGTTTGGTTTACAAAGTCTTAAATTGAGAGTTTTCAACTCAAATCGTAAAGTTTTACGCATGACAAACCTAAGTTAAGTAATTAACTTAGAGCAAAAGAAAAGAGATAATTAAGTATAGTATATGGTGGAACAAGACCATGCACTATACCATGGATGATTTAGTTCATCAATTCCTTCATAAGACTTAAGTGAATCAATGCTTATTTCATTACTTGGAACTCAAGGAATTAATACCTTAGAAAGGATCAAAGACTTATCTAAGAGGATTCTTAACCCTTCTTCATAACACTTAGGACTTGAGATGTAATTCATAAGACACAAACACAAACATAAAACTTTTTGGGTTTTGAAACAGTAGTTTGATGACCGACCGGTGACTAGGATCCAAGAAAGTCGTTCAATTGTTTCGGTCTTGTGATGACTCAATATCGGAGGGATCACGAGATTTATCCAGTGGATTAAAGTTTTATAATACAAAGACACGTATAGTTCCCAAGGAAGAGAACCTTAGTGAACCTTGAGGTTTATCCGGTGGACAGACATTACTTTATAGCATCTGCTTTGTGTAAGCATTGGCATTTCATTGTGTGAGTTTGTAAGGCCTTGAGCCTAGCAGATTGAGCTTACACCTTGATGCAGGTGCAAATCTTACAGTGACGATCTTAAATGGTCTTGAGGATGTTAGGGTTGGAAATTCCATAAGTGACCAGTTGGAGATTCTTCTGTGTCGTGGTATTCCATGGACTGTTGTTACATCTTTGACTAGATGTCGTACTTTTCATGTTTGGTGTAGAGTGTTTCCGTAAATCCAGATACGTGAACGTTACATTCGTTGTAGCATCTTGCCCAAGGCTGGCGCAGACGGAACATGTCCTCCCATTCACTCTCTCCGACGTTTTGTTAGCTCCATGGAGTAGGGGTCAGAGTTTTACCCTTGTGGCATTGAGTCATGTACATCGCATTGCTTCGCATGGCTGTTGGTGATTACATTTACTTATTGTACATCGCTATTCTGTTTTCAAAGATGTCTTATGCTGCTAATTGATTAAAATGATATATTGAGATTTATGGTATGCATGTTGAGTATGTTGTTACCTGGTGTGTCGTCCCGTTTTTACTTCTGCTATTTTGCTGTGTTGATGATTGGGAATCTCACCCATATCTGTATCTCTTCTCTGGTTATGTTGCTGTTTTGCTTAAGAAGATGGATGCGACAACGACACAACTCAATGTCTACCTTGAGTCTGGAGGGGGACTCCTTATGTTGTTTTGTTTTGGCCATGCTATATTCTGTTGTCATTTGTACCTTTTAGCTGTGACTCCTAGTACTTACTTATGTACTTATTTTCACTTAGGTAGGGACCTATGTTTGTATTCAGTATTGTCTATATTTCTGCACTTTACTTTTGAATGATTCCTAAAAATGCATGGTGAATCCAAGTTTATTTATTATTACTTCCTTTACAAATCTCATTGCATCATTGCGAAAAAAAAAAACCCGTATTATCCACATTAATATTATTTTTCGGCCTTAAAATCGTTCGGGAATGTGGCACTCGAAAATGGGTGTTATATTATTTGATATCAGAGCTGGCCGAGTCTTTTGGGGTTTGTAGGTTATGGTCTGTCTTGTTTGTGTTGTGTTTTCTCTATTTGTTTCTGTGTTATTGTTTCCTGGAGGAGATAATCTTGGAAAGGATGACGACTTCGGTCTATCCTTTTGTGTTGTTTGTTCTCTGTGTTGTGTTTCTAGAAGGAAGACAACAAGTGTTTGTTATTCTCTAAACTATTGTTTCTGAAAAGGAATGATATTGGACATAATAGTGGTGCTTTTACTTTCTTGTAGGTCGTCGCTTGCAGAGTCCTTCAGAATGAGTTTTTGAACGACTGTTTTCCGACGAGTTCAAGATGAGTTGAAAGAAATAGAGTTTCTATAGCTACGTCAAGGAGGAATGTCTGTCGAAGAATATGTTGATCGTTTTGAGTCCTTGTTGAAGTCTTAGAGGTATTTCCATCTTCATCCTGACAAGGAGTGGAAATGCACAAAGTCCGAAGAAGGTTTAAGGAATGAGATTCAAGGAGTGGCGCTACCTGTCAAGATTAGAGAGTTTTCAGTTTTGATGGACGAGTGCTTCCTAATCGAAGATCTGATGAAGACTCGCGAAGGAAGGCGACGTCACTTTGGACCGACTAGGTTCCACAGAGGCAACAGTGGTCATGACAACATATCTCGATGGAAATCGTAGTCAAAGCACCAAGATCAACAACAACGTTCTATAGGAGGAAGCAGTAGGGGTTTCAGTCAGTCTGGAAATGCCCCAATCAAGTGTATGAAGTGTGGGAAGAATCATGCCACAAAAGGATGCTCAATCAAGGGGATATTATGTTTTAGGTGGGGGAAACCGGGCATATTTCACACGCTTGTGTGCAACCAAAAGTTGAACATATTGTAAGCCCTAGTGGTCGATATATATTTTAGATATATATATATATATATTGTATCATGACTATATTCTATATTTTATATATGAGGCATTTATTTATTATGTTGTATTTAATGATCATATTTATAGCATAATAAAGTCCTTAGAATAAGTAGTTCATTTCATGCAACGTCAAGTATGACTTGACCGTGAGATGCCATTGAATTATAGAACACTATTCTTAAATATCCGTAGTCAAGTATTATTATTAATAAGGATAATAATAATATATTGAGACTATTATGTGAGTGCACTGATGACCACCTTTCACGAGTGATAGATATGAGATATCAAGTCTTCACATAGGTATAAATATTAATGGAATATTTATACTGGAGTGAACCGCTATAAGAACGCTGCCTAATAGTCATGTAAGTGTCATAAGCGATTCTTATGGTGATCATAGTGAAGTAGTCCTTCGACTTGAAATCACTACGATTCCAAACATATGTAGTTGTAGGCTTTAATACTATTAAACGTTGTCTGCAATAAGACAGCTATAAAGATAGTTATTGGGTCTGCAATGAAACATGTTGAAGAATGTGAGTGATATAGATAGGATTCGTCCCTCCTATATAACAAGGGTAATGTCTATAGACCTCTTGACGGTATGCAACGTGGAAATGCATGACCATGCTAAGGTGGACAATATGAGATAGTGGCCTCACATGACCGTACGCCAATTACTAGTCAAGAAATAAATAATTGAACGTAACAAGGATGACACATTTATGCCTTGTGTTCAATTAAGACATTGAGACGAAAGGACGGTGACTGCACATTATATATGGTTGTAATATGGTTTTATTGTATTACCAATATTCTAATTAATTGGGTAGCAATGATGTATTGCTAGATGTCGCTCATTGTTTTTAATATTAATTGATTATTAATATGATTAATAATAATTAATATTATTGCCAATTCATTTTGAACCTATAGGGTCACACGCATAGAGCAAATGTTTAGGGTATTAATTTAATGGATTAATTAAATATGATTTAATTAAATAATTAAAATGTGCTTAGTTTAATTAATTAAATATAATTTAATTAATAATTAAACATTGGGCCTGAAGCGTACAGTAGCCCAACTGGGTTAGGTTAAGTGAGTGACAACTATTAGTAAGTTGTGCACGTCACATAAGATACACACAACATAGAGCACTCATAATGACCGCTATACACCCTTGACAGGCGCCCCCTCTTTTCTCTCTGTGTGTCGTGCCACTCCCAATCCTAATAGCTAGCACTACGATATCTCTGGCTTTGGTTTTCTCTTATGGACTGAGTAGAGGTATTGCTACTTTGCAATACTGGTGATAGAAAAGAACCTCTCCCTTTGTGGTGATAGTAGTAGTGTTCCTCGGATCTGCTGCTCTGTAGCTGTGTAGACCAAGTTGCCATTCACACCGTAGTAGTGTTCGTTATTTACCAGTGCTGCTGACGTGCTCACAGTGTTTGTGGTAAAGCTACGCTTCAAGAGGTAAACACAATATCCTTATGATTCATGTGCGATATGTGATCCTTTAGTAAAGCGGTTTTTTCGCTCAAGAAGTTTTTATAAATTGTTTTTAAAAATTATCCCTCTTTAAACCCCAACAGTGGTATCAGAGCGTCTGGTTGTAGTTTGTCATGTATCCTAGGATTGTTTGAAATTGTATGATAACATGTTTATGGTAACACCCTTTCCCGAGTGTCATATTCCCGAACGATTATAAGATCGAAAATAATATTAATGCGGAAAATACGGGTTTTATTTTATTCTTCCTTTTCTTTTCATAATGATACTGAAATGATATTTGTTGAATGAATACTAATAATTAAACTTAAGTTCACCATGCATTTCTAAAGGTCAAACAGAATAAAGTGCAGAAATATAAACAATACTGAGTACAGACATAGGTCCAAGCCTAACTATAAAATTGGTCAAAAGGTACAATTGACGACTAGACATAGCCTAGCAGAACAAAACAACACAAGGAGTCCCCCTCCGGACTCAAGTTAGACGCTGAGCTGAGTCGTCGTCACGCCCATCTTCTCAAGCAGAAACAGCAATACCAGCAGAGAGCAGGTATAGATATAGGTGAGATTCCCGATCATCAACACAGCAAAACAGTCGAAGTAAAAACGGGACGACTCACCAGGTAACAACATACCCATCATGTATACTAAACATCTCAATATATATCATTTAATCAATTACCAGCATGAAACACCTCTAAAAACAGGATAACGATACATATCAAGTAAATGTACTCATCAGTAGCCCTGCAATGCAATGCGATGTACATGACTCAATGTCATATGCCACAAAGGGTAAAACTCTGACCCCTACTCCATGGAGCTAACAAAACATCGGAGAGAGTGAATGGGAGGACATGTTCCGTGTACGGCAGCCTTGGGCAGGATGCTACAACATTCGTAACTTGCACGTATCTGGCTTTTACGGAAACACTCTGCACCAAACATGTAAAGTACGGCATCAAGTCGAGGATATCGGTGTATTGCTCGGATTCGCCACGACACAGAAGAGCTTCCAACTGGTCACATGTCAGCCTTTCCAACCCTGATACCTCCAAGACTATTTAAGATCGTCACCATAAGATTCGCACCAGCATCAAGGTGTGAGCTCAACTCCTAGGCTCAAGGCCTTACAAACTCATGCAATGAATTGCTAATGCTTACACAAAGCAGATGCGATAAAGCAGTGTCTATCCACCGGATAAACCTCAAGGCTCACTAAGGTTCTCTTCCTTAGGAACTATATAAGTGTTTGTATTATAAGACTTTTATCCATCGGATAAATCTCGTGATCCCTCTGAGATTGAGTCATCACAAGACTGAAACAATTGAACGACTTTCTTGAATCCGAATAACCGTTCGTCATCGAACTACAGTTTCAAACCCAAAACGTTTCATGTTTGTGTTTGTGTCTTATGAATCACATCTCAAGTCCTAAGTATATGAAGAAGGATTGAGAATCCTCTTAGATAAGTCTTTGATCGTTTCTAAGGTATTAGTTCCTTGAGTTTTGAGTAATGAAATAAGTATTTATTCACTTAAGTCGTATGAAGTTATTGATGAACTAAGTCGTCAATGGTATAGTGTATGGTCTTGTTCCACCATAGGCTATACTTAATTATCTCTTTTCTTATGTTCTAAGTTAATTACTTAACTTAGGTTTTCATGCCTAAAGTTTTCGATTTGAGTTGAAAACTCTCGATTTAAGACTTTATACACCAAAACCATTCCAATTGAAAACTCATTTGATTTAAAAGACCTTGGTTACTTGATTGAATTAAAATACCTTAACTAATTTGACAAGGTTTTTACTCATTAACTTAGTGTAAAACCGTAATCTAAGTTAGCGTAAAAGAAATTTAACTTTCATTTAGTTTTCAAATGATGATTCAATTATTTCAAACTTAAGGACAAGGTCCTCTTTATACTTTGAGGATTGAATGTTAACGTAGTTTTAAAAAGAATGTGACATCCTACTAACCTAAGGTAACTTCATATTAATTTTTACTTTCACGAAATTACTTTCGTTATTTTATTTGTAAAACACTTACTTTTTTTTATTTTATATATAGAAAAAAAAAACACTTAAGGCCGAAACCCTAATTGATCGTTGAATTAAAATCACTTCTTGTTTGTTTTGAAATACAAGTTACTAAAAACACTTATTAGCTTTCAAAACATTAAAGTTCAAGAACAAACTCATGTTTCTTCCGCTTTTTACTAACTATGGCCGAATACTATCACTTAGGAGATGTGAAGATTTTGCTTCACTAACTTGTCAAGTAATAGATAAAAATGATCACAATATTATGATGAACAATAATCATACATCATTCAACCATAAACAAGTATAAAAATCCTTACTTGATGCAGAGATCAAAGTATGGTTTTCAACATACATGAAAACATTTTTCCATCCAAGCATACATCATCATACACATATACTAAGCATAGAAACATTATTACAAACTTGTTCTCAAAGAGAACTTCATCAAGAAACTAGTGAACCCAAGCTAGGGTTTCACCCAAACAAAACATAAACAACCATTTTTATCCTCCACCAATTTTGGTGTGATCAGGTTCACTCCCACAAACCTTTAATGAAGAGGTTTAAGTGAAAGGGCCAAACCCTGAAAACAAAGAGAAGGCCGAACCTAGAGCAGAGAAAAAGGTGAGATCTTGAACTTGTTTTCATGAAAAAAATAATTAGAAGATGATTGCTCAAGTTAATAAGTAAGGAAATGAAAAGGAAAAGGATTTAGAAGCTTACCCCCTCAAGAACAACTCCTAGGTTTTGGATGGTGTTCTTGAGGTTGAAGAACAACTTTCTCCAAATCAAGAAACTTCCTTCACCAAAGTTGATCCTTAAATCAAGACAAGGTGAGGTATGGTTTTAGAATTGAAGAAAGGAATTTGGTTACAGATCTAGGGTGAAGAACCGAATTTATGATGAAGAGAGAGAAGAGAGGATTTTTCAAAAACCTAAGAAATGGTGTGTTTGATCTTTAGAAGATGAGAAATGAAAAATGGATAGGTGTTTTAGTCATGGAATGGCCGAATGGCCTTGGTGGTTTATCACCAATTTCAAGTTAAAGTTTATAGAAAATTGTGTAAGGAAATGAAGGGCCAAGATGTGATGAAGTACAAAGTTGTTGACACCATATTCAAAGTTGTAGAGATTAACCAAAAATGGGTGGTTTGGCTTTTTCCATAAAAGGAAAAGTTAACAGAGGTGTAAGTTGTCATGAAATGCTAAAAGATACCTCCTCGTGAAACATGATAAGCAGTCTCAACTTCTCCCGACTCTGGGCTAGAGTGACCTCCTGATCTCGGACCCAATTACTCCCCTGCCCTGGCATGCTTCCCAAGATAAAGCGGTCCCGATTAAAATACTAATATTTTCATCGGCTCCGACTCAAAACAATATAACAGGCTCAAAACAATATCTTATGATCATTAAGCTCAAAATTGAAATTCAATTATGAATTTCCAATTATTAACTATTTTTAAGATTATTATTAATCAGGTTGTGTTCTCAGCCAAGTTATTCACACAAACAGTAAAAAGACATATACAGGGATTTTGGGATGTTCTAACACTACCCTCCAAAAAGAAATTTCTTCCTCGAAATTTACCTTAGAAGAGATGCGGAAACTGTTCCCTCATCCTATCTTCCAACTCCCAAGTGCCATCACCTAAAGTCTCGTTCCAAATAACCTTGACCAAGGATATCTCCTTTCCTCGTAGAAGCTTAACTCTTTTGTCTTCAATCTTGACAGGTTGTGTTTCATAGGTCAGGTTATCCTTTAGCTGTAATGAATCAGGCTTTATGACATGACTGGGATCAGGAATATATTTTCGCAATTGCAAAATGAGAAAAACATTATGAAGGTTGGATAGAAAAGGTGGTAAAGCTATTTGGTAAGCTACTGAACCTATCCGACGAAGAATTTGATAAGGTCCGATGAATTTTGGAGTGAGTTTTCTGGACTTAAGGACCCTGCCAGCCCTAGTCATTGGAGTGACTGTCAAAAATACATGATCACCTTCTTCGAATTCAAGGGGCCTACGTCTTTTATCTGCATAGCTTTTCTGTTGGCTCTGAGTTGTCCTCATCTTTTCTTGAATCATTTTAACCTTGTCAGTTGTTTGTTGCACTAGTTCAGGTCCTAACGAAGCACTTTCTCCATCCTGATACCAACTACATCGTCGTCCGTATAAAGCTTCATAGGGTGCCATCCTAATACTTGAACGATAACTATTATTGTAGGTGAATTCTATCAACAGTAGAAAACGCTCCCAACTTCCGGCATGTTCCAACACACACGCCCTCAACAAATCCTCCAAAGATTGTATCATCCTCTCTGATTGTCCGTCTGTTTGAGGATGGTAAGCTGAACTCAATCGTAACTTTGCTCCTAAAGCTTCATGCAAACTTTACCAAAATCGTGAAGTAAAATGCGGGTCTTTATCTAATATGATGCTCGAAGGTACCCCATGTAGTCTCACAATCTCACTGATATAAATCTGAGTCAGTCTCTCCATAGAGTACTTGATATTGATAGGCACGAAGTGAGCTGACTTCGTAAGCCTATCAACTATCACCCAAATGGAGTCACACCCCTTAGGTGTCCTTGGTAAACACGTCACAAAGTCCATTGCTATGCCATCCCACTTCCACTCTGGGATGTCCAACGAAAATAAACTTCCCATTGGCCTTTGATGCTCAACCTTTGCTTTCTGATACATCAAGCAAGATGCCACATAATCAACCACATCTCGTCTCATGCCTTGCAGCCAAAACAATCACTTCAGGTCTTGGTGCATCTTTGTAGATCCTAGATGCATGCTCAACTTGCTTCTATGAGCTTCGTCCAGAATTAACCTCCTCAGCTCTGGGTTGTTTGGCACACAAACCCTTTCTCCTCGTCTTAGAATCCCATCTGCTCCTTCTTGGTACTCAGACGTCAACCCTTTCCTCAGATTTCCTCGCTTTTTCTCTAGATACTGATCATACACTTGCTTTTCCCGAATCTGATCCATCAGATCACACGACACTGTAACCATGCCCACACAAAGCTTTCCCGGCATGTTGACCACTGACAGATGCATATCTCTAAATTGTTCCAACAACTTATGTTCTTTAACCATCATGGCAGACACATGTAACACTTTCCTACTCAAAGCGTCTACTACCACATTAGCATTCCCCGGATCATACTCTAACTGAAAGTTGTAGTCTTTCAGGAATTCCAGCCACCGTGTCTGCCTCATGTTGAGCTCTTTTTGATCGAACAAGTACTTCAGACTCTTATGATCACTGAAGACATTGAACGTCGAACCATACAAGTAGTGCCTCCAAAACCACATTCCGATTCTACATCAGAACATAGCCTAACCCCTGGTATGAAGCATCACAGTACACTTCAAAAAGGTTCACTTGGATCTGGTAACACCAACACTGGCGAAGTAGTCAGTCTCTTCTTCAGCTTCTGAAAACTCTGCTCACAGGCTTCAGCCCATTCAAAAGCTTTATCCTTTCTTGTCAATTGGGTAAGGGGTCCTATAATCTTAGAAAATCCCTCCATGAACCTCCGGTAATACCCAGCCAAGCCCACAAAACTGCGTATCTCAGTCACTATTGTTGGCCTTTCCCACTCAAGAACTGCTTCAGCCTTTGACGGATCCACCGCAATCCCTTCCTTTGAAATCACGTGACCCAAAAACTGCACTTCATCGAGCCAAAACTCACACTTGGATAGCTTTGTATACAACCGTTTCACCATCAGAATCCGAAGGACCACACTAAGATGTTTAGCGTGTTCTTCCTGATCCCAGGAATAGATTAGTATGTCGTCTATGAAGATAATGACAAACTTATCTAGGTAGGGACGAAAAATCCTATTCATATAATCCATGAATATGGCTGGAGCATTCGTCACCCCAAAAGGCATCACAAGGTACTCGTAGTGCCCATAGCGTGTTCGAAACGCTGTCTTTGGTATATCCTCTGCCTTCACACGAATCAGGTGATAACCCAATCGCAGATCGATCTTGGAGAAAACTGTTGCTCCCCTCAACTGATCCATCAAGTCATCTATCCTTGGGAGAGGATGCTTGTTCTTAATGGTGACCTTGTTCAACTGGCGATAATCCACGCACAAGTGAGAAGTTCCATCTTTTTTTTTCACTAACAGCACAGGACCTCCCCACGGTGACATGTTAGGTCTAACAAACCGCTTCCCCAATAAATCTTCTAATTGTTCTTTCAAGGTTTCCAACTCTGCAGGTGCCATGCGATAAGGTGCCATAGACACGGGTCTTGTTCCTGGTATAAGGTCGATTGAAAAATTTATGTCCCGAACTGGCGACAACCCTGGTATATCTTCAGGAAAGACTTCCGGAAACTCGTTCACGACAGGCACATGCTCTAAGACTAGCTCGCTCTTGACCTCCAAAGAAGATAGTAACATGAATCCTTGAGCTCCTTCTCTCAAAGAAACCTTTACTTGGTTGGCAGTCAAAAATCTAGAATCCTCAAAACTAGGAAAGATTAAGGTTTTGTTTGCATAGTCTAACAGGATATGGTTAGAAGATAACCAATCCATCCCTAAGATTACATCCATTTGCGAAAGAGGCAAACAGATCAAATCAATCAAGAACGTCCTATCTTCTACAGAAATAGAACAGTCCAAACAAACTTTAGCAGTTATAACAGGTTTTGCAGTAGGTGTAGAAATCACTAAATCAAAAGGTAAAGAAGACACAGGAAAACCCAAAAGGTTCACACGGTCATAGGCAATAAAGGAATGTTTTGCACCTGAGTCAAACAGTACAGTTAAGGTTTTACCTCCCATGACGCACTGACCTTGGATCAAGTCTTCATTCTGAGAAGCCTCAGCACCACTCACAGTATAAACTCTGCCTTTTGCCTTAGGCCTTGCTGCTTGCACATTGTTAACAGAAGGTTCAGCTTTTGGTTGCACACAGTCGCGTGAGATAAGCCCCGATTTTCCACACCCGAAGCATATTATCCCCTTGATCGAGCAATCTTTTGTGGCATGATTAATCTTCCTACACTTCATACACTTGTTTGGGGTGCTCCCGGACTGACTGAAACCCCACTGCTTCCTCCTACCGAACGTTGTTGTTGATCTTGCTGTCTCGGATAAGGTTTCCATCGAGATCTGTTGTCACGACCACCGTTGCCTCTGTGGGACCTAGTCAGTCCAGATCTCTGTGCTCGCTTATCATTGCTAGTCTCCAAGCTCTCGATCAGGCGACACTTCTCCATCAGCTTGGGAAACACAGAAATCTCAAGAGGAACCATAGCCCTTTTCAACTCTTGTCTCAAACCGCCTTCGAACTTCCTGCATTTCCATTCTTCTCTTGGGTTGTCCAGAAAGTAGTTCAAAAACTTTGCCATATATGTATGTCAATGTTTATAAGATGGTTTATATCCATGGTTATGTTATGGTAAAGTTTCTTTTATCGTCAATAGATGAAAAACCGATAAAAGTTCTATTTTGATCCTTATCGGGTAATTTCTCGTTTTGCATGTCGGAGGCCGGGAAACGGGGAATTAAGTGAGATATAATGTTGAATTACATTTTCCATTACCTTGTTGATTATTCCTAATAAAGAGGATTAGCTTTCTTGAAATCCAAAAATTTACCAAAAGTAGTAAAAACCAATTATCCATTTTTGGTAAAAACCCTAATTACCTAATTCCTAAATAAATGGGAATGTTTTTCGAACGACTTGGTGGTACGTGATTGCAAAGAACGGAACCAAGGATGGGCGACTGATGGCAAGTCGTGTGAAAGTGGGTCCCGTAAGGGTATCTTGCGATTTATCAAGGGATAAACGAGGTACTACAATGATGAGGTAGTACGTGGCTGTTTTGTGTGGTTTTCTTGACATGCATCTGCATCTATGCATGAGTCGGGCATGATGCCTAGGAGTTGAGATACACCTTGGTGCAGCTGCAATTGTCTGAGGTGTCGATCATGAGGATCTTGGGGACGTCGGGGGTTGGGGAAAACACATGTGGCCAGAGAGTAGCTCCTCTATGTCGTGGATATCCATCGAAAAACACTGACGTCTTGACTGAAACATTGGGCAAATCACGATTTGGATAAAGAACGTCTGGCATGAGCCGTTATGATGATTGCAATCAATAGATGTGGCACTGTGGGCTGAGATAACGCAGACGATGTTCTCCCAATCACTCACTCTTGTTATGTTTAGCTCCATGGAGTAGGTGTCAGAGTCATGTTGCATTGTGTCATTGCATACCTGAGTTGACCTTTGACCTATATACATGTGATTGATATATTAACTATGATTGACATGTTAAATGTGATATATATATGTATTCACTGTGATGCCATGCAATTTATTTATTATGTTGTGAAAGCCCATGCGCTATTATTGTCGATTGGGTGCGTGTGTGCTTGACTTTTATCACTGCTATTCTGGTTATGCGATATGCGAAATCTCACCTCATTACTTCTGTTGTCACGCTGCTCGCGTGGTTTTCATCCTGCTATGGTGAGTAGATATGGCGAGCGACCCATCATCCCACTTGACGTTGGACTTGATCCTCCATGATGGAGAAGACGCGTGCATGATCCACCCAGATGGATGCCGTACCTATACTGGAGCTGTCAGCCTCACGAGTTGGAGGGAGTCACCCTTTTACATGACGAGCCTGTCAGAGAGAGCTTGCACTCTACGTGTTAGTGGCGGAGGTAGCACGGGGATTTCCCAACCACCACCACGACTTGCTGAACATCCACGACAGCCCAGCACCCAGACTGCAGTTCATCGGAAGGAGCCTCGTGACATATATGTTAACCCTGCTTCTATGCCACCTCCACCTACTGCACCGTCTATGTCTGCTGTAGCTGTACTTGCGGCTGGCCCTTCTGTCCCTGTTGTCCCACCCCTAGGGCCTACTTATGAGCCTTCCGAGCTACACACTCTGGCTCCCCGCCATCAGGCGACTTGGAGGATGACTGCTTGTAAGAGCACACCGGCTCCTGCCTGGGTATCCTTTTCTGTTCCCCTCGTTATCCTCTCGTCTGACGATGAGGAGATGGAGGAGGAAGAAGAAATGCTCGAGTATGCTCCGGAGGACGTTCCTAAGGTAGCCCCTGCCAGCCCGTGGTGGTTGAGGACTGATGAGGAGGCACTACGATACGCGGAGCAGATCATGAGCGGCTATGACATGCAGGCCTTAGAGGATGAGGATGAGGAGGAGGAGGACCTAGAGGAGTATTACTCTGGTGAGTAGTACAGTGTCAGTGGTTGGCCAGTCTCTAGAGTCTTCCCTGTGTCTGCATATTTATTATGTACCCCTTCCCCTTATGTTATGGAGCTGCGTCTCCTGTAGTATAGGTTAAACTTGTCTTTATATATTTTGTTTCTTCTGTAGTTCAGTGTTGAAACTACTATGTGTACCTATGTATTTTGAGAGATGTTCTATCTTTTAATATTGTTATGATAGAGCGTATTATCCTTATTGTGTAAGTATACGTGTATGGTTTTGGAACTCGAGTATAAAAGAAAGGAAAAAGAAAACCCATATTTTCGGTAAGCTCTATTTATATATTTTCTGCCTTTAAACTATGGTCTTGAGTTGAATAATCGTGACCCCTAAAGTGGGGTGTTACAAAAGTTGCATAAATCCGTCCAAGGTTCGGCATTTAAAATCAGATCTGGCTTATTACTTAGAATCATATTATTTAAAACTAACCTTGTATCATGGTTAGCTATTCCTCTTGCATTTTAGAAGAGAACTTTCATTTAGGCACAATAGAAAGGCCTGCTTTGGACCTAGTGTTCCTGATAACATTGGGATTTGTCTTTGCATTATGTTTTTTCCTAATTTTCTTGTCTTGAGGCTTAGACAACACCTTTGTGTAACCCTCATCAGCCATATAATCAGAAACATTCTTTGTCGAGGAAATCCCTTCATCAGAACTATCATGAGCCGCATCATCCTCATTATTAGGCTGAGCATCCCAAAATTTCCCCCAATTATGGAAAGATCCTTCTGAACTGGTGGATTAAGAGAATGGACACCACCCGCTCCCTGTGCACTAACCACATTTAGAGTCTCATCATAAATTGTTTCAATGGAATCAGACTCTTCACCAGAAACCTGAAATTCTTCATTTCTATTCTCATCTGCAAAAGGTGTAGATTCATTTATATTTACTAGAACTGAGTTAGGATTAGTTTCATTATTTAAAGCCAAAAGATCATTTTTACTACTTGGACCAGAATTGGGATCAGATTCAAGTACCACATCAGGACCAAATACAGGATCCATTCTATTAGCTGAGGTATTGTGATTCAAATCTACATTTAGATTATCATTCTCCTTATAACAACCCGCAACTTCCTTACCCTTTTGAGCTTCACAAGAACCCTGAATCCTATTATTTAGAGACCCATTTAGAGGAGTAGCATATTCAACAGCAGCCTGAGAATTATCCTGAACAACCTTATTGGCAACATCTGTAGCATCAGACTGCTTAGGAACATATAATCTTTTAGACTTGACCTGAGTATCTTTCACAAATTTTTGTTCATCATAGCTCTTTGACTTCAAGCAATTGACCAAAGAATGGCCTATTAGTTGACAAGAAGAACAAAATTTTGGCAGCTACTCATATTCAACAGCTGTGAAGAAAGCAAAATCATTCTTCTCCACTAATACTTGTGATCTCAGTGTGGCATTCAAATCAAGATCCACCAACACCCTTGCAAAATGTCCAAAAGACTTGTGACTTATTGCTTCATCTAAACAAATTGGCACGCCTATACCACTAGCAATAGCAAAAAGAATTTTGGGGCGCCAATACTCTTGAGGAATGCCAAAGAATCTTACCTAAATCTGATCATTTGTTTGCCTCAAAGAATAAGGATTAAAATCCTTAGACCAAGAAAATAATCGAAGACTTCCTGGAGAGAGGGACCATAATCCCATAGCCAAAACACTCTTAAGATCCTTATGGGAGGAGAAAGAAAATTCATAGAATCCTTTTCCCAAAGAAATTATTTGCCAAGGACCTATTTTTTCCCATAATTCTAGTAACTTACAGCACAAGTCATTAACCTTCAAAGGGGCACTACCCTTTGTTAACAAAAGACGACCATGAAGATGGTTTTTGCAACTTTCTAACCCAGCAATGTACTCAGTCTCGGGAATTTTGATTGAGTTTTCATCCCCTTTTATGCATGGTTTAGGTAATTGACTAATAGGAACCGAGCAAGTATTATTCAATGCTTGAACAAAAGACTTGGTTTGAATGGGTGTTTTCAAACCCGAAACAACATTAGAAGAAGAAGAAGGGGGAGGAGGAGAGGAAGCTAACTCAGGAAAAACGATCCCCCATGGAAAATCCGAGGAGGCAGCCATAGCGAAAAAAAGAAACTTGGGGCACAAGAAAGACTAACCCTAGTAGAGCATTAGGATTCTTATGTTTCGGAACTTTGTATTCAACATCCGGGACCGTGATCTAAGTTAGCGTAAAAGAAATGGAACTTTCATGTAGTTTTCAATCAATGATTCAATTAATTCAAACTTAAGGACAAGTCCACTTTATACTTTGAGGATTGAATGTTAACTTCGTTTTAAAAAGAATGTGACATCCTACTAACCTAAGGTAACTTCATATTAATTTTTACTTTCATGAAATTACTTTCGTTATTTATTTGTAAAACACTTACTTACTTGAATAAACTATGACTAAAGTAAAACAAATTTTCACCTTAGTTAAAAACACTTAAGGTCGAAACCCTAATTGATCTTTGGATCAAAATCACTTCTTGTTTGTTTTGAAATACAAGTTACTAAAAACACTTAATAGCTTTCAAGACATTAAAGTTCAAGAACAAACTCATGTTCTTCCTCTTTTTACTAATTATTGCCGAATACTATCACTTAGGAGATGTGAAGATTTTGCTTCACTAACTTGTCAAGTAATAGCTCAAAATGATCACAATATTATCATGAACAATAATCATACATCATTCAACCATAAACAAGTATAAAAATCCTTACTTGATCTAGAGATCAATGTATGGTTTTCAGCATACATGAAAACATTTTTCCATCCAAGCATACATCATCATACACATATACTAAGCATAGAAACATTATTACAAACTTGTTCTCAAAGAGAACTTCATCAAGAAAGTAGTGAACCCAAGCTAGGGTTTCACCCAAACAAAACATAAACAACCATTTTTATCCTCCACCAATTTTGGTGTGATCCAGTTCACTCCCAAATATCTTTAATGAAGAGGTTTAAGTGAAAGGAAACTCCAAGCCCTCAAAACAAAGAGAAGGCCAAACCTAGAGGAGAGAAAAAGGTGAGATCTTGAACCTATTTTCATGAAAATAAGAATTGAAGATGATTACTCAAGTTAATAAGTAAGGAAATGAAAAGGAAAAGGATTTAGAAGCTTACCCACTCAAGAACAACTCCTAGGTTTTGGATGGTGTTCTTGAGGTTGAAGAACAACTTTCTCCAAATCAAGAAACTTCCTTCACCAAAGTTCATCCTTAGATCAAGACAAGGTGAGGTATGGTTTTAGAATGGAAGAAAGGAATTTGGTTATAGATCTAGGGTGAAGAACCCAATTTATGATGCAGAGAGAGAAGAGAGGATTTTTCAAAAACTGAAGAAATTGTGTGTTTGATCTTTAGAAGATGAGAAATGAAAATGGATAGGTGTTTTAGTCATGGAATGGCCGAATGGCCTTGGTGGTTTATCACCAATTTCAAGTTAAAGTTGATAGAAAATTGTGTAAGTAAATGAAGGGCCAAGATGTGATGAAGTACAAAGGTGTTGACACCATATTAAAAGTTGTAGAGATTAACCAAAAATGGGTGGTTTGGTTTTTTCGATAAAAGGAAAAGTTGACAAAGGTATAAGTTGTCATGAAATGCTAAAAGATACCTCCTCGTGAAACGTGATAAGCAGTCTAAACTTCTCCCGACTCTGGGCCAGAGTGACCTCCCGATCTCGGGCCCGATTACTCCCCGGCCCTGGCATGCTTCCCAAGGTAAAGCGGTCACGATTAAAATAATAATATTTTTATCGGTTCTGACTCAAAACAATATAACAGGCTCAAAACAATATCTTATGATCATTAAGCTCAAAATTGAAATTCAATTATCAATTTCCAATTATTAACTATTTTTAAGATTATTATTGACTAGGTTGTGTTCTCAGCCAAGTTATTCACACAAACAATTAAAGACAGATAAAAGGATTTTGGGATGTTACATTTATTGCTTTTAAATATGATTTATATGTTTAAAAGCATGTTTGTATGATTTATATGTGATATAAATCTCTTTGAACATGTTTTGTGTGCTTGGTTGTACTCCTGACATAAACAAAGATTCGCTTCTGGAATCCTGCTCCCTGTAGCACGGCCGTGCACGTTTGAGTTAGCATTAGTGGACGTGTAGCATGACCGTGCGCCATTTGGCACGATCGTGCCACTTTTGAACAGTATCAGCGAGTTTTCAGCACGGCCGTGCTGATGGATAGAATGTGATTTTGTCCCTTTTGCATATTTATAATTTGTTTATTAAATGTGTGGTATATGGTTATGGCCCTAGTTTTGGTGTTTAAATTTATTTAGTAAATAATGCCTGCATGTCATGATTTATTGTACTTATTTTATAAATACGGCCTGCTTTCGTGACATTTACTTTATTTATTTTATTTTAAATTGTGTAAATTGGTCGGGTTGACATGGAGGCAACACCAAATCATGGCGCCAGTGGGAGGAACTTTGGAAGTGTGCTAGAGGGTCAAAGATTGTAGTAATTAGTTTTTATTATTGCACATTAGGAGGCCATAATCCTAATACCTTTTATATGTCTTGTATGTTTATGTATGTGATGTATGAAATGTATGAGATATATGATTTAAATTTGGAATTTAAATTGTATGATAGTATGTATGTCATTGCATGCTTAATATGAGAGACGTTTATATGATAAACAAACCGGTGAGATCACTTAATTATTAAATTCCCCCAATAAATTAGGTTATTAAATGCCTCCTGATGCGTGACACTCGTCAAGGCCAGAATCATTTAAGTGTGGGTCATGCTACACCTAAGCACCTTAATATATTCAGCTGAGACGCGAAACGTGAAATAACCTATTGCCAACCATTAGGTTGAACTTAACTAAGCATGTTCAATAGGATTGAAATGGCTTAAAGGCATGGGGTTGGGCATTAATCCATATGATGTATTAGCATAAGCAGGTATTCACCCAACTAGTCCAATAATTACATTGGATGTAATTGGAAAGGAGTTTCCTGCCTAAATAGCTGAGTTCTAGGCGATCAGCCACAGCCGACTCAAAACGAGGTGAAATATGGATCTTGGTCCCACTAGAAAATCTTTCAACGGGATTTTCCGACTCAATGATGAGAGTCATTGATTTGAGTAAAATAATGGGAGCGTAATTAATAAAGACTTATTAAATATGTTTTAAAATCATGATACTTATACTTTGCATATTTATTTTATGTAGATATCCATGGCATCAAACACAACAAATAATATGTCACTGCAATCTGTCCTTGAGAAGGACAAGTTATCTGGAAGTAATTTTCTGGATTGGCACCGAAACATGAGGATTGTCCTTAGGCAAGAGAAAAAGTTGTATGTTCTTGAGGAGGCTGCTCCTGAACTACCCGAGGATGCTTCTAGGGATGACAGAGATAGTTACAAAAAGTATCAGGAAGATACCCTGGATGTTAGCTGCCTCATGCTTGCCACCATGAGCTCTGAGCTTCAGAAGCAACATGAGAACATGGAGGCGTTCGATATGATCGAACGTCTCAAAATACTCTACAAAAGCTGGCGAGGCATGAGTGCTTTGAAGTTTCCAGAGCCCTATTTAATTGTATGCTGGCAGAAGGAAGCCCAGTTGGACCTCATGTACTCCTTTTGATTTGCCACATTGAGAGCCTTGAAAGGTTGGGTTTTCCACTAAGCTAAGAGTTGGCCACAGATGTAGTTCTACAATCGTTGCCAGAAAGCTACAGTCAATTTATCACAAATTACAACATGAATGACATTGACAAAACTCTGCCAAAACTACTAGGCATGTTGAGAACTGCTGAGCAGAACATTAATAAGGGAAAAGGTAAAGCCATAATGATGGTTGATTCTTGAAAGCAGGCTAAGAAGAAGCCCTGGAGCAAGAAGAAGGGCAAAGGCAAGAAAAAGTTTAAGCCTAGCCCTCTGGTTTGAAGCCCGTGGGCGAGGTAGCTAAGGAAGGCAATTACCACCATTATGGCCAACCTAGTCACTGGAAGAGGAACAGCAAGAAATACTTGGAAGAGAAAAAGAAGGGAAGTGAGACTTCCGCTTCAGGTATTGATATTATGGACGTTAATTTATCTACTTCAGCATCTTGGGTATTTGATATTGGATGTGGTGCTCACATTTGTAATAATGTGTAGGGACTAAGAAGTAGGAGGAAATTGGCTAAAGGTGAAGTGGACCTACGCATCGAAAATGGAGCAAAAGTTGTTGCATTAGATGTAGGGACTTACGTTTTAACTTTATCTACTGGGTTTGTTTTGGAACTTGATCATTGTTATTATGTTCCAGTTATTAGCAAAAATATTATTCTGTTTCTTGTTTGGACAAGAATGGTTTTCATTTAAATGTTAAGGACAAATGTTGTTCTCTTTATTTGGATAATGTTTTGTTTGTTAATACACCATTGAGTAATGGACTTTATATTCTAGATCTCGATGTGCCATATATAACATAAATGCAAAAAGGATCAAATCCAGTGGTTTGAATCCTTCATATCTTTGGCATTGTCGTTTAGGCCATATTAATGAGAAATGCATCTCCAAACTCCATAAAGATGGATTATTGGATTCTTTTGATTATGAATCATTTGATACATGCGAATCTTGTTTATTGGGAAAGATGACAAAGGCCCCATTTACTAGTAATAGTGAAAGGGCTGGTGATCTTTTGGGCTTGATACATAGTGATGTATGTGGGTCACTGAACAAACCTGCTTGGGGTGGTTTTTCCTACTTTGTCACATTTATTGATGACTTCAGTAAATATGGATATGTGTATCTAATGAAACACAAATCTGAAACCTTTGAAAAGTTCAAAGAGTTCAAGAATGAAGTAGAAAACCAATTGAGCAAGAGGATTAAAGCCATACGATAAGATCGTGGTGGTGAATACCTTAGCTAGGAATTTGATGACTATCGAAAAGAGTGTGGGATAGTATCCCAACTCACTCCTCACGGAACACCACAATGGAATGGCGTGTCCTAAAGGAGGAATCACGCCTTGTTGGACCTGGTACGATTGATGATGAGTCACTCAGATCTTTTAGACTATTTCTGGGGTTACGCATTACTTTCAGCAACTTTCACAATTAGCCGTGTTCCAACAAAGGCGGTAGAACAAACACCACATGAGATGTGGAACGGGCGAAACCCTAGTTTGTCTTTTATGAAGATTTGGGGTTGTCATGTCTATGTTAAACGTTTAATCACAAATAAACTGGAACCCAAATCAGATAAATGTACTTTTGTGGGGTATCCTAAAGAAACGAAAGGATACTATTTCTATAACCCCTCTGATGACAAAGTGTTTGTTGCTAGGACTGGTGTATTCCTTGAAAAGGAATATATCTCTAAAGTAGACAGTAAGAGAACAGAACTTGGAGAAATCCAAGCACCACATAGTACTGACTCGTTTGCAACGGAACAAGAACTGAATCCACAAGATATTGTGGTTCAAGAACCGGTTCAAGTAACACAAGAACCGCATAGGTCAAACAGATCACATACACACAGCCTGAGAGATTTGGACTTCTCCTAACTGACGAAGGTGATGTATTGCTCATGGATCAAGATGAGCCTGTTACCTACCAGGAGGCCATAGTTGGCCCTGAATCTGAGAAGTGGCGAGAAATCATGGGATCCGAAATGGAATCCATGTACACTAACCAAGTTTGGACTTTGGTGGAGCCACCCAAAGGGGTAAAACCCATAGGGTGCAAGTAGGTCTTTAAAAAGAAGATTGACATGGATGGAGAGGTTGATACCTTCAAAGCGCGACTGGTTGCGAAAGGTTTCAAGCAAATTCATGGTATAGACTGTGATGAAGCTTTCTCTCTAGTTGCAATGATTAAATTTGTTCTGATCCTACTTTCTGTTGTCGCATACCATGATTATGAAATCTAGCAGATGGATGTCAAGACTGCATTCCTTAACGGGAATCTCCTCGAGGATGTGTACATGACACAACCTGAGGGTTTTGTCGGTTCAAAGGATGCTGGAAAGGTGTGCAAATTGTAGAGATCCATCTATGGACTCAAGCAAGCTTCCAGGAGCTGGAATATTTGTTTTGATGAAGCTGTGAGACAGTTCGGATTCATCAACAATGAGGATGAACCTTGTGTGCACAAGAAGGTTAGTGGGAGCATGATTGCTTTTCTCGTATTGTATGTGGATGACATACTGCTTATCGGAAATGACATTCCTACACTACAAAATGTAAAGACATTGTTGGGGAATTGTTTCTCGATGAAAGACTTAGGCGAAGCTTCCTATGTATTGGGAATCAAGATCTATAGGGATAGATTGTTGAAATTGTTAGGCCTTAGTCAAGATACATATATTGACAAAGTGCTTAGGTGCTTCAATATGCATGATTCCAAGAAGGGTCTTTTGCCTATGTCACATGGCATACACTTGTCCAAGGGATAGTGCCCTACTACATATGATGAGAGGGAACGCATGAATAAGGTTCAATATGCTTCAGCAATTGGATCTATCATGTATGCTATGCTAGGTACTAGACCAGATGTCTTGTATGCCTTGAGCATGACGAGCAGGTACCAATCTGATCCCGATGAGAGTCACTGGAAAGCAGTCAAGAATATCCTCAAGTACTTGAGAAGAACTAAGGACACATTCTTGGTCTATGGAGGTGAGGAAGAGCTCGTTGTAAAAAGTTACACTGATGCTAGCTTCCAAACTGATAAGGATGATCCCAGATCGTAGTCAGGATTCGTGTTTTTCCTTAATGGAGGCACTGTGAGCTGGAGGAGCTCAAAGCAGGAGACAGTTGCTGTTTCTACAACAGAGGCCGAGTATATTGCTGCACCCAATGTAGCATAGGAGGCTGTTTGGATCAAGAAGTTCATCTCTGAACTTGGAACTGTTCCTAGCATTGCGGACCTGATTGACCTCTATTGCGATAACAATGGAGCAATCACGCAACCCAAGGAACCCAGATCTCACCAGAGATCCAAACACATACCCAGGCGTTTCCATCTAATTTGAGATATTATCGATAGAGGAGATGTGAAGATATGCAAAGTTGATACACTAGACAATGTTGCTGACTCGCTTATCAAGCCTCTTGCTCAGCAGAAGCATGACGCTCATACTAGGTCGATGGGTATTAGATTTATGCCTAATTGGCACTAGTGCTAGTAAGAGATTGTTGGAGTAAGCCCTAGCGGCCAATATATATATATATATATATATATATTGTATCATGACTTTATTCTATATTTTATATATGAGGCATTTATTTCTTATGTTATATTTGTTGATCATATTTATAGCAAAATAAAGTCCTTTGATTAGGTAGTACAATTAATGGAACGTCAAGTATGACTTGACCGTGAGATGCCATTGAATTATAGAACACTATTCTTAAATATCCACAGTCAAGTATTATTATTAATAAGGATAATAATAATACATTGAGACTATTATATGAGTATACTGATGACCACATTTCACGGGTCATAGATATAAGATATCAAGTCTTCACATAGGTATAAATATTAGTGGAATATTTATATTGGAGTGACCCGCTATGAGAGCATTGCATAATAGTTATGTAAGTGTCATAAGCGATTCTTATGGTGACCATAGTGAAGTAGTCCTTCGACTTGAAGTCATTCCGATTCCTAACATATGTAGTTGTAGGCTTTAATACTATTAAACGTTGTCTGTATCAGGACAATTATAAAGATAGTTATTGGGCCTGCAATGAAAAATGTTGAGGAATGTGAGTGATGTAGATAGGATTCGTCCCTCCTACATAACATGGGTAATGTCTATAGGCCTCTTGATGGTATGCGACGTAGAAATGCATGGCCATGCTAAGGTGGACAATATGAGATATTAGGCCCACATGATCATACGTCAATTACTAGATCAAGAAATAAATAATTGAACTTAACAAGGATGACACATTTATGCCATGTGTTCAATTAAGACATTGAGATGAAAGGACGTTGACTGCACATTATATATGGTTGCAATATGGATTTATTATATCACCAATGTTCTAATTAATTGGATAGCAATGATGTATTGCTAGATGCCGCTCATTGTTTATAATATTAATTTATTATTAATATGATTAATAATGATTAATATTATTACCAATTAATTGAGTACCTATAGGGTCACACGCATAGAGCAAATGTTCAGGGAATTAATTTAACTGATTAATTAAATATGATTTAATTAAATAATTAAAATGGGATCGGTTTAATTGATTAATTAAATATGATTTAATTAATAATTAAACATTTGGCCTGTAGTGAATAGTAGCCCAATGGGGTTAGGTTAAGTGAGAGATAGCTATTAGTAAGTTGTGCACGTCACATAAGGTACACACAACATAGAGCAGTCATAACGGCTGCTGTACACCCTTGACAGGCGCGCCCTCTTTTCTCTCTCTGTGTGTCGTGCCTGTCCCAATCCTGATAGCTAGCACTATGCTATCTCAGACGTTAGTTTACTCGTGTGGACTGAGTAGAGGCATTGCTATTTTGCAATACTGGTGATAGAGAAGAACCTCTCCCCTTGTGGTGATAGCAGTAATGTTCCTCGGATCTGCTGCTCTGTAGCTGTGTAGATCAAGTTGCCATTCACACTGTAGCAGTGTTTGTTATTTACCAGTGTTGCTGACGTGCTCACAGTGTTCGTGGTAAAGCTACGCTTCAAGAGGTAAACACAATATCCTTGTGATTCATGTGCGATATATGGTCCTTTTGTAAAGGGGTTTTTCCACTCAAGAGGTTTTTATAAATTGTTTTTAAAAATTATCCCTCTTGAAACCCAATAGAACATTTTGTCAACAATGTGCAAGCAGCAAGGCCTTAGGCAAAGGGCATAGTTTATACTGTGAGTGGTGCTGAGGCTTCTCAGAATGAAGACTTGATCCAAGGTCAGTGTGTCATGGAAGGTAAAACCTTAACTGTACTGTTTGATTCAGGTGCAACGCATTCCTTTGTTGCTTATGACTGTGTGAACCTTTTGGGATTGTCTATATCTTCTTTACCTTTTGACTTAGTGATTTCTACAACTAATGTAAAGCCTATTATAACTGTGAAAGTTTGTTTGAACTGTTCTATTTTTGTAGAAGATAGAAGGTTTTTGATTGATTTGATCTATTTGCCTTTTTCACAAATGGTTGTAATCTTAGGGATGGATTGGTTATCTTCTAACCATATCCTGTTAGACTGTGCAAACAAAACCTTAATCTTTCCTAATTCTAAGAATTCTGGATTTTTGACTACCAACCAAGTAAACTCTTCTTTGAGAGAAGGAGCTCAAGGATACATGTTGCTATCTTCTTTGGAGGTCAATAGTGAGCTAGTCTTAGAGCATGCACCTATCGTGACGAGTTTTCGAAAGTCTTTCCTGAAGATGTACCCGGTTTACCGCCAGTCTGGGACGTCGAGTTTTCAATTGATCTTATACCAGGAACAGGACCCATGTCAATGGTACCATATCGTATGGCACCTCCAGAGTTGGAAAACTTGAAGGAACAATTGGAGGATTTATTAGGGAAGCAATTTGTTAGGCCCAGTGTGTCACCGTGGGGATCTCCTGCGCTGTTAATGAAAAGGAAGGATGGAACTTCTCGCTTATGTGTGGATTATCGCCAGTTGAACAAGGTTACCATTAAGAACAAGTATCCTCTTCCGAGGATAGATGACTTGATGGATCAGTTGAGGGGAGCGGTAGTTTTCTCCAAGATTGATCTACGATCGGGTTATCACCAGATTCTTGTGAAGGTAGAGGATGTACCAAAGACAGCGTTTCGAACACGCTATGGGACAACGAGTACCTTTTGATGCCTTTTGGGTTGATGAATGCTCCAGCCATATTCATGGATTATATGAATAGGATCTTTCGTCCCTACCTAGTAGATAAGTTTGTCGTTGTCTTCATAGACGACATACTCATCTATTTCCTAGATCAGGAGGAACACGCTGAACATTTTACTGTGTTTCTTCGGGTTCTAAAGGAGAAAAGGTTGTACGCGAAGCTATCTAAGTGTGATTTTTGGCTCGACGAAGTGCAGTTTTTGGGTCACGTGATTTCAAAGGAAGGAATTGTTGTAGATCCGTCAAAAGTTGAAGCAGTTCTTGAGTGGGAGAAACCAACAATAGTGACTGAGATACGCAGTTTTGTGGGCTTGGCTGGGTATTATCGGAGGTTCATCGAGGGATTTTGTAAGATTGTAGGACCCCTTACCCAGTTGACGAGGAAGGATAAAGCTTTTGAGTGGACTGAAACCTGTGAGCAGAGTTTCCAGGAGTTGAAGAAGAGGCTAACTACTTCGCCAATATTTGTGTTACCAGATCCAAGAGAACCTTTTGAAGTGTACTGTAACGCTTCATACTAGGGGTTAGGCTATGTTCTGATGCAGAATAAGAAAGTGGTAGCTTATGCCTCGAGGCAGTTGAAAGTGCACGAGATGAACTACCCTACTCACGATCTGGAGTTAGCAGCGGTGGTCTATGCTTTGAAGATTTGGAGGCACTACTTGTTCGGTTCAACGTTCAATGTCTTCAGCAATCATAAGAGTTTGAAGTACCTGTTCGATCAAAAAGCGCTCAACATGAGACAGAGACGGTGACTGAAATTTCTGAAGGACTATGACTTCCAGTTATAGTATCATCTGGGGAAAGTTAATGTAGTATAAGATGCTCTGAGTAGGAAGGTGTTACATGTGTCTGCCATGATGGTTAAGGAACATGAGTTGTTGGAATAGTTCAGAGATATGCATCTATCATTGGTCAGTATGCCAGGGAGACTTTGGGTGGACATGGTTACAGTGTCATGTGATCTGATGGATCAGATTCGGGAGAAACAAGTGTACGACCAGTATCTAGAGAAAGAGCGAGGAAATATGAAGAAAGGGATGACGTCTGAGTACAAGGAAGGAGCAGATGGAATCCTAAGACGAGAAGAACGGTTTTATGTGCCAAACAACCCAGAGATGAGGTTAATTCTGGATGAAGCTCATAGGAGAAAGTTGAGTATGCATCCAAGATCAACCAAGATGTACCAAGACCTGAAGCGGTTGTTTTGGTGGCAAGGCATGAAAAGAGATGTGGCTGACTATGTGGCATCTTGCTTGGTGTGTCAAAGCAAAGGTTGAACATAAAAGGCCAGCGGAAATGTTACTTTTGTTGGATATCCCAGAGTGGAAATGGGATGGCATAGCGATGGATTTGTGGCATGTTTAACAAGGACACCTAAGAGGTGTGATTCCATTTGGGTAATAGTTGACAGGCTTACGACGTCAGCTTACTTTCTACCTATCAATATCAAGTATTCCATGGAGAAACTGACTCAGATTTATATCAGTGAGATTGTGAGACTACATGGGGTACCTTCAAGCATCATATCATGGTAGAGTTTACATGAAGCCTTAGGAACAAAGTTACGGCTGAGTTCGGCTTATCATCCCCAAACAGATGGTCAATCAGAAAGGACGATTCAATCTTTAGAGGATCTGTTGAGGGTGTATGTGTTGGAATATGCCGGAAGTTGGAAGAGTTTTCTACCGTTGATAGAACTCACCTATAATAATAGTTATCATTCAAGTATCGAGATGACACCCTATGAAGCTTTGTACGGACAACGGTGCAGAACACTTTTATATTGGTATCAAGATGGAGAAAGTGCTTCGTTAGGACCTGAACTAGTGCAACAAACCACTAAGATGGTGAAACTGATTCAAGAAAAGATGAGGACAACTCAGAGCCGACAGAAAAGTTATGCGGATAAAAGACGTAGGCCCCTTGAGTTTGAAGAAGGTCATCATATGTTTTTGAGAGTCACTCCAAAGACTGGGGTTGGCAGGGTACTTAAGTCCAGAAAACTTACTCCAAAATTCATCGGACCTTATCAAATTCTTCGTTGGATAGGTCTAGTAGCTTACGAAATAGCTTTACCACTTTTTCTATCCAACCTTGATAATGTTTTTCATGTTTCGCAATTGTGAAAATATATTCCGAATCCTAGTCAAGGTTATCTGGAACGAGACTTCAGGTGACCTATGAAACACTTCCTGTCAAGATAGGAGATATCCTTGGTCAAGGTTATCTGGAATGAGACTTCAGGTGATGCCACATAGGGGTTGGAAGATAGGATGAGGGAACCATTTCCGCATCTCTTCTAAGTTAAATTTCGAGGACGAAATTTCTTTTTGGAGGGTAGTGTTGTAACATCCCAAAATTCCTATAGCTATTTTTTAACTGTTTGTGTGAATAACTTAACTGAGGACATAACTTGATTCATAGTAATCGTAAAGATAGTTAATAATTGGAAATTCATATTTGAATTTCAATTATAAGCTTAATGATCATAAGATATTGTTTTGAGCTTGTTATGTTGTTTTGAGTCACTCACTAATAACCTATAGTTGTCAAAACACTAGTTGGACATGAATGGAATGCATAAAGAAGTCCAAAGGTATTTTTGTCATTTTGCAAGGAATTTTATATATTTTCTAGGAAGCCATCATGACAAATGTTGGGTCATAGGACAAAGATGGGATTCCATTAGTTCTTAGGGGTGAAATGGTCTTTATTGCCGTAAATATCTTAGATATTTTCGAGGAAGCCATCATGACAATGGTGAGTCATAAGGGCAAAGGTGTGATTCAATTAGTTCTTAGGGATAAAAGAGTAAAATCACATAGGGACCGAAATGGTATTTCACAAAAGGTTAAGGGCAAAATGGTCTTTATTACCATAAATATCTTAGATATTTTAGGAAAACAATCATGACTTGTGGTGAGTCTTGGTGGGTACTCACCCTCTGACACACCGCACTCAGGTGACATGTTTCCCTCGTTCGGTGTCCAGTTTTGCCTCTGCACATCCGTTCTCGACTTCGTCTATTTCCCGATTTAGGTTTTTTTCCCGAATAAAGTATAATAGCTTATTCATTTTGAAAATTTTCAAAATACCCAATGTCGTTGGGAATTCGATATAAAACCTAACCGTTTCTTTCACGAGTCAAAATTAGGTTTTCTGATCAGTAAAATTTTACTGTCAGTGAAAACGCAGACCGATTTTCATCTGAATGTTTAGACCTAAAATCTAACCATAACTCTCTACAATAAAGTAGAGTATGGCCAATTATCCTTTTGTCAATTCATGACAACTTTCACCTTTGTCAACTTTTCCTTTATCGAAAAAGCTAAACCAGCTACATTTGGTTAATCTCTACAACTATTGTTATCGAAGCAACACCTATGTACTTCCATTAGATCTTGACCCTTCATTTTCTTACAACAATTTCCATAACACACTAACCATGTTTTTGATCATAAATCTAAAGGCCATTCGGCAATCAAGCTCCACAAACACCCATCCAACTTTCATTTTACTTCTTCTAAAGATCTAACACATCTTTTCTCTTAAAACTTCAAAATTCTCTCTTCTTTCTCTTCACTCATCCATTCGGCCATCACCTCAAAATCATCAACCAAACTTCTTTCTTCAATTCTAAAACCATACTTCATCTTGTCTTGATCTAACGATCAACCTCGGTGAAGAAAATTTCTTGTTTTGGTAAAGTGTGTTCTTGAGCACCAAGAACATCAAGCTAACCTTGAATCATTTTCTTAACCACTTTTAATTATTTTTAATCACTTTTATTTACTTCAAGGGCGTAAAACATATATTCTAAACCTCCTAAAAACTCTCTAATAATCCGCATATTATAATTTCTATTTATTTTATTTTTTTAGGATGTTACATCCAGCATCCTTCCCTTTCCCTTCCATAGCTCGTAACTTCCCGTTAGCACAAATGATGCATATGCCATTTTACGGACCTCACGACAATGCATAGCAGCGAAGAATTTCTCTAGTTCTTGTATCCAGAGTTCTGCATGGCCTCTGGAATGAAGTCGCCATTAAACTGTGGCGGCTTCCCCTTCAGAAAAGTTGTCAATCCGGCATCTTCTGCATCCACATCATGCCTCTGATTCTGTCTCTGTTGCTGTTGCATGGTCATCTGCAACAGTTGAGCGTTCTGGTGCATCTGCTGTAACATGGTAGTTGATAACTCCCTGTCTGTTCTCAAGGTTTCAATAGACTCCTCCCCACCACCCATGTGGGAAATCTCTCCATGTCCATTCCTTGGTTCAGTTGTTCCCTTTGTGGCCCTTCCGCAGCATCCTCTAACTTGGGCTCCTCTACCGCGTCCTCGAGCCATTTTAATTTCCTGTAAAAACTTCCTAACCTCACAGTCTGGATAGACCCGAACGGCTCTGATACCACCAAATGAGACGTCCCCTTATCTCATTAAAGAACCTAGTTTACTAATCCTGATTACGTTATAACCATTAGTGTGCTTATTACACGTACGAGGGTATTTAAAACTTTAAACATAAATACATACTGTATATGTATTGTACATGTGACACCAAATTATCAGAGTAGCATATGAGACGACCCCATATACATGAAGTCATCCCATGAGCCTCAGAACATTCTCAATGCTCTTATACCACCAAAATCAGACAACCCCATATACATGAAGTCGCCCCATTAGTCTCAACATATCTAGTGAGAGGAATTTTTTATGTGAGAGTGAGAGGAACAAATATAGGCCATTAAAACCATATATGGATGGTCAAGATTAAAAGTTGGTTAATGGTCATGTGATCACTTAAAAAAGTCATGTGACTTTATGTTTTAATCTTGATCATTCATGGTTTGATCCAAAGGCTAAGATTTGATCCTCTCACTCTCATATAAAAACACTCATATATATATATATATATATATATATGCAGTACTGTAATATACGTGATTGCCCCATCAGTAGGGCTATTGTACTACACACATGAAATTGTACAACTGAAAACTGAAAAGTAAAACATATACATCCAAAAGGGACTCAAGCGCTCATGCTCGCATGCTCTCCCCACCCCCTCTAAAAAATACATCAAAATAGTCTCACATCACGCCCTACAACAGACACACTAGCAACGTCACATCCTCAATGACGTGAGAGTCAAGAGCTACCCTGTCCCTCCCCAAATGTGCGCCTATAAACCCACAAGGGCACGTAATCCGAGGAGGAGTTAGACATAACAATTCGCCTACGCCTAGCGGCCCTCACTTACCGCTCTGACCTCCTGTGCTGTCCTCTAAGCACGAAGCCTCTGAAAATGGTCACGTGAGATGGTGTTGGGGCAGCCCACATAAAGTCTCACTCATGCTGCCTTGGTGGGTGTCATATCTGTGGAAAGGGAAGGAACTGGATTACTCTATATGGTCCCATGATGTCTGTCCATGGTAGAGTACCGCTCTGGAATAGCAAGCTCACTGGCTCGGTGTACACTGTCAAAAAGGTAGAGGCATCCACCTGCCACCCCTGCTCGTCGTGGTAGACGATCTCAAGCTCGCCTAGCACCGGGATGCTCGGTGCTGTCTGGAGGAAGGGATGCTTCCTAGGGTCCATAACCACCCTCTTCTAGCTTGTCATTTGTTCGCAGATCAAATGCATAACATACACAAAAAAATAGGGAGATAAGATATACAACACATCTATAACAGGGATGATGCAATGTAGAATATAAGCAAACACAACCATCTCAATGCCTTGACACCATGGTCGTTCCCTAGCTAGATGTACACATACTATTTCTATGCATGCCGGTCGGTACTAAACACCTTACTAACTGCAACATCACGTCCGCTTATCGGACAACAAGTTGGTTTGTTCAAGTAATACGTTATGCTCCCCGTGACGCATAAGAGTGCATCGCCGCTCAACTGTCCCAGACAAAAAGGGTTACCTCGGCCTCCTCGGAAGATCCACGGGCAACTGGAAAGATTCAGGGTCCAGTCGAGATAGTAGGACGTGCCAAGGACCACCACGAAACGATAGGAGCTGCCATACTGGTCTCATGTGGGTACACCTGTGTCCAATATATCCCCGAGATGACACAGACCTTCCCTTGTGTTTTCCTCACCCGCAATTGATGCACCAACCTCGTATGCCTCACAGAACATGGCTCGCAACTTGGCATCATATGCATATGCTATGCATGTCATCCATATTTCTTGAGCCGATATTACAACACATGCAAACTCGACTCTCAACATCATGAGCTCCAAGCTCTAACTGTTACCATATGAGCTCCAAGCTCCATTTATAACCGTATGAGCTCCAAGCTCCACTTATAACCATATGAGCTCCAAGCTCCTATCATAACCTTATGAGCTCCAACCTCCAACTATCACCTCGAAACTCGATATCAGCTCAAACGTCCACAACGGGATCAAAGCCCTAAACATGCTAAACCTCCAAGTCTCATGCATACATGCATTTCAAGATACATATGATAGTTCCTTATCAACATGCTAAATAAATCAGTAAACATAATAGCCAGTACACATACCATACAGTCATCATGCTCATATATCAGTTAGCAGACACGCACATAGCAGAAATGCATACATCATGTCAATCAACATAGGTCTGCTAACCTAGGCTACCAAACAAAGTGATGCTGGCCCAATGTAAGCTAATCCTAGGGTTTAGGTACTTCGTCAGGGCTCAACCTCAAATAGGGCTTAGGATTCCCCTACACAACACAAAATTTACAAAAAAAACTATATAGACTACTCTTGCCTCCTTGACGTGTGTAACTCTTTCTCCCCGCCTGAACAGTCGTGGCATGAACATCAACGTGATCACGAACGAGATGATCACGCTCCTCCTTCCTCCTCAAGCTCGCAGCCCCTCACCAAGAACAGCCCAAGAACAGCTGCGATCTCAACCTTGCCAACACGCATAGTCACGAACACGAACTTTGCCATAATCATGGGAACAACACATATACGATAGTGTTAGCCCGAGGGCAAGCTCAAAGATCATATAGAAAAGGTAGAAACTCGAAGAAAACGAAGAACACGTGTTAGGGATTCGACTTTACCTTTGTCGAATCAAGAAATCGATTGGTCGAAATTGAAGATTTCGAGGTCACGATCTCAACGGTGTTATCAGAATCGCGTTTCGACACTCCGGTCTTCCCTAACCTTGAGCTTTATCTCTGCACCTTCAAACTCTCTCTTTACTTGTAGAGAACTCTCCAAAATACAGAAGTTTTGTACAACAAATGGAGAAGAGAAAGGAAATAGCAAAACTTGTTCTGGTGTGCATGCTTAAGCGTGCAACTTTAGCACGTCCAAGCGTTCCCACGCTTAAGCGTGGTCTCCTTTCACGCTTGAGCGTGGAGCCTCCGTTACTCTGTCTTCTCCCTGGCCTGACACGTGTCTCACACACGTCCAAACTCAGAACAACTAGCACAGCGCACTCATCACGCTTGAGCGTGCCAACTTCCCACGTCCCAGCGTTACCACGCTTGAGCGTGGAGTCCTCCCACGCTTAAGCATCCAACTCAGCTGGGAAAGGACTTCCAGCCTTCTGACTCCCCCTGTTTCTCGTGTTACACCTTAAGCTCCTTCAACATGATTCAAACCTCGTCCTAAACTTCCAACTAAGCATATAATAGACACACAAACAATCACACAACCATACAAACACCCGATCAAGGTTACCCACCTCAATTAGGGGTACAAAAGATGGGAACAACATTTCCAACCCCATTAAAGAGAATTTCATCCCCGAAATTCCCCGTTCATACCTACAAACAATGACGGATAGTTCTGGCACATCTGTGCTTTTCATTCCCATATTGAATCTCCAGTTGTTGGGTCCCATTCTACTCTCACCAAGGGAATTTGCTTTCCGCGAAGCTCCTTGATCCTTCTATCCACTATCTGAACCGGTAAAGCCTTGTATTCAAGGTTCTCTCTTAGCTGGATTGATTCGGGCTTTTACACATGCAATGGATCAAGGTAATACTTTCTAAGCTGGGATACGTGAAAGGCGTCATGGAGATTTGACAACTTAGGTGGTAAAGCCATTTGGTAAGCTACTGGACCAATTTGGCGAAGAATCTGAAATGGTCCTATAAATCTGGGTGTAAGCTTTGTGGATCGAATTGCCTTGCCAACGCTAGTCCTCAGAGTAACTTTCAAAAACACATGATTGCCCTCCTCGAACTCTAAAGGTCTCCTCCATCTGTCAGCATAATTGTTCTGCCTAACTCTTGCGGCCTTCATCTTTTCCCAGATCAACTTAACCTATTCCGTTGTCTGTTGCACCAACTCAGGACTTAATAGCTGATTCTCTCCAGTCTCAAACCAGCACAATAGACTCTTGCACTTCCTCCCTACAAAGCTTCATACGGCGCCATCCCGATACTTGAGTGGTAACTGTTGTTATAGGTAAACTCAATCAAAGGAAGAAACTCGTCCAACTCCCTGTGTGTCCCAACACACATGCTCTTAGCAGATCTTGCAACGATTGAATTGTCTATTCTGACTGACCATCTGTTTGGGGATGATAACCAAAAATCAACCTTAACTTAGTTCCCAACGCACCGTTTAGACTTCTCCAAAACCTGGAAGTAAATCTC
The DNA here is from genome assembly GCA_039655645.1 of Ammopiptanthus mongolicus. Lineage (NCBI taxonomy): Eukaryota > Viridiplantae > Streptophyta > Magnoliopsida > Fabales > Fabaceae > Ammopiptanthus > Ammopiptanthus mongolicus. The sequence goes on from CM077350.1 coordinate 22,326,854, forward strand.
AGATCTCGGTCTGAGATAATACTTGAAGGCACACCATGCAGACACACCACCTCCTTGATGTAAATCTGAGTCAATCTTTCCAGAGAATAGTTCTGGTTGATAGGTACGAAATTAGCACATTTTGTCAACCTATCTATGATGACCCAAATTGCATCATACCTTTTCTGGCGTACACTCTTCCCCTCGCTGTCGGTCTAGCAGTTTGCACATTGTTGACAACCGACTTGGACTTTGGTGTGGTGCATTCCGTTGCGAAATGTCCTATCTTCCCAAACTGGAAACGTAGAACTCCCTTCAGCACACAGTTCTCCGTCGTATGCCCCTGTTTCCCATACTTGAAGCATCTCTGGGCATATCCTTGATTCTGGTCGTTCCCACTTCCACCACCATAGGCAGAAGCAACAAGGCAATAGGATTGTTGATTCCGATTAATCTCTTGGGGTCGAGAATATGGCTTCTTCTAGGACTGTTTCCCCTTTTGGTTCTGGTACTGGTTCGGGTTCCTGGACCTAGACGGTCCTCCCATATTGCTCATGTTGTCCCTTCCTCTTCTCATCTTCTCAACTTTTCTACACTTCTCCACCAAGGCTTGGAAGTTGCGAATCTCGAGTGGTAACACAGACTCCTTGATCTCGAAACGCATACCTCCTTTACACCTCTCGTATTTCCAGTCTTCATTTGGTTGGGCTTGGAAAAAACGAAAATATTTGGTGAGTTATTCAAACTTGGCCGCATATTCTCCAACGGTCATGTCCCTTTGCTGCAGTCTCAGAAACTCTTGCTCTTTCTCGGTCCTGGCACTCTGGGGAAAGTACTTATCCAGAAACCTGGTGCAAAATATTTCCCAGGTGACCTCATGGTTGTTGACTTCCAGCAGTTGTCCGGTTCCCCTCCACCAATATTCTGCATCTCCCAAAAGCCAGAAGGCAACATGGGTAACCTTCACTCCCTCAAGGTAGCGCAGAACAACAAAAATCTTTTCCAATTCTTGCAGCCATAAGTTAGCCTTCTCCGGATCAGAATCCCCATGAAACTGTAGAGGATCATGACACCAAAATTCGACTAAACCTCTGCCCTCAGTAGCAAGATCAGCTCTCTGTTGATTCTGTTGAGCCATCATAGCCGTTTGTTGGGAAACAGCTGCTGCCATATTAGCCATAACTTGGATAGCCCGATTGCTGTTGCCATTAGCATTGGTGTCAGCAGTGCCGTGACTGTCACCATCGTTAGTGTTGCCACAACCTCCACGATGACCGCCTCTAAGATTCATGTCTTTCCTACAAGTCAAACCAATCATATTTTCTTCAGGAAACATATATACATGTGTCCACACACATTGCTTCAACAGAGAAACAATTCAACCAAGGTTCAAACAGAGATCACACAACACAAACATAACAGACATACTCCCAAGGATTCCTGAAAGACTCGACCAGCTCTGATACCACTAATGTAACACCCCCTCGGTGCTACGTCTCAAACTCGATATGGAAAACATAATCAAATAAAAACGCTAGTTGCTTTCGGAAAATACTTTAAGTAAATAGCTATATTCGAAAACGTGGGTTTAGATGATTTTCTTTGCGATATAATAGTTATAGGAACAGGAAAGATGGAGTAAACGTCATAACATACGCCAATACTAAACATCCATAACGAAAATAAGCATAGAGGTAATAAAGCCGAAGCATACAAGTTTTCTAGAAATAGAGTTTAAATTAGTAGTAGAAATTCTGGTCTATTATCACAGAGTACAGACTTCAAAAATTTAGGTCATCATAAAATACAGCAGATAAGGTACAACTGCTTCAAAAGACAAGACTCTATTGTTGGTTGGGCTAAAATTAGCCATTGGGGAAGAACCCCAAAGTCAATTCTGATCTCCAGAGGATCTCGAAAGGATCCTCCTTCTCTTCATCTTCATAAGACTCCGTCATCAGAGTCCTCAGGTGTTCGTGGGGACCTTTGGGCATCATCTGTATACGTATCCAAAAACATAACAGGGTGTCCAATATGTACAGGCAAAGGTGAGATACTCATTTCACAAGTTTATCACAATAGCCGCATAAGCGACAAACAAAACATAAATCCATATATAAATATCGTTGTATTAACAGATATCCATACAACTTAATATCTCAGACATCATCATGAGTTTTAATAATGCATGAGACTCCAATATCATCTTTCTAGTTCATGTTCTCCGGAAATTCCTAACTTCCCTTCGTCGAGTGATAGGTCATAAATACTCCTATAACACAATTGTTCTAATGGGTTGGCCTCTCAATTTAGGTCCAAACCATAATTGTTCAAGGGTATCACGTCTAAACCATACCATAAATAGTCCAGTCTCTGATTGAGTTCATCCGTGTTTGGCAGCCGATTAGCAAGGTACGGGGACGCGTTGCCTCCGGCCTCTTGTGGAGTCTCGAACACAGGATGCCCCTATAGACCTAGTGGTCTTAACTGGCTCATATTCTCAACCACAATGGATTTTTGCTTGATTTCACAGCACGTATTCCGATTCATGTATGTACACAGAAGGTTTTCTGTTTTCTTTTTCGTTCATTCTTTTGTCAAGGCATACAGCTCATGACTCCTTTTAAAGGACATTTAGCTGTTCATTGAAAACATAGGACATATAGTCCGAGTGTTCAACTCACAAAACACTAGCTCGACGTCTCGGTCACTAGGTTTGCAGACTTCACAAGGTGAAAGGGTTATCACCATTTTTCTTCCGGGTCTTATTTTCATATAAAAAACTTAGAAAACAAAACTCAACCTCATTGGCATAAACTAAAACCATTTTCTCAAAAGAAGCTATTTTCAAGAAAACTCTTTTCTTTGCAAAGCTATTGTCTAAAGGTTTCGTCATCTGAAAACATTTTTCAAGAAGAAAACATTTAAATGGACTTTTTCTTTTGAAAGGTTCTAAAATTTTAAAAAGAACTTTCTTTCCTTGATAAGGCAAAACTATTCTCAAGATTTTTCTTTGATTTCACAATAGATTTTAAAACATTGATTAAGGTTTTTAAGCATTTAATCTTCATTATCAAGCTATAGCTGATGCTATACTCTCAACCAATACAGTCAAAATCACAATCCAATATCATACATATTTCTCATCCAAGGCAACAATGCCCCAATTCATTTTCAAACATCCAATCACATACTCACCAATTAAATCAAGTACATACACAAAACATGGTATATTCACAAAGTACCAATCATCTTATGAGTCCAATCAAATTAACAGCAACACATGTAACAACCAAGCTCACGAGACTACCAAACTCATTGTAAGTAATCTCCCTTTACCTCTTGCAGATTTCAAGTTCGTTCTTGAAGGGTTTCCCGTTCCGACTCTGGTTTCCTTCGCACCGCCTAGAACAATCAATCACAGTTTAATCCTTCACAACAATCAATTCAAAACACCAACATTAACAACATAAATCTCCTCACTTTATGTGGTCTAGGTTTCGGCCACCTTATTGAAAAATAGGCTAGGGATTTCATTTGGTTTCCATCTCTTGGATTCAATACATAAGGGTAATGGAAGGATGAAATCCATTGTCACTTCCTAAAAATTGAAGCAAAACTCTTAGCTTCCCAAAAGTTAGGTTTCGGCCATCATAACTTAAAAATGTTAGGGATGTCTAAAAATTTCTAACTCTTGGATGAATGATCCTTAAGCATACACAACACTAGATCAAGTCTCATTAAACAAAAACTTGAAACAAAACTCATGATTTCTCATGATCTAGGGTTCGACCACTTCATTAGAAAATAGGCTAGGAATGTTATTTGATTTCATGCTCATGGATAGTGATAGAGGGTGATGAGACTAGATCATAGAAATTGATTTCACATTAAAAGGATTTTTCTATGATTTTCTAGAAATTTATGAACATTGAACTTAGAAGTTGAAACTAAAGGAATCATGGCTTTGAACCAAGAACTATGTGAAAAACAAGAGACTCATGGATCAAGGGGAGTAATCTTACCTCTTTGATTGATGAAATGAGCAAAGTTTCCAACACTTTCCTTCACCAAGTTAAGCTTTTACTTGAATGAAAATGAGAGAAAGTTAAGGAGGAAGATGAAGTTAGGAGAAGAAATGGTGGAGGCTTCATGAAGCTAGCTTTAGGCGTGTGAAAGGGAGGGATAAGGTGGTCCAAAATTTTTTACTTAAGGGACAAAATGGACATTTCACCTAGGGCAAAATGTAATTAAGACAAAAGGTCAAGGGCATTTTGGTCTTTTCGTAGTGTGAACGCGTTCAGATATTTTCAAATGTCATCATGACACAGACACGCCTTCCTAGGTGATGTGACTTCAATTTTATCGATTAGCGGATCCCGGTAAATCCGTATTCAGCTCCGTTCTTCACCCGATTTAAGATTTTGCCCGTATAACATATATTAATTCACATTTTAGTGCGAAAAACCAATTTTACCAAGGTTGTTGGAAATTCGATTCTGAACCAAACTGTTGCGTTCACGAGTCAAAATTAGGTTTCCTGATCAGTAATATCTTACTGTCACTGAAAACGCAAATCGGACTCCGTCTGAATTTTCGACCCAAAATTTACTCGTAACTCTCTACGATGCCGTAGAATATGAATATGAATATGATCTTGTTTTTATTTAATTTCATTTTCTAAAACCTCAGATAAAATATAAACTTAATTATATAGGTTACCGATATTAAAAGCAGTGAAAATCGGGGTGTTACATATGCCACCACTCTTCCTTCTTGCATGAAGACACAACCCAATCCTTGATATGACGCATCACAGTATACGTCAAAACGTTCGAACGGATTTGGTAAAACCAACACCGGCGATGTGGTCAACCTCCGCTTCAGCTCTAAGAAACTCAGCTCTAAGAAACTCTGCTCACAAGCTTCCGAACACTCAAACCCCTTCCCCTTTCTCTTCAACTACGTCATAGGCACTGCAATTTTAGAGAATCCCTCGATAAACCTTCGGTAGTAGCCCGCCAAACCAAGGACACTGCGAACCTCTCTTACAAATTTTGGGCTTTCCTACTTAACCACCACCTCGACCTTAGCTGGATCCACCGTGATTCCATCCTTATTGATCATCTGTCCAAGAAACTGTACTTCTTCCATCCATAACTCACACTTGGGTAGCTTCGCATAAAACTGCCTGTCCTTCAGCACCTGCAGCACCGTTCAAAGATGCTCTTAATGTTCCTCTTTACTTCGAGAGTAAATAATGATGTCATCGATAAACACGACAACAAACTTATCTAGGAACGGTCGAAATATCCTATTCATATAGTCCATGAACATAGCTGGAGCATTTGTCACACCGAAAGGCATAACCAAAAGCTCGTAGTGCCCATACCGACTTCAAAAAGTAGTCTTCGGTATATCCTCCTTCTTCATCCTGATTTGATGGTAACCAGATCGCAGGTCGATCTTGGAAAACATAGTTGCTCCCTTCAACTGATCCATCAAATCGTCTATTCTCGGCAACGGATACTTGTTCTTTATCGTCACTTTGTTCAACTGACGATAGTGCACACATAACCTTGAACTTCCGTCCTTCTTTTTGACGAATAGTATCGGCGCTCGCCATGGCGATGTGCTAGGTCTGATAAACTCTTTGCCTAGCATCTCATCCTATTATTTCTTCAACTCTGCTAACTCTACTGGAGACATTCAATAAGGTGCTATCGAAATAGGACCAGTTCCTAGTACAAGATCTATGGCGAACTCGATCTCCTTCTCTGGCAGCAACCCTGGAACATCATCCAGAAACACCTCTGGGAATTCCCGCACAGTAGGTAGCGCTCCCACACTCGGAGTTTCCTTCGCTTCCAAGGAGAACAACACTACGTACTATTCAGATTGTACACCCTTTGGAATACCTTCATTAGCAGGCGTCAATCTAGATAGCTCGAAAATAATAAAGGGTTTTTTTTGCACAGTCAAGTACCACATGGTTGGCCGAAAGCCAATCTATACCTAAGATAACATCGATCTGCTACATAGGCAAACCGACTAGGTCAACAAAGAAATGTCTGTTTTATATTGTGATAGGACATTTTAAGCATACAAACAGGGTAGTCAACGAATCACCCATAGTTGTGGAAACAGTAAGATCATACGGTAAAGACGAAACTGGTAACCCTAAGTGATCCATGCACTCCAAAGAAATAAACGAATGGGTAGCCCCAAAATCAAATAACACAGATAAGAGCTTGCCTGAAACTAAACACTTACCTTGAATCAAATCCGGGCATCAAGAGGATTCAGCTCCCTTCACGGCAAACACTCTACTTGTGGCTTGTGGTCTTGCAACTTGTCCAGCCACCCCAGATGGTCTTGCACTTCCATGCCTACAGTCCTTCGCCATATGTCCTAGTTTTCGGCATGCATAACAAGTCATCATCCTCCCTGGTACTTGACTCTTGCAATCTCGTGCCATGTGTGGGTCCCCCACACTTAAAACATCTGTGCAACCCCTGAGTTGCACTCGATCTCTGACTTCCGGTATGTCCTGCCTTCTAGGTTGGCCTCTGGTAAGGTCCTCGACTGCTCTGGAACTTTCCACCCCTACCTCTCTAGTTACTGCGGATGGGTCCCCTACTGTTAACTCTCTCCACCTCTCGATGTTCTCTATGGCCGAACACCGATTAAGCATCTCGGGGAATTTGCCAGTGGCACAATTGCTTCTAGACCTCGTACTTTAAATCATCTTCAAACCTGCGGCACATCCATTCCTCATCCGGATACCACTGGTAGAATTCTGAAAACTTGAGCAGCGCCTCGAACCTTGCTGCGTATTCCCCTATTGACATATTACCCGCTTCAGACTCTTGAATTCCTTGTCTTTTTCCCTCCTGATCATCCTGGGAAAATATTTCTCTAGGAAGCACTCCCGGAACAATTCCCAAGTTATGGCTCTTCCTTCCGTCTCAAACAGTCTCTACTTTCCCTTCCACCACATTTTTGCCCCTCCAACTAGCATAAAAGAGGCATAGGAGACTTTATGAGCTTCATCACCGTGTGTGGTTGCAAAGATCTTCTCCAACTCTTGCACCCATAGCTCTGATCCTTCTGGATTGTAGTCCCCGTTGAACTGAGGAGGTTTCCGCCTCATGAAAGCATCTAAACTAGCGTTCTCGTATTGATTCTCATGAGTCAGTTGAATAAGTTTTGCATTCTGTTGAGTTTATTGTAACATTGCTACAACCATGTCCCTCATAGTCCTGAGGGTCTCCAAAGATTCAGCTCCATTCCTAGTATGTGAAGCTTCAACCTCTTAACCTCCATTCAACTCGGTCCTACCTCCGCCTATACCTCTACCTCTACCTCGAGCCATTGGTTCCTGATTTAATTAACCGTTAGCTAAATAGTCAGACATGATAAGCAACATAAATATATATATCTACTTATCATTCAGCACAAAGCATCAAAACAATCGATTGCATTCCTTTTACCCTTCTAGACATAGTCATACACTCTCGTAGAGATGACAACTTAGCCAGCTCAACTTCCTAACACCCGCAGTTTTGGTCCCTGACACTCAATTATCATAGTAGCATATGAGACGACCCCATATATATTGAAGTCATCCTATTAGCCTCAGAACGTTCTCAATGCTCTGGTACCACCAAAATGAGACAACCCCACATACATGAAGTCGCCCTATTAGTCTCAGAACATTCTCAATGCTCTGATACCACCAAAATGATACAACCCCACTTACATAGGATAATCCCATTGAACCCTACTTACAGTATCAGTTATAACTTAACGATGAAATTACGTGCTTATAAAAACAAACGATAGCGAACATCCAACATAAACGCGCACATGCATCAGAGTAGAACACAGCAGGAAAAGATAAAGTAATATATATACTGTAATATACGTGGTTGCCCCATCGGTAGGGCTATTGTACTACACACATGAAATTATGCAACTGAAAGCTTAAAAGTAAAACAAATACATCCAAAAGGGACTCTAGTGCTCACGCTGGCATGCTCTCCCCATCCCCTCGCAAAAATACATCAAAATAGTCTCACATCATGCCCTACAACAGACGCACTGGTGACGTCACGTCCTCAATGACATGAGAGTCAAGAGCTACTATATCCTTCCCTAAACGTGCGCCTATAAACCCGCAAGGGCACGTAGTCCGAGGAGGAGCTACACATAACAATCTGCCTACGCCTGGCGGCCCTCAGTTACCGCTTTGACCTCCTGCACTTCCTCTAAGCACGAATCCTCTGCGATTGGTCATGTGAGATTATGCTGGGGCAGCCCACATAAAGTTCCACTCATGCTGCCTGGGTGGGTGACATATCTATGGAAAGGGAAGGAACTGGACTACTCTATACGATCCCTTGATGTCTGCCTGTGGTGGAGTATCGCTCCGGAACAGGAAGCTCACTGGCCCAGTGTACACCGTCAAAAACGTAGAGGGGTCCACGTGCCACCCCTGCTCGTCGTCGTAGACGATCTCAAGCTCGCCTAGCACCGGGATCCTCGGTGTTGTCCAGAGGAAGGGATGCATCCTCGAATCCATAACCATCCTCTGCTAGCTTGTCGTCTATTCCCTTCAGTGTGGGCATCCTCAGGAGTGGTGATCGCCACGTCTATGCCACGCATCACGTGCGTGATGACACGTGCACCTCCACGCTTCCCCTCTTCCACGCTCTAACGTGGTAGTTGAGACGACCCCACTTACGTAGGATAATCCCATTAGACGCTCTCAAAACTTAACCTCACTCTCTCTTATACCTTATAACATAGCCGGAAAAATTTCACTTCAAAAGTTAAACAGATAAGAACTTACTACAATAACATACCTCATCACAATCATGAGAAAACATATATTCACAAATACATCATGGAAGACACATGAACATATTAAGCACACAATCATCAAACACAACCATCTCTCGAGTACAGTCAACCTCAAAGTATCACGACTAGGGATCATCGCCTCTTCTACAACAGTCAACCTTAAACTATCACAACTAGAGATCATCGTCTATTCTACAACAATCAACCTCAAACTATCACAACTAGTGATCATCATCTATTGTACAACAATCAACCTCAAAGTATCACAACTAGGGGTCATCGCCTATTCTAGATGCACAACTAAGTTCCTGGCCCTTGGAAATACTATCCTCCAACTCAACTGTGAAGTAGTCCTCTTCCAAGGTAGGAAGTCACCCTCCAACTATAAGGGCATAGAGTCGGTAGTCCAGGTTACTGGTTCCCAGGACATCTCCCAGAACGTCCACTCAACCTCGTGCGACAGTCACTCAAACTGTTGTTGCAACTGTACACATGGCTCCCTATACACAACCACTCAAACTGCTATTGCAACTGTACACACGGCTCTCTGTACACAACCACTCAAACTGCTGTTGCAGCTGTATACAGACCAGCTCATATGATAGCCACTCAAACTGCTATTGCAGCTATTCATACAGCTCCTTGTAACAACCACTCAAACTGCTGTTGCAATTGTCACAAGTCCCGACCTCGCGTGATAACTGCTGGCAAGCTGCTGTGGGAAGTGTACACACGTCACCTTATACACAACCACTCAAAATGCTGTTGCAATTGTGTACCAGCATATATGATAGCCACTCAAACTGCTGTTACAGCTAGTCATATAGCCCCCTTGTGACAACCACTCAAACTGTTGTTGCAATTGTCACAAGTAATCAACCTCGTGTGATAACTGTTCAGACAGCTATTGCAGTAAATCTCGCGGTTTTCCGCCGCAACAATGCAAATGCTATGATTATGCATCCATCATTTCAACAACAACTTAACTAATGCCTCAAAGTCCACATCCTCCAACTACGAGGATGCTGCTCTCCAACTATGAGAGCCACTTACAACATAGATCCACAATCATTATCCTGTAATCCCTAACAACATTTCAATCGTCATCCTATAATCCTTAACAACATTCCAATCATCTCCAAAGTCAATCATTCTCATATAATCCTAACCATATACCAATCATCTCCAAAGTCAACCAAGATCATATCAGTCACAAACACATCACATGTCATAGCATGTAGTATAGCACTCTTATAAGCATACCAAAATGCAATTAAGCATGTTATCAATCACCACAATTAATTTATTATCACAAACATCTCATCTAGCATGTTATCGTGTAGGACATCATTTAAGCATGTTATCAATTGCCACAAATAATCATGTTATCAATCATCACAAATGCCACAAGTAAACACACATCACCACTAGTAGGGTTTGAGGAGCCCTACACATGTTAACAATTATATACTACGCTTACGATTCCCAGATATATGAGTTTTCTTCCTCCTCACTTGGTAATTTGTTCCCGTACACTCTTATATTCACGGACAGCCTTGACCCTCAATCTCATGAACACAACGAGCACAACCACAACCATGAAGCTCCCCAACACTTCCAAAGATAGAGAACAGCGGCTGGACTTCGGCGAAGGCATATTCAAAAGTTAGCTCAAGAGTCTAGGGAAAAGGTATCAAAAAAAGGATACGGTGAGAGATCCATATCTTGAGCTACAGCCATTTTATTTAAATTCTGAACGGCGAAGATGAAGATCAACGTGCTCTAAACCTACTTCCCAAATTTCAGCCCGATCCAACGGTTAATGAATCTCTGGCGATGGTTTTACTATAGCAGGTTAGGTGATATACTGGATGAGTTTCTCGCATTCTAGGACTACTGTGTAAGCTGCATATCTCCCACTCTAGACCTTTAACTGAAACTCCGAATGGTGAAACTAAAGAACCACATATTCTGAACCTCCTTACCAAGTTTGAGCTTGATCCAACGGCTGATGAACTTATGCCAACTATCTTACTGGGACTGCTTCAACCAAGCTTCAAGGCTTCCAACAATGGTTTCACTTTTGCTTCCACCTTGCCTTCTCTTTCTTCTAGCTCACGAAAATATGGAAGATGAAGCTTATGTTTTTGTTTTCTCATTCCATTATATTACTTCCTCCTAGATGACGAAGATGATCAAGCTTGTCAAGTTTACTTCTCAAAGTTCTTGAAGATTCCTTCAAGAATGGAGAGAAATTGAAGTAAGAACCTTGAAGACATTGAACATGAAGAAGAAAGAGAAGTGAAAGAGGAATGGATGAGGGGAATGGCGTGGGCTATATATATAGGAAAGGTAAAGATGTGATAAAACTTACTTAAGGGAAAAAAGGGCATTTCCTTTAGGGGCAAAATTGGAATTTCGCACTAGGTCATCATTACACTTGGTGAATCACCCATGTGACTCACCTCTAAGCCATCATTACTATGGTGACTCACCTATGTAATGATTTCTTTAGAGATATGGATAAGGTGAGGTGGCTTGAAAGCGACCTTGTGCTTATCCGTTACCGGTTCCGGTAATCCCATACGTAGACCGGGTTTCGTTTGAATCGTCAACGCAAACCTTAACCATAATTCTCTACCAATAATGTAGAGTAAGAATATATCTGGGTTGGATTCAAAAAGCGGACACGTAGAGATAAACTCAAACACTGGACGAGAGACGCGGTTCCTGAATATGACTAGTCAGTGGATGAGTCATCACCATGACTCATCACTATCATAATTACCCCACCATGACTCACCACCATGAGTCATCCATGTCATGATTACTTTTCGAAAGTAGTCATGATTACTTCTCCAAAATATCTTGATATTTACAACTTTGCCACTGTGACTCAAATAAGATTCGTATACTTTACTGATGTGAAAATTGGGATGTTACATTATACCCACGCTCTAACTTCAACGGTCAACGTTTGAGCGTGGGGTTTCTCCATATTTAAACGTTGGACGCTGATTTAGCCCATTCTTCCACTATTTTCCACTTTTTGGACTCATTCCAAGGCCAAATTATCCCAAATTTAAACCATGGCTTTCTCAACACATAAGGAACATAATTAAGCCCTTAAACATGTTTAAATAATGTCCTATACACTAATCAAGAAAACGGGGTGTTACAAGAGGTAAGGCTAGTCTAGAGAATCCTTCTATGAACTTCCTATAATACCCTGCCAGCCCTAGGAAACTCCTCACTTCTGTCACTACTTTAGGTTGCTTCCATCCTAGCACTGCATCGCCCTTACTAGAGTCAACCGCCACACCACTCCTAGAGATGGTATGTCTTAAGAACTTCACCTCACCAAACCAAAACTCACACTTTCTGGCTTGGCATACAAATGCTCTTCCCTCAAGATTTGTAACACTAACCTAAAATGCTCCTCATCACTAGTGGAAAATATGGTTTTAACGACATGATTTAACGTTGGTTAAGTTAAAGCGGATGTTAAAAAAGGGCGGTGGCAATACCGTAAATAATTTGTTCACCACTGGTGGAAAATATGGTTTTAACGACATGATTTAACATTGGCTAAGTTAAAACGGATGTTAAAAAAAAGGCGGTGGCAGTACCGTAAATAATTTGTTCACCACGAGCATTTTTAACGTCGATTATTAAGAAAACAGATGTTAAAATTAAAACAAAGACTTTTAACGTCGGTTGTTCTAATAAATGATGTTAAATAATAACTTTCTAACGTCGGGGTTTACAATAACCGATGTTAAAAGATGATTTTAACGTCTGTTTCTTATATAACCGATGTTAAAAGAAGTTTCTAATTTTTAGAACATTAAGTCCCGCCCACCTTCCCTCTTCACCTTTCACTATTCCAACGTCTCTCTCTCTCAAAACCTCACTCTCTCTACCACTGAGACCATCGCTCCCGCTGTTGTTACAACCTTCGTGCCTCATTCTGGCCGGTATCCTTTCTCTTCTCCCTCTCTCTCTTTTCTCCATTCTCTTCCCCTTTCTTTTCTCATTTAGGTCATTTTCTCGCCTCAAGTCTGCAATCCTCACCGTCGTCATTCTTCCGGCCACCATTCAGTCTTGCTTCCTAAAGGTAAGCTTCCATTAAAATCTATTATTTCTCATTTAAGTTTTGCTTAGGTTTTGCTGGTTTGGAAATGATTTGATTTGATTTAATTAAAAAACTAGTTTACATGTTTGGAACTCATTATAAAAAAATAGATTTGAATTGATTTACTAGCCACATTTTTTGCTTCCTAAAATGTAAGCTTCCTAAAGGGAAGCTTCCAATATATTGACAGTTTTTGCTAACTAAATGTAAGCTTCCAATATATTGGCATTTTTTTCTTTCTATATATCCACATTTTTTGTTTGGTAAACACTGAAGGGACAGCCTTAATCCAAATTTCCCATACAACCACTCCACACCCCTTCTCTAAATGTCCCATATTTACACTATTTGGATATATAGGTTAGGTTATTAGGGTATTGAAGGTTAGGCTTTGTCTTGAGCTTAAGGATAGGTTAGGTTATGTTTAGGACAATATTGCCATGAAATTATCTTGGTTTATAGGGTTCAAATATTAGTGCTTTTCCAATATCCTCCCACTGTGCTTATATTGGATTTATGTATGTATATCTACAGAACCTATCTAGTTATGGATCGCAGTTGGATGGTTAGTAAACGCACAAATGACGAGTATCGGAAGGGAGTGGAAGATTTTATAGAATTTGCTCAAAAAAATGTTTCTGGTAGTAATGGAAAGTTTTGTTGTCCTTGTGTCAAATGTTTGAATATAAGGAAATGTGAAGTTAAGGATATACGTAGTCATCTTATTTGTAACGCGATTTGCTTGAGTTATACAAGATGGATATGGCATGGTGATGTCTTGTTAAATAACAAGCTAAGTGTATCCCAAAGTGAGGAAGTTGACATAGATATGGAGGATGATCGACTAGAGGGCATGATCCGTGATATTGGACAAGAGTCTTTTCAGCAAGCACATGTGTATGATAATTTGTGCAGTGATGCGGATAATCCTTTGTTTCCATGGTGCACTACTTATACACGGTTGTCGGCGGTGTTAAAATTATTCTGTGTGAAGGCAAGAAATCACTAGTGTAGAAAACACTTTTAACATTGGTTAAAAATGACTTTTAACATCGGTTGTTTTAGTGATGTTAATTCAGGAGATGTTAAAAGTGTGACTTTTAACATCGGTCAATAACCGATGTCAAAAGTCACTTTTAACATCGGTTCTAAACGTAGCCGATGTTAAAAGTGGACTTTTGACATCGGTTGAAGGCCACAACTAATGTTACTTTTAACATCGGTTCTGTGAACAATTGATGTTAAAAGTGTACTTTTGACATCGGTTTAATCCAGAACCGATGTTAAAAGTTATTTTTTTAAAAAAAAAAACTGGTTTGATTTCATAATTCCTTTTCCTCCCTGCAAAATTAGTACACACTATACATATATCCAGAATACAAAAATCAGTACAACAAGTCCAGAAGTCCAGAATTCAACAATATATAAACATGAACTGTATATATATAATATATATATATATATGTTTTCAACAAACATAAATCATAAACCCTAAACTTATAAATCTAATTTAAGATATTTAGTATAGTCAAAAAAGAATTGTACAAAATGCTCCCTCATGTCTTTAAACGCTCTGACAAAAGTGATAGAGGTCGGCGAATTTCAGCATGAAATTCATCATCTATATCCATGAAATCATCTTGTGGAACAACAACAAATGTATCATGCATTTTGGCCTCGAAGGAATGAATTAATATATCAATATCACATGAATTAACAGGAACATGTAGAAGATAGAGTAATACTAGTTGGACAAAGTAGATTTCTGAATTTATTACTAAGGGCAGTATGTAAAAGAGCGTACCTGATTGACAAATTTCTGTCTCCTTCACTAAAATGTGCATTGACAGCTTCATTAAGATTACCCCATTCTCCTGACAAGAAACAATATTTACAGATGATGACGAGAGACCTAAACATACGGGCAAACAATATTTCCTGCAAACTCTTTATAAAGTATTATACAATCTAACCATACGTTTGAAAATAAAAGAAACTAATACAAGCACAACTAATAAAAATATAATTCATCAAGTTCAAGCAATTTCGCCAAAAAAATTAAAAAAATATCAGGCAATAGTAATTATGATTGTATAATGATCGAAGCTCATTTATCAGGTTGACAAACAAAAGCATCTAGAGAATAAAAAATCCTGACTCAAACAAACAACAACCAAAATACATTCCAAATGCATGTGGGTAACTGCTCACTACGCAATGCATAGAAAAAAACCCTAACTATAACCAATTAATTACTTTATTTTCATTCAATTACAATTGAAATGCAGAATATAGTTTAAACGTGAAAGGATTCAAATAAAAAAGAAAAGAAAGAAACTTAACCTGGAGCTTTTGTACTGCGACTGCTTCAGATAAGCCCTAATGGTAGGATTTGAGGGTTTCGTCCAAAACAAGGTAAATCCCTAAACCAAAATAAGAGAAATCCCGAAATCCTTAAATCTAAACCAAAAACGTAAACCAAAAACAAAAACCAATGAAGAAACGCAGTGGTGTGGAGGACTTATAGTGGCAGAGATTATGGACCTCGCGGCTCGCGACGGTGTTCTCTTCTGGCGATGGACCTCACAATGGTCACGGTGGCTCGCTAGGGGGATGGCTGAAGAAATGCGGTTGCCAAACGGCGAGAATGAGGGCTTGCACAGAACATAGATGATGAGTAGCGGGAGTACCATACACGATGAAGAGAGAAACGCGCGAGACTTAAATTTAAAATTTTGACATTTAACATCGGTTAGAAAAGGAACCGATGTTAAAACTCACTTTTTAACATCGGTTGCTTTTTAACCGATGTTAAAAGTCACTTTTTAACACCGGTTAAAAAGCAACCGATGTTAAAAGTTTGTTCCATCAACCATTTATTTACAAGTTTGCCACCGCGTCTACTTTTAACATCGGTTTTAAAAATAACCGATGTTAAAAGTGTGTTTACTCAACCATTTATTTACAATTTTGCCACCGTCTCCATTTTTAACATCGGTTTAGAAATAACTGATGTTAAATCCTGACGTGAAAAAGGTATTTTCCACTAGTGAATTGGTGGAGTGATAAAAGCTTCAGCGAATTGCTTGAGTTGTTGAAAGAAATGATTCCCGAAGGCAACACACTGTCAGGCCGTAACTATGAGACGAAGAAGGTATTGTGTCCATAAGACATTATTATGCCCTTGGAACACGATGGCGCTGTGAACACCCCTATTTTTGCATTCATTGGTGAAGATATGAGACATATATGCGTTGATGGTCAATTGATAGCCAATACGGTTCTAAGTATCTGGTGCACGTAAGTACATTTTGTCACCTTATATTGCATCTTAGGTATTTCAATATTATAATTTGTTTCAATATATTACGTAATTAACATCAACTTATTTCATATCTTAGGTATATGCATCGCCTAACTCTTGAAAGGGGCAACAATATTGTTTATGGATTCTTAGACCGCGACATCACTATGGGTTATTTCTGCATTAATCACAAGGCGATTAGTGGATACATACAGAACCTACTTTGTAACATCCCGATTTTCTATAACTCTAGTCGAGCTGGTTAACTTCAATTAGGGCTTTGGATACTTGCTTGAATTGTTTGGTGTTAATATAAGGCTTAGTTTAAAGCTTAGGAATAGGCTTGAAAAAGATTGGAAGTGCCTAAGGTGTTAAATGAGAAACTGTGGAAGTCAAGAGTTTGGAAGGCTCTTCCCAGCTGAGCAGCACGCTCAAGCGTGGGAAGGGAGCACGCCCTACATCTTTTTATATTGTATTTAAACAATGTTTTCTTGGTTTTGATATTGCCCTAGGGTTAACAATGTCGTTTATACGTTCGTTCCAGGATTAGGGCAAAGTTCGAGAGATCGCACGAGGATTGGTTCTTAGTGCTTGAGGCTGCGAGGAAACAGCCCCTGTCTTGGTAAGTTTTCCCCTTCAATTTCATGGCTGCTTCCTTTGCTTCATTGATTCAGACCCTAGGATCGTTTGCTGTTGTTTTTGTGATTATTTCTGCGTTTCTGGCTGTTTTTGGACCCCGTGCGTGTGCTCGGGCCATTGTTGGCCCAATGTGCATGTCGGGGGTATCTTTGGCAGTGTTGAGGAGCTGTGCATTTGATTCGTTGAAAGGCGTACGAGGTTGCCGGTTGTAGAGCTGCAGTTGAGAGTTGAACGGAAATACACGTAAGCTGTTGAAGTGGGGGAAAGAATCACACTCGTCGGGGAGGCAAGAGTAGAGTAGAATATTATGATAAGGGTAAGGGATCCTAAACACTTGTGTAACCGATAAAACCTAAGTCCACATTGGTAATTACCGTCAAATGGTACCAATGTAGGGTTAGGCATTGTAGCTCCGTAGGTTGATACTATGTTGATCGAGGTTGTATACTTAACATGATTATATGCCTGCTATACTGTATTTGTGAATACGTGTTTTACCACGCATGTGACAATATGCTTTATCGTCCTATATGGTGATGTTATGGTCTATGATTTATTGCCTCATTCGATGATATGATGATAATATGCGGTGAGACAATATGATATGGCATGCATGACTGTTGGTCTGCCTAGAGCTAAGAGATGATCATTGTGGATTGGGTGATGTGTGAGATAAGATCATTCGGTGGAAATAAGCTACTGCACTCAACCTGGTGAAATGATTGAGCACTATGGATAGTCGTGAGCACTCTGCTTGGTAGGGAGTGCTGGTGTTCAGTGTGTTAGGTGACCGGGTTGAGTTGCTAAGCAATTGATTGGGATGAGTCGTGAGGATTCATGCTAGATTTGCATCATGCGATGATGTCACAATCGCGTACATCTGGGATTACGCGAGGTCAAACCGAAACTACAGATAGATGCTTGGTAGATCTACTGTGAGCTTCTGAGATCTTTGATGCTCCTTCTGACACCGGGACAACTATTCCTATCGGGAATGGGGAATAGTGTCACCCTCCTTGGTAGGGGGTGAGCATCCTTCTTTGTAGGGAATGTAATGTACTCGTGAGTGTAGCAGAACTTGCTGCTCGGGTGACGTTTGACTTTCATCTTGCTTGGTAGGGGATGAGTATTCTTCTTGGTAGGGGATACGTTGTCACATAGGAATGTGGCCGCGTCTTCATGGAAGGTCTAGGTGCATGAGAGTGTAAGACCAGTTGCTAAGTTCAATAAACCCCGAGGATGGTTGTTGGTGGTTGTGCTATTAATATATCTGCCTTACCTTTATCCCTATCTGTGATGAGATGTAATTCTTATCCCCTATTATTCCTATATTGTATGTACTCTTATCATTGTAAGAAGACCCGGTAGCGGAGCCAGATGATGAAGGACTGGATGGCACTCCGTACAAGCCCGAAGCTGGTGGGAGAGCTATAGATCCCAATCTTGGGAGGTTCTAAATGGCTGTACAACGGGTACGAGCGGAGAGAATCCATCATCTAGGCTGGAGTAGAGTGTATTAGCATACTAAGTATATATGGCCAGTGAGTCTAACTTTTGTGGTATTTTGGGCAAGGAGAGGAAGTCGTCTGTATGTGTTTATACCATGCTTTCCTCTTTATGGTTTATGCTACTCTGATAATTATGTGTTACATGTACAGTACATATACAGCATGTATGTATGTTTAAAGTTTTAAATACCCTCGTACATGTAATAAGCACGCTAACAATTATAACTTAATCAGGATTAGTTAACTAGGTTCTTTAATGAGGCAAGGGGACATCTCATTTGGTGGTATCAGAGCAATTTGATTCTAACAAATACTGTGGAGTATGGAATCATAACTGCGAGTCTTGGAAGTTGTTACTGGCCTTGTCTAGTTGGACCCACAACAGGCGTTGACTATGCTTAGATGTTGGATAGAGTGTCCATTGCACAAGTTATCATGCGTGATAACTTTTTTATTCATAAGGCATATAGTAAGTTTACCTGTTCAGTAATATTATATGTCTAATGAATCAGAGCTAATAATTTCATTTACAGGAAATTAAATGGCTCGAGGACGCGGTAGAGGAGCCCAAGGTAGAGAACGTGGTGGAAGGGCCACAGAGGCAACACCTGAACCAAGGAATGAACACAGAGAGACTTCCCACACGGGTGGTGGGGTGGAATCCACTCAGGCGTCAAGGGCAATCAAGGAGTTCACAACTGCCATGCTGCAGCAGGCGCACCAGATCGCTGAACTTTTGCACACGGCCATGCAACAGCAACAGAGGCAGAATCAGAGGCATGATGTGGATGCAGAAGATACAGGACTGACAACTTTTCTAAAAGGGAAGCTGCCACAGTTTAATGGTGACTTCGATCCGGAGGGTGCAGAGCTTTGGATACAAAAACTAGAGAAAATCTTTGCTGCTATGCATTGTCGTGAGGACCGTAAAGTGACATATGCATCGTTCGTGCTAACAGGAAGTTCCGAGCTCTGGCGAAAGGGAAAGCGAAGGATGTTGGAAGGAGAGGGCAGAATAATCAACTAGGAGTTATTCCGAGAGTGGTTTCTGGAAAAGTACTTTCCTCGACTGATGAGGAGAGAGAAAGAGAAGGAATTTATGAGCGTGAAACAAGGAGGCATGTCTGCGGGAAAGTACGCGGGAAGGTTTAAAGCTTTATTTAGGTTCTAAGAGTTCTACCAGAGGTGCCCGGAAGAGGAATGCGTATGCCGTCGGTTTGAAGACGGGCTGAAGTACGAGTTACAGCGGATGATAGCACCACTGAACATCTCAAGGTTCCCAGAGTTGTTGGAAAGATGTTCTGTGATCGAGAACATAGATAGAAAGAGAGAATCGTAGTAGCAACAAAGGAGCGGAGGACTGATAAGAGGCAACAGTTATCAGAAAGGCAAGGGCAGAAGGGGTAGGCCCTAATCTAGAGGAAGACCATATGAGCGCCCAGTCACTATAGGAGGAGCGGGAACTGGAGAATCTGAAGCGGTACAGTTGAGACCGCAAGGATGCTTTAGATGTGGGTGTTCGTATCTCATCAAAGACTGTATAGTGAGTGGAGACCGTCAATGTTTTCATTGTGGTAAGATAGGCCACTTTGCTGGAGACTGCACACAGTGAGCTCAACAACAGCAACCCGTTGCTGGGAATCAAGGAGCAGGGGCAAGACCACAATCAATAAGATCGCAAGCGACAAGACGACAAGCTACGGGAAGGGTGATTACCGTGAGAGGAGCTAAGTCCTCTCGATCCCCTGATCTCATTCAAGTTATGTGCTTATTGTCAGGTAAACTGTTGTCCGTGTTGTTTGACCGGGGAGCCACTCATTCATTCGTGTCTCTTGAATGTGTGAAACACTTGAAATTTTTTGTGTCTTTACTTCGATATAATCTGACTGTTTCTACTCCTACTAATGATTCCTTGACTACCAAGTTTGTTTGCTTAAAGTGTCCAATTGTTGTAGAAAATAGGCCTTTTCTTGTCGATCTAGTTTGTTTTCCAATGCAACAATTAGATGTTATCCTAGGTATAGATTGGCTCTCAGCCAACAATATACTGTTAGACTGTGCTAGAAAGACCTTAGTATTCCTCGAGCAACATAGTTTGATGCCTGCCAATCGTAAGAATCTTCAAGGAGGTAATGGATCTCAGAAATACGTGATGTTGTTCTCCGCGGAAGTGAAAGAGGTTCCCGAAACAAGTTCTTTGCCTGTGGTGAGAGAATTTCCAGAGGTATTTCCAGAAGATGTTTCAAGATTGCCACCTGAGAAGGAGATTGAATTTGCAATAGACCTAGTACCTTGGACCAGACCAATCTCAATAGCACCATATAGAATGTTGCTGGCAGAGTTAGAAGAATTCAAAAAGCAACTAGATGATATGATGGGAAAAAAATTCATCAGGCCAAGCGTTTCGCCATGGGGAGCACCCGTTCTGTTTGTTAAGAAGAAGAATGGGAGTTCAAGATTATGTGTTGACTACCGACAGCAGAACAAGGTAACTATCAAGAACAAGTATCCTTTGCCAAGGATAGATGACTTGATGGATCAACTCAAGGGAGCAGGTGTATTTTCCAAGATTGACTTGAGATCTGGCTATCATCAAATCAGAGTTAAGAAGGATGACGTACCAAAGACGGTGTTCAAGACTCAGTATAGACATTACAAGTACCTAGTTATGCCTTTCGGCGTAACCAATGCTCCAGCGGTGTTTATGGACTACATGAACATAATTTTTCGACTGTTCCTAGATAAGTTTGTTGTTGTATTCATTGACGATATCCTCATCTACTCAACAACTCGAGAGGAACATGAGGAACATCTCCGTATTGTGCTTCAAGTGCTAAGAGATAGACAGTTTTATGTGAAGCTATCAAAGTGTGAATTCTGGCTATAAGAGGTACAGTTTTAGGGCATGTGATCAATAGAGAAGGTATAGCAGTGGACTTGGCAAAAGTAGAGGCAGTAGTCTAGTGGGAAAGTCAGAAGACGGTTAGTGAAGTAAGAAGTTTTCTTGGATTGGCTGGATACTACAGAAGGTTCATAGAAAGCTTCTTGAAGATTGCACTACCCATGACATAGTTGACAAGGAAAGGCAAGACATTTGAGTGGACAACATAATGTGAAGCTAGTTTCCAGGAGTTGAAGAAGAGGTTGACTGCGTCACCAGTATTTGTATTACTAGACCCTTTGGGGGTAGTTTGAGGTGTACTGCGATGCATCATATCAAGGACTAGGATGTGTGCTCATGCAAAAGGAGAGAGTTGTAGCTTACGCTTCAAGATAGTTGAGGATTCATGAAAGGAACTATCCGACTCATGACTTATAGTTAGCAGCGATAGTATTCGCTCTGAAGAAATGGAGGCACTATCTCTACGGGGCCAAGTTTAGTGTCTACAGTGACCATAGAGCCTGAGGTATTTGTTCGACCAAAAGGAGCTCAACATGAGGCAGAGGAGATGGATGGAGTTCATCAAGGACTATGAATTCGAGCTGCATTACCATCCAGGGAAGGCTAATGTGGTGGCAGATGCTCTGAGTAGGAAATCGGTGAATGTATCTACTATGATGATCAAGGATCTAGAGTTGGTGGAGCAGTTTAGGGATTTGAATCTGGGAGGACAACGGTTCAAAGATAGGATGTGCCTAGGAAGACTCACTTTTTTTTTTAATAAAAAATAGGGCCTCATTAAAACCTTATGATGCAAAACCCTCCTTAAGGGAAAAAACATCATAAAGGAAAAAGAGCACCCATACTTTTATTAAAACAAATGAAAAAGAGTACAGAAAAACAATGGGGGGACATAAAACCAAAACCCATTGAAGCAAAATTACTTAAACTTATAACTAGGTAAACCAATTCTATTTCTATAAAAATCCTCATTGATGGAAGATGGAATGGTGTTCCACCAATGGAAACCAGAAAAATTAAAACCAAGAGAAGCAATTGTATCTGCACAGCTATTTCCCTCTCTATAGATATGGGAAACCCGAAAAACCATCCTAGAAGTTAAAGATAAACAATTTTTCCACCAGTTCCTTAAATCCCAAGGAACAATGTCAAGAGACTTAAAAGCTAGAATGACTAACATAGAGTCACACTCCAACCAAAGGTTATGCCAACCTTTTTTAAAAGCAATCTCAATAGCAAACATGGCACCATAAATTTCAGCTTGCAAAGAGTAACTCATTCCAAGATTAACTGCAAAACAACCCATAGATGCCCCACTTTTATCTCTGAACATACCACTGCAAGAAGCATAACCAGGAGAACCTTTTGCTTCCCCATCATTATTGCATTTAGTCCAGAAACAAGGATGGGCAATCCAAAACAACAAGGAGGGGAAGACTCACTATCTCCAGTTAATTTCTCAAAACAATTAAAGAGAAGCAGGAAGTGGACCAGTATCTCCAGAAGATGAAAGGGTTAATTCTCAGTCAGCGGGCTTCAGAGTTTAAGGTGGACACAAACAAAATCCTCAGATTCAAAGATAGAATCTGTGTACCGGACTATCAGGAGGTTCGGGGGATGATCTTGGAGGAAGCACATCAGAGTAAGTTAAGTTTCCATCCAGGTGCCACAAAGATGTACCCGATCTGAAGAAGATGTTCTGGTGGCCTGGAATGAAGAAAGAAGTTGAAGAATATGTGCTATCATGTTTGACATGTCAGAAGGCGAAGATTGAACATCAGAAGCCTGTTGGATTACTATAATCACTGGATATCCCTGAGTGGAAGTGGGATGGGATTGCAATGGATTTTGTGACCGGGTTACCAAAAACTCAGAAAAGGCATGACGCCATATGGGTGATCATTGATAGGCTAACAAAATGTCATCATTTCTTGCCTATTGGTGAAAGTTACACATTGGAGAAGCTGACGCAGATCTACATCAGAGAAATAGTGAGGCTGCATGGAGTACCTGCAATCATCATATCAGATAGAGATCCGAGGTTTACATCAAGGTTCTGGAAATAGTTTCATAGTGCATTGGGAACCAAACTGAGGTTAAGTTCAGCCTACCATCCCCAGACAGATGGTCAGTCAGAGAGGACAATCCAATCATTGGAGGATTTGTTGAGATCTTGTGTACTCGAGCATACGGGGAGTTGGGACGAATTCCTACCTCTGATCGAATTCACATACAACAACAGTTTCCACACAAGCATCGATATGGCACCATTTGAAGCTCTATATGGAAGGAAGTGTCGAACACCTTTGTGCTGGTATGAGATGGGAGAAAGTCAAATATTAGGACCGGACATGATTCAGCACACAACGGAACAAGTGAAGATGATCCGGGAAAAGATGAAGATAGCTTAGGAATGGCAGAAAAGTTACAGCCACAAGAGGAGAAGACCTATAGAATTCCAAGAGGAAGACCACGTCTTTCTGAAGGTTACACCTAGAATAGGTATTGGCAGAGCTATCAAGTCTAGGAATCTTACTACAATATTTATTGGGCCATTTCAAATTCTTCGCCGAATTGGTCCAGTAGCCTATCATGTTGTCTTACCTCCAAATCTGTCCAACCTTCACGATGTATTCCATGTGTGCCAACTCTGAAAGTACAATCCTGATCCTTCTCATGTCATCGAACCTGAGTCCATATAGTTGAGGGAAAACCCAGAGTATGAAGTCTGACCAGTAAGTATAGCGGATCGAAGAATTAAGGAACTTTGTGGTAAACACATTCCCCTAGTGAAGGTAGTGTGGGATAAAGTTATAGGAGATGCAACTTGGGACAGAGAAGTTGATATGCAAAAGCAATACCCTCAGCTATTCTAAGGTGTGCTAATTTTTTGGGACGAAATTTTTTTTAAGGGGGGTAGTAATGTAAAACCCCATTTTATTGATTAGTGTATGGGACATTAATTAAGCATTCTTAAAGGTATAATTAAGTTCCTTATGTATTGAGGAAACCATGGTTCAAATTTCAGACAATTTGGCCTTGGAACGAGTTCGGAAAGTGGAAAATCGTGGGAGAACAGAGTAAATCAGTGTCCAACGTTTAGATGTGGAGAAACCCCACGCTCAAACATTGACCATTGACGTCAAAGCATGGGTAGTTGCACGTCAAAGTGTGGAAGGGTGGACGCGTGGAGGTGCACGTGTTAGCACGCATGCGACGCGTGGCAGAGACATGGCGATCAGCGCCCCACGCTGAAGCATGGAATTTTCCCACATCCGAGCATGCCCATGCTGAAGCGTGGAGTTTTCCCACGCTCAAGCATGGACAGCTTGACAACATTACTTAACTTTTCTCTTCTCTTTCAACTTAGCATGAAAATCATTTTGTGTTTTACTGAGTTTCAGAGTTTAGAGAGAAGGCAGAGGCTCTAGAGAGAGAAAGTGAAGCTAGAGTGAGATTGGAGCATTGAGTGGTGATTCCAACTACACCATTATGATCAGGGCTTCGAGTACTACGAGTTCCACGGATTGGTTTCTCGATTTCTCGAAGGTAAGCTCGAATCTCACATTTCGACCTTAGTGTTTTTCGTGTTCTTCATGTTCTTCAAGCTTCTCCCTTGAATCTTCTTGGTTTTGGAATTGCCCTAGGGTTAACAATGTCGTTTATACGTTGTTTCCGTGATTAGGGCAAAGTTCGGGGGATCACGCAAGGACTGGTTCTTAGAGCTTGAGGCTGCGCGGAAACAGCCCCTGTCTTGGTGAGTTTTCCCCTTCAATTTTGTGGCTTCTTCATTTGGTTTATCGATCACCCTAGGATCGTTTGTTGTTGTTTTCATGATTGTTTTTTTGTTTTTGGCTGTTTCTGGACCCCATGCACGTGCTCGGGGCATTGTTGCCCCAATGTGCATGTCTGGTGGCAGTGTCGAGGAGCTATACGTTGGATTGGTTGAAAGGCGTGTGAGGTTGCCAGTTGTAGAGCTGCAGTTGAGAGTTGCATGGAAATACGCGCAAGCTGTTCAAGTGGGGGAAAGAATCACACTCGTCAGGGAGGCAAGAGTAGAGTAGAATACATTGATAAGCGTAGAGGATCCTAAATCCTACTAGTGGTTGAGTAACCGACAACACCTAAGTCCACATTGGCAATTACTGTAAAATGGTACCAATGTAGGGTTAGGCATTATAGGTTTATCACCGTAGGTGGATACTATGTTGATCCAGGTCATATACTTAACATGCTTATATAACTGCTATGTTGTATTTGTGAATACGATTTTTACCACACTTGTGATAATATGCTTTATCGTCCTATTTGGTGATGTTATGGTATATGCTTTATTGCCACATTCGATGATATGATGATAATATGCTATGAGTGTAACACCCCGATTTTTCAAGCTTTCTAAGATCAATATACGGTATGAATGAGTTTGTATTTTATCGGAGGTTCAAGAGAGTGAATTAAAATAAACTGAGACCATAGTCACGCTATATGCTATCGTAGGGAGTTAGGGTTAAATTTTGGGTCAAAAACTCAGACGGAGCCCGGTCTGCATTTTTCACTGACAGTATGATTTTACTGCTCAGATGACCGAATTTTGACTCGTGAACGAAACAGTTAGGCTTAGAATCGAATTTCCTACATTTTTGCTAAAATTGGTTTTCCGCACTAAAAAGCGGAATAATATAACTTATTCGAGCGAAATCTCAAACCAGGTGACGAATGGAGCTGGATAAGGATTTACCGGGACTCGCTAACGAATAATCTTGAAGTCATATCAGGTAAAGTCACATGGGAAAGCGTGCCAGTGTCATGATGGTTTTTAAAATATTTGAATGCGAAATGACCAAAATACGCTTGACCTTTTATGGAAATTACACTTAGGTCCTAAGGTGAAATGACCTTTCTACCCTTAAGTGAAAAAATGTGAGACCTCTTTATCCCTCCTTTCTCTTCCCCACACCCCCTCTTCATAAAAACACAAGTCCACTTCTTTCTTCTTCACTTCATTTTCCTACTTCACTTTCTCTCATTTTTCTTAAGGAATCTTCAAGAACTTTGAGAAGCAAAGTTGATTACTTCACTCATCCTCATCCTCATCCTCTAAGAGGTACAGACTCATTCTTGATCTCTCATTCTTCATATATCTCCATTGAAATCATGTGTTTTCAAGCTTTGTTCAAGTTGAACTTCAAACTTCATAAAACCATGAAAAATTGTAGAAAAATCCTTTTAATGTCAAGCCAATTTCTATGAGCTAGTTTCATTACCCTCTCTCATAATCCAAGAGCATGTAAACAAAAGAGTTCTCTAACCCGTATGGGCAAAGAAGGCCGAATCCCCCTCCTTTGGATGAATAGGGTTTTGTTCAAATTTTTGTCTAAGAAGTATTGATTAGGTTCTATCACACTCACAGGTCATTGAATCCAAGAGTATGTGATCAAAAGACTTCCCTAGCCTATTTAATTAAAGAGTGGCCGAACAAGCCATTTGGGCAAAACAAGAAATTTTGATCCAAGTTTGAATATAGAGACTTGTTTTGGTGTTAAGGATACCTAAGGATCCTTCATCCAAGAGATAGGAATTTTTAGACAACCCTAACTAATTTCGGGACCCTATGGCCGAACCCTAGGTGGAGGGGAATAAGGAAAATTATGTTGTTTAATATTGATGTTTGGATTGATTGTGTGTATGTAGTTGTGATTGAGTAATCGGACGAGTAATCGGGAGAATTCACGGATTGATCGAACGACTTTTACTCGGAGGATAACTTCAACAGGTAAGGAGATAAACCTGAGGAATTCAACTTCCGACAGCTGCGCGCTGTATTTGTTTATATGGTTTGTAATATTTTAAATGTGTTGTGTCGATGTGGAGTGATTTATTTTATGCTTGCTCAAATTTGGTTATGCCTGATTATGCATGATTTTGTGTTGTTATGCTTAATTACGGTTGCTGACGTTATTTGTGCTTGCCATGATTGATATCGTGCTAAGGGACCTAACATCGGTTAGGGTTCAAAAATGAGTAAAGTTAAAAGCTTCAAAAAGCTTGGAACATAAAATAAGAAAATAAAAGGCTAAGGTTTCAAAGGATTTTGAAAACAAAATGAATTGATATCTTTTTGGGAATGAGTAAAACCAAACATGCTTTATTAAGGAATGAGAAGACATAAAGGGAAAAACAACTTTAGTTCAAAAAATGTAAGGTTTTGAGGTAAAAAGTGTGTTTTGGAGACATCGACCGTTTTTAACGTAATAAGACGAATCATGTAAAGAAAAAGTGTTTTCAAGTAACCCAGTTTTTGAAACAAAATTTTTTATCCAAGAAAAATGGTTTTTTTATGAACCGTATTTCAAAGTGTTGTGGTATACCAAAGTACTTCAAAAGAAAACGTGGTTTTTTTTAACCATGAGTTGTTTTATGGAAAACCGATCCCTAAGGCTTTATATGTAAGCTTCGGAGATATGGGTTTTGGTTTTTGGTTTTCAAAAAGAAATGGTTGTTTTGGATGTGAACCTAGAAATCGAGACGTCAGGGTTCTAGTGTTCTGCAGAACACGTGGATCAAGGATCCGTGTTAGTGATAAAGTCCTGTAGGCTTGTTGACATTTGTGTGGTCTTGTAGGCTTGTGGACGAGTTGTGTGCTCTAGAGCCCAAATTCTGAAACTGGTGCATCGGTTGATGGTTTTTGGGTTCAAGTTGTTTTGGATTGTGTGTCCCTTTCTGGATTTTTGGACTGTGTGTCCCCTTTTGAGAAATGTTATAAAGATTTAAGAGTCTAAACGTGGTGGTGGTTGATAACTTTGATGCTTCAACAAGGAGATAAATGTACGACAAAGAAAAACTTACGGAAACAATGGTTTTCTCATGCATTGTGGTGTCTGGCAGACGTGCCATCTAGATGGGGAACCTTGACGGCAGGGAACCCTATGATGACTTTAAGTCATTGTGTATCACTGTGCCTTGATGGACAATGGTGTCATACACTTTGGAACACATTGTGCCTTGTGTTGGACAATGTAGTATGACCTGATTACAATTTGTTAAATACCTCTGATTGCGCCCCCATGTGAGAATCGCATAGTGTCATGGGATTCATGTACTTCTGTTTAGCGCGTTGGTGCTAGTCATTGTTGCCTGCGGGCCAATGAATTGTGAGCCTGATCCGCTCTTTGAAAGGTGATGGGATTTCCAGAAATTAAGAATCGAATAATAGATGATATAT
This sequence comes from Ammopiptanthus mongolicus, assembly GCA_039655645.1. Classification (NCBI taxonomy): domain Eukaryota; kingdom Viridiplantae; phylum Streptophyta; class Magnoliopsida; order Fabales; family Fabaceae; genus Ammopiptanthus; species Ammopiptanthus mongolicus. Next base: position 22,355,411 of record CM077350.1, read on the forward strand.
GTGGAAGTGCCATGCATACGTCTTGAAAATAACGATGGCTGTTGGGCACGAGACCCTTGTGTTTAATTTATTATTGTGATATGTTTATCATGATTAAGTATGTTGTTTGATTCATATATGTGAATTTACTGCTTGTGTCTGAAGTGTGTAGTTGTTGTACTTTGAATTCATATATTGGTTTCTCACCCTTGTTGTATCTTTGGCCATGCTGTCTTTCTTTTGGCATATATTATTAATTGTTTACAGATGGACCCAGTACCCGAGAGCTTAGCCCACTCAGGGGTGCGCTCACTCGTCTTTGATCAACGGGAGGACCCAGCTGCATGGGTTATTCACCCAGGTACCAGTAGTGCAGCTTATAGTGGACCAATTTGCACTCTGAGAGGAACCGTCGAAGTGGGGCCCCAGGAGAGGACCCACACAGTGGAGACCATTCAGATACCTCTACCGCCCATCTGGATGATTCTACAGTTTTTGGTGGATCAGGGGCAGCTATAGCACTACATTCCAGCAGCACAACCCTTGCAGCAGCAGTCACCCTCGACTCCTCCCCCGCCGTTCGTTTTGGTAATGTAACATCCCAGTTTCCGGAGACCAAAATTGAGATAGATGATCTAGGTCAAATATGGATACGTTTGTTGATAATTATTACCATAGCTTGAAAGTGTGTTTGGAGTGTATGTTAGGAATAGGGATGAATTGGATAAGAGCAGGATGAAGGACAAAGGATCAGGAGTAGAACGCTTAAGCGTGGACAACTGTAACGCTCAAGCATGCTAATGCTCTAGCGTGGAGAGTTTTGGACGCTCAAGCGTGGACCCTCTGACCAGTGACTAGCAGTGACGGGACGTAAAGTGACATATGTCGGTTACGCGTCGTGGCTGGCACGTGATGGGTGGTGCCTTAGTGGTGAGGAAACTTCAACGCTCAAGCTTGGGAGAAGCCAATGCTCAAATGTTGGAACGCTAAAGCGTGGAGTTCCAAAACGCAAAAGCGTTCGCAGCAGAGTTTTACCTCTATAAATATTTGTTCATTTTCACCATGGACTAGTTTTACAAACCTCATACGTCAAGAGAGCTAAGCTAGAGACCAGAGACAGGTTGGGAGCTTCAATCCAAGGTTGTGACCCGTTCGTTCGTCCGATTCCAATTCCAATCATGTTTTCGTGATCAGCACAACTCCTACTCCAGTTCTATCTGTTTGCTTTTGTGATTCGATGAGGGTAAGCCGAGGTTCTGTATCCACCTACATTGTACCTATACAATGTTCTCTTTTGGTTTAAGCTTCTTTTCACGGTTTTAACTTCATATTAGGGTTAATGCTATAGTCTACGTGTTATTTCCATGATTAGGGCAAGTTTGGAAGTTCTGTGCGGAACCCGTTGGAGCAAGTGGGCTGCGGCTGTGAGGCAAGGAGAGGAGCAAAGGAGTGCTCATTGTACTCGTGATTATCACCACTTTCACTACTAGGTGGGGAAAAAGAGTTACAAACGTCGGGGAGGCAAGAGTAGTCCATATAGTTGTATTGTATGTTTTATGTGTGTGTGGGAATCCTAAACCCTACGTGAGGTTGAGCCCTGACAAAGTACCTAAACCCTAGGTTTAGTCTACTTTGGGCTATCACCGTTATATTTGATACCATCAGTTAGCAGATTTGTGATGCATGATAATATGTGTTAAATGTTGATATATGCGTACCTGCCATTTATGATAACTGATAATTACAAGAGGTGCATGATGTATTGGTAATAATGGTATGTTGGCATGTTATGTTGTTTATTGCTTTATGGAGCATGTTGATAACTGATGAACTGTTGCATTATATCTGAAAATGCGTGTATGTCTGAGATTCGAAAGTTTAGCATGATTAGGGCTTTGACCCCGTGGTGGATGTTTGAGCTGATAATTGAGATTTGAGGTATAGTGGAGCTTAGAGCTCATAAGGTTATAACAGGAGCTTGGAGCTCATATGTGTACAAGTGGAGCTTCGAGCTCGTATGTGTAAGTGGAGCTTAGAGCTCGTATGTGTACCTATGGAGCTTGGAGCTCATGTTGCTAAGACCAGGTTTACATGTGTTGTGATATCAGCTCAAGAGAGATGGATGACATGCATAGCATATGCATTGATGCCAAGTAGCAAGCCATATGCTGTGAGGCATACGAGGTTGGTGCACCGAGTGTGGGTGCGGAAAACGTAAGGGAAGGTCTGAGAGGCCTTGGGGATATACTAGACGCAAGTGTACCCACATGGCACCGGTATGGTAGCGCCCATCATGTCGTGGCGGTCCTGGCTAAGTATGGATATCCCGACTAGAGCCCTGAGTCTTTCCAGTTGCCGGTGGAACTTCCGAGGAGGCCCAATTAATCCTCCTTGTCTGGGACAGTTGAGCGGTGATGCACTCTTATGGGTCACGACTATCCGAACGGATTACTGGAACAAACCAACTTGTTGTCCGATATGCGGACGTGATGTTGCCCTTAATAGGGTGTTTAGTACCGATCGGCATGCATAGAAAGAGTATGTGTACATCTAGTTAGGGAACGACCGTGATGTCGTGATATTGAGAGATGGTTGTGTCTTGCTATATGTGTTGCATTGCATCATCCTTGTTATAGATGTGATGTATATCTTATCTCGCTGGATTTCTTTGTATGTGTACATTCGGTTTTACGGGCAGATGACGAGGTAGCGGAGGATCAGAATGGACCTGAGGCTTCACCCGTTTATCACGGGAGCACCGCGGATGCCGGTGCTGGGGGACATTGAGATAGTTTATCATGATGAGAGGGGATGGCAGGTGGATCCCTCGACCTTTTTGGTCGTCTACACCGAACCTGTTAGCCTGATTTTTTGGAGCACCACACCACCATTTGTGGACATCATTGGACCTTATCGCGTGTACCAGTTTCTTCCCTTCCCTAGGATGTGGCACCGTCCGAAGCAGAGAGATCGAGTCTACTTGTGTGTGGCACCCCAGTCTTCTGTAGTATCCAGCAGGAGAGGCTTCGTGCATAAAGGACAACGTAGGCATACGGAGCGGTACCTCAGGGTAGCTCAGAGGTGTAGGATCGTAGTGTCGAATTCCTCATCCGAGTATGAGCCTATGCAAATTTATAGGCGCACTCATGGAGAGGGATAGGGTAGCTCAAGGCATCCTCACCACTAAGCGGGTGAAAGCCAACCAGTGCGTCCCTAGGATTGTGTGGAAATGTTTTGATGTATTTTGAGAGTGGGCTGGGGAGAGTGCTGGTGAGCCTTGAGAGTTTCTTTCTGAAGGTCCTTGGATGTACCTCGTTTATGTTTTCAGTCTGTATTATTACTTAGCCCTACTGATATATATATATATATATATATATATATATATATATATATAAGTACTGTGTGTGGATGTTTCATTTATCCCGTTGTGTTTACTATGATCTTGTGCGCTTTTAAATTTATCACATGTTATTGATGTTTTGATAAGCGCGTAATCGTTAAGTTCTAATTAATAGTATGTTTGGGTTCTAAAATAATGGGATTTCCTCGAGTGGGACTTGGGACGTCACAGGCAGTGGAGGGGCAGCAGGAGGACCCTCAGAAGACCCCTGAATACCATCCTCTGGATACCCCCGAGCCTTAACCTCAAGAGAATGGGAATGTAGATTCCCTTGATCCTTCCTCTGATGTAGATGTTGGACCTTTCTTCGAAGGACTGTCCAACGGGTTTCACTAGGCATACACCAGCTTAGAGTGTTAGATTTTTAGGCAACAGTTTTTCAGTAGTCTGTTATCGGCTACTGATGGCCATGAGTTTTAGATGTGGTTTTCCAGACTATCGTTGCCTAGGTTTTAGAGTTGATAGTATTTTAATTTTTTGTTAGTATCTTTTGAACGGATATATTGTCCAAGGTTCTTTATGTATATAGCATACTGATGATATATATATATATATATATATCACGATTCTTCGAAGTAAGTGAGATGTAATTAAAGAAAATCTGTTTTCCGAAAGTAACCAGCAAACTTGTGTTTCGTATCTTATGTTGTTTTTGGGTAACCATGTGATGTCAGATTAGTGTGTCACAGTGAGATAATATGATATGGCATGCGTGACTGTTGGTTTGCCTAGATCTAAGAGATGATCATTGTGGATTGGGTGATGTGTGAGATAAGATAATTTGGTGGAAATAAGGCACTGCACTCAACCTGGTGAAATGATTGAGGACTACGGGTAGTCGTGAGCACTCTGCTTAGTAAGGAGTGCTGGTGTTCATTGTGTTAGGTGATGGGGTTGAGTTGCTAAGCGATTGATCGGGATGAGCCATGAGGATTCATGCCAGATTTGCACAGTGTGGTTGAGACAGTCCCTCCTCGGAGGTCCTATTAGTAACCCGAACTCGACTTCTTAACGTTGCAGCGTAGCGTGATTAAATAAGAATGCGGAAATATTAAAACTACCAATACTGATACCACGATATATATATATATATAATTTACGTATAAAAGTATTGACTCTATCAGTAGAGCCTACAATAACTGATACTAACTACAAATCATCCGAGTACGTAACATATATAAACTGAAAGCATGGCAATAAAATAAAATACATCAGACTTTCTCTCCTGGCCCCAAAACTACATTTCACTCAAACCTATATACTGGCCATAACAAAACTAAGACTGTCTATCCAACCACTACTCTAACGTATACGGTAGTTGGGCCCGTATACACTACTCTTCGTTGAGAGTAGTCATTCTCCCAGAGACAGTCGTCCTCTGCATAGAGCAGCTCAAGGTCTCCTAGCACTGGGATCCGAGGCTCTTCCACCAGCATTAGGTTCAACAAGTATGCCATCAATCTCCATTGGCAATTCCTCAATAGGATCTTCTCGTGCGACCGAGAGCAAATAAATACGGCACATACAAATACGAGGATAAGAAACAGCAATATATCATAAATTGGGAAGTAGCTATAAAATATAATATACAGATAGCAACACGCAACGGCAGAACAGTGTCAAGCTATCATCTCACAAATCCTACTCTCTTAGCTACTGTCTCTCACACTCATGCAATTAACGACTATATGGACGTGATCACGACGCGACATCCCCAACATATCAAGATGTCTCGTTCATCTCTATGCCACCCCTCGTAATGCAAGGTTCGGCCAACAGCCCGCAGGCTCAACTCTTCTTATGGGTACGACATATTCCCTCGCCCGCAGGCCAGGTCGGAATATTCGCCCGTCAACAACGAACGACATATCCCGACGACATATCCCCCCGCCCGCAGGCCAGGTCGGGATATTCGCCCATTCACAACTAATGTGTACGATTATCTCCCCACAGGAAAGATCGATCGACCATACGCCAACACAGTGATGAACAATAACGATGCAACATGAACCTCACCGACTCATCTCGGGATCAACAACTTAGTATCTCAACCACAACTCATACACAACTACGACCAACTTTCTCCGGTATAACCGGGTATCAACTTTACATCTCAACATCAACATATCAACAGAATCTCTAGGTTGAGCACTACAACATAAATATGCTCAAAATCCTCACCACATGTTCATCTCCCAACTTATCAGAAATTACTGCCGATCTCTACTCATACAGCAGTAATCACAACCTCATATCATCAACAGCCATAATCTGGTTCAATAATCATATTCATTATATTAAATACTCATGCAAACATATCAACTCATCAACTCATAGGAAAATATTTAAGTAGTCCTAAGCATGTTACTAGGTACAACATACATAACACATATATCATACTAAGCATACTAACACATAACATACAACCTCGACATCACATAAAATCAACCTATCGGCCACTCGACCACTAGTAGGGTTTAGGTCTCCCAACGAATATAAAATATAAATTATTTTAAATCTAGCCTCCCCGACGATATCATGGTTCTTTCCCCCACCTGAATAGTTTTCCCGTGAGCTTCCCTGGGCAACTTCAACTGCGGCTCCGTAACTGTCAACGTACACGCTTCCGAATAGTCAAACACCGTCCGATCCTTTACAACAAATAACAACCCGAAATCAATACAATCTAATCAAAGCCCCTGGGTTCGGCCCGTTTTTAGGCAAATAGGCTCCTCAAGTATACACAACACTAGAGTAAGTTTTATTTCACAAAATTTGAAGCAAAAACCCATGATTCCTTATGATATAGGTTCGTCCTCTGCATGGAAAATGGGCCAGAGATGTCTAAAATTTTCTAACTCTTGGATCAATGATCCTTAAGCATACCTAACACTAAATCAAGTCTTTTTACTCCAAAATTGAATAAAAAACTCAAGCTTTCTCGATACATAGAGTTCGGCCATTCATACCCATATGAGCTGGGGAAATCTTTTGGTTATAAGCTCTTGGATTATGAGAGATGGCATTGAAACTACCTCATAGAAATTGGTTTGACATTAAAAGGATTTTGCTACAATTTCCTGTGAATTTATGAAGTTTATGTATCAACTTGAAGAAAAGCTGAAACACATGATTTCAATGGAGGAATATGGAGATTAAGAGGTCAAATGAGTATTCCGTACCTCTTAGATGATGAAGGTGAATGAGCTTCTCAACTTTCCTTCACAAAGGTTCTTGAAATTTCTTAAAGAAATGGAGACAAAGTGAAGAAGAAAATGAAGTGATGGAGAAGAAATGGAAGAGTGTGTTTATGAAGGTGCTAAGCATGGGATTCATGAAGGGAGGGATAAGGAAGTCACAAATTTCTCACTTAAGGGCAAAATGGTCTTTTCACCTTAGGACCTTAGTGTAATTTCCATAAAAGTCAGGGGTATTTTGGTATTTTCGCGTCCATATATTTTCTAACATCATCATGACACTGGCATGCTTTCCTGGGTGATGTGACCTGATGTGACTTCATGTTTATCTGTTAGCGGGTCCCAGTAAATTCCGATTCGGCTCTGTTCGTCACCCGATTTGAGATTTCATCCGAATAAAGCGTAGGAACTTATTTTTTTCAAATTTAACAAAAATGTTGGAAATACAATTCTAAGCTTAACTATTTCGTTCATGAGTCAAAATTTTGTCTCCTGAGTAGTAAAATCTTACTGTTAGTGAAAAAATGCAGATAGGGCTCCGTCTGAGTTTTTGACCCAAAATTTAACCATAACTCTCTATGATAGCGTAGAGCATGAATGTGGTCTTAGTTTACTTAATTTCATTCTGAAAAAACAGATAAAAATATAAACTCATTTATATAACTTATTGATATTAGAAAGCATAAAAATCGGGGTGTTACATTACTACCCCCTTAAAAAGAATTTCGTCGACGAAATTCGACGTACCTTTTTAAAATAGACTCGGATATTGCTATTGCATATCTTCTTCACGTTCCTAGGTTGTATCTCTGGTAACTTCATCCTATATGATCTTGACCAATGAAATGTTTTTACCTCGAAGTTCCTTAATCCTTCTATCCGCGACCCTTTCAGGTAAAGCTTCATACTCAAGGTTCTCTCTCAATTGTATTGACTCTGGTTCTAAGATGTGTGATGGATCAGGGTAGTATTTTCTCAACTGAGAAATATGAAAGACATCGTGAATATTGGATAGGTTTGGTGGTAAAGCGACATGATAGGCTACAGGACCAATTCGGCGAAAAATTTGAAATGGTCCAATGAATCTAGGGGTAAGCTTTCTAGATTTGATTGCTCTGCCAATCCCAATCCATGGAGTTACTCTCAGAAAAACATGGTCTCCTTCCTGGAATTCTAAAGGTCTTCTCCTTTTATCGTTGTAACTCTTTTGTCTGTCCTGTGTGACTTTCACCTTTTCCCATATCCTCTTGATTTGTTCCGTCATATATTGTACTACCTCCGGTCCTAGCACTTGACTTTCTCCTGCCTCATATCAACACAATGGTGTTCTACACTTTCTGCCGTACAACGCTTCGTACTGTGCCATACCTAGACTTGAACGAAAATTATTGGTATAGGTGAACTCAATCAACGGTAAGAACTCATCCCAACTTCCTGTGTGTTCCAAAACACAAGCTCTTAAGAGGTCTTCCAATGATTGAATCGTTCGTTCCGACTGACAATCCGTCTGAGGATGATAAGCAAAACTCAACCTTAACTTAGTTCCTAAAGCCTTATGTAACTGCTTCCAGAATCTAGATGTAAATCTTGGATCTCTGTTGGAAACAATACTAGAGAGAACTCCGTGCAACCTTACTACTTCCTTGATGTAGATTTGGGTTAAATTTTCCAACGTATAACTTTCACCAATAAGTAAGAAGTGAGCACACTTTGTCAACCTATCGACGATTACCCAAATTGCATCATGCCTATTGTTAGTTCTTTGCAAACCAACCACAAAGTCCATAGATATACCATCCCATTTCCATTCTAGGATATCCAGAGATTGTAACAGTCCTATTGGCTTTTGGTGTTCTATTTTCGCTTTCTAACAAACCAAGCAAGCCAACACATATTCAACTACTTCCTTCTTCATTTTGGGCCACCAAAACATCTTCTTGAAGTCTTGATACATTTTGGTCGCTCCTGGATGAAAACTCAGCCTACTCTTGTGCGCTTCTTCCAAGATCATCCTTCTTAGTTCTACATCCATTGGCACACAAATCCTATCACCATACCTCAAGACTCCATCTTGATTCATCCTAAACTCAAATGTTCTGCCTTTGACTACTTGTCCCTTCACGATCTAAAGATACTGATCAACTTCTTGCTTCTCCTTAACCATTTTAAAAAGTTGCTAGACACGGTGACCATTCCTAGGTGTATCTTATCTCTAGATAATCCATACCTAGATTCAAACCTCTAAATTGTTCAATCAGCTCCAACTCTTTTACCATCATAGCAGATACGTGCAAGGATTTCTTACTTAACGCATCTGCTACTACATTTGCTTTGCCTGGATGGTACTGTAGGTCAAATTCATAATCCTTTATGAATTCCATCCACCTCCTTTGTCTTATGTTTAACTCCTTCTGATCAAACAGATACCTTAATCTCTTATGGTCACTGTACACTATAAACTTAGCTCCATATAAATAGTGTCGTCATATCTTTAAAGCAAACACTATAGCTGCCAGCTCCAAATCATGAGTTGGATAATTCCTCTCATGAACTCTAAGCTGTCGCGAAGCATACGCTATGACCCTCCGATCTTGCATTAGGACACAACCCAAGCCTTGGTATGACGCATCACAGTATATGTCAAATTGTCCTAAAGAATCTGGTAACGTCAATACTGGCGACGTAGTCAACCTTCTTTTCAGGTCTTGAAAACTTTTCTCACACTCATCCTTCCATACAAAGGATATTCCCTTCCTCGTTAGCTGCGTCATAGGCAACGCAATCTTCGAGAATCCTTCGATGAACCTTAGGTAATATCCAACCAAGCCTAGAAAACTGCATATCTCACTTATTGACTTAGGACTTTCCCATTGCACCACAACTTCAACCTTTGTTGGATCCACTGCTACCCCATCTCGATTAATCACATGACCTAAGAATTGCACTTCTTCCAACCAAAACTCACACTTGGACAACTTTGCATAAAGCTGTCGGTCCTTTAACACTTGAAGCACAACCCTAAGATACTCCTGATGGTCTTCCCGATTAAGGGAATAGATAAGAACGTCGTCGATAAAGACAACTACAAACTTATCCAAGAACGGTCGGAAAATCCGGTTCATGTAATCCATAAACACTGCTGGAGCATTAGTCACACCAAAGGGCATAACTAGATACTCGTAGTGTCCATACCGACTCATGAACACTGTCTTCAGTATATCCTCCTTCTTGACTCGAATCTGATGTTAACCAAATCTTAAGTCAATGTTCAAAAACACTAACGCTCCTTTCAAATGGTCCTTCAAGTCGTCAATCCTAGGTAACGGATATTTATTCTTGACCATCACTTTGTTCAACTGCCGATAATCCACGCACAGCCTTGAACTTTCGTCATTTTTCTTGACGAACAGCACTGGGGCTCCCCAAGTTGAAGCACTTGGTCTTATAAACTCTTTACCCAACAGGTCATCCACTACTTCTTCAGCTCCGCTAACTCCGGTGGAGACATTCGATAAGGTGCTATCGGAATGGGTCTAGTTCTTGGTATGATATCTGTAGCGAACTCTATCTCTTTTCTCATCCATCTAGGGAAATATTTCTCTAGAAAGCATTCCTGAAATAGTCCCCAGTTAATCACTCTTCCTCCTACTTCAAGCATTCTCTGCTTACCTTTCCACCATAGCTCTGCACTTGCCATCAGCATGATGGATGCATAGGTCACCTTTCTGTCCTCACGATAGTGCATTGCCGCGAAGGTTTTCCCCAGCTCCTGTATCTGGAGTTCTGATCCCTCGGGATTGAAGTCACCATTAAACTGTGGCGGCTTCCCTTCAGAAAAGTACTCAATCTAGCATCTTCGGTCTCTACTCCACCTCTTTGATTCCGCCTCTGCTGCTGCATAGTCACTTGCAACAGTTGAGCGTTTTGCTGCGTCTACTGCAGCATTGCCGTTGCCAACTCCCTAACTGTCCTTAGGGTTTCAGTTGACTCTATCCCATCCCCAACGTGGGAATTCTCTCCATTACCATTCCTGGGTTCAGCAGCACCCTCAGTGGCTCTTCCGCCACGTCCTCTACCTCGTCCGTGAGCCATTTAATTTCCCGTAGAAGAAATTATCAGCTCACATTTACAAGACATAAAACACTATATTATCACATATATGCATTATATGCCTTACAATGCTTGAAACAGTTATCTCCTACGATAACTCACGTTTCGGACACTCTACCCAACTTCTAAGCATAGTCATTACCCAATGTGGCTTCGACTAGCACGGCCTGAGATCACAACTTAACCCAAGCAGTCCTTGATTAAGAATAAACTGTTCTGATACCATAAAATAAGACAGCCCCTCCTCGGAGGTCCCATTAGTAACCCGAACTCGACTTCTTAACGTTGCAGCATAGCGTGACTAAATAAAAATGCGAAAATATTAAAACAACCAATACTGATACCATGATTATATATATATAACTTACGTATAAAAGTATTAGCTCTGTCAGTAGAGCCTACAATAACTGATACTAACAACAAATCTTCAGAGTAAGCAACACATATAAAATGAAATCATGGCAATAAAATAAAATACATCAGACTTCCTCTCCTGGCCCCAAAAATACATTTCACTCAAACCCATGTACTGGCCATAACAAAACTAAGATTGTCTACCCAGCCACGACTCTAACGTATATGGTAGTCGGGCCCGTATACACTACTCTTCGTTGAGAGTAGTCAGTCTCCCAGAGACGGTCGTCCTTTGCATAGAGCAGCTCAAGGTCTCCCAACACTGGGATCTGAGGCTCTCCCGCCAGCTGTAACATCCTGGTTTCTCTGTGACTTTGATCGAACTGGTTAACCTCGATCGGGGCTTTGGATGATTGTGTGAATTGTTGTGTGTTAGTTTTAGGCCTAGTTTGACACTTAGGAATAGGCTTGAACAAGGTTGGAGGTGCCTAAGACGTTAAACGAGTAACAGTGGGAGCTAGAGGTTCTTCTCTCGTCGAGCTTAAGCTCAAGCGTGGGAGAATTCAACGCTCAAGCGTTACGACTCTTCAGCGTGGGAAGAGTTGGACGCCTCAGCGTGCTGAGTGCGCTGAGCAGCTGCTCTGCGTTTGGAGGCGTGTAAGATGCATGGCAGGCCAGGGAGCTGGCGGAGTGGACGAGGAGATGCGTGTTGGAATGCAGTAGATGCTATATTTGCTATATCTGCTATATGTTATCTGCTATACTTGTTTACTGCATTACTGTTGTTTTTCGACCTTATAAGGCTCTGTATTTCTTATCTCCCTTCTGTTTTCCTTGTTGTCCGGTATGGATTCGCTCGAAGACGACGAGCCAGTTGAGGCGTATCATGGACCCGAGACTTCACCCATTCATCACGAGGGCACCGCGGATGCTGGTGCTGGGGAACATTGAGATCATATACCATGATGAGAAGGGATGGCGGGTAGACCCCTCTACCTTTTTGGTGGTGTGTACAGGGCCAGTCAGCCTGATGTTTCGGAGCTGTACACCTCCATATGTAGATATTATTGGTCCCAATCGCATCTACCAGTTCCTCCCCTTTCCGAGGATGTGGCGACCTCCGAGGCAGAGGGAGCAAGACTACGCTTGGGCAGCACCCCACTCATCGGACTGACCAGCAGGAGAGGTTATGTCTACCGAGGCCAGCGCAGAAGGACCGAGCATTACTTGAGGACCTACCGCAGGCGGAAGATCATAGAGTCCAGTTCTTCGTCTGAGTATGAGCCGCTTGTGCGGTACCGGCGTACTCATGGCGAGGGTCAAGGTAGCTCAGGGCATCCTCACCACTGATGGTGAGAGCCTGCCAGTGCATCCTAGGGAGTGAGCTGAGCGCTTTTTCATGTATTTTGAGAGGGGACAGAGGTTGCTGGTGAGCTTCGAGTGTTTCTCTTTTGACTCTTGATGTATTTTTGGTTTTCTACCCAACAGTATGTATATTTATGTTTAGTGCCTTACTGATGGGGCTAACTTATACATGTTATTGTACAGTTATGTATATGTTTATTTCACACTTTATACTCTGATCATCGTTTGCTATGCTTGCCATTCTTATTTACGTTGTTTTGTTTCCGCAATGCGGTTTGTTTTACCACACTGTTGTAACACCCTGCTTTTCACTTCTATGTCTATATGTGTTAATACTTAATTATAGATGTTTGCGTATGTTGTTTATGCCTGTTTTTGATGCATAAGTTCATAGTTGTAGTAGTTCAGCCTTTAGGATAATTGATCCATTCGAGCTCAAATAACCTGTTTCACGGTTTTGGCCATATCTTGAGTTCTAGACATCCATTTAGGGTGATCTTGGATGCGTTGGAAAGCTTAGATAATTATCAACAAGTATTATTCAGGTGTTGAGACCAAAAACACGTATTATTCCAAGTGAAGAAATTGATTTCTAGAAAGTGGAAATCGATTGTTTAAAGAGAAAAATCGATTTCTTTGGTAAGAAAATCGATTTGGCCAATGTAAAATCGATTTCCATGGTTGTCGAATCGATTCCTATGCGTGTCAGAGCTTGTATACGCGTTTGTGTTATCGGGCTATGCTGTGTACGGCCCATTCGGCCTAAAACGTCCCTAACAGTTATATATACATAGCGTATGGCCTAAACCTAGTTTCTAAACCTGATTACACTCACAAGTTGCTTCTTCTCATCCCTAAGAGCTCTCACTGATCTCTTGCTCTAGAAAACCCAAAAGGACGAATCCTGCTTTGGTGTTCTTCGTCAAGAACACGTCGTTGTTTGGCTAGTCTATCCATGCTACTAGAGTTAATCTCCTATGCTAGAAACCAAGGTGAGTTTCTAATCCAAGATTTGTTTTCCCTTTCAATCCTTAACTTAAAGAGCGACTCTGCTTTCCAGTGTTGCGATCGTGATCAAGTGCTGAACACGTAAGAAGGAACCATAGCAGAACTTGGCTCTGTTCTTTTTCCCTTAGGCTGTGAATCGTCATACAAGGTATAGGGGGAGAAAATTGGTCATGAATATGTGGGTTTTGGGATAGGTTAAGATGAAGGGGTTAACCCATGACCTCTATGTATGCCTGCGTATGCCTATGAATGTTATTATGTTGTTTTCTGGTTATATGAGTATTGATTGATGAATAATTTGAGGTCATAACATGTTTATAACTATGAGTTCATGGTTTATATGATTGTTGATGAATTGATGATGATGATCATGTTGTTTATGCCATGATATGGTGTTTTGTTAACCTTATGCTATTAGAACATAGTTATAGGGGGAAAATAAATATGTAATGTGAGATTGATGACCAAGGATTAGTTTGAGAACCCTTAGGTTATGATTTATGAGTGTTGGAATAATCAAATCGGAGATAAATAGCTTAGGCTCGAATGATATGTTAATTAGAGAACGTAGACTGGTCCGATAGCGGAGAAAACCCGCTGCTGTATGATTTGACACCCAGAAATCGATTTCCAGCACATGGAAATCGATTTGAATCCTCCAAGAATCGATTTCCAAGGTGTGGAAATCGATTTGGCCTTGTGGAAATCGATTTCTAGAATTGATTTTCCTTGTTCAAAATCGATTGGGGAAATCGATTTGAACATGTTGAAATCGATTTCCAGAGATTGGAAATCGATTCTCACATGCCCAGGAGCAGTTTTGACCCCTTACGCTTGATGGATAGTGTTATGTAGGCTTGTTATAATCTTAACAAGATAGGAATTGTGGTTTAGATATTAAGATTAAGTTATAATCTTAATAAGATATGAATTGTGGTTTAGATATTAAGGTTATGTTATAATCTTAATAAATATATGACTTGAGGTTTAAATATTAAGATTAAGTTATAATCTTAACAAGATATGAATTGAGGTTTAGATAATAAGATTAATTATAATACTTAATAATGATAATGTTAAGTTAAGACTTAACAAAGAGAACAATTAATAAGACGATGATGTTATTGGTAACGACGTACTGTTACCGATGTTGTTGGTTAAATCATTCTTGATGCTTATTGGTCAAATTTGATGTTGATAAATCATATTTGATGCTTGTTGGTCAAAGTTGATAGCCATGTAATGGTGTTGATGATGGATGGTTGGACATGTGTTTGCATATTGATGAACATTGCACGCATCATACGTTGAAGTTGATATGTTGGGTGGAAAGCAAACGATGAATCGCGATAGTGGAGGCCACGATGGGTGTTAACCCGGCCTTGCGGGTACATTGGATATGGAAGTTCCAGGTGACATGGGCTAGCTACCTATTGTCGGAGTGACCTAATGAATAAGCTTGAGTACCCTGACTAGCCACTTTACATTATCAGGATTAGTGAGAGTGTTCGAGGATGGCCCATGGTCTGGCATATCATCCACGTTGATAACCGAACATGTACTCCTAATCGTCTTTCTAGAGTTAGAGTTGTTGGCCACATGCATACGGAGTAGTGATGTTGCATTCGCATTGACATGCATCTCTGATATATATATATATATATATATATATATATATATATATATATATATATATATTGATTATACATGTGTTGATTGATGTATGTTGTATGTCATCTTAATTACTATTCCATTCCGTTTACATATGTTTATGATCGTATTTCTCACCCCTATCTTGTGTTGTCCTTGTGCATATGATGTTGCATGTGCAGAGGAGGGTGAGCATGCCGACAAGGAGTGATCCCGTGGATATCTCTCTTAGTAGTAGTAGCTAGGATTTACGTTCAGTTGTTTAGTTTATTCCGATGTATTATCGGTATATGTATACCAACTCTGATATGTGACATCGGGATTTGGGTTATGTTTATTATTTATGTTTTCCGCAGTTTGTTTTAAAGGATTTTTAGTATTTCAGATTCCTACGTTTAAGTTATAGATGATGTGATGCACATTGCCCTTGAGAAAATGTTTTTAATTTAATTATTATATTATTCTTTATTAAAGGCATGTATGATTTTACTTATGTTTTATTATATGCGGGGTAGTGGGTGTCACACTTAGTGGTATCAGAGCCGGTTTGTCCTACAGGCCGGGGTATGTGTCTGTTATGTCTCTTCTGTGTACTCTGCAGAAGTGTTTTGAACTTGTGTGACTGTTTTATTATGCCTTTTGTTAAAAAAATTCTCTAGTAGGATTTAACCAATTTTGAATTGGTTAAGATCGTGAGTGAACCTTAACCTGTTTTATTATTGCCTAAGCGTATGTATGACTTTAGGTGCCGATCAATATTATCCTTCCTAGAGTGTCATTCTGAGTGATGTGTACAAGAGGAAAGATGGTAGCATGAAGTTGTGTGTCAATTATTGACAACTGGACAAGGTGACCCTTAAGAATAGGTATCCTCTTCCTAAGATAGATGATCTTATGGACCAGCTGATAGGAGCTTGTGTGTTTTCTAAGATAGATTTGAGATCAGGCTATCACCAAATTCAGGTTAAGTCTGAGGACATTCCAAAGACAGCATTCCGAACACGCTATGGTCATTATGAGTATCTAGTTATGCCTTCTGGTGTGACTAATGCCCCTCCTGTGTTCATGGACTACATGAACAAGATCTTTCATCCATACTTGGATAGGTTTGTAGTTGCCTTCATAGATGATATCCTAGTATACTCTAAGACTAAGGAGGAACATGAGGAACACTTGAGGATAGTCTTGGAAACCCTTAAGGAAAAACAGTTGTATGCCAAGTTGTCTAAGTGTGAGTTTTGGTTAGAAAAGGTGAGTTTCTTAGGACACATCATCTCTAAAGGAGGGATAGCCGTGGACCCAGCTAAGGTAGGAACCGTGCTCCATTGGGAAGCACCAAAGTCAGTGACCGAGGTTAGAAGTTTCTTGGATTTAGCCGGGTACTATAGGAGGTTTATAGAGAGATTCTCTAAGATAGCTTTGCCTATGACCCGCCTTACTAAGAAAGGTCAGATCTTCGTGTGGGACTCTAAGTGTGAGGAAAGTTTTTAGGAGTTGAAGAATAGGTTGACATCTGCACCTGTGTTAGTTACCCAATCCTAGTGAACCTTTTGTAGTGTACTGTGATGCTTCGAAGCAAGGTTTAGGTGGTGTGTTGATGCAGAATGGTCAGGTAGTAGCTAATGCTTCTAGGCAGCTTAAGACCCATGAGAAGAACTACCCTACTCATGACTTGGAGTTAGGAGCTATAGTGTTTGCCTTAAAAATTTGGAGGCATTACCTCTATGGAGCTAGATTTGAGGTCTTTAGTGATCATAAGAGTTTGAAATACCTATTTGACCAAAAGGAGCTGAATATGAGACAGCGTAGGTGGATGGAATTTATTAAAGATTATGAGTTTGAGTTAAGTTAGCACCCAGGTAAGGCCAATGTAGTGGCTGATGCTTTGAGTAGAAAAACCTTACATATTTCAGCCTTGATGGTTAGAGAGATGGATTTGATAGAGGAGTTTAAAGATTTCAGTTTAGCTTGGGAAGTTACCCTTAAGAGCATGAGGCTAGGAATGTTGAAAATCACTAGTAGTTTGATGGATCAGATTAGAGAAGGGCAGAAGATAGATATGTACCTTTTAGACCAGAGAGAGTTGATTACTCAAGGTAGAAATCTCAGTTTTAAGGATGGGACAGACGGAATTTTGAGGTTCCAAGATAGAGTTTGTATACCTGATATTCCAGAGCTTAGGAAGTTGATCCTTGAGGAAGGACATAGGAGTGGCTTGAGTGTTCACCCGGGAGCCACAAAGATGTATCAGGATCTGAAACGGATATTTTGGTGGAGGATGTTGCTGAGTTTGTTTATGCTTGCCTAGTGTGTCAGAAGGCTAAGATAAAGCACCAGAAACCTTCAGGTAAGTTGCAACCTTTGAGTATTCCTGAGTGGAAGTGGGATAGTATCTCTATGGATTTTGTGTCTGGACTCCTTAGGACTCCAGCTGGTTGTGATGCCATATGGGTTGTTGTGGACAGGTTAACCAAAGCTGCCCATTTCATTCCTATGAACATGGAATATCCATTAGAGAAGTTGACTGGGTTGTATGTCAGAGAAATAGTTAGGTTGCATGGTGTACCCTCTAGCATAGTTTCAGATAGAGATCCTAGATTTACCTCTAGATTTTGGAATAGTTTGCATGAGGCCTTAGGAACTAAGCTTAGATTGAGTTCAGCTTATCACTCACAGACCGATGGTCAGTCTGAGAGGACAATCCAATCCTTAGAAGACTTGTTGAGGGCGTGTGTGCTAGAGCAGTCTGGCAGTTGGGATAAGTTTTTACCCCTTATAGAGTTCACCTACAACAATAGCTTCCATTCCAATATTGCGATGGCACCTTATGAGGCTTTGTATGGGAGGAGGTGTAGGACACCTTTATGTTGGAATGAGCCTGGAGAGAATGTTGTGTTAGGACCTGAGGTAGTGCAAGAGACTATAGAGAAAGTGAGGATGATACAAGATAAGATGAGAGTGGCACATAGTAGGCAAAAGAGTTACCATGATAAGAGAAGAAAAACTCTCGAATTCCAGGAGGGGGATCATGTGTTCTTGCGAGTTACTCCAACAACTGGGGTTGGCAGAGTAATGAAAGCGAGGAAACTTACCCCTAGATTCATTGGCCCTTACCAAATTCTAAAAAGAGTCAGTGAAGTCGCCTACCAAATAGCTTTACCCCCGTTCTTGTCAGACCTTCATAATGTGTTTCATGTGTCTCAACTTTGAAACTATGTTCATGATCCAAGCCATGTGATAGTACCCGATGTTATTCCAGTAAAGGATAACTTGACCTTTGAGGTGTTACCACTTCGAGTTGAAGATCGAAGGGTCAAGCAGCTGAGAGGGAAGGAAATTCCCTTGGTCAAGGTCATTTGGAGTGGAGCTACAGAAGAAAGTGCTACGTGGGAGTTGGAGAGCAAGATGAAGGAGTCATACCCGCATCTGTTTACTCAAGGTGAGTAGAAATTTCGAGAACGAAATTTTTATAAGGGGGTGGAATTGTAACACCCTGCTTTTCACTTCTATGTCTATATGTGTTAATACTTAATTATAGATGTTTGCGTATGTTGTTTATACCTGTATTTGATGCATAAGTTCATAGTTGTAGTAGTTCAGCCTTTAGGATAATCGATCCATTCGAGCTCAAATAACCTATTTCACGGTTTTGGCCATATCTTGAGTTGTAGACATCCATTTAGGGTGATCTTGAATGCTTTGGAAAGCTTAGATAATTATCTACAAGTCTTATTCAGGTGTCGAGGCCAAAAACACGTTTTCTGAAAGGGATATCGATTTGGGAAATCGATTTCCAGGTGAAGAAATCGATTTCCAGAAAGTGGAAATCGATTTTTTAAAGGGCAAAATCGATGTCTTTGATAAGAAAATCGATTTGGCCAATGGAAAATTGATTTCCATGGTTGTGGAATCGATTCCCATGTGTGTCAGAGCTTGTGTACGCGTTTGGGTTACCGGGCTATGCTGTGTACGGCCCATTCGTCCTAAAACGTCCCTAACAGTTATATATACATAGCGTATGACCTAAACCTAGTTTCTAAACCTGATTACACTCACAAGTTGACTCTTCTCATCCCTAAGAGCTCTCACTGATCTCTTGCTCTAAGAAACCCAAAAGGACGAATCCTGCTTTGGTGTTCTTCGTCAAGAACACGCTGTTGTTTGGCTAGTCTATCCCTGCTACTAGAGTTAATCTCCTAAGTTAGAAACCAATGTGAGTTTCTAATCCTAGATTTGTTTTCCCTTTCAATCCTTAACTTAAAGAGCGACTCTGCTTTCCAGTGTTGCGATCGTGATCAAGTGCTGAACCCGTAAGAAGGAAATGTAGCAGAACTTGGCTCTGTTCTTTTTTCCTTAGGGTGTGAATCGTCATACAAGGTATGGGGGGGGAAAAATGGTCATGAATATGTGTGTTTTGGGATAGGTTAAGATGAAGGGGTTAACCCATGACCCCTATGTATGCCTGCATATGCCTATGAATGTTGTTATGTTGTTTTCTGGCTATATGAGTATTGATTGATGAATAATTTGAGGTCATAACATGTTTATAACTATGAGTTCATGATTTATATGATTGTTGATGAATTGATGATGATGAGCATGTTGTTTATGCCATGATATGGTGTTTTGTTAACCTTATGCTATTAGAACATAGTTATAGGGGGAAAATAAATATGCAATGTGAGATTGATGACCAAGGATTAGTTTGAGAACCCTTAGGTTATGATTTATGAGTGTTGGACTAATCAAATTGGAGATAAATAGCATAGGCTCGAATGATATGTTAATTAGAGAACGTAGACTGGTCCAATAGCGGAGAAAACCCGCTGCTATATGATTTGACACCCAGAAATCGATTTACAGCACATGGAAATCGATTTGAATCCTCCAAGAATCGATTTCCAAGGTGTGGAAATCAATTTGGCCTTGTAGAAATCGATTTCTAGAATCGATTTTCCTTGTTCAAAATCGATTGGGGAAATCGATTTGAACATGTTGAAATCGATTTCCAGAGATTGAAAATCGATTTGAAGACTTGAGAAATTGATTCTAGAGATTGGAAATCGATTCTCACATACCCAGGAGCAGTTTTGACCCCTTATGCTTGATGGATAGTGTTATGTAGGCTTGTTATAATCTAAACAAGATATGAATTGTGGTTTAGATATTAAGATTAAGTTATAATCTTAATAAGATATGAATTGTGGTTTAGATATTAAGGTCATGTTATAATCTTAATAAATATATGACTTGAGGTTTAAATATTAAGATTAAGTTATAATCTTAACAAGATATGAATTGAGGTTTAGATAATAAGATTAAGTATAATACTTAATAATGATAATGTTAAGTTAAGACTTAACAAAGAGAACAATTAATAAGATGATGATGTTATTGGTAACGACGTACTGTTACCGATGTTGTTGGTTAAATAATTGTTGATGCTTATTGGTCGAGTTTGATGTTGATAAATCATCTTTGATGCTTGTTGGTCAAAGTTGATAGCCATGTAATGGTGTTGATGATGGATGGTTGGACATGTGTTTGCATATTGATGAACATTGCACGCATCATACGTTAAAGTTGATATGTTGGGTGGAAAGCAAACGATGAATCGCGATAGTGGAGGCCACGATGGGTGTTAACCCGGCCTTGCGGGTACATTGGATATGGAAGTTCCAGGTGACATGGGCTAGCTACCTATTGTCGGAGTGACCTAATGAATAAGCTTGAGTACCCTGACTAGCCACTATACATTATCAGGATTAGTGAGAGTGTTCGGGGATGGCCCATGGTCTGGCATATCATCCACGTTGATAATCGGACATGTACTCCTAATCGTCTTTCCAGAGTTAGAGTTGTTGGCCACATGCATACGGAGTAGTGATGTTGCATTCGCATTGACATGCATCTCTGATATATATATATATATATATATATATATATATATATTTAGAAGACAGTGTTTTGGAAACTTTTGCTAGGTGGCAACTTCTCATGCAATAGCTTCTCCTATATGCTTCTTTTACCTTTCCATTTCGGGTAAGTTTTCAAATTAATTTCAAATTATGATAACAGCTAATAATATCCGATTTACTGACCTATTTTTTGAGACAACTAATAAAGATGAGTGATAAATGCTTGCATTCTTCCAATGCATTGAAAAATGTATACTTTTAAAACATTTTTTCTCTCTTCGGATGCTGTGTTTTTCTTTTCCCCAAAACATTACTACTCTTGCAAATGCTTCTTCTTTTGTTTTCTTTTTTTGTCTCTCAGCGTTTGGGTTTTCATCTTTTGGACTATGGATTTTCTGCTACGTAAAAAAAAAAAAAGCTTCCCTACTCCTCTCCCAAGTTTCTCTCCCCAAAAAAATTTCTTTTTTTCTCTCTCAACTCAACCTTCTGTTGCTATCGAAAAGCTTCACGGTCTCTGGGTGTGAAATCATTGTCTTCCATCTTTTCTCTCTTCAATCTCTAAGGTGCAACATCCGAGGTATGTTTTCATTCCCCCTTTGGTTTTTTCCCTCTTCATTTGCTTCATTCTGTGAATAGAGACAGATTGTAAGTTATTTCTGTGATTGGGTTGATATATTTCTTTGCTCATTGCACTTGCTGGAAAGTTGCACATGAGGTGTTTGACGAAAGTTCATCTTTGTGGATACTATTGTAGATGGTTGAAACCCGCAAGCCTAAACCTAAGTATTTCTTTATTTTTTTCCATTTCTGTATTTGTTTCATTCTAGCACTTCTTTTCTCCCTTAGCTACGATATTTCTTTATGTGCTGTAGTTTCTTTGTGTTGACTGTTGGTTTTGTTATGCTCTATTATTTCTACTCTCATATGTTCTGGGTTTTTAAAAAGAAAAATCTATAGTGCTAAATAAGGTGTATGTGTTCAAATCTCATCTAGAAATAAAAATCACAAGGGAAAGAAAACCAGAACGCAGAAGATGATGGTTAGGTACATGTGAAAGTGAAAGTAATTCTTAAAAGTTACTTATAGATTCCAAGTGTGTAGGCCAACGAGGCAAAGATTCCTTTTTTTCTTTAGCACATGAACTTGAAAGACTTTTCTGTAAAGCATATGCATAATGTTTGAATTCTATATGATTGGATAATGTATAGAGATTATAACACTATAATCATATTAAACCCTTACGTTTGGATAATTCCATATTTTAAAATATATATAGTATAGGGATTACTTCAGCATTTTCTTTATGAGGGATTTATGACCCCTTTAGAAGATTTAATTTTCAATTATACTTATTCTAAAAATTATACATCCAAGGAGAAGTTATTTATACTGTTAAAAGCTGTAGTTACTTAAACGTGTCGTGACTATGTTTTCTGTGAATTTTTCATTCATACCGATGTGCTGGATAAGACTTATTGAAGCAATAAATGGCTCATGTTGCTAATTCTATAATTATGTTGCAATAAAGGGCAGGAGCATAGGATGCTATTTCTATTATCATGTTGCTTGAGCTAAGTAGAGTCATTGGGACATTGTATTATCAGTGGAATATATTGCTGGATTTAGAAGAATGACATTTTGCCTTTGCTGATGATATTACTTTTGATTTGAGGGATTGGTAATAACTTTTCAGGTCTTAATAGTGAATTGTAATTTTTGGAGGAATTTCTACCTTTGAAATATGCTTTTAAAATGTTTGTTTTGATCTTCTTTTTCCTTTATGGCATTGCTTAATTACCTTTTCAAACTTTGAGATTTTCCTCTTTTTCAAACTATGGTTCTAAACAAATTCTATTGCAAACTTTAGTTTTCATGGAGCTGTGTTATTTCAGCATAATATCACAATGACTTTTATTTTGGTACTTCTAATACATATAATCAAGCTCCTTTTTAAGAATTGTAAGAAAATTAGATATTATATACTAGGGATGGGCTTAAGCCTTTTGTAGCAGGAATGTACTTATGTTGGTTACATATGTAAAGAATGATTTTCACCTAGCCCACCATTAGTTCAAATTAAGGATGGACGGAAGTTATCTACCAATAAAAAATGGTCCAAGTTTATAAACTGATTAAATTCCCTCTTTTTGTGTAAGATGTTGGTTATGGAACTTCCTTTTGGTTGTAGGGGTCTCATATTTCTGAAGCAAGCCAAAACTCATACATTTATATTGCTTTGTACGAACTATGCAGTTGAAGGGCAAGAGTTTGGACAATTGATTTTGTCCTATGTTTGTTGTGGTATTGGAGTCTTCTTATGTGCAGTTGGTTTGGGTAGTATGTGCAATGGGAGAATTGCATATTGATGCGAACCAAGTTACTGAAGGGCAGAAGGGGAAATTCACTAAGGTTTATGAGAAAGGAAAGTGGAAACCATTTAAATGGGGACCACAGGATCAGAATTGATATCATATAACAAACTATTGCCTACGTGGCAATAGTCATGCGGTAGTCATGATGTAGGGGAGGGAATTGATATCATTTAAAACCTTCCCAATCTAGATCAGTGCTCTGTTCTTCCCACCATTGATACCAGTTCAACGCCTTATCCTCCAACGCGATCACCACCGCATCCAGCTTATCCTCATCGTCCACCATGTTCAATTTGAAGTAGCGTTCAGCTCGAACAATCCATCCATAGGCGTCGTCACCTCTGAATATGGGTATTTTCAGCTTACGACCCCCGAAATCACGCGAAGAGTCGCGACTACTACTTCGCGTTGGTGAACGTGACCTTTCACCCTCAACTCCGCTGCGTGGCCGACGTCGGGGAGACCTCCCTCTGCGAGAGCGACTACGAGCTACCATGAGGTTCTTCAGTTCGGCGATTTGCTGTTCCAACCCATCGATTCTCTTGTCCATGGTACTTCGAGTGTTAACCATACACCAGCAGGATCATGGTGCTTTGATACCACTTGATGAGTATCTAAAAAAACAGAGTAAAGATATAGAACAAATCCCTCGTATTATTTACACCACTCTGAGGATCTCACAGAGTCTAGCTTTTAAGGGAGGGTTCCCCAAGTGCTTGGGTGCTTATCAATTGGTATCAAAGCCGGTTGCCGATGTCTCAAAAAGGGCTACCTACGGAGGGGCTGACCGGAAAAGGCCGAGTGAAGCATCGTAGAGTGCAGCCGCCGGGACGTCGGCTCTCGGGGGCGGTGCTATGATAGGGACTTGGGTATTATGGGGTGCCTAAGTCCCACATCGAGTAAAATGGGATGCTCGGTGGAGTACTTAAGTGACTTGGTTCTCCCCCCTTAATAGCTAGCTTTTAAGGGAGGGTTCCCCAAGTGCTTGGGTGCTTATCAATTGTTGATGCGAACCAAGTTACTGAAGGGCAGAAGGGGAAATTCATTAAGGTTTATGAGAAAGGAAAGTGGAAACCATTTAAATGGGGACCACAGGATCAGAATTGATATCATATAACAAACTATTGCCTACGTGGCAATAGTCATGCGGTAGTCATGATGTAGGGGAGGGAATATTCAGGTGGTAGAGGAGTGAGAAGATACATATAGCATCATTTAGCTAGCTAGCAGATTTCAGGCTGGAATTGAGATTGGGAATTGGGCTGGGACTTGGTTATTCTCTGTAACCATTTTCACTATTTCATTGCATTATCATTCTTCTTGTAATTCCTTCACACAATTCGGAGAGATCCTCCGAATTGGAGTACATAATACAAGGGGATTATTCCATTTGTTGTTCTCTGTTCTTAGATACCCATCAAGTGGTATCAAAGCAATTTGATCCTGATAGTGTATGGTTAGCACTCGCAGCACGATGGAAAGAAGAATCGATGGGTTGGAACAACAAATCGCAGAGCTCAAGAGCCTCATTGTGTCACGAAGTCGTTCTCGCAGGGGACGTTCTCATCGGCGACGACCCCGAAGGCGACATTCCGATGGGGAAGGAAGCGGAGTGGAAGGCGATAACTCTCGTTCACCTACGCGAAGCATCAGTCGTGACTCTTCGCGTGATTTCGGAGGAAGGAAATTGAAGATTCCGATATTTCGAGGTGTGAAATTGGGCTGGGACTTGGTTATTCTCTGTAACCATTTTCACTATTTCATTGCATTATCATTCTTCTTGTAATTCCTTCACACAATTCGGAGAGATCCTCCGAATTGGAATACATAATACAAGGGGATTATTCCATTTGTTGTTCTCTGTTCTTAGATACCCATCAAGTGGTATCAAAGCAATTTGATCCTGATAGTGTATGGTTAGCACTCGCAGCACGATGGAAAGAAGAATCGATGGGTTGGAACAACAAATCGCAGAGCTCAAGAGCCTCATTGTGTCACGAAGTCGTTCTCGCAGGGGACGTTCTCATCGGCGACGACCCCGAAGGCGACATTCCGATGGGGAAGGAAGCGGAGTGGAAGGCGATAACTCTCGTTCACCTACGCGAAGCATCAGTCGTGACTCTTCGCGTGATTTCGGAGGAAGGAAATTGAAGATTCCGATATTTCGAGGTGACGACGCATACGGGTGGATCGTTCGCGCTGAACGATACTTCAAGCTGAACATGGTTGACGAAGAAGTTAAGCTGGATGCTGTCGTAATCGCTCTAGAAGACAAGGCCCTCAACTGGTATCAATGGTGGGAAGAGCAGAACACTGAATTGAGCTGGGAGGAGTTCAAAGCCGCGCTGATTCGCCGTTTTCAGCCCGGGTTAGTGCAGAACCCGTTTGGCCCGCTATTGAGTATTAAGCAGACGAGCACTGTGATGAAGTATAGAGAGAAATTCGAAAGAGAATCAGCTCCGTTGAAGAAAGAGGAACGTGTTATGCTCAAGGGGATCTTCATCAACGGTTTGAAGGAAGAAATTCAAGCGGAATTGAAGCTCCACGCTTCAGGTACGTTGGATGAGTTGATGGATCGAGCATTATTGTTGGAGGAAAAGAATTATGCCCTGAGGAAAAGTGGATTAATGGCTGAAGAGAAGAAAGGGTGGCGTGATCGTGAAAAACAGAGTAGCAAGAGTAGTAGAGGGTACATCAGAGATAGATGGACCTCTCCTAGACTTGAGAGGGGTGGAATTAAGGAGGGCACGAGTAAGGGAGAAGAAGGGAACTCTCCTGAGAAGAAGATAACCTCTGGTGGCAAATTGTCTCAAGCAGAACTGAGAGAGAGAAGTAGAAAGGGCCTGTGCTTCAAATGTGGGGAGAATTGGGGTCGTGACCACGTTTGTAAAATGAAGCATTACAAGTTTGTATTGGTTGAGAACTCTGAAGAGGAGGAAGGAGATGAGAGCAATGAAGAGGAAGAGGTTACAGAGGTTTTGTCTGCCAAAGTGATGCAACTTTCACTGAAGAGCAAGGAGGGATTGACTTCTAATAGATCTTTCAAAGTCATAGGGAAGATTGGGGGTCATGAGGTGCTGGTTTTGGTGGATTGTGGGGCTTCTAGCAATTTTATCTCTAAGAAGTTGGTGGAGAATTTGAACTTAGGCATCACAAAAACTCCTGAGTTTGTAGTTGAAGTGGGGAATGGAGAGAAGGTTAGAAACACAAGCATGTGCCAAAAGTTGGAAGTAGAAATACAGGGCATTTCCATTGTGCAGCCCTTCTTTCTCATGGAATTGGGAGGTACTGACTTGGTGCTTGGAATGGATTGGTTAGCTAGTCTTGGAGATGTGCAAGCTAATTTCAGAAATTTGGTTCTGAGTTGGGGAAAGAGAGGGGACAGGAAAATGATGAGAGGGGAACCTTCACTATGCAAGACTCAAGCCTCTTGGAAAGCTATGTTGAAAGCTCTCCAAAATGAAGGTGAGGGGTATGTACTGTCCTATCAAGCAGAAAGCAGGCAAGCAGAGAAGAACAGTGAGTTGATTGAGCCAACTCTGGGAGCTGTGTTGCAGGAATTTGATGATTTAAGATCTCTTAAGGAACACTTGGTTCAAGCCCAGAATAGAATGAAACAACAAGCTGATTTACATAGAAGCGAAGTGGAGTATAAGGTAGGGGATATGGTGTACTTGAAAATCCAGCCTAACAAACTCAAGAAGCTTGCTAAAATAGTGAACCAAAAGCTGAGTCCAAGGTACTATAGACCTTATGAGATAATAGAGAAGTTAGGGGCAGTGGCTTACAAGTTGAAATTGCCTGAGGACAGTAAAGTGCATCCAGTTTTCCATGTATCTCTCTTGAAACCGACGGTCAAACCAGATGCTGTAGTGCAGCCCCTGCCGGCTTATGTTTCTGAGGAGTTGGAACTTCAGAGCCAACCAGAAGAGATTCTGGCCATAAGGGGAACTCAGGTGACTGAAATGGAGGTTCTTGTTAAGTGGAAAAATATGCCAGAGTTTGAAAATTCTTGGGAGTCCTTGACCAAGATGATGGAGAGTTTCCCAGAGCTTCACCTTGAGGACAAGGTGAATTTTGAAGGGGAAGGTGTTGATGCGAACCAAGTTACTGAAGGGCAGAAGGGGAAATTCACTAAGGTTTATGAGAAAGGAAAGTGGAAACCATTTAAATGGGGACCACAGGATCAGAATTGATATCATATAACAAACTATTGCCTACGTGGCAATAGTCATGCGGTAGTCATGATGTAGGGGAGGGAATATTCAGGTGGTAGAGGAGTGAGAAGATACATATAGCATCATTTAGCTAGCTAGCAGATTTCAGGCTGGAATTGAGATTGGGAATTGGGCTGGTACTTGGTTATTCTCTGTAACCATTTTCACTATTTCATTGCATTATCATTCTTCTTGTAATTCCTTCACACAATTCGGAGAGATCCTCCGAATTGGAGTACATAATACAAGGGGATTATTCCATTTGTTGTTCTCTGTTCTTAGATACCCATCACATATCAACATATTAGTTTAATCCTCCTAATTCTCTTTTGTTATTGGTTTTCTGATCTTTGGCTTCAAGACTATGTGTTAGGGGCTCTATTCTTGGTAACCTTTATTGGGATTTGGTGCAGGGTTATCTGTTTGCTCTTTTATTTGGGATTATTTGGCCTGAATGCTTTTTTTTTTTTTTCTTTTCTGTTTCACTAGGTTCTGGTGCAGAAGAAAACCAATAATTATGAGCATGAAAGAGAATTTGAAGTATTTAGATGTTTATCATGCTTCAGCGTCCCTATTCCTCTTAGGAAGTTGATTACCTTTCCTAAACAAAATATCATAGTGTGGTCTTTGATTTAAGTTTTATTTTATTCAGGGGAGTCGGGGGAAGTTTCATCCTTGACTTTGTGGAATAAAATATTCCATTTGAAGAGGTATGGACGTATGGTTATGAATATTGAACATATTTACATATTTTCTTAGATAATTATGGAATTGAAGGTTATCACCCAAAAGTTTGTCCTTGAATTTCTTTTGTGCAAATTGGAAGTTTTTCTTATAATCTTGACTGATTTGTGATGCTTATGTGATAATACATCTATGTGAGTTATATCATTGCTTTGTGGATAGTTGCTGCAACTATTGTAGATTTAGTTAGGCATATAAAAGTTTCATGGGACATTAATCTTGGGAAAAAATTAATTCAACTTTGTGGATTGTTCTCTTGATCTCTTGATTGAAATGGAATCTCTCCACTGCAGGTGTGTTGCTAATTTAAATGATGTTGCAAATTGTCTCTACTGACCTCTGTGAAATTAGGATAATGAGCTAAAAGTTTACTTTATCATTTTGTGTAATATAGTTACAAAGGAAGCTTATGGAAGAACATACTACTACTACAATCAAGTTTACAAGAAGTTCCTCTTTGAAATGCATCTTATTAAAATCTCTTTGAAATGTCAAGCAGGAACCAATGGGTAGCATCCCATATGATGCCATGTATCTTTAATGTGAAATATTAGTAGTGAACAATCACAATAACTATTGTTTGTTCATGTTCTAACTTTTTACATGGATGATGTTTATATTTAAATTCAGAGCATTGATGCTTCCTTTTTTTCTTTCCCAAATTGCATATAAGGTTCTATCATGAGCTTCACTTCTTATATATCAAAAAGCATATATGTCAACAGCATGCACCATTAAAGACGATTTTCTTAAAGTTTTTCCTTGCAAGATTATATGAGTGGAGAGAAGGCCTCTTAAAGGATACGTCACCAAGGGGTGGCTATCATTTTGCAAAACCTAAGGAAGGGAAGCACCATTGAACTTAAAGTTGATTTTATAGGGTTTTATAATGAAATCCCCGTGCATGGCTTAATTTTTGTTGTTTGCTTACCTATACTGTATTGCAAAATATAGGATGCTTATGTATTCTGTCATTATAATGATAGTAACTTATGGTTTAATATTTGCTTTTAGGAAGCCAACAACATTATTGATATGCTTTAGACAATTGAGTGGGGGGAAAACAAAGAAAGAAATTTTATTCATTGGTAGTTTTATCATCAATTAGCTTAATTGTATCTGTTCTTTTCTTTCAATAAAACTTAGATCATATAAGAACAATTGCTCACAGATTTTTTGATGTATTAAAACTCTTTTTCTTTTATTTTTGTATCTATGTACTTAATTTATTCCACCAATGTTTTTATTTGCATAAATATTATCATATATCCCGTGCATGGCACGGGTCACATACTAGTATATATATATATATATATATATATATGATTATACATGTGTTGATTGATGTATGTTGTATGTCATCTTAATTACTATTCCATTCCGTTTACACATGTTTATGATCGTATTTATCACCCCTATCTTTTGTTGTCCTTGTGCATATGATGTTGCATGTGCAGAGGAGGGTGAGCATGTCGACAAGGAGTGATCCCGTGGATATCTCTCTTAGTAGTAGTAGTTAGGATTTACGTTCAGTTGTTTAGTTTATTCCGATGTATTATCGGTCTATATATACCAACTCTGATATGTGACATCGGGATTTGGGTTATGTTTATTATTTATGTTTTTCGCAGTTTGTTTTAAAGGATTTTTAGTATTTCAGATTCCTACGTTTAAGTTATAGATGATGTGATGCACATTGCCCTTGAGAAAATGTTTTTAATTTAATTATTATATTATTCTTTATTAAAGGCATGTATGATTTTACTTATGTTTTATTATATGCGGGGTAGTGGATGTCACACTGTCGCTTTATATACCACTAGGCATAGTTAATAATAATAATAAGAGGTTGGGACTAATGGGATTGTCCTCCTAAGAGAGGAGGGTCGTCTCAGTAGCATCAGGTTCAACAGGTATACCATCAATCTCCTCTGGCAATTCCTCAACAAGATCTTCTCGTGCGTCCGCGAGTAAATAAAATACGACATAGACAAATACGGGTATAAGAAACTGCAATATATCATAAATATGGAAATAGCTATAAAATGAGATATACAGATAGCAACACGCAACGGCACAACAGTGTGAAGCTATCATCTCCCAAATCCTACACTCTTAGCTACTGTCTCTCACACTCATGCAACTAACGACTATATGGACGCGATCACGACGCGACATCCTTAACAGATCAAGATGTCTCATACATCTCTGTGCGACCCCCAGTAATGCAAGGTTCGGCAAACAGCCCACAGGTTCTCCCGCCCGCAGGCCAGGTTAGAATATTCGCCCGTCAACAACGTACCTTACGTCACCCCACCCGCAGGCCAGGTCGAGATATTCGCCCATTCACAACTAATGGGCATGATCATCTCCCCATAGGCAAGATCGATCGACCATACGCCAACACAGTGATGAATAACAACGATGCAACATAAACCCCACCAACTCATCTCGAGATCAACAAATTAGGGTCTCAACCACAATTCATATACAACTACGACCAACTTTCTCCGCTATAACCGGGTATCAACTTTACATCTCAACATCAACATATCAAAAGAATCTCTAGGTTGAGCACTACAACATAAATATGCTCAAAATCCTCACCACATGTTCATTTCCCAACTTATCATAAATTTCTGCCTATCTCTACTCATACAACAGTAATCACAACATTATATCATCAACAACCATAATCAGGTTCAATAATCATATTCAATATATTAAATACTCATGCAAGCATATCAACTCATCAACTCATAGGTAAATATTTAAGTAGTCCTAAGCATGTTACTAGGCATAACATACATAACACATATATCATACTAAGCATACTAACACATAACATACAACCTCGACATCACATAAAATCAACCTATCGGCCACTCGACCACTAGTAGGGTTTAGGTCGCCCTACGCATATCAAATATAAATTATTTTAAATCTTGCCTCCACGACGATATCATGGTTCTTTTCCCCACCTGAATAGTTTTCCCGCGGGCTTCCCCGAGCAACTTCGACTGCGGCTCCGCAACTGTCAACCGTACATGCTTCTGAATAGTCAAACATCGTCTGATTCTTTACAACTAATAACAACCAGAAATCAATACAATCCAATCAAAACCCCTCTAATTCCTATGACTAGGGTTCGGCCCCTTTTTAGCAAAATAGGCTAGAGTTGTTAAAACTTTACTTACTCTTGGATAAATGATTCTCAAGTATACACAACACTAGAGTAAGTTTTATTACATAAAAATTTGAAGCAAAAACCCATGATTCCTTATCATATAAGGTTCGGCCTCTTCATGGAAAATGGGCCAAAGATGTCTAAAAATTCCTAACTCTTGGATTAATAATCCTTAAGCATACCTAACACTAAATCAAGTCTTTTTACTCAAAAATGGTATAAAAAACTCAAGATTTCTCAATACACAGGATTTGGCCATTCATACCCATATGAGCTAGGGAAATCTTTTGGTTATAAGCTTTTGGATTATGAGATAGGGCAATGAAACTAGCTCATAGAAATTGGTTTGACATTAAAAGGATTTTTCTACAATTTCCTATGAATTTATGAAGTTTATGAAACAACTTGAACAAAAGCTTGAAACACATGATTTCAATGGAGGAATATGGAGATTAAGAGGTCAAATGAGTATTCCATACCTCTTAGATGATGAAGGTGAATGAGCTTCTCAACTTTCCTTCACAAAGGTTCTTGAAATTTCTTAAAGAAATGGAGAGAAAGTGAAGAAGAAAATGAAGTGAAGGATAAGAAATGGAGGAGTGTGTTTATGAAGGGACTAGGCGTGGGATTGATGAAGGGAGGGATAAGGAAGTCACAAATTTCTCACTTAAGGACAAAATGGTCTTTTCACCTTAAGTCCTAAGTGTAATTTCCAAAAAAGTCATGGGTATTTTGGTCTTTTTGCGTCCACATATTTTCTACCGTCATCATGACACTGACATGCTTTCCTGGGTGATGTGACCTGATGTGACTTCATGTTTATTCGTTAGTGGGTCCCGATAAATTCCGATTCGGCTCCGTTCGTCACTTGATTTGAGATTTCGTTCGAATAAAGCGTAGGAACTTATTTTTTTTTCAAATTTAACGAAAATATTGGAAATCCAATTATAAGCCTGACTGTTTTGTTCACGAGTCAAAACTAGGTCTCCTGAATAGTAAAATCTTTCTGTCAATGAAAAAACGCAAACAGGGCTCCGTATGAGTTTTTGACCCAAAATTTAACCATAATTCCCTACGATAGCATGGATCGTGAATGTGGTCTTAGTTTATCTATTTTCATTCACTAAACATCAGATAAAAACATAAACTCATTTATATAACATACTGATATTGGAAAGAATGAAAATCGGGGTGTTACATTACTACCCCCTTAAAAAGAATTTCGTCCTCGAAATTCGACGTACCTTTTTATAATAGACTTGGATATTGCTACTGCATATCTTCTTCACATTCCCAAGTAGCATCTCCGGTAACTTCATCACATATGATCTTGACCAACGAAATGTTTTTACCTCGGAGTTCCTTAATCCTTCTATCCGCGACCCTTACAAGTAAAGCTTCATACTCAAGGTTCTCTCTCAATTGTATTAACACTGGTTCTAAGATGTGTCATGGATCAAGGTAGTATTTTCTCAACTGAGAAACATGAAAGAAAACATGAAGATTGGATAGGTTTGGTGGTAAAGCGACATGATAGGCTATAGGACCAATTCGGCGAAGAATTTGAAATGGTCCTATGAATCTAGGGGTAAGCTTTCTAGATTTGATTGCTCTACCAATTCAGTTCTTGGAGTTACTCTTAGAAAAACACGATCTCCTTCCTGGAATTCTAAAGGTCTTCTCCTTTGATCGCTGTAACTCTTTTGTCTGTCCTATGTGACGTTTACCTTTTCCCTTATCCTCTTGATTTGTTCCGTCATCTGTTATACTACCTCCGGTCCTAGCGCTTGAATTTCTCCTACCTCATACCAACACAATGGTGTTCTACACTTTCTGTCGTACAATGGTTCGTACGGTGCCATACCTATACTTGAATGAAAATTGTTGTTATAGGTGAACTCAATCAACGGTAAGAACTCATCCCAACTTCCTGCGTGTTCCAAAACACAAGCTCTTAAGAGGTCTTCCAATGATTGAATCGTTCGTTCCAACTGACCATCCGCATCATAAGCAGAACTCAACCTTAACGTAGTTCCCAAAGCCTTATGTAATAGCTTCCAGAATCTAGACGTAAATCTAGGATCTCTGTCGTAAACAATACTAGAGGGCACTTCGTGTAACCTTACTACTTCCTTGATGTAGATTTGGGTTAACTTTTCCAATGTATAACTTTCACCAATAGGTAAGAAGTGAGCACACTTCGTCAACCTATCGACGATTACCCAAATTGAATCATGCCTCTTGTTAGTTCTTTGCAAACCAACCACAAAGTCCATAGATATACCATCCCATTTCCACTCCGGGATATCCAGAGATTGTAACAGTCCTGCTGGCTTTTAGTGTTCTATCTTCGCTTTCTGACAAAACAAGCAAGCCAACACATATTCAGCTACTTCCTTCTTCATTACCAAAACATCTTCTTCAAGTTTTGATACATTTTGGTCGCTCCTGGATGCAAACTCAGCCTACTCTTGTGCGCTTCTTCCAAGATCATCCTTCTTAGTTCTATATCCATTGACACACAAATCCTATCATCATACCTCAAGACTCCATCTTGATTCATCCTAACTCAAATGTTCTGCCTTCCACTACTTGTCCCTTCACCTTCTGAAGATACTGATCAACTTCTTGCTTCTCCTTAATCGTTTTCAAAAAGTCGCTACACACTATGACCATTCTTAGGTGTATCTTATCTCAAGATAATCCCATACCTAGATTCAGATCTCTTAATTGTTCAATCAGTTCCAACTCTTTTGCCATCAGAGCAGATCCGTGCAAGGATTTCCTACTTAACGCATCCGTTACCGTTAAAGTCAGGGTATTTTGGTCCTTTCGCGTCCAGATATTTTCTAACGTCATCATGACACTGGCACAGTTTCCAGGGTGATGTGACCTGATGTGACTTCATGTTTATCCGTTAGCGGGTCCCGATAAATCCCTATTCGGCTGCGTTCATCACCCGATTTGAGATTTCGCCCAAATAGAGCGTAGGAATATATTTTTTTTCAAATTTAACGAAAATGTTGGAAATCCAATTCTAAGCCTATCTGTTTCATTCACGATCCAAAATTAGGTCTTCTGAGTAGTAAAATTTTAGTGTCAGTGAAAAAACGCAGACCGGCTCCGTTTATGTTTTTGATCCAAAATTTAACCATAACTCCCTTTGATAGCATAGAGCATGAATGTGATCTTAGTTTATTTAATTTCATTCTCTAAACATCAGATAAAAATATAAACTTATTTATATAACTTACTGATATTAGAAAGCATGAAAATCGAGGTGTTACAGTGGTGATGTCACAGCCGTGTAGATCAGGGATTACGCGAGGTCAAACCGGAACTACAGATAGATGCTTGGTAGGTCTACTGTGAGCTTTTGAGATCTCCGATGCATCCTCCGACACCGGGACAGATATCCCTATCGTTAATGGGAAATAGTGTCACCCTGCTTGGTTGGGGGTGAGCATTCTGCTTAGTAGGGGATGTAATGTACTCGTGAGTGTAACGGAACTTGTTGGTCAGGTGAGGTTTGACTTTCATCCTGCTTGGTAGGGGATGACTTTCCTGCTTGGTAGGGGATACGTTGTGACATAGGAATGTGGCTGCATCTTCATGTAAGGTCTAGGTGCATGAGAGTGTGAGACCAATTGTTAAGTTCAATAAACCCCGAGGATGGTTGTTGGTGATGATTGTGTGTGGTTGCGCTATTAATGTATCTACTTTACCTTTATCCCTATCTGTGATTACATGTAATTTTTATCCCCTATTATTCCTATATTGTATGTACTCTTATCATGTTAAAAAGACCCGGTAGTAGAGCCAGATGATGAAGGATTGGATGGCACTCTGTATGAGCCCGATGCTGGTGGGAGAGCCATAGATCCCAATATTGGAAGGTTCTAAATGGCTGTATAATGAGTACGAGTGGAGAGCTTCCGTCATCTAGTCTGGAGCAGAATGTATTAGCTTACTAAGTATGTATGGCCAGTGAGTCTATCTTATGTGTATTTTGGGCAAGGAGAGGAAGTAGTCTGTATGTGTTTATACCATGCTTTCCTCTTTATGGTTTATGCTACTCTGATAATTGTGTGTTACATGTACAGTACATATACAGTACATATGTATGTTTAAAGTTTTAAATACCCTCGTACGTGTAATAAGCACGCTAACGGTTATAACATAATCAGGATTAGTTAACTAGGTTCTTTAATGAGGCAAAGGGAAGTATCATTGGTTGCCACAGCCAACAGAAATTACTACTGGCCAAATGAAGGTAGAGACTAGGTTATTACAGTATATCATTGCTAGGCTTTTATTTCCTAGGCGACACAACTTCTCTCAGCTTCTGAAACTAGATGTTGTGTTGATTTGGCTGCTTGAAAATAAGAAGATTGTTGATTGGGC
The DNA here is from genome assembly GCA_039655645.1 of Ammopiptanthus mongolicus. Lineage (NCBI taxonomy): Eukaryota > Viridiplantae > Streptophyta > Magnoliopsida > Fabales > Fabaceae > Ammopiptanthus > Ammopiptanthus mongolicus. The sequence goes on from CM077350.1 coordinate 22,391,316, forward strand.
TTGCTTAGTTATGTAGCACATGGCTGATAATAGGAATGGAGGATCTTTGCCCTACGAGCATTTGTTTACTCGCATCCTAAGGCATATAAGAGTTAACCTTATTGGCGAGGTCAAGCTAGATATCCAAAAATTCCATGGAATGCTAAATTAAGGGACAATCAACCAAATGGGAATAGAGTTCTATGGTAATGCATGGGTATACAAGCCCAATAGCAGAAAACAAGTTGATTTTTTTCATGAGTCTTCTCACACTGCTGGAGCATTCTCATCATAGGTCAATCCTGCTGCTGCTTCTCCTGAAATGATGGACATACTGCAAACATTCTTATGGAGGTCCGTGCCAACACCAGTGCAATAGGTAATCTCTCTCTTAAGGTGGACTGCATGGAGCAGGGTATGAATGAGGCGAAGATCATCTTCGACAGTCCTATTCAAGCACCGCCCCAGATTGTTGCTGCTGATGATGGTAATGATGAGGATTATGAGTTGGATAAGGACTAGATCCTTTTTTTTTTTTTTTTTTTTTTTTTTTTTTTTTTTTTTTTTTTACTCTTTTTGGATAACTTAACCTATCTATTTTACTACTATTTTAATGTTTGGTACATTTTTTTTTTACCTTGAATATATGCTTTGCATCTTCATGTCTTTCCCGCTTTCTGATAATGCCAAAAAGGGGAGAGTTATATATGGTTGCATAATTCAGGGGGAGTGGATTTTAATAATTGCATAAAGTGAAGGGGAGTAGAGCATATATTATCTGCACATAACTCTGATTATTAAATGTTAAATGCTCGAACCCGTTTCTTGAGAAAATCCCTCTTTGAGACGTTTGTCATCATCAAAAAGGGGGGAGAATGTGAATATATGCCTTGATAGGATGATCTGAGTTTTGATGGATGACAAAAGAAAAATCTCAGAAGGACTAGATTACAAAAAGTGGAAAAGGTTATCACACTTAGTCAAGTCTTTCAGAAGGGGTGGAGGGAATTTTATTATTTGTATTATGTGTTTTAGATCATGTTGTACATGGTAGATAAAGCTCCCAAATCTAAAATCAATCACACACAGGCATGATATGAGAAATAAAAATAAAACTTTGTAGGCCTTAAGCTCTTTAATTGAAAAATCAATTAACAACCGTTAAGTTCAAAATTAGTTGGTTTTTAATGAGAATAATCGATTAGAGGTTTTCTAATAATCGATTATCATATATCTGAAAAGCTGATTTTCAAAATAGCGAAGATGTAATCGATTAGCATAATCGACTATAGACATAATCGATTGTATAATCGATTATACTCTTATGCGCGTGAGTGAGTTTCAAATAGAGAACCCATAATCGATTATCATAATCGATTATGATGCGATTGTCTCTTAGCGTGTTTTTGTTTAAAATAAAAATAATAGTTTATGGCAATAATATAATCGATTACAGCGCGAGAAACACTTATATTAAAAATGGGCTTAACCTAGTTCTTATGGGCTCATTTCTTTTTCTGTAAATAGGGAGCCTTGGGGAGTGTTTCATTACAACACTAGCTTCTCTAATCCTAGTTGCGCTAAAACTCTGTCAAATTTATTTCCAATCACTCTCACTAGTTTTACCCCTTGATATTTATATTTTGAGAGCTTTAGACTCCATATAAGAGAGACTGTAATTGTGCTTCAAGTTGTATTTTCATATCTGCACTTTTGAGTGCTACATTTCTTTTATATTGTTGTTCTTCTTATTTGGGTGTGAATCTCATAGTTTTGAAAGAGAAGGTTTTTCTCTTGTTCTTGAGACTCTTTCACTGGGGGAGGTGATATCGCTGGTTTGTGAGGAGTGCACTTCTTTGTGAAGGTTTCTAGATGAACCTGATTTAAAGCCAAGTTATTGAGTGAAAACCCTTGGTAGTTGTCCTTGGGGACTGGACGTAAGCTACTGGGGTATTTGGTCGCCGAACTAGGATAAAACTGCGAGTCTTATTTTCTTCCCTATTCTTTATTATTGCATTTATTTTTACGCCAATTAAATTCTGCAATTTTTATTTCAATTTATTTAACACACTTTAAATTCAAGTAATTTATCTTTTAAGTGCTTTGTTGTGCAAAAGTTTTTAAAATACACATTACACACAATTCACCTCCCTCTTGTGTTTGAAGTTACTTGTCAACAATGGGTTCAACACTTGATCACGATCGCAGCACTGGAAAGCAGAGTCGATCTTTAAGTTGAGGATTGAAAGGGAAACCAATTCTAGGATTAGATAACTCACCTTGGTTGCTAACTTAGGAAGATTAACTCTAGCAGCAGGGATAGACTTGCCAAGCAAAGTCATGTTCTTGACGAAGAACACAAAAACATGATTCGTCTTTTGGGTTTTCTAGAGCAAAAGATCAGTGAGAGCTCTTAGGGATGAGAAGAGACAACTTGTGAGTCTAATAGAGTGTAAAGGCTAGGTTTAGGTCATACACTATGTATATATAACTGTTAGGGACGTTTTAGGACGAATGGGCTGTATACAGCATGGCCCGATAACACAAACATGTTTAAAACGCGTACACAGGTGCTGAAACTCATGAAAATCGATTTCAAATACTTGAAAATCGATTTCTTCACCCTTAAAACAATTTGCCTATCGATTTTTCAACCTGGAAATCGATTTCCACTTGCTTGAATCGATTTCTTCGACTGGAAATCGATTTCCCTTTATAAAACATGTTTTTGGACCTATCACTTGAAAAAAGACTTGTATATAATTCTTTAAGATTTCCAACACATCCAAGATCATCTCAATCAGACATCTAGAACTCAAGATACGGCCAAAACCGTGAAACAGGTTACTTGGACTCGAATGGATTGACTTTTCCTAAAGGCTGAACTACCTCAACTATGAACTTAGGCACCAAAAGCAAGCATAAATAACATATATACAACATATTTAAGCAAGGATTAACACATACAAATATAGGAGTGAAAAACATGGTGTTACAATTCCACACCCTTATAAAATTTCATCCTCGAAATTTCTACTCACCTTGAGCAAACGAATGCGCATATGACTTCTTCATCTTGCTCTCCAATTCCCACGTAGCATTTTCTTCTGTAGCTCCACTCCAAACGACCTTGACCAAGGGAATTTCCTTCCCTCTCAACTGCTTCACCCTTCGATCTTCAACCCGAAGCAGTAATACCTCAAAGGTCAAGTTATCCTTTCATGGAATGATATTGGGTACTATCACATGGCTTAGGTCATGAACATACTTTCGAACTTGAGACACATGAAATACATTATGAAGGATTGACAAGAACGGGGGTAAGGCTATTTGGTAAGCGCTTCACCGACTCTTTTTAGAATTTGGTAAAGACCAATGAATTTAGGAGTAAGTTTCCTCACTTTCATTACTCTGCCAACCCCAGTTGTTGGAGTAACTCGTACAAACACATGATCCCCCTCCTGGAATGCGAGATCTTTTCTTCTCTTATCATGATAACTCTTTTGCCTACTCCGTGCCACTCTCATCTTGTATCATACTCACTTTCTCTGTAGTCTCTTGCACTACCTCAGGTCCTAACACAATATTCTCTTCGGGCTCATTCCAACCCAAAGGTGTCCCTCACCTCCTCCCATACAATGCCTCATAAGGTGTCATCCCAATACTAGAATGGAAGCTATTGTTATAGGTGAACACTATAGGGGTATAAACATATCCCAACTACCACATTGTTCTAGCACACCCTCCCACAACAAGTCCTCTAAGGATTGGATTATTCTCTCAGACTGACCATCGGTCTGTGGGTGATAAGCTGGGCTCAATCTAAGCTTAGTTCCTAAGGCCTCATGTAAACTATTCCAAAATCTAGAGGTAAATCTAGGATCTCTATCCGACACTATGCTAGAGGGTACACCGTGCAATCTAACTATCTCTCTGATAGACACCCCAGTCAACTTCTCTAATAGATATTCCATGTTCATAGCAATTAAATGGGCATTGGTTAACATGTCCACAATGACCCATATGGCATCACAACTAGCTGGAGTCCTAGAGAGACCAGACACAAAATCCATGGAGATATTATCCCACTTCCACTTAGGAATACTTAAAGGTTGCAATTTACTTGAAGGTTTCTGGTGCTCTATCTTAGCCTTCTGTCACACTAAACAAGCATAAACAAACTCAGCCACATCCTTTTTCATCCTAGGCCACCAAAACATACGTTTCAAATCCTGATACATCTTTGTGGCTCCCGGGTGAACACTCAAACCGCTCTTATGTCCTTCCTCAAGGATCAACTTTCTAAGCTCAGGAACATCAGGTATACAAACTCTATCCTGGAACCTCAAAATTCCATCAGTCCCTTTCTTAAAACTGAGATTTCTACCCTGAGCAATCAACCGTCTCAGATCTAAAAGGTATACATCTATCTTCTGCCCTTCTCTAATCTAATCCATCAAACTGCTAGTGATTTTCAACATTCCTAGCCTAATGTTGTTACGGGTAACTTCCCAAGCTAAACTTAAGTCTCTAAACTCCTCGATCTAATCCATCTCTTTAACCATCAAGGTTGAAAACTTGTAAGGTTTTTCTACTCAAAGCATCAGCCACTACATTGGCTTTACCTAGGTGGTAACTCAACTCAAACTCATAATCTTTAAGAAATTCCATACACCTACGGTGTCTCATATTCAACTCCTTTTGGTCAAACAAGTATTTCAAACTCTTATGATCACTAAAGACCTCAAATCTAGCTCCATAAAGATAGTGCCTCCAAATTTTTAAGGCAAACACTACAGCTCCTATAACTCCAAACCATGTTGGGGTTTCAAGAGGGATAATTTTCAAAAACAATTTTCAAAAACCAATTGAGTGGAAAAACCCATTTATAAAAGGACCACGTATTGCACATGAATTACAAGGATATTGTGTTTACCTCTTGAAGCATAGCTTTACTGCGAACATTGTGAGCGTGCCAACCACACCGGTTAGCCAAAAATGCTGCTACTTGCGATGATCATAACTTTCGCTCCAAACCTTCTATCGAAAAAATGAACGGTTAAGATGTAGAACCATAAGTCACGAACCTGCTGTCCAAATTTCAGCCCGATCCAACGGTTAACGAATCTCGGATCGCGAGATTACGATAACTGTCTGGCCATAACCACCATAATTAAAGGCTTCTCTATCACCAGTATTGCAAAGTAGCAATACCTCTACTCAGTCCACACGAGCAAACCAAAATCAGAGATAGCGTAGTTCTAGCTATCAGGATTGGGAGAGGCGTGACACACAGAGAGAGAAAAGAGGGCATGCTTGTCAAAGGTGAACAGCGGCCGTTATGAGTGCTCTGTGTTGTGTGTCTCTTATGTGACGTGCACAACGTACTAATAGCTGTCACTCACTTAACCTAACCCAGTTCGGCTACTGTATGCTACAAGCCCAATGTTTAATTATTAATTAAATCATATTTAATTTTTCAATTAAAGTAATCTCATTTAATTATTAATTAAATCTTATTTAATTAAACAATTAAATTAATTCTCTGAATATTTGCTCTATGCGTGTGAACTTACAGGTTCTCAATTTATTGGCAATCATATTAATTATTATTAATCATATTAATAATCAATTAATATTATAAACAATGAGCGGCATCTAGCAATACATCATTGCTACCCAATTAATTAGAATATTCGTGATACAATAAAAACCATATTGTAACCATATATAATGTGAAGTCAATGTCCTTTCGTCACAATGTCTTAATTGAACATAAGGCATAAATGTGTCATCCTTGTTAAGTCCAATTATTTATTTCTGGATCTAGTAATTGACGTACGATCATATGGGCCCAATATCTCATATTGTCCCACCTTAGCATGGCCATGCATTTCTAAGTCGCATACCATCAAGAGGCCTATAGACATTACTCCTGTTGTGTAGGAGGGACGAATCCTATCTACATCACTTACATTCCTCAACATGTTTCATTGCAGGCCTAATAACTACCTTCATAGTTGTCCTATTACATTCACCGTTTAATAGTATCAAAGCTTATAATTACATATGTTAGGAATCGTAATGACTTCAAGTTGAAGGACTACTTCACCATGGTCACTATGAGAATCGCTTATGACACTTACATAATTATTATGTAGCGTTTTCATAGCGGGTCACTCCAGTATAAATATTCCACTAATATTAATACCGATGTGAAGACTTTATATCTTATATCTATGACTCGTGAGATGTGGTCATTAGTACACTCACATAATAGTCTCAATGTATTATTATTCTCCTTATTAATAATAATACTTGACTATGGATATTTAAGAATACTGTTCTTTAATTTAATGGCATCTCACGGTCAAGTCATACTTGACGTTCCATTAAATGAACTACCTATTCTAAGGACTTTATTATGCTATAAATATTATCATCAAATATAACATAATAAATAAATGCCTTATACATATATCAAATATATGATCAAACTCATGACACAAACGATTATATATTCAAAATAGATTGATCACAAGGGCTTACCCCAACAATCTCCCACTAGCATTAGAGCCAATCGGGCATCAATATAATACCCATCGGTCTAGTGTGAGTGTCATGCTACCACTTAGCAAGAGACTTCAATAATGGATTGTTTAGTGTTGTCATTCTGCACATCTTCACATCTCCTCTGTCGGTCGTCTATCGAATGAGATGGAAGCACCTAAGTATACGTTTCGAATCACCGGTGAGATCAAGTTTCCTTAGCTTACGTGATTACTCCATCATCATCGCAATGAGATCAATGGAGTTCGCAAAGTTAGGAACTTCGATTAGTTCATTAATGAACTTTCTGATCCAAACGGCCTCTAAATTTGTATTTTAGGCAATTATATACTTGGCCTCTGTTATAAAATCAGTAACTATCTCACGCTTGGAACCTTTTCAAGCTCACAGTGCCACCATTAAAGTAAAACACAAAACCGGACTACAATCTAAAGTTATCGTTATCGATTTGGAAGCTAGCATCAATGTAACCCATTACAATGAGCTCTTCCTCACCATTTCAGATCAAGAATGAATCCTTAGTTCTTCTCAAGTGCTTAAGGATATTCTTGACTTCGGTGCAGTGACCTTCACTGGGAATGGATTGGTACCTTCTCATTATGCTCAAAGCATACGAGACATCTGTTCGAGTACATATCATGGCATGCATAACAGATTCAATTGCCGAAGCATCTCTACATCTAATGTAACAGGGACTGTCCCTTGGACAGGTATATGCCACGTGTAGTAGGCAAGATACCCTTTTTGGAATCATGCATATTTAAAGCGCCCAAGCACTTTGTCAATTTATATACCTTTGACTAAGGCCTAACAATTTCAGCGATCTATCTCCATAGATCTTGATTCCTAATACATAGGACGTTTCGCCTAAGTCCGTTATTGAAAAATAATTCCTTAACTATGTTTTCACATTTTATGGTATAGGAATATTGTTTCCATAAGTAGTATGTCATATACATACAATACGAGAAAAATAATTATGCTCCCACTAACCTTCTTATACACACAAGGTCCATCCTCGTTCTTGATGAATCCAAATTGTCATACAATTTACATCAACACGAAGATTCCAACTTCTGGAAGTTTGCGTTAATCCATAAATGCATGTTTGCAACTTGCAAAATTTTTCTAGCATTCTCCAAATAGACAAAACTCTCAGGTTGTGTCATGTACACATCCTCGAGAAGATTCTTGTCAACGAATGCTGTTTTGACATTCATTTGCCAGATCTCGTAGTCATACTATGAAGCAATAGCAAGTGGGATCTGAATCAATGCAACTGGACAAAAGGTCTTATCATAGTCATACTATGAATTTGCTTGAAACCTTTCGCAATCAATCGCATCTTGAAGGTATTCACCTTCCCATCCTTGTTAGTCTTCTTGTTGAAGACCCACTTGCACCTTATGCATTTTACCCCTTTCAGGTAACTCAATCAAGGTCCATACCCGGTTGGTGTACATGGATTCTACTCCAGATCCTATGGCTCATCATGATCCATAAGCGGTTCATCACCTTCTTGAGTTAGGAGTATTCTATATCTCTCTGGTTGATGACGTGTCCTGTTTGACTTACGTGAGTCTTGTGTTACTTGAACTGATGGTTGGACCACAACACCTTGTGGAACTGATTCTTGTTCCCTTGCAGGCAAGTCAGTACTCTGTGGTTCTTGGATTTATCCAAGTTCTACATTCCTCCCACTGTCTCCCTTGGAGATGTGTTACTTCTCAAAGAACACTCCAGTCCTAGCGACAAACATTTTGTCCTCGGAAGTGTTGCAGAAATAGTGTCTGTTTGCTTCCTTAGGACACCCCACAAAGATACATTTGTCACACTTCGGTCTAAGCTTATTTGAAACCAAAAGTTTCAATAAACTTGGCACCCCAATTCTTAATGAAAGACATACTTGGTCGCATACCAGTCCATATCTCATATGGTGTCTTTTAGCTGTCTTAGATGGAACACGGGTTGGGTGTGAAAGCTGCTGTATGTAAAGCATATCCCATGAAAGAATCAGAGAAGTCTGATTTACTCATCATAGATCGTACCATGTCCAACAAGGTGTAATTTCTCCTCTCGGACACACCATTCCATTATGGTGTTCCAGGAGGATTGAGTTGAGATATAATCTCACTCCTTCAGATAGTCATCAAACAGTTGGCTTAAGTACTTATTACCACGATCTGATCGCATGATCTTAATACTTTTCCAAAATTAGTTCTCCGCTTCATTCTTGAATTCTTTGAACATTTCAAAGATTTCTGACTTGTGTCATACAGAAATCCATCTTTAATGAAGCTATCAATAAACAAGATGAAGTACGGAAACTTGTCTTCTAGCAAACTTGTTTAGAGGCCCTCATACATCAAAATGTATCATGCTAAAAGATTACCAACTTCCACCTTACTAAACAATTCATAATTGGATGAGTCCAAGAGTCCATATTAGTGGAGCTTGCAAATGTTTTTCTTACTTATATGGTCTAAAGATATTGCTAAAGACATAGAGGGTCCAAATCACTTGATTTGACCCTATTCACATTTATGTTATAGATGGGCATATCGAGATCAAGGACACAAAGTCCATATCTCATATGAATACAAGCATAGAAGACATCAGTTGAATAAATGGAACAACAATTGTCCATTTATTGTAACTTAAAATTCTTTCTTGTCTATACAAGATACAGAAATGATGTTTCTACTATCAACTGGAATAAATTAAACTGGAGATTCGCAAATCGGTCAGACAACTTTCATCGGAGGATTACTTCACCAAAGGCATGGGGAGTGAACCTCATCACACCAAAATTGGTGGAAGATGAAAATGGTTGTTTATTCTTTGTTTGGATGAAACCCTTTTCTTTGGGTTCACTACTTTATTGATGAAGTTCTCTTTGAGAACGTGATTGTAATAATGGTCCTATGCTTAGCATGTGTTTGTGATGATGATGAAGGAACGGAGCCCAAGTTGATGAAGGAATGGAGCCCAAGTTGGTGACTTATCTTAGTCAACTAGAAGGCCCATGACGATGAAAAGGGGCGTGCGTAGCATCACTTATTTGTTTGTTTTATTTTCAATTCAAGAAGTGTAATGGGTTATGTGAGTGGATCCAATTTTGGCTACTTTGTTAGTGGGCTACACTAAGAGTTGCATGAAGGTCAAGCCCATATTTCCATGATGTTACACGAGTTTACAGAGTCTTAGAGGAGGGAATATTTAGCTTGCATGCTATAAGAAACTCCACATTTAGTTGAGTGAATAAATGTTGTAAGTTATGGGTGTTACACTTTTAATTTGAAAAGCAACTGTAACCACCCACAATGATGAGATGGTAGGCGTGATAACTAGGGGGATTAGTGGCTGGTTTCAATTGTTTGGTGGCTATTTAAGTTAGGTTTTAAGTTGATCTTTAGTGTCATGAATCAAGCTAATAAATATGGGAGTTATAGATTGTCCTAGGATTCCATTGTGTGGCTTGAAAGATGGGCGTATGGCTGAGTTAGAATTGGTCCCAAGGTGAGCCATTAGTGACATAATTAGGCCATTCAAGTGGACGTTATGCTTTGTCTTTGGATGCCAAAAGTTTGGATGTCCACAACTATATATATGCGCCTACTACCATGAATAATACAACTTTGATGTTGAATTGGATCAAATCCATTTTGTGAGAATATTGTTCTCCTAGGTTCTTGGTTGAACCAAGCTTAGTTCTTATCAAGAATACAAGATTCTTGTGGCGATCATCACTTGGCTTATCAAACCTTCTTGGTTTGTGGCGCCTACACCATTTCATTCTTCCCATTTTTCTTATTTCTTCACTTTTATGTTGTTACAATTTGTTCCATAAGAAGAGCACGAAATTAACTAGATTAAATTCAACCATAAGATCTTAAAAAGGCAGCCACACCATTTGGTTGTCATCAAGTGGTATCAAAGCTTAGGCTTTGGTTGAATTTTTGTTTTGTGTTCTTGAATCTATCTTTGTTCTTCATCTTCTACCCTTTCTTCTTTTCTTTCCAAAATCAAAAAAAAATACTTTGATTCTAGTCTTGAAGGGAAAAATTCGTGGTTGTTGTTTATTGCTCCAAAAAAACAAAGTGATTATATATATAAAAAAAAGGAAAGAGAAAAAAAATAAAATTTGTGCAAAGTTGTGTGATCAAAAGAAAAGAGAAAAGTTCAATTGAGCAATTTGTGTCTTAAAAATATTTTCCCTTCTTCCTTTGTTTCTTATTTCTAAACCTTTTCTTTTCTAGCCTTTTTCTTTGTTTTTCCTTCTTTTGATAAGTTTTGTGATTTTGTTACTTGAATTTTGGTATTTTTGTGTTTTGTACTTGATTCCTCTAAGAACTAAAGGAGAACATTTGAGAGGAAAAAGGCAAGAGTGTAAAATTACATCTTGTGTGGAAAAAGCCAAAGAGTGAAAATTCATTTGTGTGACAAGTGAGGGAGTGTAGTGAGGAAACATAAATCATGGCAAACAATGGAGAAAGTCCACCACCTTCACCAAGGTCCGCGGTTATTATTGCACGAATGACACCTCAAATGCAAGCCCTTCAAAGGCAAATGGAGACAATGCAAGCCAATTATGATCAACAACTTGCCAACCTTCAAAATCAAGATGATTCTAGTGGATATGAAAGTGAAAGAGGAAGGCCTAGAGGAGGAAGACATAGAGGAGGAGGACATAGGGGAAGGAGGCGTGATGAAAGGCTTGAAGGGGTCAAAATCAAAGTTCCTCCCTTTCTTGGGAAGAATGATCCGGAGGCTTACTTGGAGTGGGAGTTAAAATTAAAACAAGTCTTTGATTGTAATTCTTACAATGAAAGCAAGAAGGTGAAAGTAGCCGCCCTTGAGTTCAAGGAATATGCCCTTGTGTGGTGGGATCAATTACAAAAAGAAAGGAGGAGACATGGACGAGAGCCCATAGACACTTGGGAGGAGATGAAATATGTCATGAGGAAGAGGTTTGTCCCAAATCATTATCAAAGGGACATTCACAACAAATTACAAAGGCTTACCCAAGGGACCAAAAGCGTTGATGAATATATCAAGGAGATGGAATTGGCCTTACTTAGGTCAAATTTTCAAGAAGATAGGGAGGCCACCATGGCAAAATTCTTACATGGCTTGGATCAAGATATTCAAGACATAGTGGAATTACAAAATTATGTGGAGCTTCAAGATTTGGTTCAACAAGCAATCAAGGTGGAGCAGCAAATTAAGAGGAGGAAGTTCAAATATTCTTCTTCTTCTTCTTCAAAATTTGCATCATCAAATTGAAAGGACAAGAAAAAGAAGGAGGGTGCATCAATCAAAGAAGCCGTGAGCACCTCTCAAGGCAAGAAACCAACGAAGACAAACTCTAGGAGCCGTGAAGTGAAGTGTTTCACATGCCTAGGCCATGGACACATAGCATTCCAATGTCCAACAAAGAGAACCATGGTGACCATGAATGATGAAGTGGTATCACAATCCGAGGCTTCAAATAGGGAGGAAAGTGAAGAAGATGTGTCCATGCAGGATGGTGATTTACTTGTGGTAAGGAGACTTTTGGGAAGTCAAGTGAAAGATCATGAAGCAAGCTAAAGGGAGAATATCTTTCATTCTAGATGCCTAATTCAAGGAAAGGTATGCTCTCTAATCATTGATGGAGGAATTTGTGCCAATGTTGTGAGTACTAGATTAGTGTCAAAACTAAATCTTGTAACTAAGGCACATCCAAGACCATATAGGCTTCAATGGTTAAGTGAGGTAGGAGAAATGGTGGTGAATAAACAAGTGGAGGTCCCATTCTCAATTGGGAAATATGAAGATTGTGTACTTTGTGATGTGGTGCCTATAAGGCAAGCCATTTGTTGTTGGGAAGGCCTTGGCAATATGACAAGAAGGCCATCCATGATGGTTTCTCAAATAAGTATACTCTCCTGTAGCAAGACCGAAAGGTCATACTTTCTCCCTTATCTCCAAAGCAAGTTAGTGAGGATCAAATAAAAATGAGAGAAAAGAGAGAGCAAGAGAAAAAAAAAAAAAAAAGAGAGAGAGTGAAAAGGAGAATGTTTTAAAAGTGAAAAAGAATCAAGAGAAAAAAATTGAGAAAAATAGAGAGGAAAAAGAGAGTAAGGAGAGCTATCTTGCAACAAAAAGTGAGGTGAAGAGTGCTTTGATTTCAAGGCAGCCCCTATACATGCTCTATTGTAGGGAATTTTGTTTGAATGCTAATGCTCCTAATGAACTTTCTTTGCCTAGTAGTGTTGAAAATCTTTTGCAGGAATTTGGTGATGTGTTTCCAAAGGTTCCTCAAAAGGATGCTTGCAAGGCTATTTTGGGTCTTGAAGAAGTTGAATCAAGTGAAACACTTATCGGTTTAACTCTTAGCATATTTAAGCCTTCCACTTCTTTAATTGATATATTTCTTGTTAAATTGGTTGGAAAGTGCTTTCCTCCTATGCTTGCTAGATTTGCAAATTTGCATGTTAAAATGCCTAATTTGTGTTATCTCCCTAAATTTAGTTTAAGTGTTGAAACTGTAAGACATGATCTGTTTAATACAAACTATTCCTATAAACTTGATTTGAGGATTATGAACCAAGACTTGAATGAATTCCTTGAGAAGTGTGTTGTTGTGCTTTCTATTGTTCACTTGGTTTATGACAACTATTTTGAAGGTTGTTTTGGATTTCTAAGAGAAAGCTTGTTTGCTAACTTGGCCACTTACTCTTTTGTCCAAAATAAAGTTAGCATTTTGAGGTTTGTTATGAGCACTAAAGGATTGAATGTGGCATTAATTGATGGGTTCACTATTACACCCCTTCTTACTCTACCTATTCTTGTGAATTCTTTTAAGCTTCCATATGATGCTCCTAATGTGTTTGAGGGGCTTGTTTTGGCTCAAAAGGAGCCATTTTTTGTTTGTGATGAGGAGAATATCAGTAAGGTAAAATTTGCCTTGGAGTCTTTGCAAAGACAAAGTACTTTCTCCTTTGTCACCAAGTTCAAGCCTAGGAAGGTACATTTGGTCATATATGTCAACTCAAGGAGGTATAACTTTGTGCTTACCTTTAAAATTCCTTACCTTGGCTATGAATGTGTTGGGATATTGATTGTACAAGACGAACATGTTTGTCACTTACTTGCTACATTGGGTGATTTCTCTCAATTTCCATTTGACCCCGGTGGAAGGGTTGACATTGTTCTTCATGTAGGTTATAAAGGAGGTTTATTCGAGGTCGAATTCATTTAAAGAAGGAGGATTTGATAGGAGCCCACTAAGGAACATGGACCAAGAAGCACTACAAAGACTTGGTGGGCCTATGGCAAGAGCAAAGAAAGCCAAACAAGCTTTAAATCAAATGGTGGATCTTTTAATGGACACAAGCCCAAACTCAAGCCTAGAAGGAATGGAGCCCAAGTTGGTGACTTATCTTAGTCAACTAGAAGGCCCATGATGATGACAAGGGGCGTGCGTAGCATCACTTATTTGTTTGTTTTATTTTCAATTCAAGAAGTGTAATAGGTTATGTGAGTGGATCCAATTTTGGCTACTTTGTTAGTGGGCTACACTAAGAGTTGCATGAAGGTCAAGCCCATATTCCCATAGTGTTACATGAGTTTAGAGAGTCTTAGAGTAGAGAATCTTTAGCTTGCATGCTATAAGAAACTCCTCATTTAGTTGAGTGAATAAATGTTATAAGTTATGGGTGTTACACTTTTAATTTGAAAAGCAAGTGTAACCACCTATAATGATGAGATGGTAGGCATGATAACTAGGGGGATTATTGGCTGATTTCAATTCTTTGGTGGCTATTTAAGTTAGGTTTTAAGTTGATCTTTAGTGTCATGAATCAAGCTAATAAATGTGGGAGTTAGAGATTGTCCTAGGATTCCATTGTGTGGCTTGAAAGACGGGCGTATGGCTGAGTTAGAATTGGTCCTAAGGTGAGCCATTAGTGACATAATTAGGCCATTCAAGTGGAGGTTATGTTTTGTCTTTGGATGCCAAAAGTTTGGATGTCCACAATTATATTTATCTGCCTACTACCATGAATAATACAACTTTGATGTTCAATTGGATCAAATCCATTTTGTGAGAATATTGTTCTCCTAGGTTCTTGGTTGAACCAAGCTTAGTTCTTATCAAGAATCCAAGGTTCTTGTGGCGAACATCACTTGGCTTATCAAACCTTCTTGGTTTGTGGTGCCTACACCATTTCTTGCTTCCCATTTTTCTTATTTCTTCACTTTTATGTTGTTATAATTTGTTCCATAAGAAAAGCACGAAATTAACTAGATTAGAATTCAACCATAAGATCTTAAAAAGGCAACCACACCATTTGGTTATCATCAGGGAGTATTCGGCCTTGACCCTAAGAAAAAGGAAGAACATGAGTTGTTCTTGAACATTCGATGTTTTTGAAAAGTTTGAAAGAGTTTTAGTAATTTATATTTCAAAACAAAAAAAAAAAAGAAGTGATTTTGATCCAAAGATCAAATAGAATTTCGACATTCAAGTGTTTTTACTAAGGTGAAAATGTATTTTTACTTTAGTCATAGTTTATCCAATTAACTAAGTGTTTTAAAAATAAAATGATGAAAGTGATTTCGTGAAAGTAAAAGTAATATAAAGTTACCTTAGGTTTAATGGGATGTCACACTCTTTTGAAAACTAAGTTAACATTTAATCTTCAAAGTATAAAGAGGACCTTGTCTTCAAGTTTGAATTAAATGAATCATAGTTTGAAAACTGAATGAAAATTCCATTTTTTATTTTACACTAGCTTAGATCATGGTTTTACACTAAGTGAGGAAAAACCCTTTTCAAATTAGTTAAGGTACTTTACCTCAAGAAAGTAACAAAGTTCTTTTAAAATCAAATGAGTTTTCAAATAGAAAGGTTTTGGTTTGCAAAGTCTCAAATCGAGAGTTTTCAACTCTAAATCGTAAGTTTTACGCATACAAACTTAAGTTAAGTAATTAACTCGGAGCAAAAGAAAAGAGATAATTAAGTATAGTATATGGTGAAACAAGACCATGCACTATACCATTGATGGTTTAGTTCACCAATGACTTCATAAGACTTAAGTGAATCAATACTTATTTCATTACTTAAAACTCAAGGAATTAATATCTTTGAAAGGATCAAAGACTTTCTAAGAGGATTCTCAATCCTTCTTCATAACACTTAGGACTTGAGATATAATTAATAAGACATAAACACAAACATGAAACGTTTTGGGTTTTGAAACAGTAGTTCAATGTCGGACCGGTGATTCGGATCCAGGTCAATCGTTCAATTGTTTCAGTCTTGTGATGACTCGATCCCGGAGGGATCATGAGATTTATCTGGTGGATAAAAGTTTTATGATACAAAGACGCATATAGTTCCTAAGGAAGAGAAACTTAGTGAACCTTGAGGTTTATCAGGTGGATAGACATTGCTTCATCGCATCTGCTTAGTGTAAGCGTTGACATTTCATTGCATGAGTTGTAAGGCCTTGAGCCTAGGAGTTGAGCTTACACCTTGATGCAGGTGTGAATCTTACGACGATGTTTTAAATAGTCTTGGAGGTATCAGGGTTGGAAAGGCTAACATGTGACCAGTTGGTAGCTCTTTTGTGTCGTGGCGACTCCGAGCAATACACTGATATCCTCGACTAGATGCTGTACTTTTCATGTTGGGTGTAGAGTGTTTCCGAAAAGC
Source organism: Ammopiptanthus mongolicus (assembly GCA_039655645.1). NCBI lineage: Eukaryota > Viridiplantae > Streptophyta > Magnoliopsida > Fabales > Fabaceae > Ammopiptanthus > Ammopiptanthus mongolicus. Next base: position 22,407,568 of record CM077350.1, read on the forward strand.
CAGATACATGAACGTTACGAATGTTGTAGCATCTTGCCCAAGGCTGGCGTATTCGGAACACGTCCTCCCATTCACTCTCTCTAACACTTTGTTAGCTCCATGGAGTAGGGGTCAGAGTTTTACCCTTGTGGCATATGGCATTAAGTCATGTACATTGCATTACATTGCATGGCTGTTGATTATTAAATTTACTTATTGTACATCACTATTCTGTTTTCGAGGATGCCTATATTATGCTGCTAATTGATTAACATGTTATATTGAGATTTATGGTATACATGTTAAGTATGTTATTACTTGGTGTGTCGTCCCATTTTTACTTCTGCTATTTTGCTGTGTTGATGATTGGGAATCTCACCCATATCTGTATATATTCTTTGCTGGTATTGCTGTTTCTGCTTAAGAAGATGGGCGTGACGACGATTCAGTTCAGTATATACTTTGAGTCCAGAGGGGGACTCCCTTTGCCGTTTTGTTTTGGCCAGGCTGTGTCCAAGTGTCAGTTGTACCTTTTGGGGAGCTGTGACTCCTAGTACTTAATTATATACTTATTATCACTTAGGCTTGGACCTATATCTGTATACAGTATTGTTTCTATTTCTATACGTAATTCTGTATGACTTCTAGAAATGCATGGTGAACCTAAGTTCATTTATTATTACTCACTTTACTAATCCCATTATATCATTGCGAAAAGAAAAAAAAAAGTTCATATTTTCCGCATTAATATTATTTTCGGCCTTATAATCATTTGAGAATGTGACACTCGGGAAAGGGTGTTGCATCCTGCATTGTTTAAGAAAATTGCTCAAAATCGAAATTCAAGCAAAACAAAACTAAACACTTAATACTCTATTCCATCATCATAGACAATCATATAAAAGTACACAGAAGAGAACACAACAGACACATACCCCGGCCTATAGGACAACCGGGCTCTTATACCACTAAATGTGACACCCACTACCCCGCATATAATAAAGGCTAAATACCACTTTTGGTCCCTTATCTTTTTTTTTAATTTCCGTTTTGGTCCCTCTTTTATTATTTTTTTCGATTTGGTCCCTTATCTTTATTTTTTGTTTCAATATGGTCTTTTTTCCTTTAAATTGTGATATGCAGAAGATCACATTGATATAACTTTTGTAAAATAATGGACCATTTCAAAACAAAAAAAGTAAAAGAGGGACCATATCGGAACAAAAAAAAATGGACCATATAGGTTTAATTTTTGCAAAATAGAGGACCATTTCGAAACCAAAAATAAAAAAAGGACCACAATGGTATGACTTTGCAAAATAAGGGACCAAATCGAAACAAAAAATAAATAAGGGACCAAAACGAAAAATAAAATAAAGATAAGGGATCAAAAGTGGTATTTAGCCTATAATAAAACATAAATAAAATCATACATATCTTTAAGATATTATATCAATTAAAACATATTCCCAAGCTAGTATGCATCACATCATCTATAATATAAACCATAGGAGTCTGAAATTATCAAAATCCTTTAAAACAAACTGCGGAAAACTTAAACAATAAACATAACCCAAATTCCCGATGTCACAATACATCGGAAAAACTAAACAACTGAATCATAAATCCTAGCTACTACTAAGAGGGATTTCCACAGAATCACTCCTCTTCGGCATGCTCACCTTCCTCTGCACATACAACATCATATGCACCATAACAACAGAAGATAAGGGTGAGAAACACGATCATAAATACATGTAAACGGAATGGAATAGTAATAAAGCTGACATACAACATACATCAATCAACACTAATATAATCAATTTATATATATAAAAAATGCATGTCAATGTGAATGCTACATCACTACTCCGTATGCATGTGGCCAATAACTCTAACGTTGGAAAGATGATTAGGAGTACATGTCCGGTTATCAATATAACACCTCGATTTTTCAAACTCTCCAATACTAATTAATCAGTATTAATATGTTTGTTTTTTATTGAGAGGTCTAGAGAGAGAAATAAAATAATCCGAGACCGTATTCATGCTCAACGCCATCGTACGAAGTTACGATTAAATTTTGAGCTGAAAACTCAGACGGGGCCCGGTCTGCGTTTTTACACTGTCAGTAAGATTTTACTGCTCCAAAGACCTCAGATTGACCCTTGGACGAGACAGGAAGTCTTAGAATTCGATTCTCTACGGTTTGGTTAAATTTCAAAAAAATCACTTCCTGACCTTCGTTTGAGCGAAATCCTCAATCGGGTGACGAACAGAGCTGCATACGGACTTGTCGGGACCCGCTAACGGATAATCTTGATGTCACATCATGTCAAATCACTTGGGAAAGTGTTCCAGAGTCATCATGACATATAAAAATTTCTGAACGCGAAATAACCAAAATACCCCCAACCTTTTCTTTAATGACATTTTGGTCCTTGAAGGAAAAGACCAAAATGCCTTTAAGTGACTTAATTTAAGGCAGTTCAGCCCCCATTTTCACGCACCAAACCTGAACAAGAGAGATCTCCAACTAGTTCATCTTCTTGCTTGAGAGAAAACTCCATTTTTCCTTAGAGAAAAACTTGAAACCTTGAGAGAAAAGCTTGAATCCTTGATCAATCTTCATCATTCCTTAGGTAAGATCACTTCTATGATCTCTAATCTTCATGAATCTCTTCCTATTTCAAGTTTGAAATCTTGATTTCATAGTTTTCAAGTTTATGATCCAAAACTTCAAAAATTCATAGGAAATTGCAAAAAAATCCTTTTAATGGGAAACCAATTTCTTTGAGCTAGCTTCATCGTCCTCTACCTAAACCCAAGAGCATATGATCCAACTCTCATCCTAGCCTATTCTTCTAAAAGTGGCCGAACCCTAGGGAAGATGAATGAATAGTGTTTTTGTTCAATTTTTGATTTCTAACTCTTGATTTCATCCTTACCTTTCCTATTGTCTTTGAATCCAAGTGATGGAAAATCAAATCATTTCCTAGCCTAATTTTTCCCTTCATGGCCGAGACCTTCATGTGTGAAAAACCATGAGTAATGTTTCATATTTTTGGGTATTAGGACTTACATTAGTGTTCATCAAGCTTAAGAACCAACCTTCCAAAAGTTGGAACCAAATGAGATCCTTAGCCCTTCTCACCATTTTTGGCTGAACCTAGCCTCTAAGGAATTAGGGAAATTTATGTTGTTGATTGTTGATAAATGGATTGTTTGTGTGTTTTTAGTTGTTGTCGGGTACTCGGACGAGGAATCGGGAGAATTCGTCGGCCGATCGGGCGACTTTACCTTCGGAGTATGACTTATAATGGTAAGGGGAGATTAGCTCCAATGAGTTTGATAGCCACATGAGGTTAGTTATGGCATGGTTGTGATTGAATATTAAGGTGTGAATTGTGGTGTTATTGTCTTGAATAAGCTATTTGATATGGAAATATAAGTTGCAACATTTTTGCCTTGGATTGAACATATGTATGAACTTGATGAAGTATATGCCTAGATTATTGAAATATGAATTGAGGCATGGATGCCTTGAATGAGATTTGATGCGTATAAATATATATTTATATCCTGGACTGGTTAAGAGCATAGCACTGGCTATAGCTCAATAAAGAAGATTAAGTTAACTAAAAGTCTTAATCGACAATTTTGAAATGTTTTGATTTGAGGAATGAAAAGCTTCTAAGCTAACGGTTTTAATGGCCAATTTTACTAAAAAGCCACTAAGTTAAGAACCGAAGATGTTTTTGAATAAGACTTAGGAAGTCGAGAGTTGGCGAGGAAAATAGTGAAAGTTGCTTTATCATTATTTTCTGAACTTGTTGTGCTAAGAAGAAAAAACTTGAAAGGTATTTAGTTTGTCAAATAAAGTATCTTATGAAAGTATTCAACGTTCCAAAAACGAAAAAGTTTCTTCATGAAAGTTGTTCCGATAACAATCTTTAACAAAATGTTTTAAGACGAGGGAAACTTTAGAAAAGGCTTTTTAAGCCAAAATCCTTTGAAAACGAATCCTTGGAACATGAGTCTTCGAAAAGGTATTATAAAGAAAAGTTTTAGAGCGAAAATGAGTTTTAGTTTATACCAAAGAGAACCAGTGTTTGCTTTTGAGATTTGAACCACAAAAATGAAATTGATGAAACTGGTGATTTCCCCTTCACGCATGTGAAGCACATGAATCTAGTGACCGAGACGTCGGGCTAGAGTTCTGTGACACGAACAGACTTTGTGTCCTATATGCGAGTCTAGTGTCCGCGATGTCGGCCTAGTACATCATGGATTGAGCACTCAGACTATGTGTCCCGTGTTTTGAAAAAGAGAAAGAACGGACTTAGTGTCTTATGCAAGTCTCGTGTCCGCGATGTCGGCCTAGTACTTCGCGAACCAAGAACTTGAACCTCGTGTCCTGAAAACTTGAATTGAATGGGCTATATGTCCTTTAAAATGAGTCATGGGCCATATGCCTCGATAGAAAAAGAAAGAATGAACGAAAAGAAAGAATAGAGAACCTCCTGCATACATGCATGAGTCGGCTGACGTGCCATACGAACCGAGTTACAACCCAAGTGGTTGAGAATTGAGCTAGTTAAGACCACTAGGTCTATAAGGGCATTCTTTGTTCGAAACTCCCCAAGAGGCCGGAGGCCTCGTGACCCCGTGCCGTGGTAAATCGGCTACCCAACACGAATGAACTCAATCAGAGACTGGACTGTTCAGGATATGGTTAGACGTGGTACCCTGGAACAATTGGAGCTCGGACCTAAATTGAGAGGCCGACTCACGAGAACAATTGTGTTATGGGAGTATTTGCGGCCTATCGCTCAAGGAAGGGAAGTTAGGAACCTCTGGAGTACATGAATTAGAGAGTCGAATTGAAGTCCCATGCATTAATTTGACTTATCTTGATGAATGAGTACGATATTTTGAGTTTGATATTATATTGAATTTTGATATTTTATCGCATGACTATGTTGATGCATTATTTGTATACTACTTTACTTGTGTGGCTATTACGATAAACTTGTATAAGAGTATCTCACCCTTGCCTGTACATATTGGACACCCTGTTGTGTTTTTTGAATACTTGTATAGATATTTCCAATGGTCCTCTAGGTAACTGTTGGACCTTTAGCTGAGTATCTTGATTTGGACGACGAAGACGGGTGGACTGTTGATGATGAGGCCCAATCTCATCAGGACGAGGCAGACTAGGCAGAATACTTTATTATTCTTAGAGTTTTGTTAGACAAGCTCTTAGGATTTTGATATTTAAAGTCAGGTCCTTTGACCGTGACTCAGTATAATGTGTAATAAGAAATTGAAATGATGTATGCCTTAAGGCGAAGTTGAATGAGTCTTGTAAACGATGAGTTTGAATGTATTCCTTTGTTATTGTTAAAGTGTTAGATTGGTATCAGAATTTCCGTAACAAATTTAATGAATATTTTTGAAAAGGTTTTAATTAACCGAAAAAGAGAATTTGGGTTACGAACTATGACACCGAATAGGGGTGTTACAATTATTTTATGACGTTCTCCTCTAACTTATTCTATTTTAAACCATGAGGTTACATCCTAGTGTTAAGTAAGGTCAAAGATCAAGTGTTCATAAGTTTCAAAGCATAACCTAAAGTCCTTAGATCATATCAAGCCTGCATAACACTATCCATCAAGCATAAGGGGTCAAACTACTTTCGAACGCACGAGAATCGATTTCCAATCTCTGGAATTGATTTATCAAGTCTCCAAATCGTTTTGCAATACTTGGAAATTGATTTCAACATGTTCAATTTGATTTCCCTATATTGGGAATCGATTCTGAACAGTGCAAATCGATTTCTATGTGCTGGAAATCGATTTCTGGGTTTCTAAACTTGTAGAAACGGTTCTTCTAATTGATGTATCATTCAATCCTAAGCTATTTTACACCAATTTGATTAACCTAACACTCATAAATCATAACCTAAGTGTTCTTGAACTAATCCTTGGTCATCAATCTCACCTTGCATATTTAATTTCACCCTATAACTATGTTCTTATGGCATAAGGTTAACAAAACACCATATCATGGCATAAACAACATGTTCATCATCATCAACCCATCAACAATCATATAAATCATGAACTCATAATTATAAACATGTTATACCATCAAATTATTCATTAATCAATACTCATATAGGCAGAAAACATCATAACAACATTCATAGGTATACGCAGGCATACATAGGGGTCATGGGTTAACCCTTTCATCTTAATCTATCCCAAAACCCACATATTCATGACCAATTTCTCCCCCATACCTGGTGTAACGCCCCGATTTTCACGTTTTCTAATTCTTCAGTATTTTAACGTCTTTATTTTATTCGAGGTCTTAGGAATAGAAATAAAATATTCCGAGACCATAGTCATGCTCGACGATATCGTAGGAAGCTACGATTAAGTTTTGAGTCAAAAACTCAAACGGAGTCCGGTCTGCGTTTTTACACTGACAGTATGATTTTACTGCTCAGAAGACCTCAGATGGACCCATGAACGAGACAGTAAGTCTTAGAATTCTATTATCTACGTTTTGGTTAAATTTCGTAAAAATTTCAGAAAAATAACTTCCTGACCTTCGTTCGGGCGGAATTCTCAATCGGGTGACGAACGGAGCCACATATGGACTTACCGAGACTCGCCAACAGATAATCTTGATATCACAACATCCCAGGACACTTGGGAGAGTATGCCAGAGTCGTCATGACGTTCGGAAATATCTGGACGCAAAATGACCAAAATGCCCCTAACCTTAGTCTTTTGCACTTTTACCATTTTACCCTTTTGGCAAATGACCTTTTTGCCCTTAAGTGACTTGTTTTAAGGCTGAACTCAGCCCTCACACCCTCTCATTCACGCAGCCCAGCCCCTCTTGAAGAGCCAAGAACACCCATCTCCTTCCATAGAGCAAAACCTCCATTGTTGTTCATGAGAAATTCATGAAACCTTGTTAGAATCACTTGATTCCTTGAGCAATCTTCCTTTATTTTAAGGTAAGATCACTTCTATGATCTCTTAGCTTCTTGAATATCTCTTTATTTCAAGATCAAGATCCATTTTCATGAAAATTATTTCTTAGATCCAAAACTTTGAAAATCCATAGGAAATTGTAGAAAAATCCTTTTGAGGTAAGACCAAGTTCTTTGAACTCACCTCATCATTCTCTACCTAAACCCAAGAGCTTATGATTCAACTCTCATCATAGCTCAAAAAGCAGATTAGGGCCGAACCCTTCTTGATGATGATGAATAGTGTTTTCATCAATTTGTGATTTCTAACACTTGATTTCATCCTTAGCTTTCCTAATGCCTTTGAATCCATGAAATGGAAAACCAAGATCAATTCCTAGCTTTATTCTCTTTAAGGTGGCCGAAACCCTCTTTGTGAGAATTGTTGAGTTTGGTTTGATTGGTGTTTAATGATTGATTTTTTTGGTTGTTTGTAGTTGGTGACAACTATCAGGAGGTTCACAAACCGATCAACCGACTTTGATCTGGGAATCTGCTCTTCAACAGGTATGGGGAGAAGAACCTCATCACACCAAGATGGTGGTGGTGAAGATGGTTGTTTAAGTTTATGTGTGGGTGAAACCCTTTAGTTTGGGTTCACTTTTATGTATTAAGTTTTGTTAAGTTCTCTTCAAGAACAAGAATGTCATGATGAGTTTATGCTTTGGCACGTTGTAGTGTGCTTTAGCATATGTTGATGATGAGATGATTGAATGAAAAACCATTTTCATGTATGTTGGAAAACCTACTTTGATCACTAGATCCAGTATGGACTTTTATTGTTGATTATGAGACCAAAATGTGTGATGGACTTGGATGTTTGATTATGATGTAGTAATGTGTATTATGGTTATCATGATTGTGTAAGTATTGTGAGCCATACTTTGATTGGTGGATGAAGTAAAACTTCACATTGATTCCTAGTTGGCTATTAGCCATGACCTTGAGGAAAGGAAGGATATGAATAGTTCTTGGACAAGTCAAGTTTTGATGTAAAGAAAGTGTTTTCAATAACTTGTGTTTTTCAAAGAAAAACCCTAAATGACTTTGAATGGAATTAAATCTCAAAGTGTTTTCACCAAAGTGAAACATGTTTTATACCTTATCCTTAGTTCATTTAGCTAATCAAGTGACTCAAAATGAGAAAAGAAGTGTTTTCATGAAGAGAACCAAAATGGTTCCATAAGGTTGATGTCTTGTTTTAAGGCAACTTTTCGCTAAGCGAATTTACCTTCGCTAAGCGAAAAACAGGGAAAGTCTTAGTTGGGCATCACTGCCTCACTTTCGCTAAGCGAATTCATATTCGCTAAGCTAACCAAACAAGTTTCGCTACGCGAATTACGTCTCGCTGAGCGATCCAGAGAAGTCTCCAAAGGAGGTATAAACCGCCTCCATTTCGCTAAGCGAAATTATACTCGCTAAGCGAATAAAGTGAAATTTCGCTACACGAATTCTGTTTCGCCAAGCGATCCAGAGGTGTTTCCAAAGAGGTGTAACCGTCTGTACTTGCGCTAAGCGAATACATATTCGCTAAGCGAATACAATAAATTTCGCTACGCGATGGATGTTTCGCCGAGTAATCCAGAGGAGTTCCAAAGGAGGTATTACTGCCTCATTTCCGCTAAGCGAATGTAATTCCGCTAAGTGAATTTCATGTTTTAGAAAATGTTAGAAGTGAAGTAAGTAGTTCAAATGTTGTTTCAAATCTAATGAGTTTTCAATCGTAAAAGTTGTTTGGTTTACAAAAGGAGTTTTCTAACTCAATCGTAAAGTTTTACGCGTGAAAAACCTAAGTTAAATAATTAACTTAGAGTTGAAGACAAGGGTTAATTAAGTATGGTATGTGGTGGAACAAGACCATGTACTATACCATTGATGACTTAGTACATCAATGACTTCATAAGACTTAAGTGAAATCAACACTTGTTTCCGTAATTGAAAAACAAGGGATTAATATCTTAGAAAGGCTTAAAGACTTACCTAAGAGGATTCTCAATCCTTATTCATAATGCTTAGGACTTGAGACATAATTCATAAGACGTAAACACAAACACGAAACGTTTTGATTTTCGAAACAGTAGTTCGATGACGGACCGATGATTCGGATCCAGGTTAATCGTTCAATTGTTTCCGTCTTGTGATAACTGGAATGAGAGAGATCCTGAGACTGTGCAGGTATGGGACTGTACAGTGGAAGGAATCCTGAGGCTATGCAGGTATGGGACTGTATAGTTAAGGGAAGGCATATAAGAATTGATTGGTACTACCCATACCAACAAGATTTATCTTCTTTTCGGGAAGCTTAGAACATAAGAACTTTATAGTTAAGCGTGCTTGACTTAGAGTAATTATGGGATGGGTGACCTTCTGGGAAGTTCCCTAGAAAGCGTGTGAGTGAGGACAAAACACGCTGAAAAGACTTGTGTTAGTTTGTGGGGATAGTCGACGATTCTGAAAGCAGTCTGGATCATTCCAAAGGAATCACGAGATATTTATCCGATGGATAAATGTTTTATCCGATGGATAAATGTTTTATAAAACAAAGATGTGTGTAGTTTCTAAGGAAGAGAACCTTAGTGAACCTTGAGGTTTATCCAATGGATAAACATTGCTTTATCGCATCTGCTTTGTGTAAGCATTGGCATTTCATGTGCATAGTTGTAAGGCCTTGAGCCTAGGAGTTGAGCTTACACCTTGATGCGGGTGCGAATCTTACGGTGACGATCTTCAATGGTCTTTTTGGAGGTATCAGGGTTGGAAGGGCTGACATGTGACCAGTTGGTGATTCTTCTGTGTTGTGGCGAATCTGTGCAATACACTGATATCCTCTACTAGATGCCGTACATTTCATGTTTGGTCGAGAGTGTTACCGTAAAGCCAGATACGTGCACGTTACGAATGTTGTAGCATCTTGCTCATGGCTGGCAGAAACCGGAACATGTCCTCCCATTCACTCTCTCCGAATGTTTTGTTAGCTCCATGGAGTAGGGGTCAGAGTAGTACCCAATGACATTGACATTGAGTCATATACATTGCATTGCATTGCATGGCTATTGATGTTTATGGCTATTGATGTTTACATTTACTGTTATACATCGCTGTATTGTTTAAGGATGCCTCATATTATGCTGTTAAAAGTTTAGCATGCTATTATGTTGTTAACTGCTTAACATGATTTATATTGAGAACCTTGTAAGCATGTTGGGTACGCTGTTACCCGGTGAGTCGTCCCGTTTTTACTACTGCTGTTTTGTTGTGTTGATGAACGGGAATCTCACCCATATCTGTATGTTTTCTGCTGGTACTTGCTGTTGATGCTTGAACAGATGGACGCGACGATGGTTCGGTTCCGCAGTCCTTTTGAGTTCGGAGGTGGACTCTTTTGCTGTTTTAGTTTTGTTGTCGGCCAGACTATGTCAGTTTTTATAGTACCTTTTGGGAGCTATGACTCCTAGTACTTATTGTATTTTTTTTATGTCAGTCATACATTAGACTTATGTCTGTATATATAGTAATGTTGTTATTTCTATTTCCTGTTTTCTGTATTATAATACTGTATATATGTTCTAGAAATGCATGGTGAACCTAAGTTCACTTAGTAGTATTATTTATTACCTTTACTAATCCCATTACATCTTTATGAAAAGAAAAGAAAAAGAAAAGTCGTATTTTCCGCATTAATAAATATTTTCGGCCTTATAAATGTTCGGGAATGTGACACTCGGGAAAGGGTGTTGTACCTGGTATGATGATTCACAGCCTAAGGGAAAGAGAAAATAGCCAAGGTCTGATACGATTCCTCCTTATGGGTTCAATACTTGACCACAATCGCAGCATTGGAAACCAGAGTCGATCTTTAAGTTAATGAATGAAAGGGAAACAAAATCTAGGATTAGATAACTCACCTTGGTTGCTAATTTAAGAAGATTAACTCTAGCAACAGGGATAGACTTGCCAAGCAAAGGCGTGTTCTTGACAAAGAACAGCAAAACAGGATTCGTCTTTTGAGTTTTCTAGAGCAAAAGATCAGTGAGAGCTCTTCGGGATGATAAGAGGCAACTTGTGAGTCTAATAGAGTGTAAAGGCTAGGTTTAGGTCAAACACAATGTATATATAACTATTAGGGACGTTTTAGGACGAATGGGCTGTATACAGCATAGCCCGATAACACAAACATGTTTAAAACTCGTACACAGGTACTAAAACTAGTGAAAATCGATTTCAAATACTTGAAAATTGATTTCTTCACCCTCAAATCGATTTGCCAATCGATTTTTCAGCCTGTAAATCGATTTCCACTTGCTGGAATAGATTTCTTCGACTGGAAATCGATTTCCCTTTATAAAACGTGTTTTTGGCCCTGACACCTAAATAAACACTTGTCGATAATTCTCTAAGCTTTCTAACGCATCCAATATTACCTCAATCGAACATCTAGAACTCAAGATACGGCTCAAACCGTGAAACATGTTACTTAGAATTGACCTTTCCTAAAGGCTGAACTACCCCAACTATGAACTTAGGCACCAATAGCAAACGTAAACAACATATATACAACATGTATATGCAAGGATTAACACATACAAATATACGCATGAAAAACAGGGTGTTACAAGTTGAACATGAGGCATCATAGGTGAATGGAATTCATAAAGGACTATGAATTCGACCTACAATATAATCCAGGTAAGGCAAATGTAGTAGCGGATGCACTCAGTACGAAATCCCTACACATATCTATAATGATGGTAAATGAGCTAGAGCTAATAGAGGCGTTTAGGAATCTGGATCTTGATGTGGAAATCGTCGAGGATAGGTTAAATCTCGGGATGATTAAGGTAACTAGCGATTTTCTAAATCTCTTATGGAAGAAGCAAGCTGAGGATAAGTACCTCAATAAAGTGAATAGGTTAATAGAAGAAGGTAAGACTTCGGATTTCGAGAGAGGTACTGATGGTTTGCTTAGATTTGGCGATTGAATTTGTTGCCAGTAGATAGTGAGGTTAAGAAGATGATCTTAGAGGAAGCACACAAAAGCAAGCTGAGTTTTCATCCGAGGGCTACCAAGATGTATTAGGACTTGAACAAGCTATCCTGGTGGTCAGGGATGAAGAAAGAGGTGGCGGAGTATGTGCTAAATTGGTTGGCGTGTCAGAAAGCAAAGATTGAACACCGGAAGCCAGCGGGATTGCTGCAATCACTAGATGTCCCAGAGTGGAAGTGGGATAGCATTGCCATGGACTTTGTTTCTGTGTTGTCGAGAACTCAGAAAATGTGTGATGTAATCTGGGTAATCATTCACATGTTAAATAAGTGTGCACATTTCTTACCTATCAACCAAGGTTATTCTCTGGAAAGGCTAACTCAGATTTACATCAAGGCAATTGTAAGGCTACATGGGGTACCTTCGAGTATAATTTCGGATCATGATCCGAGATTTATGTCAAGGTTCTGGAGGAGCTTGAACAGTGCTAGGGGAACCAAGATAAGTATGAGTTCTGCTTATCATCCCTAAATGGATGGTCAGTTTGAATGAATAATTCAATCATTAGAGGATATTTTAAGAGCGTACGTGTTCGAGAACATGGAGAGTTGGGAAGAGTTCCTTCCACTGACCGAGTTTACTTACAGCAACAGTTTCCATTCGAGTATTGGCACAGCGTCATATGAGGCACTGTATGGACGAAATTGCAGGACTCTGTTGTGTTAGTTTAAGACTTTAGAAAGCCAGCTGTTAGGTCCAGAGTTGGTACAGCAAACAATGGAACAAGAGGAGGAGACCCTTGGAGTTCCAAGAGGGAGACCACGTCTTCATGAGAGTTATCCCAAGAGCTGGAGTGGGAAGGGCAATCAAATCCAGAAAGCTTACACCTAAGTTTATGGGACCGTTTCTGATTCTTCGCCGAATCGGTCCCATAGCCTATCAGATAGCCTTACCACCTAATCTTTCAAACCTGCACAATGTTTTTCATGTACCCCATCTCATAAAATATTACCCTGATCCATCACATGTTTTAGAGCCCGAATCAATTCAACTGAAAGAGAACCTTGAGTGCGAGGCTTTGCTTGTCCGGATAGAGGATAGAAGGATCAAGGAACTACGCGGCAAGCATATTCCTCTGGTGAGAGTGGAATGAGACTCGGTGACTGGCAATTCAACGTGGGAACATGAAGCTGAGATGCGTTAGAGATATCTGTTTCTATTTACAGGTTTGCAAAGGAAATTTCAGGGATGAAATTTTCTTTAAGAGGGTGGTAATGTAAGATCCCTGATTTTCTGTAAGTCTAATCGAGTTGGTTAATCTTAATTAGGGCTTTGGTTGGTTGTGTGGCTTGATTTGTGTTAGTTTAAGGCTTAGTTTGAAGCTTAGGTATAGGCTTGAACACTGTTGGAAGTGCCTAAGGTGTAACATGAGAAACTGAGGAAGTCAGGAGTTTGGAAGGCTCTTCCCACCTGAGCAGTACGCTTAAGCCTGGGAAGAGTGCACGCTCAAGCTTGGCAACGTTTGGATGTTGGCATGTTGTACGCTCAAGCGTGCTGAGTGTGTTTGCCAGCTGGTGTGAGTTTTGACGCATATGCTACACATGTCAAGCCAGGGAGAAGGCGGAGTGGATGAGGCTCCACTCTTAAGCGTGTAGAATCTCCACGCTAAAGTATGGACCTTAGGTCATGTTGGATGAATTTCTTCCTTTTCCTCACTTCTTGCACAAAATTGGTAAGGTTCAGAGCTTTTCTCTACAAGTGTTACAGAGAGCAGAGGTGTTGGAGTGAGAAACTCAAGTTCGGAGGCGATCGAGGTGTCGGAACGCGATTCTGACAACACTATTGTGATCGTGACGTCGAAATCTACAACTTTGACCAATCGATTTCTCAATTAGCCTAAGGTAAACTCGAATCCCTAACACGCGTTCTTCGTGTTTCTTAGAGTTTCTACCTTTTCTCCTTAGCTTTGAGGATGCCCTAGGGCTAACACTATTGCCTATGTGTTGTCCCCGTGATTAGGGCAAGGTTCGTGTTCGTGATTATGCACGTTGGAAGGGTTCTCACGGTTGTCCCGGAGATGTTCTTGGTGAGGAGGCTGCGAGTTCAAGCTTGTGGAGGTGATCCGGTGATCGCGTGGAAGTTCGCACCAATTTTCATATGTGTGCGGGGAGAAAGAGTATCGTTATCATCGGGAAGGCAAGAGTAGCGTAGTTGTTGATATTGCTATATGTGGGGGAGCCCTAAATGTAACACCCCGATTTTCCTTTGCTTGTTTTACTCCAAGGCTGAGGGCGCCAACGATGACTCAGTCGAGGGTTCGTGCGGTTCGGAATGAGCTTCGCTTGTTCCAATCCTAGTAAAGAGCTCCAGATATATATATTATGTGGTGCTATGCTTGCATTAGATGTTTAAGGACGTGTTTTAGGGTATTTAACCTTCGAAACGAGCCTATCAGTGATCCAGACAAGACAGCATGCCCGTACTCTCGTGCAACACGCCTGTGCTAGTTGTGAATATATGCCTTGACAAGATTAGTTAAAGTTTTAATGGATGACAAAACGAAACAACCCAGAAGGACTAGATTGCAAAAAGCGAAAACAATTATCTCAGATGATCAAGTCTTTCAAAAAGGGTGAAGGGATTTTAATATTTGTATTGCGTGTTGTAGATTCTGATATACATGATGGTAAAGCTCTCTCAATCTAAAATCAATCACACACACATAATCGAAAGAGTAAAATTAATAAACTTAATAGGCCGTAAGCTCTTTGATTGGTAAAATCAATTTTAGGCGTTAAGTTTAAATTCAGTTGGTTTACAAATGATCATAATCGATTATAACGTAATCGTAATCGATTATCAATATATCTGAAAAGAAAAGCTCGAAACAGTGAAGGAGTAATCGATTACTATAATCGATTATACACTTAATCGATTCCATAATCGATGTTTGTGTTTCGATTAATCGATTCCTTAATCGATGTTACACATAATCGATTCTTCAATCTATTATTCTCCTACGCATTGTACTAGACACTGAAACAGAGAACCTATAATCAATTATCATAATCAATTATGATGCTACTGTCTCTCAGCGCGTTTTGGTTAAAAAGGGAATAATCGATTACTTAATTAAAATAATCGATTATGGAGCGCGAATCACATATGGTAAAAATGGGCTTAACCTAATTCCCATGCGCTTAATTCTTTTCCTATAAATAGAATGACTTGGGAAGCGTTTCTGCTACAATATATGACTGCCCTATTTTGTTACTGCGCTAATACTCTGCCAAAATCTTTTTCTATCACTCTCACTAATATTACACTTTGACTATACATATATTAAGAGAAACCTTTGTACTTCATATAAGTGAGATTGTAATTGTGCTTCAAGTTGTAATTTATTATCTGCACTTTTGAGTGCTACATCTCTCGTTTATAATGTATTTATTTTTTGGGTGTGAATCCTATAGTTGTTTAAGAGAAGGTTTTTCTCTTGAGACTCTGTCACTGGAGGAGGTGATATCCCTGGTCTGTGAAGAGTGCTCTTATTTGTGAGTGTTTCTAGCTGAACCTGATTTAAAAGCTAGTTATTGAGTGAAAACCCTTGGTGGTTGACCTTAGGGACTGGACGTAGGCTACTGGGGTATTAGGTAGCCGAACCAGGATAAAACTGCGACTCTTTATTTCTTTTCTTTTCTTACTCTTTATTTCATTGCAATTTATTTTGTGCCATTTACTTTCTGCCACCTTTATTTTATTGCAATTTATTTAACGCACTTTAAATACAAGTCATTTATTTTGTTGCAATCTATTTAACGCATTTTAAATATAAGTTATTTATTTCTAAAAGTGCTATGTTGTGCAAAAAGTTTTAAAATACACATTACACAAAATTCACCCCCTCTTGTATTTGGAGTCACTTGTCAACAAGTGGTATCAGAGCTTAACTCTTGCTTATAGGCTTAACCGCCTCAAGAGGTAACATGACTTCAAACAAATTTAATCACGAGGGACATTCCATCAGAGCCCTATCTTTCAATGGTGAAGGGTATGGTTATTGGAAAGAAAAAATGCAAATCTTTCTTGAGGCTGTGGACCTCGAAGCTTGGGACGCTGTGGAAAACGGTCCATTTGTCCCCATCCATTCTGTCAATAATGCAATGGTGGACAAATCAAGAAGTCTCTAGATTGATGAGGAAAGAAAAAGGCTCCAATACAATTTGAGGGCAAGGAACATTATAACTTCAGCTTTAAGCTGCGATGAGTTCTACAGGGTCTCAAATTGCAAGACCACTAAGGAAATGTAGGACACCCTTCAACTGACCCATGAAGATACTACCGAGGTCAAAAGGGCTCGAATGAACACATTAACCCATGAATATGAGCTATTTAGGATGAATCAGGGTGAAAGCATACAAGATATGCAGAAACACTTTACCCACATTATTAATCATCTTACGGCTCTTGGGAAATCCTTTAATAATGAAGATTTGGTTAATAAAGTGCTTAGATGTTTAAAGAAAGGACTTGCACTTAAAGTAAGTATTAGTGAAAGGGAAGAAGAGACTGATTTTGACGATTATGACAGCCTAAATGAAAATGAGGAAAATAGGAGCTTGATGGACGCAAGTTCAAAAAGTTTCTAAGGTACAAAGGCAAAGCAAAACAATTCCCTAATCCTCAAAGGAAAAATGAGGGAGAAGGAAGTTTTTATAATCCAACGTGCTTCAATTGTGGCAAAAAGGGCCACATTAAACCCGATTGTCCTCAAGGACAAAAGAAACATGAGAAGGATGAAAAGAAGCCACAAAAGGATAGAAAAGGAAGAAGATCTTACATTGCATATGAAGACAATGATATGAGCTCATCAGATGAATCAGACAACGAGGAGGCAAATCTGTGCCTCATGGCCAATCATCAGAAAGATGAGGTAAATGAACTTGAACTTGAAACCGGATTGTCATATAATGATTTACTTATTGCATGTGAAGAATTAGATGATGAAACTATGCGCCTTAGAAAAATTGTTTCTTCATCAAAGAAAACCATCTCTAATCTTGAATCCAAAATTAATCTTTTGAATACTGAGATGGATACCATTAGAGAAAAACTAACTGCTTCAAGAGAAACCTCATTATGCTCTTATTGTGAAAACAAA
The DNA here is from genome assembly GCA_039655645.1 of Ammopiptanthus mongolicus. Classification (NCBI taxonomy): domain Eukaryota; kingdom Viridiplantae; phylum Streptophyta; class Magnoliopsida; order Fabales; family Fabaceae; genus Ammopiptanthus; species Ammopiptanthus mongolicus. Next base: position 22,424,749 of record CM077350.1, read on the forward strand.
AGAAATGAAATTTCAAGATGCAGTGAGTGCAACGTTTTGAAAACTAAAATTGAAGATTTGTATAACACGCTTGCAAAGTTCACTAGCGGAAGAGATAACCTAAATTTACTCTTAGGGAATCAAAAGGGAATGTATGACAAAGCTGGTCTGGGTTATCACCCTAAATTGCATGAAAAATCCTTTAAGAAATTCTTTAGTCCAACAAATACGTCTAGTAGTCCTTTTGTTAAATGCTTTTATTGTGATAGAAAAGGACACACTGCTTCTATATGCAATGCTAGAAAGAGAAAGAACACAACTGGTAAGAAGGTATGGGTACCAAAGGGCAATGAGCCGAAAACTAATCCTTAAGGACCCAACATGATTTGGGTACCAAAAGTTAAAAATTAAAACTGTTTTGTAGGTGTGCTTGAAAGCAAAGGACTCGAACTGGTATCTTGATAGTGGATGCTCCAAGCACATGACGGGAGACAAAAATAAGTTCTCATCCCTCACATCCAAAAAGAGTGGCTATGTCTTCTACGGTGATAATAACAAAGAGGAAAGTATTGATGATCTTGCAGAAATCTTGAGCCATAAACACCTTGGAAAATCACAAGGTCATGGAGATCAAACACCTCAACAAATGGAAGGAACACCTCACTCGGATCATCCAAAAGAATGGAAAACATCATCAGATCACCCTCTTGACAACATTATAGGTGATATCGAAAAAGGGGTAACAACTCGAAACTCTCTAAAACATGTATGTCACTATATGGCATTTGTATCTCAAATTGAACCTAAAAATGTGGACGAGGCTATAGTGGATGAACATTGGACTCTTGCTATGCAAGATGAATTAAATCAATTTGAAAGAAATAATGTGTGGGAACTTGTCCCTAAACCTACGGACCATTTAATCATTGGAACTAAATGGGTTTTTCGTAACAAGCTTGATGAAAATGGGATAATCACACGCAATAAAGCAAGGCTTGTAGCCAAAGGTTACAACCAACAAGAAGGAATAGACTTTGATGAAACCTATGCTCTCGTAGCTAGATTATAGGCCATTCGTATGCTTCTCTCTTTTGCATGCATTATGGATTTCAAACTGTTTCAAATGGATGTAAAAAGCGCCTTTCTAAACGGCCTTATACAAGAAGAAGTCTATGTAGATCAACCTCCAGGTTTTTCAAACTTTGACTTTCCAAACCATGTGTTCAAATTGAAAAAGGCTTTATATGGTCTAAAGCAAGCTCCTAGAGCTTGGTATGAACGTTTAAGTAAATTCTTGCTTGAAAATGGTTTTCAAAGAGGAAAGGTTGACACTACTCTTTTCATAAAAAACAAAAAGCATGACATTCTACTTGTTCAAATTTATGTGGATGACATAATTTTTGGTGCTACTAATGAGGCTTTGTGCCAGGATTTCTCTAACATTATGCAAAGCGAATTTGAAATGTCAATGATGGGTGAACTCAACTACTTCCTTGGTCTACAAATTAAACAAACAAAGGAAGGCACATTCATCAACCAATCCAAGTACTGCAAGGAGCTGCTCAAGAAATTTGGGATGAACAATTCTAAAGAAATATCTACTCCCATGAGCACATCATGTTACCTAGACAAAGATGAAAATGGAAAGACGGTTGTTATGAGTAAGTATAGAGGTATGATAGGATCTCTCCTTTATCTTACTGCTAGTCGTCCTGATATTATGTTTAGTGTATGCATGTGCGCACGTTTTCAATCAAACCCTATGGAATCACATCTAACCGTGGTAAAACGCATTATGAGATATCTCATTGGCACACAAAATATGGGGTTATGGTATCTTAAAGCGGGTGACTGCACCCTGGTGGGATACTCAGATTCAGATTTTGCAGAATGCAAAATTGATCGAAAAATTACTAGTGGTACATGTAACTTACTAGGAAATTCCTTAGTCTCTTGGCATAGTAAGAAACAAAAAAGTGTGGCCTTGTCCACCGCCGAAGTTGAATACGTTGCGGCTGGCAGTTGTTGTGCACAAATAAGGATGAAACAACAGTTAAATGACTATGGAATTAATCTAGAAACTTTTCCTGTTAAATGTGGCAACACTAGTGCCATAAATCTCACGAAAAGTCCAGTTTATCACTCTAGGACCAAGCACATTGAGATTCGGCACCATTTCATTAGGGATCATGCTCAAAAAGGTGATTGCATGATTGAGTTTGTTGAAACATCTAAACAACTCGCAGACATCTTTACAAAACCATTACCTAAGGAAAGCTTCTCCTTCATAAGAACTGAATTTAGGAATATTGAATCAGTCATGCATTGAGTAAAATACACATCTTATATATTTTGTTCTACTAATCTGTGTATTAAGTTTGGACAAGAAAACAGGATCCAATAATCGATTATATAAGTCAAAAAAACCATAATCGATTAGCATAATCGATTACTCACGCAATGCAGAAAATGATATCGATTATGGAGGGTATGTACCTTTATGCTACTTTTCTTGAATATAATGCTTGATCTTCTTGATTTCTTTCCCACTTTTTGATAATGCCAAAATGGGGGAGAGTTATATGTATTGCATAATTCAGGGGGAATGATTTTTTTATTGCATAAAGTGAGGGGGAGTAAAGCATATATTATCTGCGCATCACTCTGATTATTAAATATTAAATGCTCTAACTCATTTCTTGATAAAATCCCTCCTTGAGACGTTTGTCATCATCAAAAAGGGGGAGAATGTGAATATATACCTTGACAAGATTAGTTAAAGTTTTAACGGATGACAAAACGAAACGACCCAGAAGGACTAGATTGCAAAAAACGGAAACAATTATCTCAGATGATCAAGTCTTTCAAAAGGGGTGAAGGGATTTTAATATTTGTATTGTGTGTTGCAAATTCTGTTGTACATTGTGGTAAAGCTCTCTTAATCTAAAATCAATCACACACACACACATAATCTAAAGAGTAAAAAAAAAAAAAAAAAAAAAAACTTAATAGGCCGTAAGCTCTTTGATTGGTAAAATCAATTTCAGCCGTTAAGTTTAAATTCAGCTGGCTTACAAATGATCATAAACGATTATAAGACAAGCATAATCAATTATCAATATATCTGAAAAGAAAAGCTCGAAATAGTGAAGGTGTAATCGATTACTGTAATCGATTATACACTGAATCGATGTTTATCCTTAATCGATGTTACACATAATCGATTTTTCAATCGATTATGCTCCTACGCATTGTACTAGACTCTGAAATAGAGAACCCATAATCGATTATCGTAATCGATTATGATGCTACTGTCTCTCAGCGCCTTTTGGTTAAAAAGGGAATAATCGATTATTTAATTAAAATAATCGATTATGGAGCGCGAATCACAATGGTAAAAATAGGCTTAACCTAATTCCCATGGGCCTAATTCTTTTCCTATAAATAGAATGATTTGGGAAGCGTTTCTGCTACAATATACGACTGCCCTATTTTCTTACTACGCTAATACTCTGCCAAAATCTTTTTCTATCAATCTCACTAATATTACGCTTTGACTATACATATATTAAGAGATACCTTTATACTCCATATAAGTGAGATTATAAATGTGCTTCAAGTTGTAATTTCTTATCTGCACTTTTGAGTGCTACATCTATCGTTTATATTGTATTTATTTTTTGTGTGTGAATCCCATAGTTGTTTAAGAGAAGGTTTTTCTCTTGAGACTCTGTCACTGAAGGAGGTGATATCCCGGGTCTGTGAAGAGTGCTCTTTTTTGTGAGGGTTTCTTGCTGAACCTGATTTAAAAGCTAGTTATTGAGTGAAAACCCTTGGTGGTTGACCTTAGGGACTGGACGTAGGCTACTAGGGTATTAGGTAGCCGAACCAGGATAAAACTGTGACTCTTTATTTCTTTTCTTTTCTTACTCTTTATTTCATTGCAATTTATTTTGCGCCATTTACTTTCTGCTACCTTTATTTTATTGCAATTTATTTAACGCACTTTAAATACAAGTCATTTATTTTATTGCAATCTATTTAACGCACTTTAAATACAAGTTATTTATTTCTAAAAGTGCTATGTTGTGCAAAAAGTTTTAAAATAAACATTACACACAATTCACCCCCCTCTGTGTTTGGAGTCACTTGTCAACACTAGTTGGTCAGCACGCCCATGCTCTTCGCGCGCACCAGAGACATGTTTTGGGCTCTTGGTCAGCCCGTTTCTTCCTAATCCTTTTTATACCTCTTCTGCTCGATCTAAAACTCATAACCGTCTTTCCTAGAGTTAGAAACAGCCGTCATTGACCCTTCTCTCGGGTTCCCATTGAATCCTTGAGCGTTCCCCAACCCTTGGTTGGGTTTTCTTCGTCAAGAACACATCCCTATGGTGTTTTACGTTGCGTTCAGGAATGAACTACTTTTGGTGTTACTCCGTGGTAAGGTAACCAACCCTGTTCATCCTTTTCCTTGAATCCTTTAAGTTTAGTGTAAAACCAGACTTCGTTGTTCGTGTGCCAATGTTGTAAACGGCAACTAGCAGGTTAGTTCTCCAAGGATCTTATCGAGGTATGTGTATAACCCTTGTGTTAATTCCCTTCCTTTTCCTTGTTTGGGGAATTAACTTATCCTTTTTCCATGGCGTTCTTGGTCAAAGCTCGCTGAACCTACTGAACTCGTTTCGAGGAGTCAAGCGGGGACTTCGCTCTTATTGGCTTGTAGGTTGGAATCGTCACACCAGGTATGGGGGGAAAGGATTAATATAACATATAGGTTCTAGGTTAGCGTATGATGAGGGTTAACCTATGACCCTATTTGTATGCTATATGCCTAAATGATGTATGAATTTGTTATAGTTTTTTATATATGATATTAATTATTTAGTTGGTTTATATGACTATGGCATGAATGATATGATGTTGATGACGATGTTTGTTGGTATGCCATAATCATGTGAATTGGTATGTTGAAACTGCTGTTAAACTATGTTAAATAAAGACTTAGGGTTGTTAGCGCTAAGCCTAAAACTAGGATTAGTCTAATTGATGTGCATAAAACATAAAGATGTTGATGAGGGGTGAGATTATTGTCAATGGATTAGTCAAGAACCTTAGGATTGATTTGGAGTATTGAAATCTAGAAAAAACTACTAAGTTTCTAGAACTAAAACGCTGTAACAGCGTTGAGCACGCCCGTGCTCAATATCAGCACGCCTGTGCTCTTTGCCCAGTAAAGCTAGCACCACCGCGCTCTCAGCAGCATGCCCGTATCGGAAAAACAAGAAAAGTGACTCTATTTAGCATGCCCATGCTCTCATGCAGCACGCCCGTGCTCTCATGTCGCCTGCCCGTGCTAGTTGGCTAAGACGCCCGTGCTCAGGCCGTGCCACTGTCAAAATTAAGAAAACTTCAAAGTTTTAAATAAAAAGAGATTTAATAACCTTTTGGGATAAAAATATGACATAAGAAATTATAAAACATGACCTTGACGATAGTTAATGAACTTGGATAATGATATAGTAAGATGTAATAATGGAGGCTTAATGAAAAGATTAATTAATGAGAATATGATGTTATCGGTAACGACGTACTGTTACCAATGTTGTTGGTTAAATCATTCTTGATGCTTAATGGTCAAGATTGATGTTGGTAAATCCCTTTGATGCTTATTGGTCAAAGTTGATAGTTTTGTTAAAGTTGTTGATGGAGGTGGTTGCCATGTTATTTGTATGTTAGCATTGCATGCATCATGACATAGTGTTGTTAGTTTGGGGGAAGTTATGATGACTGGGGAGTTCGTCCGAGAGTATGGCGAACTGGCTGTCTGCGGTGATTCATCCGAGAGTTAGGTGAATCAAGCGCATCTGTGGTGGTCCATCCGAGATTAAGGTGGATCGGCTATCCAAGGGGTTCACCTGTGAGTGAATTGCCGGCGTTTGTGCTTATTGGCCAATGTGGATATGTAACTCCAAAATCGTCTTCCTAAGTTAGTTGTTGAATGCACATTGCATATAGAGTAGCAGAGTAGTTTTGCATTGCATAGCATGGTTATAATGTGATATGATGAAATGTGTTATAACATGTTGTATTATGATGTTTTATATGCTGCATGATCATCTTGCTAACTGCTCTATTACCGCTTAGGTTTATACATATAGTTCCTTACTCTCTATCTGTTGTTGTTGTTTTGCATGTACCTTTGGTTATGCTGAGGATGGTGAGCAGTTAGCTGAGGAATGATCCCGAGGAGATTGCTTACGCATAGTATAGTTTAGATTACGTTAGTTTGTTTTTCCGATGTATTATAGGTAGTGGTTACCAGCTCTGATTATGTGACATCAGGATTTGGGTTTTATTTTATGTTTATGTTTTTCCACAGTTTTTATTTATGTTTTAAACATTTTTGGATCATGTGGTACTTGTTACCCTTGGTTTTAATCTATAACTTCTTTTATATATATGATTTATTTTATATTTATCATATGCGGGGTAGCGAGTGTCACATTTAGTGGTATCAGAGTCGGTCTGTCCTTCTGGCCGGGGTATGTGTCTATTTTGTTATCTTATGTGTACTCTTATATGGTTATCTATGCCTAGCATGGATGATGATAAAGGATTATGTGAACCTTAGTTTTTTCTCTTGCTTAACTTATGTGTTAAGTGGTTCGCTTTGGATGGTGTCGGAAGATATGGCTGGAAGAAACGATCGTACGATTGCTGATGCTCTGACGCTATTGGCTAATGCCATTGCTCAGGACAACAGTTTCAAGGTTTGGACAAGTTTCAAAGGAACAACCTGCCTTCGTTTAAGGGAGCTTATCATCTTGAAGGAGCTCTTCTATCGATCCGCGAGCTCGAGAAGATCTTTCAGGCTATGGCATGCACTGATGCTTAGAAGGTTACTTTTGGGACTTTCATGTTGGGTGAAGAAGCCAAGCACTGGTGGGAGAGTTGTCACCAACGTATGGAAGTTGTAGGCATCGCAGTTAGTTGGATTGCCTTCAAGGAGATGTTCTTGGGGAAGTACTTTACAGCTGACATCCGTGACAAGAAAAAGCACTACAACAGAAAAGGGATTAGACAACGTTTATTTTTTTGCCTACAACAGCGCTTACAAGCGTTGTTCATGTAACTGTTGTGGTAGGTTGGAAGGAAAAGGCAGCGATTCTGAAGCACTGTCTAAAAGATAATTAGAGAGTGCTTCCTTAGGAAGCGCTGACTTTGTTGTGACTAAGACAGCACTTCCTTGTATAACGCGTAACGGGCCGAAGCGCCATTTAAGGAAGAAAGAAAAGGATGGAGACTCTTCAAACTAGCATAGCATACAGGATTGGGTGAGATCAAAGACCTAGTAGTGGACTCTATCTTTCATAAGACTTTCCTAAAGCGCTATCGGGCTAGGAGGGGTGGTTATTCTGATGAGTTAACCTAGTTCATTAGTTCTAGCTATCACAACAAAGACAGCGCTTCCTCAAGGAAGCGCTGTCTATATACCATACACAAGCACATCGCTTTCTAGAGGAAGCGTTGTCTAATTGTGGTATGGACAGCGCTTTCTTTAGGAAGGGCTGTGTTTTGTATATTTTAGACAGCGCTGTCTATACCCTCATTTTTTTTTTTTTAAATTTTACATTCTTTTTTCAATTATCCCCCTGCACTCAGCAAAACTAATACATACCAGCTGCAATTTCTCATCAAAACCAGTACATATATACCAAAATAATCATTCAAGTATAATTTCTATACCTTACTAACACAGTATACAAAAGTAAGGTTAACTTAGTTGCATATACAAAAAGAAGTTTGCTATTAAAATTTCTACTACACTAACAGTACTAACAGAGGTTCACTAACAACGCTTATACACTATGTACACTATAACAACCCTTTACACTACATACTATAGCTTCACTACTTAATACTAGCTAGCTGTAGGTGCACTTCATATATATCCAAGCTTGTTGCTGCCCCTGCACACAAGATACACACAACTTAAATTTACAACACATCAACAAATTACATATACACACACAATCACTTGCACAATGCACACAAACCTAATAGGAGAGGCACTACTCTAACTTATAACATCATAGTATATGTGTACTCTACTTTTATTTTTGGATAAAATTCGTAACAACATAGTGACACCACTCTTCCCTGAGTTCAATAAGTTGGTCATCATAATATCTGTCATTTTTACACTCAGGAAAGTACCGCGAAATGAAAATTAAATCAATTAGAATTAAAGTACATTCAATTAATGATAAAATGTGTGTAATTTAATTATTAAACTAGAGCTAAAATTACATACTGTCGTTGGGATTTGCGTTTGGTTTTGAACGACGATATCCTTGATAAACTTCAGGACATAGTAGCCACAATCGTCGCTATTCGGTTGGCGGGGGCACTATAAAACCGAAAATAAGAAATTAAAAGTTTCAAGTTAATTTTTAACCTAAATAATTGCATAAGAGTTTTTTTAAATACCTCTATATATATCCATTTAGCCTTGGACGACTTAGAATATCTCGACTTGGCTCCTCCACGGTAGGCACGATGAATTAGCAAAGCCCTGATTTCAAAATCAAACAACTTCATTAAGTTACATAATTATGATCACTATTTATATATATGAAGATAAAAATAAATGCATATATACTTACTGATTGTAGATATCCTTCATTTTTTGGCGAATGTTATAGTCAGTATGCAAGGGGTCTAAATAGTACACTATGTCTTCTTTGGGATTGATTGATCACTAACAATACCCAATGATGCCTACAAAAAGGTTTATTATAGTTAGCAATCATCACATTTCACAAAAGAAAACAATATCGCTAACTATGTAATATACTATATGATTTAATGACTCACCCTACGTTGCATGGTGATAAAAACAAGGTCTCATAATCTGGATTTGCTAATGACAAGCGATCAGCTATATATTGTTGATGCCCAGATCCTACTTGCATACCTGTTCTTAAAGGGCATAGAAATCTGAACCTCTAAGTCCTTTGTTCAGGTACCAGGAACATATGGTACAAGTATCTAAAATTAAAACATGTATATAAATTAATAGATTAATAATAAATCAAAATTTTAGACGAGATATAACCTTTAAAGTTTGATGTAATACCTAAGATATACACTAATAATAGAGAACCCCAGCCATTCATGATTAAGGATTTCTTTGAGTTCCGTATCACCACCGAGCATTAATGTGTGCTCATAACCCAGAATGTATTCCTCCATATGAATATTGACTTGATCATTCCCCAATATTGTTAGCACATGGACTCTAAGGTAGACTATGAAATCTGTACCATGTGCGACAAGAGCCCAAGAGGGTTGAGATTTGTTCCCATTTTTTACTGGGGATGTAACTGACCCCTTTGTGTGCTCCTTGCCAGCTACACTAGGGGAAGGCCGAGGTTTTGTCACTTTCATGCCAGTTGTGTTCTCCGACCCTTTGCCTTCGCCCTTGGATTTAGATTTGGATTTTTGGGGTGCCTGTATAAAAAACATTGCAATATATTAATGAGTTAGTGACCACCTAATTTAACAAACATATATTTGATAATGAATCCTATTTATTGACATATACCTTGTCACATACACCTATGAGGCTGATTGGCCATGCCACATAGGTACCTATTGCCTGGTCCACTGTCATGACATCTGCCTCCTCAAGTGGTACAGGAAATGGTGCATCACCCTCAACACCAAACTCAACGGCAACTTTCACATGACTAGGAGGCAATGGTCAGTTATGCAGTGTCACACCCGGTTCATTATAGACCATCCCCCTAGCTACAATGCGATGAGTTGGGCATGACAAATATAGGTTGCATGGGTTGTTGCCCTAAACCAGTGATAAACAAAATATTAATATGTGAACTGTCAATGCAATATGTACAAGTAAAGAAAACAACATAACAATTATTACCTCAGGAGGCATACGAGTGCAACTATCTCTGACACTACGTCGAGTAGGGAAATCAGGCTCAGGCTCATGCTCATGCTCACGTCCCGCCACCGTTGTCTTGTTCTGTATGCAGCTTTGCAACGCTCGAACTTGTTGCACCAGATCAGCTACTTCCCTCCTCAACTCCACCACTTCAGCAACATCTGCTTGTTTGGCGCGCTGTTGTGCTGCTACGATAGTTTTCTGTGAGGGGCCAAATCCCACGCCCCTATAGTGACCAAGATACTCTTTAGCAGGTATGGCTCTGGCAAGGATGTCATGGCGACCAACACAATCTGTTATCTCCCCCTGTGATACAGACTGTGATATGGTATCCTGAGACACAAATATTATTCACAAAGATGTTTCACATTATTCACAAATATCAAAAGAGGATTACAAATGTAAATGTTAATATGAGAACATATGAGAACATATACTTACAATTCTTTCAGCCACTTGCCTAGAGTTGGGATTTATAATCACACCCTGCTCATTCATATGGGCTTCTGGCAACAAAATATGCCGTTCAATGCTTTCAGTTTCTGGGTCTCGTCCTGCCTCCTGCAACTGTACATTTGAACAAACGAATTGAAATCCATCTATGCTAAGAAAAAAACCAAAAAATGCGTTAAATAAAATGACTTATTGTACATACCTTTTTTTCCTCAATGCTGGCATACCCTACATTCCCTTTATGTTAAGGGTAGGGAGGAGATGACGCTCTCTCCCGATTTTCACTGCTTATTTTCGACATAGACACAGAAGTAAGTATTAATGCACACTGACCTAAATAAGTAGCAATGCATAGTATACACAAAAGTAAGTACATACCAAAAAATCCTCATCTTCAGTCCGTTTTATGACAAAGGCTCTCCAATCCTCCGGTCGTATAATCTCAGCATATTTGGGTGGAGGCTCTTGTCTGACATTCCCACCATCATCTCTCAGCCACTTTGTCGTTAACTTACTTCTGAAGTTGCGGTGTAATTTTCTGGCTTCCTTAAGTATCATGTCTCGCCGGGTCTCATCAACATTAAAACAGGCTTGCAAAGACAATAAAAAAATGTCACAATATAAATATGTTTACATAATTAATTAATGCTAATTAATTTACCTGTATATCACGCCAGATGTCATCTTTCAGACCGTCCAAATCTCTTGACTTCCAATTGCCGCAGGTAATTGGGACCATCTGCCGCACTATGGCCCCAATGTAATTAACCAACTGCTTATTATTTATACCAATTGGCTGACCCTTTACATTCCAAGTAACCTAAAAATATTTGATGAAATGTATAAATTAAAGATAACAAACTATAGAATCAAACCATTAACTGCTGTTTAGTTAGCAATATAATACCTCAAGTCTCACTCCTCTACTCCTATGACAGACGATATTCTTCTTAAAAGTCGGTCCACGACGCCTCATATTTTTCTTGGGCTCGGCCCTACTATCATGACTGGGAGATGCCATTTACCTGTAACAAAATTAGACACACAAGTAAAAACGTCAATTCATAATCATACAAGTTTATTTAAAGAAATCGATGAATGAAAATTTAATTGATCAAGAAATTAAAAAAACATAATGACTACATACATGTTTAAGTCTATCTTCTACTTTTCCTTGTTGGATTGAGATTTGCATCTCTCTTTTTGGTATGAAATAATGGATTGACCCAAAGCACCTCATCATGATCATTTCTAATATACATATCATCCTCTCTAGTTGGATTAGCCTCGAGTGATTATGATGTCCCGGAGAAAGGATCATCCTCATTATCAGCATCTTCATGTGTTTGATCATTAATCTCATTAAGAATCATTTTGTTAAACAACAGAACAATGGACCAATTTGTATTAGCTGGATCAGTGACATAGAACACTTGATGAGCTTGCGATGCTAAAATAAAAGGTTCATCTTTATACCCCACTTTATTGAAATCTACTCGCATGAACCCCAATTCATCCATTTGTACACCGTTATTATTGTCAACCCACTTACAATGGAACACAGGCACCCGAAACATAGTGTAATCCACCTCCCATATGCGTTCAATGACCCCGAAGTATGACATGTTTGCGTATATAGGGTTTCTGTCTTTGGCACTTGAGAAATGCATAGATTGAGCTACAAGAGTCACCCCACTATTTTGCATTGTACTCCGATCATCTTGTTCTTTTGTATAGAATGTGTATCCATTCATCAGATAACCGGTGTAAGAGAAAACATGCACAGTTGGACCCTTCGCTAACCATCTTAATCTCTCCGAAACTGAAGTAGGATTTATAGTCAACTTTGCAGAAATATGATCTTTAAGCCACGTTATAAAACAACGATTATGTTCTCTTATTAACCAAGTTTGAGTCTTATTTGGATAAGAACTCTGAAGTAGGTCCTTGTGCTTTACAATAAATGGCTCAACCTCATCGGCATTGTGAAGAACATATAAATGTGATTGCTCCCATTCTATCCTTGGTATAGTCAATATTTCAGTTCCAGTAATCCTTTGCCCTATGGTTCTTTCTCTGTGATGAGACATTGGCAGCCCTACGGAATATTCAATATTGGATAAGTATTCGGTACAGAATTCAACCGCTTCTTCGACTATGTACCGTTCAACAATACAACCCTCTGTTCGAGATCGTTTTTTCACATACCCTTTTAATATTTTCATGTAACGCTCAAACGGGTACATCCATCTCATATAAGCTGGCCCACACAATTGTGTCTCTCTAACCAGATGAACAGTTAGATGAACCATTATGTCAAAGAATGAAGGTGGGAAATACATCTCAAGTTCACACAGAGTCACAACAATTTCTTTTTGCAATGCTGGCAACTTTCCTGGGTCAATCACTTTGCTGCAAATTGCCTTGAAGAAGAAACAAAGTTTAGTTAAGGTCTCTCGCACTTTCTTGGGCAATATGGATCACATACCGATGGGTAACAAATTCTCCATGATAATATGGCAATCATGGGACTTTAGATCCTTTAACTTGAGATCTTTCATTGATACGAGGTTCCTAATGTTTAAAGAGTACCTCTCTGGAACCTTAACTCCATGAAGAAACTTACACAACAATTTTCTCTTTTCTAGATAGAGTATAAGCGGCCGGAGGTAAATATGTACATTTCCCCTTCTTCACCGGTTCCAATTCTCGTCTCAATCCCATACTAACCAAGTCCAGCTTTGCATTGATGCCATCTTTAGTCTTCCCTAGCACATTGAGTAAGGTACCAATGACACTGTCAAATATATTTTTTTTTCAACATGCATCACATCAATGAAATGTTTTACATATAATGACTTCCAATAAGGGAGCTCAAAGAAAATAGATCTTTTCTTCCACCCTCGTGTAACAAGCTCTCCCGCAAAAGGTTTCCCGAATTCAATATTGAAATCTTCTACCTTTTCAAATAGTTGCACACCCGTCAATGGCAAAGGAGCTCTACGTTCTTCTGTATTCCCATTGAATGCTTTTCTCCAAAATCAATAATGATGACTCGAATGTAAAAATCTATGATGCCCAAGGAAGACATTCTTCTTACCATGTTTCAACTGCATCCAATCTGTACTATCTTCACATATAGGGCATGCACACTGACCTTTGGTACTATATCCTGACAGATTACCGTATGCCGGAAAATCATTAATTGTGCCGAAGATCATAGATTTCAAGGTGAAACTTTCTTTTCTATACCCATCATACACATCTACACCTGTCTCCCACATTTGCTTCAAGTCTTCAATTAAAGGAGCCAAGTATATGTCGATATCATTTCCTGGCTGTTTGGGTCCAGAAATTAACAAAGATAACATCATATATTTGCGCTTCATGCATAGCCATGGAGGTAGGTTATAAATCACCAAAATCACAGGCCATGTACTGTGAGAGCTACTTTGAACACCATGCGGGTTTAATCCGTTAGTAGACGATGCAAGTCGTAGGTTTCTTGGTTCTTGCCCGAAATCAGGATAATCATGATCAATTCTTTTCCATTGAGGAGAATCTACCGGGTGACGCAGCTTGCCATCTTTAATCCTTTCATCCTCATACCATGTCAAGTTTTTTGCATCTTTTGAACTACGATACATGCGCCTAAATCTGGGAATTATGGGAAAATACCACAAGACCTTCTCTGGAGCCGATTCTTTCTTCTTATACCTTGAGGCATTACACTTAGACAGGTCTTTAACTTTGCATAGTCATTCCGAAATAAAATGCAATCGTTAGGACAAGCGTGTATCCTCTCATAGCTCATGCCAATAGATCGTAACATTTGTTTAGCCTCATATGTCCGATTAGGAAGCACATTATCCTTCGGCAACATATCTTTCAATATTGTGAGTAAGTCCGTAAAGCTCTTGTCAGTCCATCCATTACCCGATTTCAAGTTATACAACTTTAGCATCGCTGACAATCTGGTGAAGTTAGTACAACCCTCATACAACGGTTTCTCAGCATCACTTATCAACTTCTCAAACATCTGAGGACAATCACGGATATCTTCTTCAACCGCGTGTGTCATCTCCTCAAAACGGTCACCCTCAAATGTATTTGTACCTGTATCATCTGACACATATCTCCCTCTATTACCCATATCACTAGATTCACCTCTCCTCTCACCATATTTTGTCCAACAGGTATAACTTTGATCAATTCCATAGCACACTAAATGTCCTTCCAACTCAGCTACACTAACTCGTTTTGTATAACAATAACTTAAACAAGGACATACGATTCAACTAGGGTTTTTTGCATGCCCAATTGCAAACCTAATAAAATCTTGCACTCCGTCCTTATATTCCTTCGACAAACGATTGGCAGACATCCACTTCCAATCCATATTTTCACAATCTACCACAAGTTTAGAGAGATTGATGTCTACATTCAATGAGTACGACATGCATGCATGGTGCATATGTCTACTTGATACTACAAAGTGGGGTTCCTATCCTATCCAAGATTGTAAATTTTGCATTATATTATTGTACATCTTAGATACTTCTTGTTCTAAGAAAATTTTGGTAGCATTTCCCCTTGGTTCTCCAAGCACACAACTTAATTCAGGTGCTATTATGACCCAAATTAGGTATATACCCAGAGAACAAAGAGAAAATACAAACCAATGACATTCTTAGATCAAGAAGGAAATAAGACATACAATAATATGGATTGAATGCGAAGTTAAAATCTCAGACTGTCCACTTTGGACAATTCAAGAACAACTTGTATATTGTGCCCAAAACAATATACAAATCGTTCTTGAACAGGAAACTAAGGTTAATGCATGTGTATACCGATGCTAAAATAAACATGTCTAATGTTACAACTAAATGATTAAAAAAAGTCAGGGGAATAGCAAGTACCGTAGTGAAGCCGAGCAGCTTGAACAACAGAGTTGATTAACAGAGGTGCCTGATAGAAGCAATGTTTTATTAGTTTCTTTATTTCATCCGAAATCAAATACCAAATTTTAAAGGAAGTACCAAGAGCTAGTCAAGTAAGCTACCTGAGAGAGGAGGCAACCGAGCACACCAACAAGTTTGTTCCAATCGAGCAAACACCAACAATGAAACTAAAACTGAAATCAAGCAAACACGTGCGACATACACATATCAGAACTCATAATTGATCACTAACCTATCAACTAAGAAGCAATGTATAACAAAGTAGACCAAATCAAACCATACTTACCTTTTAAAGAAGATGCTTTTTTGGAGATGCAAGCAAGTATTTCGGAATTCAACCTAACTGGCCCAAGATTTCAAATCTCTACATTGGAAATAACACACAACTACATCAGAAACATAAATCCAATCTGAGATAAGTTGAGACATAGGTCTTAGGTTCAATGCTCTTGTAAAGCATAAAAATACTAACCATTTTATACACATTATGGTTAGGAAAAAAAAAGTTGAATTCGAACATGAAACAAAAGTCATTGTGTATGCACATTACTCAACAGTACAACCAACAACACAAGGGCCAAATTCATGATTATCAACTCCAGGGAAATGACAGTGTCTGCTTCTTGGCAAATGTAAGAGATGATGGATTAAAAACACTCAAGAACTATCCCTATGACAGTATTCAAAATGTGTCACGAATGAGCTATGATGGATTAGACATTCCATAACAAAAAATCTTTCTACACATTGCATTTTTTTCACTTAATTACCAATTCTCTGTTCTGTACCAATGTCATTTGCTAACAAAACCAAATCAGAGCAGGGGTGTTGTCCTCATTCTCATCATTTAATTAAAATATATAAGCTGAAAATGTAAAATACAAGAATTCAACAGCCTAATAAGATAATCTATATTACTATTTTAAAAATTCAAATTTTACAGTATACAGGGAATGAAGGGGTTACAGGGAAGAGGAGGGTTTGCGGTGAAGAGGGGGTTGCAGGGAATGATGGGTTACCTGGGAGCTTGCAGTGAAGAGGAGGGCTTTCAGAGATAAGGTGGTTGTCTCGTTGGGTGAAGAGGTGGTTCTCGCGGTGGGCAGAGAGCAGGCCGCACGAATAATGCACTTGATGAGAGGTGGTTCTCGCGGTGGTTTAAGAATGGTGTTTGTGGTGGTTCTCGCGAAGGTTAAGGTTTGAGAATGGTGGCAATGATGAGGATGAGTGGTATCTGAAATTAGGTCGTGGAGGAGGGAATGAATGGTACGTGAGTGTTTTGTGTGAGCGCACGAGGGGGAGGAAGTATACGTTATGAAAATTTAATGCAAAGGAAAAGGAGACTAGACAGCGCTTACTAAAGGAAGCGTTGTCTTAGTGTGACCTTAGACAGCGCTTCCTTGAAAAAGCGATGTCTATTACCATTCCTTAGACAGCGCTCAAGGGAGCGCTGTCATTCTCTTATCAACCTTTTAACAGCGCTTCCTTGATCAAGCGTTGTCTATTCTCATTCATCTAACAGCGCTTCCTAGGAGAAGCGCTATTGCACATTCTCTGCATCATTAAACACAACGTTTCACTAGAAAACGCTATTGAAGGTGCGCTTCCAAAGGCATAAACTGGCATAGTGAAGATGGAGTTTTTGGTACTGAAGGAGGAAAACATGTCGGTTGGGGAGTATGCTACGAGGTTCAAGGAGCTTGCTCGTTACTACACGCTCTATCAGTATGTGAATGATGATCGCTCCATGTGTGTGAAGTTTGAAGATGGTCTGCACCCAAAGATCAAGCAAGCCATCAGCTACCATGAGATTCAACTCTTCCCAGTTCTTGTGAACAAGTGTAGGATCTTTGAAGACGCCTATAAATCCAGAGTTGCGCACCGCAAGAGTTCCAGTTCTCAAGGAAACAAGTATAGACAACACAGCATGATATAGAGGAACGACATCTGGCGCCGGTAAGCTATGATTTCAAGAAAGTCAACCAAAAGCCACAGTATGCTACGAGGTTAACCACTGACGAAGGATTTTCTGCCCCTAGGCCTATCAAATGTGGCATGTAACACCCCGATTTTCACTGCCTTTAAATATCAATAAGTGAATAATTGATTTTATATTTTATTCGAGGTTTTAGAAAATGAAATAAAATAAACCGAGACCATATTCATGCTCAACGCTATCGTAGGAAGCTACGATTAAATTTTGGGCTAAAAACTCAGATGGAGCCCGGTCTGCGTTTTTCCACTGACAGTAAGATTTTACTGCTCAGGAGACCTAATTTTGACTCGTGGACGAGACATTTAGTCTTAGAAACGAATTTCCTACATTTTCGATAAATTTGAAAAAAATCAGTTCCTACGCTTTATTCGGGCGAAGTCTCAAATCGGGTGACAAACGAAGCCGAATAAGGATTTACCGGGACCCGCTAATGGATAAACTTGATGTCACATCAAGTCAAATCACATGGAAAAGCGTGACAGAGTCATGATGAGTTTCGAAAATATCTGGACGCGAAAAGACCAAAATACCCTCGACCTTTTCCTAAATGACATTTTAGTCCTTAAAGGAAAAGACTAAAATGCCCTTAAGTGACCAACTTTTGGACACTTTTGGCCCATCTTTCTCACGCATAAGGCCAGCCAAGGGGGATCTCCACCATTTCTTTCTTCTCACTTCATCTTCTTCCTTGAATTCTTCCATTTTCCTTAAGAGAAAGCTTGAGTTTTGTAAAGAAAAAGTGTGATTCTTGTCCATTCTTCACCATTCAAGAGGTAAAATCACTTCTTTGATCCTTAAACCTCATGAATCTCTTCCTATTTTATGTTTGAAAATCTTGATTCCATGAGTTTCAACTTCATGAGCCAAACTTCAAAAATTTCTAGAAAATTGTAGAAAAATCGTTTTAATGTGAAATCAATTTCTTTGAGCTAATTTTATGTTCGAAAAACCGTTTGCGTTTTCGACTCAAAACTAAATCGTAGATTCCTACGATATCGTCGAGCATGACTATGGTCTCGGAATATTTTATTTATATTCCTAATACCTCGAATAAAATAAAGACATTAAAATACTGAAGAAATAGAAAACGTGAAAAATCGGGGTGTTACAACAAGCACTACAACAGTCGTTCGCGTTCATTCAACCCCTCTAGACACAGTCGTACTCCCTTGCAGACTCGACAAACTTTCCCAGTTCAACTCCCTAATATCTCACAGTCTTGGTCCCCAACTTCGACAGTCTAGATAGGACCAAACTGCTCCTGGCTCTGATACCACCTTAATGTGACGTCCCCAAGTCCCACTCAAGGAAATCCCATTATTTTAGAACCCAAATATACTGTTAATTATAACTTAACGATTACCCGCTCATTAAAACAGCGATACCATATGATAAATTTGCAAATGTACAACATCAGAGTAACACAACGGGATAAACGAAACATCCACGCATACAGTATATAATATAGACGGAAATACATATGGAAACTGAAAACATAAACAAGGTACATCCAAGGACCTTCAGAAAGAAACTCTCAAGGCTCACCAGCACTCTCCCCAGCCCACTCTCAAAATACATCAAAACCTTTCCACATAATCCTAGAGACGCACTGGCTGGCTCTCACCCTCGGTACTGAGGATGCCTTGAGCTAACCTGTCCCTCTCCATGAGTGCGTCTATAAACCTACATAGGCTCATACTCGGATGAGGAACTCGACACTACGACCCTACGCCTCTGAGCAGCCCTCAGGTACCACTCCATACGCCTGTGCTGTCCTCGATGGACGAAGCATCAGCATACGACTCGCCACTTGGCATCAAATGCATGTGCTATGCATGGCATCCATCTCTCTCAAGCTGATATCGCAACACATGCAAACTTGCTTTTAGCAACATGAGCTCCAAGCTCCATAGGTACACATACGAGCTCCAAGCTCCACTGTAAACATACCAACCTAGTTATTCTACTTTAGCCATTCGGGCATTTTGACTGGGGAAGAGCCAAGATCTTCCTTTATCATCATCCAAGAAAGTTTATGACACTAACTCTTAATGGAAAGTGTTTTAGCCATTTTTGGTTAATCTTGTTCTTAAGCTCTCCATAAGCAACAACACAACCATCTCTTTACATCTTGGCCTTCCATTTTCTATGACCAAAATTGAATGAGAATTTCGAGTCCACTAGGTGGATCCATTCGGCCATCAAAGGGGGAAATCACCCAAAGTTACTATTCCATTCATTCTAACTTCTCACTCAAACACCTAAAGCTTTTAAGTTTTCTCTCTTCTCTTTCTTCTCCTCCTAGCTTCGGCCAGCCTTGGTGAGTGCTCATACTTACTGTATTTCATCATTTTAACTTCATATTCTTGTTCATCTTACTCATCTAAACAACTTTCATATTTGGAATTTCTTCATTTGAAGTTGTTTACTCAAAGTTATTCAAGAATCACTCAAGGAGGTTTCAAACTTCTTGAAGTTGTTTTATAGCTTTCTTAAGAGTAAGTTCATGACTTTGTTCCTTCTATATTCTTACTCTTTAAAAGTATCTTTGTTCTACCTGATCATGTTGATGAGAAATCAAACTTTTTTGTCTTGAGTCTGTAACACCTCGATTTTTCAGGTTTTTCTTAATTAAACAGTATTTATGAATTTGTATTTTGTTGGAGGGTCTAGAGGGTGAAATAAAATAAACCGAGACCATAGTTAAGCTCTACACTATCATAGGAAACCATGGTTAAATTTTGGTCAAAAACTCAAACGGAGCCCGATCTGCGTTTTACACTGACAGTATGATTTTACTGCTCAGAGGACCAAATTTTGACTCGTGAATGAAACAGTTAGGGTTTAAATAAAATTACGAACAATATCGGCAATTATAAAAAATTTCAAAATGAATGAATTCTCACGACTTCCTTGGGCGAAAACCCTAAATTGGGAAATCGGTGGAATCGCGAACGGGCGCGAGGGGACAAAATCGGACACCAGATGAGGGACACAAGTCACCAGAGCAGGGTGTGCAACACCCTTTCCCGAGTGCCACATTCCCGAACGTTTATAGGGCCAAAAATATTTCTTAATGCGGAAAATACGGTTTTCTTTTTTTTTTTTTTTTTTCTTTTCACAAGATGCAATGGAAAGGTCATAATACTAATAAACGAACTTAGGTTCGCCATGCATTTCTAGAACATACCACAGAACAGAAACAGAAATGGAAACGTCAACATTATTATATACAGACATAGGTCTAATGTATAACTAATACAATAAGAAATACAGACATAGGTCGTAGCTCCCAAAAGTACTACAAAAACGACATAGTCTGGCCGACAACAAAACTAGACCACAAAAAGAAGGTCCTCCTCTGGCTCAAAGGAACTACTGGACTGAACCATCATCACGTCCATCTGTTCAAACAGCAACAGCAAGTACCAACAGAAAACATACAGATATGGGTGAGATTCCCGTTCATCAACACAGCAAAACAGCAATAGTAAAAACGGGACGACTCACCGGGTAACAGCGTACCCAACATACTTACAAGAATTCTCAATGTCAAACATATTAAGCAGTTGACAGCATAATATCATGTTAAGCAGTTAACATCATAAAATAAGGTATTCTTAAACAGTACAACGATGTATAACAGTAAATGTAAACATCAATAGCCATGCAATGCAATGCAATGTATATGACTCAATGTCAATGTCACTGGGTACTACTCTGACCCCTACTCCATGGAGCTAACAAAACATTCGGAGAGAGTGAATGGGAGGACATGTTCCGGTTTCTGCCAGCCATGAGCAAGATGCTACAACATTCGTAACGTGCACGTATCTGGCTTTACGGAAACACTCTCAACCAAACATGAAAAGTACGGCATCTAGTAGAGGATATCAGTGTATTGCACGGATTCGCCACGACACAGAAGAGCTACCAACTGGTCACATGTCAGCCCTTCCAACCCTGATACCTCCCAAAAGACCATTGAAGATCGTCACCGTAAGATTCGCACCCGCATCAAGGTGTAAGCTCAACTCCTAGGCTCAAGGCCTTACAACTATGCAAATGAAATGCCAATGCTTACACAAAGCAGATGCGATCAAGCAATGTCTATCCCCCGGATAAACCTCAAAGTCTACTAAGGTTCTCTACCTTAGGAACTATACGTGTCTTTTGAAAGCATAACCTTTATCCACCGGATAAATCTCGTGATCCCTCCGGGATCGAGTCATCACAAGACTGAAACAATTGAACGACTGAGCGGGGTCCGAATCACCGGTCCGTCATCGAACTACTGTCTCAAAACCCAAAACATTTGTAAACCAGAACAACTTCTCAATTGAAAACTCATTTGATTTGAAACAATCTTTGAAACACTTACTTGCTCTATTTTTTTGTATTTTCTGAACATGTAATTCGCTTAGCGAAATTTCATTCGCTTAGCGAAATTGAAACAAGAATGCCTCTTTTGGAACTCCTCTGGTTCGCTCGGCGAGACACAAATCGCGTAGTGAAATGCATTGGATTCGCTTAGCGAATATGAATTCGCTTAGCGCAATTTCAGACGGTTAAACCTCTTTGTAAACGCGAAATGTATTGTATTCGCTTAGCGAATATGAATTCGCTTAGCGAAAGTTCAGACGGTTAAACCTCTTTGTAAACGCCTCTGGATCGCTCGGCGAAACAGAATTCGTGTAGCGAAATGCATTGTATTCGCGTAGCGAAAATAATTTCGCTTAGCGAAATGGAGGCGGTTATACCTCCTTTGGAGACTTCTCTGGGTCGCTCAGCGAGACGTAATTCGCGTAGCGAAACTCGTTTGATTGGCTTAGCGAATATGAATTCGCTTAGCGAAAGTGAGGCAGTGATGCCCAACTTAGGCTTTCCCCTGTTTCCGCGTAGCGAGAGAAAATTCGCTTAGCGAAATGGTTGCCATAAACAAGACATCAACCTTAGGGAACCATTTTGATTCTCTTCATGAAACCACTTCTTTTCTCATTTTGAGTCCCTTGATTAACTATATGGACTAAGGATAAGGTATAAAATATGTTTCACTTGGGTGAAAGCACTTTGAGCTTTAATTGCCATTCAAAGACACTTAGGGTTTTCTTTGAAAAACACAAGTTATTGAAAACACTTTCTTTACATCAAAACTTGACTTAATCAAGATCTACTCATGTTCTTCCTTTTCTCAAAGCCATGGTTAAAAGCCAACTAGGAATCAATGTGAGGTTTTACTCCATCAACCAAACAAAATATGGCCCACAATACTTACACAATCATGATAACCATAATACACATTACTACATCATACTCAAACATCCAAGTCCATCACGCATTATGGTCTCATAATCAACAATAAAAGTCCATACTTGACCTAGTGATCAAAGTAGGTTTTTCAACATACATGAAAATGATTTTCATCAATCATATCATCATCAACTTATGCTAAAGCACACTACAACATACTCAAGCATAAACACATCATAACAATCTTGTTCTCCAAGAGAACTTAACAAGACTTAACACATAAAAGTGAACCCAAACTAAAGGGTTTCACCCACACATAAACTCAAACAACCATTCTCACTACCACCATCTTGGTGTAATGAGGTTCTTCTCCCCATACCTCTTGATGAGCAGATTCCCGGATCAAAGTCGGTTGATCGGTTTCTGAACCTCCTGATAATCGTCAACAACTACACAACACAACAATTCAACATTAAACAACAATCAAAGCCAAACTCAACTATTACAACAAAGAGGGTTTCGGCCACCCTAGGTTAAAAGGTTAGAAATTGGTTTTGGTTTCCATTTCATGGATTCAAAGGCATTAGGAAAACTAAGGATGAAATCAAGTGTTAAAAATCAAAACTTGATGAAAACACTATTCATCATCTTCATGTAGGATTCGGTCAAAAATGCTTTTTGAGCTATGATGAGAGTTGAATCATAAGCTCTTAGGTTTAGGTAGATATTGATGATGTGAGTTCAAAGAACTTGGTCTTACCTCAAAAGGATTTTTCTACAATTTCCTATGGATTTTCAAAGTTTTGGATCTAAGAAATTCTTTTCATGAAAATGAAGATTGATCTTGAAATAAAGAAAGATTCAAGAAGCTAAGAGATCATAGAAGTGATCTTACCTTGAAATGAAGAAAGATTGCTCAAGGAATCAAGTGAATCCAACAAAAACTCAAGCTTTTCTAGGTGAAAATGGAGTTTTCTCTCAAGAACAACTATGGAACTCTATGGTGTGAGGGGCTGTGCGAAAATGATGAAGTGAGGGGCTGAGTTCAGCCTCTTAAAAGTTCACTTAAGGGTAAAAAGGTCATTTGCCAAAAGGGTATAATGGTAAAAGTGTAAAAGACTAAGGTTAGGGGCATTTTGGTCATTTTGCATCCAGAAATTTCCGAACGTCATGACGACTCTGGCATACTCTCCCAAGTGTCCTGGGATGATGTGATATCAAGATTATCTTTTGGCGAGTCCCGGTAAATCCATATGTGGCTCCGTTCATCACCCGATTGAGGATTCCGCCCGAACGAAGGTCAGGAAGTTATTTTTCTGAAATTTTTACGAAATTTAACCAAAACGTAGATAATCGAATTCTAAGACTTACTGTCTCGTTCACGGGTCCATCTGAGGTCTTCTGAGCAGTAAAATCATACTGTCAGTGTAAAAACGCAGACCGGACTCCGTTTGAGTTTTCGACTCAAAACTTAATCGTAGCTTCCTACGATATCGTCGAGCATGACTATGGTCTCGGAATATTTTATTTCCATTCCTAAGACCTCGAATAAAATACAAACATTATAATACTGAAGAAATAGAAAACGTGAAAAATCGGGGCGTTACATTCCTACCCCTCTTAAAAGAATTTCGTCCTCGAAATTATACGTACCTCTTAAAACAAACTCGGATACTGTTGTTGCATGTCCTCTTCTCTTTCCCAGGTAGCATCACCTGTAGTCTCGTTCCAGATAACTTTGACCAAAGCTATCTCCTTCCCACACAGTTTCTTTATCCTCCTGTCCTCGATCTTAACCGGCAATGTCTCATAGGTTAGGTTATCCTTCAGTTGTACTGAATCAGACTCTATGACGTGACTGGGATCAGGAATATACTTCCGCAATTGCGAAACATGAAAAACATTATGAAGGTTGGATAGAAAAGGCGGTAAAGCTATTTGGTAAGCTACTGGACCTATCCGACGAAGAATTTGATAAGGTCCAATGAATTTTGGAGTGAGTTTTCTGGACTTCAAGACCCTGCCAACCCCAGTCATCGGAGTGACTCTCAAAAACACATGATTCCTTCCTCGAACTCAAGTGGCCTACGTCTTTTATCCGCATAACTCTTCTGTCGGCTCTGAGTCGTCCTCATCTTTTCTTGAATCAGTTTCACCTTCTCGGTCGTTTGTTGCACTAGTTCAGGTCCTAATGAAGCACTTTCTCCATCTTGGTACCAACACAAAGGTGTTCTGCAACGTCGTCCATATAAAGCTTCGTAGGGTGCCATCCCTATACTCGAATGATAACTGTTGTTGTAGGTAAACTCTATCAACGG
Organism: Ammopiptanthus mongolicus; assembly: GCA_039655645.1. NCBI lineage: Eukaryota > Viridiplantae > Streptophyta > Magnoliopsida > Fabales > Fabaceae > Ammopiptanthus > Ammopiptanthus mongolicus. The sequence continues at coordinate 22,449,678 of CM077350.1, forward strand.
TAAGAAATTCTCCCAACTACCGGCATGTTCCAACACACACGCCCTCAACAGATCCTCTAAAGACTGAATCGTCCTTTCCGATTGTCCATCAGTTTGAGGATGGTAAGCCGAACTTAATCGTAACTTTGTTTCTAAAGCTTCATGTAAACTTTGCCAAAAACGCGAAGTAAAACGCGGGTCTCTATCCGATATGATGCTTGAAGGTACTCCATGCAGTCTCACAATCTCACTGATATAAATCTGAGTAAGCTTTTCCATAGAATACTTGAGATTAATCGGTAGAAAATGAGCTGATTTCGTAAGCCTATCAATTATAACCCAAATGGAATCGTATCCTTTAGGTGTCCTTGGCAAACACGTCACGAAATCCATTGCTATGCCGTCCCATTTCCACTCTGGGATATCCAACGGAAGTAACATTCCAGCTGGCCTCTGATGTTCAACCTTTGCTTTCTGACACACCAAGCAAGATGCCACATAATCAGCTACATCTCTTTTCATCCCTTGCCACCAAAACAACCGCTTCAGGTCTTGGTACATCTTGGTTGACCCTGGATGCATACTTAACTTGCTTCTATGAGCCTCGTCCAGAATTAACCTCCTTATCTCTGGGTTGTTTGGCACACAAACCCGTTCTCCTCGTCTTAGGATTCCATCTGTTCCTTCTTTGTATTCCGACGTAATCCCCTTCTTTAGATTCCTTCGCTCTTTCTCCAGATACTGGTCGTATACTTGTTTCTCCCGAATCTGATCCATCAGATCACAAGATACTGTAACCATACCTACACATAGTCTTCCTGGCATACTAACCACGGACAGATGCATATCCCTGAACTGTTCCAACAGCTCGTGTTCCTTAACCATCATGGCAGACACATGTAACACTTTTCTACTCAGGGCATCCGCTACCACATTAGCTTTTCCCGGATGATACTGCAACTGGAAATCATAGTCCTTCAAAAATTCCAGCCACCGTCTTTGTCTCATGTTGAGCTCTTTCTGATCAAACAGATACTTCAAGCTCTTATGGTCACTGAAGACATTAAACGTCGAACCATACAAGTAGTGCCTCCAAATCTTCAACGCAAAGACTACCGCTGCTAACTCTAGATCATGAGTTGGGTAGTTCTTCTCGTGCACTTTCAACTGTCTCGAGGCATACGCTACTACCTTCCGATTCTGCATCAGAACACATCCTAATCCTTGGTATGAAGCATCACAGTACACTTCAAAAGATTCGCTTGGATCTGGCAATATCAACACTGGCGATGTAGTCAGCCTCTTTTTCAGCTCTTGAAAACTCTGCTCACAGGCTTCAGTCCATTCAAACGCTTTGTCCTTCCTCGTCAATTGGGTAAGAGGTCCTACAATCTTAGAGAATCCCTCAATGAACCTCCGATAATACCCAGCCAAACCCACAAAACTGCGTATCTCAGTCACTGTGGTTGGTCTTTCCCACTCAAGAACTGCTTCGACTTTCGACGGATCTACAGCGATTCCTTCCCTTGAAATTACATGACCCAAAAACTGCACTTCGTCGAGCCAAAACTCACACTTGGACAGTTTTGCATACAGCTGTTTCTCTTTCAGAACTTGAAGAACCACACTAAGATGTTTAGCATGTTCTTCCTGGTCTCGTGAATAGATAAGTATGTCATCTATGAAGACAACGACAAACTGATCTAGGTATGGACGAAAGATCCTATTCATATAATCCATGAATATAGCTGGAGCATTCGTCACACCAAACGGCATCACAAGATACTCATAGTGCCCATAGCGTGTTCGAAACGCTGTCTTCGGTATATCTTCTGCCTTCACACGAATCTGGTGATAACCCGATCGCAAATCAATCTTGGAGAAAACTGCCGCTCCCCTCAACTGATCCATCAAGTCATCTATCCTCGGAAGTGGATACTTGTTCTTAATAGTAACTTTATTCAACTGGCGATAATCCACACATAAACGAGATGTTCCATCTTTCTTTTTCACCAACAGCACAGGTGCTCCCCACGGTGACACACTGGGTCTAACAAACTGTTTCCCCAATAAGTCTACCAACTGTTCCTTCAACGTTTCCAACTCAGCAGGTGCCATACGATACGGTGCCATAGACACTGGTCCTGTTCCTGGCACAAGATCGATTGCAAACTCGATGTCCCGAACTGGCGGCAAACCTGGTACGTCTTCAGGAAAGACTTCCGGAAACTCATTCACGACAGGTATGCGCTCTAAGACTAGCTCGCTCTTGACCTCCAAAGAAGATAGTAACATGTATCCCTGAGCTCCTTCTCTCAAAGAAGCGTTTACTTGGTTGGCAGTCAAAAATCCAGAATTCTCACAACTAGGGAAAACTAAGGTTTTATTTGCACAGTCCAACAGGATATGATTAGAAGACAACCAATCCATTCCTAAGATTACATCCATTTGCGAGAGAGGCAAACAGATCAAATCAATCAAAAACCTTCTATCTTTAACAGAAATAGAACAATTCAAACAAACTTTAGCAGTTACAACAGGCTTTGCAGTAGGCGTAGAAATTACCAAATCAAAAGGTAAAGAAGACACAGGTAATCCCAACAGATTCACACAGTCATAGGCAATAAAAGAATGCGTTGCGCCTGAATCAAATAGTACAGTTAAGGTTTCACCTCCCATGACACACTGACCTTGGATCAAGTCTTCATTCTGAGAAGCTTCAGCACCACCCATAGTGTAGACTCTGCCCTTCATCTTAGGCCTTGCAGCTTGGACATTGTTAACAGAATGTTCCAACTTCGGTTGCATGCATTCACGTGAGATGTGTCCCGGCTTCCCACACTTGAAGCAGATAATCCCTTTGATCGCACAATCTCTGGTGATGTGATTGCTCTTCCCACACTTCATGCACTTGTTTGGGGCGTTTCCAGACTGACTGAAACTCCCACTGCTTCCTCCAACAGAACGTTGTTGTCGATCTTGTTGCTTTGCATAGGGCTTCCATCGAGATTTGTTGTCTCGACCACCGCTTCCTCTCTGGAACTTGCTCGGTCTAGAACTCTGTACCCGCTTGTCCTTAGGCTCCAAACTCTCGATCAAACGACACTTTTCCATTAACCTCGGAAAAACAGAAATTTCCAATGGAACTACAGCTCTCTTCAAGTCGATCCTTAGACCTCCTTCGAATTTTCTGCACTTCCACTCCTCTCTTGGGTTGTCCAGAAAGTAATTTGAAAACTTTGCTAGACTTTCAAACTTGGCCCCGTACTCAGCTACGGTCATTCCCCCCTGTCTCAGCTGGAGGAACTCCATCTCTTTCTCGTGCCTTGCACTCGCAGGAAAATACTTCTCCAGGAATTTTCCCTTAAAAGCATTCCAGTCAACAGCTTGTTGGTCATGCACCAGCATCTGACGGGCTCCTTCCCACCAGTATTCAGCATCCTCCACCAGCATATAGGTTGCATAGACAACCTTGTCATTCTCAGTACATCTCATCGCTCCAAAGATCTTCTCCAGCGTTTGGATCCAGCGTTCAGCCAACTCAGGATTGAATTCACCTTTGAATTGAGGTGGATTCCGACGAAGAAATTCATCTAGTCCTCTACCTCCAGCAACTCGTTCATCACGTTGAGCCATAGCAGCAGCCATGTCCCGTATGGCATTCACAGCAGCAGTCAGGTTTTGAGCAGCCATTGCTACCTTCAAAACCAGAACTATCAAACACAAGAACCACAACAAAACTAAAGCAAACAATAGAGAATCACACAGAGAACACAACACAAACAAGACGGACCATAACCTACAAACCCCAAAAAGACTCGGCCAGCTCTGATACCAAACAATGCAACACCCTTTCCCGAGTGCCACATTCCCGAACGTTTATAGGGCCGAAAATATTTCTTAATGCGGAAAATACGGTTTTCTTTTTTTTTTTTCTTTTCACAAGATGCAATGGAAAGGTCATAATACTAATAAACGAACTAAGGTTCGCCATGCATTTCTAGAACATACCACAGAACAGAAACAGAAATGGAAACGTCAACACTATTATATACAGACATAGGTCTAATGTATAACTAAACAATAAGAAATACAGACATAGGTCGTAGCTCCCAAAAGTACTACAAAAACGACATAGTCTGCCCGACAACAAAACTAGACCACAAAAAGAAGGTCCTCCTCTGGCTCAAAGGAACTACTGGACTGAACCATCATCACGTCCATCTGTTCAAACAGCAACAGCAAGTACCAACAGAAAACATACAGATATGGGTGAGATTCTCGTTCATCAACACAGCAAAACAGCAATAGTAAAAACGGGACGACTCACCGGGTAACAGCGTACCCAACATACTTACAAGAATTCTCAATGTCAAACATATTAAGCAGTTGACAGCATAATATCATGTTAAGCAGTTAACATCATAAAATAAGGTATTCTTAAACAGTACAACGATGTATAACAGTAAATGTAAACTGCAACACCCTTTCCCGAGTGTCACATTCCCGAACGTTTATAAGGCCGAAAATATTTATTAATGCGGAAAATACGATTTTTCTTTTTCTTTTCTTTTCATAAAGATGTAATGGGATTAGTAAAGGTAATAAATAATACTAATAAGTGAACTTAGGTTCACCATGCATTACTAGGACATATATACAGTATTATAATACAGAAAACAGAAACAGAAATAACAACATTACTATATATACAGACATAAGTCTAATGTATGACTGACATAAGAAAATACAATAAGTACTAGGAGTCATAGCTCCCAAAAGGTACTACAAAAACTGACATAGTCTGGCCGACAACAAAACTAAAACAGCAAAAGAGTCCACCTCCGAACTCAAAGGGACTGCGGAACGGAACCATCGTCGCGTCCATCTGTTCAAGCATCAACAGCAAGTACCAGCAGAAAACATACAGATATGGGTGAGATTCCCGTCATCAACACAACAAAACAGCAGTAGCAAAAACGGGACGACTCACCGGGTAACAGCGTACCCAACATGCTTACAAGGTTCTCAATATAAATCATGTTAAGTAGTTAACAACATAATAGCTTGCTAAACATTTAACAGCATAATATAAGGCATCCTTAAACAATACAGCGATGTATAACAGTAAACGTAAACATCAATAGCCATAAACATCAATAGCCATGCAATGCAATGCAATGTATATGACTCAATGTCAATGTCACTGGGTACTACTCTGACCCCTACTCCATGGAGCTAACAAAACATTCGGAGAGAGTGAATGGGAGGACATGTTCCGGTTTCTGCCAGCCATGAGCAAGATGCTGCCATGAGCAATATGCTACAAAATTCGTAACGTGCACGTATCTGGCTTTACGGTAACACTCTCGACCAAACATGAAAAGTACGGCATCTAGTAGAGGATATCAGTGTATTGCACGGATTCGCCACGACACAGAAGAATCACCAACTGGTCACATGTCAGCCCTTCCAACCCTGATACCTCCAAAAAGACCATTGAAGATCGTCACCGTAAGATTTGCACCCGCATCAAGGTGTAAGCTCAACTCCTAGGCTCAAGGCCTTACAACTATGCACATGAAATGCCAATGCTTACACAAAGCAGATGCGATAAAGCAATGTCTATCCATTAGATAGACCTCAAGGTTCACTAAGGTTCTCTTCCTTAGGAACTACACACATCTTTGTTTTATAAAACATTTATCCATCGGATAAAACAATTATCCATCGGATAATATCTCGTGATTCCTTTGGAATGATCCAGACTGCTTTCAGAATCGCCGACTGTCCCCACAAACCAACACAAGTCTTTTCAGCGTGTTTTGTCCTCACTCACACGCTTTCTAGGAAACTTCTCAGAAGGTCACCCATCCCATAATTACTCTAAGTCAAGCACGCTTAACTATAAAGTACTTATGTTCTAAGTTCCCGAAAAGAAGATAAATCTTGTTGGTATGGGTAGTACCAATCAATTCTTATATGCCTTCCCTTAACTATACAGTCCCATACCTGCATAGCCTCAGGATTCCTTCCACTGTACAGTCCCATACCTGCACAGCCTCAGGATCTCTCTCATTCCAGTCATCACAAGACAGAAACAATTGAACGATTAACCTGGATCCGAATCATCGGTCCGTCCTCGAACTACTGTTTCGAAAACCAAAACGTTTCGTGTTTGTGTTTATGTCTTATGAATTATGTCTCAAGTCCTAAGCATTATGAATAAGGATTGAGAATCCTCTAGATAAGTCTTTAAGCCTTTCTAAGGTATTAATCCCTTGTCTTTCAATTAAGGAAACAAGTGTTGATTTCACTTAAGTCTTATGAACTCATTGATGTACTAAGTCATCAATGGTATAGCACATGGTCTTGTTCCACCACATACCATACTTAATTAACCCTTGTTTTCAACTCTAAGTTAATCACTTAACTTAGGTTTTTCACGCGTAAAACTTTACGATTGAGTTAGAAAACTCTTTTTGTAAACCAAACAACTTTTACAGTTGAAAACTCATTTGATTTAAAACAACATTTGAACTACTTACTTCATTTCTAGCATTTTCTGAAACCTGAAATTCGCTTAGCGAGAGTACATTCGCTTAGCGAAAATGAGGCAGTAATGCCTCCTTTGGAACTCCTCTGGTTCGCTCGGCGAGTTATAAATCGCGTAGCGAAATATATTGTATTCGCTTAGCGAATATGAATTCGCTTAGCGCAAGTTCAGACGGTTACATCTCTTTAGAAACACCTCTGGATCGCTCGGCGAGATGTAATTCGCGTAGCGAAACTTCACTTTATTCGCTTAGCGAGAATGATTTCGCTTAGCGAAAGTTCAGACGGTTACACCTCTATTGGAGACTTCTCTGGATTGCTCAGCGAGATGTAATTCGCGTAGCGAAATGTATTGGATTCGCTTAGCGAAAGTGAGGCAGTGATGGCCAACTAAGACTTTCCCTGTTTTTCGCGTAGCGAAAGTAATTTCGCTTAGCGAAATGTTGCCTTAAAACAAGACATCAACCTTATGGAACCATTTTGATTCTCTTCATGAAACCACTTCTTTTCTCATTTTGAGTCACTTGATTAGTTAGATGAACTAAGGATAAGGTATAAAACATGTTTCACTTTGGTGAAACCACTTTGAGATTTAATTCCCTTTAAAGTCACTTAGGGTTTTTCTTTGAAAAACACAAGTTATTGAAAACACTTTCTTTACATCAAAACTTGACTTGTCCAAGAACTATTCATATCCTTCCTTTCCTCAAGGTCATGGCTAATAGCCAACTAGGAATCAATGTGAAGTTTTACTTCATCCACTAATCAAAGTATGGCTCACAACACTTACACAATCATGATAACCATAATACACATTACTACATCATAATCAAACATCCAAGTCCATCACACATTATGGTCTCATAATCAACAATAAAAGTCCATACTTGGTCTAGTGATCAAAGTAGGTTTTCCAACATACATGAAAATGGTTTTTCATTCAATCATCTCATCATCAACATATGCTAAAGCACACTACAACATACTAAAGCATAAACTCATCATGACATTCTTGTTCTCCATGAGAACTTAACAAAACATAACAACTAAAAGTGAACCCAAACTAAAGGGTTTCACCCACACATAAAGTAAACAACCATCTTCACCACCACCATCTTGGTGTGATGAGGTTCTTCTCCCCATACCTGTTGAAGAGCAGATTCCCGGATCAAAGTCGGTTGATCGGTTTCTGAACCTCCTGATAATCGTCAACAACTACACAACACAACAATTCAACATTAAACAACAATCAAACCAAACTCAACAATTCTCACAAAGAGGGTTTCGGCCACCCTAAAGAGAATAAAGCTAGGAATTGATCTTGGTTTTCCATTTCATGGATTCAAAAGCATTAGGAAAGCTAAGGATGAAATCAAGTGTTAAAAATCAAAACTTGATGAAAACACTATTCATCATCATCAAGAAGGGTTCGGCCCTAATGTGCTTTTTGAGCTATGATGAGATTTGAATCATAAGCTCTAGGGTTTAGATAGAGAATGATGAGGTGAGTTCAAAGAAATTGGTCTCACATCAAAATGATTTTTCTACAATTTCCTATGGATTTTCAAAGTTTTGGATCTAAGAAATAATTTTCATGAAAATGGATCTTGATCTTGAAATAAAGAGATATTCAAGAAGCTAAGAGATCATAGAAGTGATCTTACGTTGAAATGATGGAAGATTGCTCAAGGAATCAAGTGATTCCAACAAGTGATTCAAGCTTTTCAAGAAGAAAAATGGAGTTTCTCTTCAAGAACAACAATGGTGTTCTTCTTTGGGCAGAAATTTCGTGAATGAGGGGCTGGATGGGCTGAGTTCAGCCTTAAAACAAGTCACTTAAGGGCAAAATGGTCATTTGCCAAAAGGGTAAAATGGTAAAAGTGCAAAAGACTAAGGTTAGGGGCATTTTGGTCATTTCGCGTCTAGATTTTCCCGATCGTCATGACGACTCTGGCATACTCTCCCAAGTGTCCTGGGATGATGTGATATCAAGATTAGTTGTTGGCGAGTCTCGGTAACTCCATATGTGGCTCCGTTCGTCACCCGATTGAGAATTCCGCCCGAACGAAGGTCAGGAAGCTATTTTTCTGAAATTTTTACGAAATTTAACCAAAACGTAGAGAATCAAATTCTAAGACTTACTGTCTCGTTCACGGGTCCATCTGAGGTCTTCTGAGCAGTAAAATCATACTGTCAGTGTAAAAACGCAGACCGGACTCCGTTTGAGTTTTTGACTCAAAACTTAATCGTAGCTTCCTACGATATCGTCGAGCATGACTATGGTCTCGGAATATTTTATTTCTATTCCTAAGACCTCGAATAAAATAAAGACATTAAAATACTGAAGAATTAGAAAACATGAAAATCAGGGCGTTACATTCCTACCCCTCTTAAAAAAAAATTTCGTCCTCGAAATTCCGTGACTTAAAACCAAACCTACTTAGTCGCTGAAGATTAAGGAATGAAATTTTCAACAAAGGAAAATTTTTCCTGGTCTTGGTCTCAGAAGAAAGTAAGAACGTATACAAAAGAATTTTACCAATCTGGAATGAATATAGGAATATTCAGTATGCAAAAAGACTCTTCAGTAGGTTCGTGAGTGTAAAAATGCATAGCTAATACATGTTTACATCCATGACTCTAATAAAGTTCCTTCTTTCATAAGAACCTTCCAATAACTTTGGAATCAAAAGATAAACAGTCTGGCAAAAATCAGACTGGATCACCTTCACCAAAAGTAAAAGTGATTAGACTAAGTTTCATTAAGAAACTTCCAGTATCGAGAAGTTGTTTATGTTATAACTCAAGAAATAGTAATAACAAAACTTTCAGTGAAGTAATACGAAAATGTCCAGACCAATGGACACCATATTACCAATTCACTCAATTGTCTAATACATTGAGGAATACGTAGGAGTGTGAACACAAATGTTCCCTTGAGATCAGGCAGCACTAGCACAGGTGAAGTAGTCAACCTTCTCTCTAATCCTTGCAAAATTTTCCTCACAGGCTTCAGTCCATTCAAACGCCTCATCCTTCCTTTGAAATCACATGACCCAAAAACTTTACTTCGTCGAGCCAAAACTCACACTTGGACAACTTTGCATATAGCTGTTTCTCCTTCAGAACCTGAAGAATCACACTAAGATATTTAGCGTGTACTTCCTGGTTTCGCGAATAGATGAGTATGTCGTCTATGAAACAACGACAAACTTATCTAGATATGGACGAAAGATCCTATTCATGTAATCCATGAATATAGCTGGAGCATTCGTCACACCAAATGGCATCACAAGATACTCGTAGTGCCCATAGCGTGTTCGAAACGCTGTCTTTGGTATATCTTCTGTCTTCTCACGAATCTGGTGATAACCCGATCGCAAATCAATCTCGGAGAAAACTGTCGCTCTCCTCAACTGATCCATCAAGTCATTTATCCTCGGAAGATGATACTTGTTCTTAATGGTAACTTTGTTCAACTGGCGCTAATCCACACATAAGCAAGATGTTTCGTCTTTCTTTCTCACCAACAGCACAGGCGTTCCCTATGGCGACACACTGGGTCTAACGAACTGTTTTTCCCAATAAGTCCACCAACTGTTCCTTCAAGGTTTCCAACTCAGCAGGTGCCATATGCTAAGGTGCCATAGATGCTGGTCCTGTTCCTGGTACAAGACCGATCACAACTCGACGTCTCGAACTGGCGGTACACCTGGTACGTCTTCAAGAAAGACTTCCGGAAACTCGTTAGTAACATGTATTCGTTTTGCTCCTCCTCCTCTCAAAGAAACGTTTCCTTAGTTGGCAGTCCAAATCCAGAATTATCCGAATCAGGAAAAACTAAGGTTTTGTTTACACCGTCTAGTAGGATATAGTTACAAGATAACCAATTCATCCCTATGATCAAATCCATTTGCGAAAGAGGCAAACAGATTACGTTCTATCCACTACGGAAAATAGAACAGTTCAAACAGACTTTCGCAGTTATAACAGGCTTGGCAGAAAGTGCAAGAATTACCAAATCTAAGGGTAAGGAAAGATACAGATAAGGTTCTACCTTCCACGACGATCTGACCGTGAATCAAATCTTCCCTTTGAGAAGTCTCAGCATCATCCCCAGTATAAACTCCACTCATTGCCTTAGGCTTCACTGTTTGCACATCGTTGACAGAATGTCTAGCTTTTGAATGCACACAATCGCATGAAGTATGTCCTGGCTTCCCACACTTGAAACACATGATTCCCTTGATCAAGCATCCTCTGGTGACATGATTGTTCTTGCCACACTTCATGCACTTCTTTGGGGCGCTTCCAGATTGACTAATACTCCCACTGCTTCCTCCTACAGAACGTTGTTGTTGACCTTGCTGTTTTGAATATGGTTTCCATCGAGACCTATCATCACGACCATTGGTGCCTTTATGGAACCTAGTCGGTCCAGAGTTTCGTTGCCTTCCTCCACTAGTCTTCATCAGATCTTCGATTATGAAGCATTCATCTACCAACACCGAGAACTCTTTGACCTCAAGAGGTAGCACCTCTCCTCGAATCTCGTCCTTTAAACCTTCTTCGAACTTTGTACACTTCCACTCCTCGTCGGGATGAAGATGGAAATACCTCGAAGACTTCAGCAGGAACTCAAAACGATCAGCATATTCTTCGACAGACATTCCTCCTTGACATAGCTGCAGGGACTCCATGTCTTTCAACTCGTCTTGCACCCGTCGGAAAACACTCGTTCTGAAGAACTCTGATAGCGACAACTTACAAGAAAGCAAAAACATTACTACCCTGTCCAATATCATTCCCCTTCAGAAACAATAATGCAGAGAGTAACAAACAATCGTTGTCTTCTTCACAGAAACACAACACAGAAAACAAACAATACAAAAGGATAGACCAAAGTCATCATCCTCTCCAACATTGTTTTCTCTCAGAAACAATAGCACAGAAAACAATCAGAGAAAACACAACACAAACAAGACAGACCATAACCTACAAACCCCAAAAAGACTCGGCCAGCTCTGATACCAAATAATGCAACACCCTTTCCCGAGTGTCACATTCCCGAACGTTTATAAGGCCGAAAATATTTATTAATGCGGAAAATACGATTTTTCTTTTTCTTTTCTTTTCATAAAGATGTAATGGGATTAGTAAAGGTAATAAATAATACTAATAAGTGAACTTAGGTTCACCATGCATTACTAGGACATATATACAGTATTATAATACAGAAAACAGAAACAGAAATAACAACATTACTATATATACAGACATAAGTCTAATGTATGACTGACATAAGAAAATACAATAAGTACTAGGAGTCATAGCTCCCAAAAGGTACTACAAAAACTGACATAGTCTGGCCGAAAACAAAACTAAAACAGCAAAAGAGTCCACCTCCGAACTCAAAGGGACTGCGGAACGGAACCATCGTCGCGTCCATCTGTTCAAGCATCAACAGCAAGTACCAGCAGAAAACATACAGATATGGGTGAGATTCCCGTCATCAACACAACAAAACAGCAGTAGCAAAAACGGGACGACTCACCGGGTAACAGCGTACCCAACATGCTTACAAGGTTCTCAATATAAATCATGTTAAGCAGTTAACAACATAATAGCTTGCTAAACATTTAACAGCATAATATAAGGCATCCTTAAACAATACAGCGATGTATAACAGTAAACGTAAACATCAATAGCCATAAACATCAATAGCCATGCAATGCAATGCAATGTATATGACTCAATGTCAATGTCACTGGGTACTACTCTGACCCCTACTCCATGGAGCTAACAAAACATTCGGAGAGAGTGAATGGGAGGACATGTTCCGGTTTCTGCCAGCCATGAGCAAGATGCTGCCATGAGCAATATGCTACAAAATTCGTAACGTGCACGTATCTGGCTTTACGGTAACACTCTCGACCAAACATGAAAAGTACGGCATCTAGTAGAGGATATCAGTGTATTGCACGGATTCGCCACGACACAGAAGAATCACCAACTGGTCACATGTCAGCCCTTCCAACCCTGATACCTCCAAAAAGACCATTGAAGATCGTCACCGTAAGATTTGCACCCGCATCAAGGTGTAAGCTCAACTCCTAGGCTCAAGGCCTTACAACTATGCACATGAAATGCCAATGCTTACACAAAGCAGATGCGATAAAGCAATGTCTATCCATTAGATAGACCTCAAGGTTCACTAAGGTTCTCTTCCTTAGGAACTACACACATCTTTGTTTTATAAAACATTTATCCATCGGATAAAACAATTATCCATCGGATAATATCTCATGATTCCTTTGGAATGATCCAGACTGCTTTCAGAATCGCCGACTGTCCCCACAAACCAACACAAGTCTTTTCAGCGTGTTTTGTCCTCACTCACACGCTTTCTAGGAAACTTCCCAGAAGGTCACCCATCCCATAATTACTCTAAGTCAAGCACGCTTAACTATAAAGTACTTATGTTCTAAGTTCCCGAAAAGAAGATAAATCTTGTTGGTATGGGTAGTACCAATCAATTCTTATATGCCTTCCCTTAACTATACAGTCCCATACCTGCATAGCCTCAGGATTCCTTCCACTGTACAGTCCCATACCTGCACAGCCTCAGGATCTCTCTCATTCCAGTCATCACAAGACAGAAACAATTGAACGATTAACCTGGATCCGAATCATCGGTCCGTCCTCGAACTACTGTTTCGAAAACCAAAACGTTTCGTGTTTGTGTTTATGTCTTATGAATTATGTCTCAAGTCCTAAGCATTATGAATAAGGATTGAGAATCCTCTAGATAAGTCTTTAAGCCTTTCTAAGGTATTAATCCCTTGTCTTTCAATTAAGGAAACAAGTGTTGATTTCACTTAAGTCTTATGAACTCATTGATGTACTAAGTCATCAATGGTATAGCACATGGTCTTGTTCCACCACATACCATACTTAATTAACCCTTGTTTTCAACTCTAAGTTAATCACTTAACTTAGGTTTTTCACGCGTAAAACTTTACGATTGAGTTAGAAAACTCTTTTTGTAAACCAAACAACTTTTACAGTTGAAAACTCATTTGATTTAAAACAACATTTGAACTACTTACTTCATTTCTAGCATTTTCTGAAACCTGAAATTCGCTTAGCGAGAGTACATTCGCTTAGCGAAAATGAGGCAGTAATGCCTCCTTTGGAACTCCTCTGGTTCGCTCGGCGAGTTATAAATCGCGTAGCGAAATATATTCTATTCGCTTAGCGAATATGAATTCGCTTAGCGCAAGTTCAGACGGTTACATCTCTTTAGAAACACCTCTGGATCGCTCGGCGAGATGTAATTCGCGTAGCGAAACTTCACTTTATTCGCTTAGCGAGAATGATTTCGCTTAGCGAAAGTTCAGACGGTTACACCTCTATTGGAGACTTCTCTGGATTGCTCAACGAGATGTAATTCGCGTAGCGAAATGTATTGGATTCGCTTAGCGAAAGTGAGGCAGTGATGGCCAACTAAGACTTTCCCTATTTTTCGCGTAGCGAAAGTAATTTCGCTTAGCGAAATGTTGCCTTAAAACAAGACATCAACCTTATGGAACCATTTTGATTCTCTTCATGAAACCACTTCTTTTCTCATTTTGAGTCACTTGATTAGTTAGATGAACTAAGGATAAGGTATAAAACATGTTTCACTTTGGTGAAACCACTTTGAGATTTAATTCCCTTTAAAGTCACTTAGGGTTTTTCTTTGAAAAACACAAGTTATTGAAAACACTTTCTTTACATCAAAACTTGACTTGTCCAAGAACTATTCATATCCTTCCTTTCCTCAAGGTCATGGCTAATAGCCAACTAGGAATCAATGTGAAGTTTTACTTCATCCACTAATCAAAGTATGGCTCACAACACTTACACAATCATGATAACCATAATACACATTACTACATCATAATCAAACATCCAAGTCCATCACACATTATGGTCTCATAATCAACAATAAAAGTCCATACTTGATCTAGTGATCAAAGTAGGTTTTCCAACATACATGAAAATGGTTTTTCATTCAATCATCTCATCATCAACATATGCTAAAGCACACTACAACATACTAAAGCATAAACTCATCATGACATTCTTGTTCTCCATGAGAACTTAACAAAACATAACAACTAAAAGTGAACCCAAACTAAAGGGTTTCACCCACACATAAAGTAAACAACCATCTTCACCACCACCATCTTGGTGTGATGAGGTTCTTCTCCCCATACCTGTTGAAGAGCAGATTCCCGGATCAAAGTCGGTTGATCGGTTTCTGAACCTCCTGATAATCGTCAACAACTACACAACACAACAATTCAACATTAAACAACAATCAAACCAAACTCAACAATTCTCACAAAGAGGGTTTCGGCCACCCTAAAGAGAATAAAGCTAGGAATTGATCTTGGTTTTCCATTTCATGGATTCAAAAGCATTAGGAAAGCTAAGGATGAAATCAAGTGTTAAAAATCAAAACTTGATGAAAACACTATTCATCATCATCAAGAAGGGTTCGGCCCTAATGTGCTTTTTGAGCTATGATGAGATTTGAATCATAAGCTCTAGGGTTTAGATAGAGAATGATGAGGTGAGTTCAAAGAAATTGGTCTCACATCAAAATGATTTTTCTACAATTTCCTATGGATTTTCAAAGTTTTGGATCTAAGAAATAATTTTCATGAAAATGGATCTTGATCTTGAAATAAAGAGATATTCAAGAAGCTAAGAGATCATAGAAGTGATCTTACCTTGAAATGATGGGAGATTGCTCAAGGAATCAAGTGATTCCAACAAGTGATTCAAGCTTTTCAAGAAGAAAAATGGAGTTTCTCTTCAAGAACAACAATGGTGTTCTTCTTTGGGCAGAAATTTCGTGAATGAGGGGCTGGATGGGCTGAGTTCAGCCTTAAAACAAGTCACTTAAGGGCAAAATGGTCATTTGCCAAAAGGGTAAAATGGTAAAAGTGCAAAAGACTAAGGTTAGGGGCATTTTGGTCATTTCGCGTCTAGATTTTCCCGATCGTCATGACGACTCTGGCATACTCTCCCAAGTGTCCTGGGATGATGTGATATCAAGATTAGTTGTTGGCGAGTCTCGGTAACTCCATATGTGGCTCCGTTCGTCACCCGATTGAGAATTCCGCCCGAACGAAGGTCAGGAAGCTATTTTTCTGAAATTTTTACGAAATTTAACCAAAACGTAGAGAATCAAATTCTAAGACTTACTGTCTCGTTCACGGGTCCATCTGAGGTCTTCTGAGCAGTAAAATCATACTGTCAGTGTAAAAACGCAGACCGGACTCCGTTTGAGTTTTTGACTCAAAACTTAATCGTAGCTTCCTACGATATCGTCGAGCATGACTATGGTCTCGGAATATTTTATTTCTATTCCTAAGACCTCGAATAAAATAAAGACATTAAAATACTGAAGAATTAGAAAACATGAAAATCAGGGCGTTACATAAACATCAATAGCCATGCAATGCAATGCAATGTATATGACTCAATGTCAATGTCACTGGGTACTACTCTGACCCCTACTCCATGGAGCTAACAAAACATTCGGAGAGAGTGAATGGGAGGACATGTTCCGGTTTCTGCCAGCCATGAGCAAGATGCTACAACATTCGTAACGTGCACGTATCTGGCTTTACGGAAACACTCTCAACCAAACATGAAAAGTACGGCATCTAGTAGAGGATATCAGTGTATTGCACGATGCTACAACATTCGTAACGTGCACGTATCTGGCTTTACGGAAACACTCTCAACCAAACATGAAAAGTACGGCATCTAGTAGAGGATATCAGTATATTGCACGGATTCGCCACGACACAGAAGAGCTACCAACTGGTCACATGTCAGCCCTTCCAACCCTGATACCTCCCAAAAGACCATTGGAGATCGTCACCGTAAGATTCGCACCCGCATCAAGGTGTAAGCTCAACTCCTAGGCTCAAGGCCTTACAACTATGCAAATGAAATGCCAATGCTTACACAAAGCAGATGCGATCAAGCAATGTCTATCCCCCGGATAAACCTCAAAGTCTACTAAGGTTCTCTACCTTAGGAACTATACGTGTCTTTTGAAAGCATAACCTTTATCCACCGGATAAATCTCGTGATCCCTCCGGGATCGAGTCATCACAAGACTGAAACAATTGAACGACTGAGCGGGGTCCGAATCACCGGTCCGTCATCGAACTACTGTCTCAAAACCCAAAACATTTGTAAACCAGAACAACTTCTCAATTGAAAACTCATTTGATTTGAAACAATCTTTGAAACACTTACTTGCTCTATTTTTTGCATTTTCTGAACATGTAATTCGCTTAGCGAGATTTCATTCGCTTAGCGAAATTGAAACAAGAATGCCTCTTTTGGAACTCCTCTGGTTCGCTAGGCGAGACACAAATCGCGTAGCGAAATGCATTGGATTCGCTTAGCGAATATGAATTCGCTTAGCGCAATTTCAGACGGTTAAACCTCTTTGTAAACGCGAAATGTATTGTATTCGCTTAGCGAAAGTTCAGACGGTTAAACCTCTTTGTAAACGCCTCTGGATCGCTCGGCGAAACAGAATTCGTGTAGCGAAATGCATTGTATTCGCGTAGCAAAAATAATTTCGCTTAGCGAAATGGAGGCGGTTATACCTCCTTTGGAGACTTCTCTGGGTCGCTCAGCGAGACGTAATTCGCGTAGCGAAACTCGTTTGATTGGCTTAGCGAATATGAATTCGCTTAGCGAAAGTGAGGCAGTGATGCCCAACTTAGGCTTTCCCCTATTTCCGCGTAGCGAGAGAAAATTCGCTTAGCGAAATGGTTGCCATAAACAAGACATCAACCTTAGGGAACCATTTTGATTCTCTTCATGAAACCACTTCTTTTCTCATTTTGAGTCCCTTGATTAACTATATGGACTAAGGATAAGGTATAAAATATGTTTCACTTGGGTGAAAGCACTTTGAGCTTTAATTTCCATTCAAAGACACTTAGGGTTTTCTTTGAAAAACACAAGTTATTGAAAACACTTTCTTTACATCAAAACTTGACTTAATCAAGATCTACTCATGTTCTTCCTTTTCTCAAAGCCATGGTTAAAAGCCAACTAGGAATCAATGTGAAGTTTTACTCCATCAACCAAACAAAATATGGCCCACAATACTTACACAATCATGATAACCATAATACACATTACTACATCATACTCAAACATCCAAGTCCATCACGCATTATGGTCTCATAATCAACAATAAAAGTCCATACTTGACCTAGTGATCAAAGTAGGTTTTTCAACATACATGAAAATGATTTTCATCAATCATATCATCATCAACTTATGCTAAAGCACACTACAACATACTCAAGCATAAACACATCATAACAATCTTGTTCTCCAAGAGAACTTAACAAGACTTAACACATAAAAGTGAACCCAAACTAAAGGGTTTCACCCACACATAAACTCAAACAACCATTCTCACTACCACCATCTTGGTGTGATGAGGTTCTTCTCCCCATACCTCTTGATGAGCAGATTCCCGGATCAAAGTCGGTTGATCGGTTTCTGAACCTCCTGATAATCGTCAACAACTACACAACACAACAATTCAACATTAAACAACAATCAAAGCCAAACTCAACTATTACAACAAAGAGGGTTTCGGCCACCCTAGGTTAAAAGGTTAGAAATTGGTTTTGGTTTCCATTTCATGGATTCAAAGGCATTAGGAAAACTAAGGATGAAATCAAGTGTTAAAAATCAAAACTTGATGAAAACACTATTCATCATCTTCATGTAGGGTTCGGTCAAAAATGCTTTTTGAGCTATGATGAGAGTTGAATCATAAGCTCTTAGGTTTAGGTAGAGATTGATGATGTGAGTTCAAAGAACTTGGTCTTACCTCAAAAGGATTTTTCTACAATTTCCTATGGATTTTCAAAGTTTTGGATCTAAGAAATTCTTTTCATGAAAATGAAGATTGATCTTGAAATAAAGAAAGATTCAAGAAGCTAAGAGATCATAGAAGTGATCTTACCTTGAAATGAAGAAAGATTGCTCAAGGAATCAAGTGAATCCAACAAAAACTCAAGCTTTTCTAGGTGAAAATGGAGTTTTCTCTCAAGAACAACTATGGAACTCTATGGTGTGAGGGGCTGTGCGAAAATGATGAAGTGAGGGGCTGAGTTCAGCCTCTTAAAAGTTCACTTAAGGGTAAAAAGGTCATTTGCCAAAAGGGTATAATGGTAAAAGTGTAAAAGACTAAGGTTAGGGGCATTTTGGTCATTTTGCGTCCAGAAATTTCCGAACGTCATGACGACTCTGGCATACTCTCCCAAGTGTCCTGGGATGATGTGATATCAAGATTATCTTTTGGCGAGTCCCGGTAAATCCATATGTGGCTCCGTTCGTCACCCGATTGAGGATTCCGCCCGAACGAAGGTCAGGAAGTTATTTTTCTGAAATTTTTACGAAATTTAACCAAAACGTAGATAATCGAATTCTAAGACTTACTGTCTCGTTCACGGGTCCATCTGAGGTCTTCTGAGCAGTAAAATCATACTGTCAGTGTAAAAACGCAGACCGGACTCCGTTTGAGTTTTCGACTCAAAACTTAATCGTAGCTTCCTACGATATCGTCGAGCATGACTATGGTCTCGGAATATTTTATTTCCATTCCTAAGACCTCGAATAAAATACAAACATTATAATACTGAAGAAATAGAAAACGTGAAAAATCGGGGCGTTACAGGGTGAGTCACCATCATGATTCACCAACGTCATCATTGCGAATCTACAAATATCTGAGATTTTTAGGGCGAGAAAAGACTGTTTTGCCCCTTGGAATTTATGGAACTACACTTGTGCTACATGACACATCACCTTATCATTACCATCATTACTCCTAACAAATATCTAGATATTTGTTGTGGTTTTAGAGGTAAAATTACAAAAATGCCATAACTTCTTCTAAATGACATTTTTGTCCCTAAAGGAAAATACCTTTTTGCCATTAAGTGATAAAGTTATGGACATCCTTGTCCTCTTCCCTTACCCCACACCTCCCCCCTCATGAAACCATTCTCTCACTTCTTCTTACAAACTTCATCTTCTCCCAAGTTTTCTCTCTCTTTTTTTTTAAGTGAAGTCTTAGCCTTTTTAGTGAGAAAAAGTGTTGAATCTTTGCTTTGTTCTTCATTCAAGAGGTAGGATTACCTTCTTTGATCCATAAATTTCAAGTTCTTGTCTTATTTCTTGTTTGAAAAACCATGAATCCATGAGTTCCAACATCTAGAACCAATCTTCAAAAAATTCTAGAAAATTGTAGAAAAATCCTATGATCATGAAACTAATTTCTATGGACCCATCATGATGTGTACTTTGAGTGTCTAGAAGCATGAACCCAAAAGAAATTTTCTCCCTATTCTTCTATGGTAGGGCCGAATCCTAAGAATGGTGAAAGGATGGGTTTTGTTGCAATTTTTGGCTATATAGCACTTGTTCTAGCTTACTTGATGTCGTTGAACACTAAACCCAAGAGCAAAACATCAACCAAAGCTCCTAACCTATTTCTCCTCTTCATGGCCGAAACATATAGAGTGTAGAACCATGAGTTTTGTCTCAAATTTTTGATGTTGTAATTTGATGTTGATTGTTGTTTGAATTGACTTATGTTTGATTGTTTTAGGCGACGCGGACGAAACCGGAATCGGGATCGAGAACCATTCGGGATTTTGATTAAGGAATCTAAAGAGGTAAAGGGAGGTAGTTATTTAAGTTTGATAGCTGCATGGTATATGACTTGTTATATGAGATGTAATGTTGTTAATTGATGATTGGTAGTGGTGAATGATTGACTTATGTACTTGATGGAGGTTGTACTTGAGTATTTGACTTAGAATTGTGGCATGGATGCCTTTGATGAATATTATGATGATGATTATGGATTTTTGATGTATATATATATATATATATATATATATATATATATATATATCCTGGATTAGCATAGGACTAGCTATGTCTCGATAATTATTAAAAGTCTCGAAAAACCGAATCAAAGTTTTGAAAACCGTGTTTTGGAAATCAAAAAGTGATTTTTGGAAAACGTGTTGCTTTTTCAAGAAAAGTTGTCTTTCTCTTTGAAAAAAATATTTTCTTTTGAAAAGTAAAAAGTGGTTTTGTGAAAAGTCGTGCAAATCGTGTTTTGTTTCAGTAAAGTGTTTAGAAAAGGCGTGAAACCTTAGAAAACGGTCTTTGTTTTCAAGAAAGGTGTTTTCCCGAAAAATGTTCCCTTTGATCAAAAAGATGTTTTGTTTCAAGAAAACCAAACTGTGTTTTGTTTTCCAAAGTGTTTTGAGAAAATGAAATCAAATGAAAAATGATGAACCTTTGAGATGAACCCAAACCTAGTGCCCGAGACGTCGGGGCTAGTGTTTTGTGGATTGAGCACTCGGACCTCGTGTCCTATGTTTTTTATTTGAGTGGGCTTAATGCCTTTTTGAAACGAGTCGTGGACTTTATGCCTCGACATTTGAAAGAATGAATGCAAAGAAAACATAAAACTTTCTGTTTACATGCATGAACCGGCAGACGTGCCATTTGAAACCAAGCCACAACTTTCATAGTTGAGAATGGAACCAGTTAAGACCATTAGGTCTATAGGGGCATTCTGTGTGTCGAGACTCCACAAGTGGCCGGTGGCCTCGCGACCCCATGCCGTGGTAAGTCGACTACCCAATACGAATGAACTCAATCAGGGACTGAACTATTCAGGATATGATGAGACGTGGTACCCTGGAATAATTAGAGTTCGGACCTAAATAGAGAAGCCGACTCATGAGGACAATTGTGTTACGGGTGTTACTACGGCCTATCGCTCGATGTTGGGAAGTTAGGATCTCCGGAGTACATGAATTAGAAAGATGATATTGAAGTCTCATGCATTATTATAACTCATGATAGTGTTTGAAATGTTATATGGTGTTATATAGATAACTGTCTGTTGATGTTTATACTGCTGTTTGTCGCCTGTCCGGCTATCGTGATAAAATTTATATTAGTATCTCACCTTTGCCAGTACATGTTGGACACCCTGTTGTGTTTTTGGAACACATGTACAGATGTTGATCATAGGTCCCCGCAGAGACGTGAGGACTCGTATGACGGAGCGTTCTGATGAAGTTGACATTGGGTTGTATCCCAATGGCTACTTTTAGCCGACCAGCTTAGGAGTCTTTTATTTTGCGCAGTCTTATATTATACTACTGCACGTACGTTGATTTTATTTCTAAGTCTGTAATATGTTATATACTAGACCAAGTTTCATGTTATGTTTATGTTTTATGAACAGTGAACAGTGAATACTGATGTGTTGTAAGGAGTTTATTTCTTCGTCTTGAGTTCGTTTTGCCTATGCATGTAGAAAATTTTTAAAACCGCATTTTCGAACGTAGTTATTTAATTATATTATCTTCCGAAAGAAACCAGCGTTTTATTCTCTTGATTTATTCCCCATTAGAGTCCGAGTATGTAGCACCTGCGAAGGGGTGTTATAGTTTCCTTTCCTTTTAGGCCACGGTTTTTGGCTTGTGTTGGTGACCAAGGTTCCTCTTCATCCTCTTTAAGGAAGCTTCACAAAAGGTAATGGGGGAGTGAACCATATTACACATTAATGGTGGTGATAAAGGCCTCCTAGTTTTGTTGAAGGAAAACCCTAGATCTAGGGTTTCCTTATAAAGTTCATTACTTTGTTGTCATGTTATGTTGTTGTGTTGATATGATTATTGTGTTTGTATAGGTTAGAAGAAAATCATTTTAGCATGGTGAAAAACTATTCTTAGGTCCAAAGACCTAAGGATAGGATTTTAGAATGTTGAACTTGTTTATGTTCTAAGTTGACTTGATAACATGCTTATGTGTTGGTATGATTTTCTAGCTACTTTGGATGTTGTTGGATGATTTCCTTTTGGTTGAAAATGAACATGCAAGGTTCGGCCATATAATGTTGATGAGGGAAGCCAAAGCTTCTATGTTTAAGTAATGGTTCAATGAACTTAAAATGGTTCCAAGAAGACAAAATAAAACAACGAAACCTATCCTACTTCTATAGGGCATTCGGCCTTGTCATAGAGAGTAGGGTTAGGATCTTAAAATGTTGAGGTTAAGGGGTTTAATGTGTTCATAATAAAGTAAAAGGATTATATATATTGAAGAGGTTTCTAAAGAAATCAAGTTTTGGTTCCAAAGAACCATGTGTTGTGAAATAAGTGTTTTTGACTTCACGTAAAAATTATTTTAAGAATAGGTTGGTTTGATGTTGACCAACCACTTATTTTAACAAGTTGTTTTTGAAGAAAATATTTTCAAGAAAAAAGAGTCTTATAGTTAGTCAAGATGGTTTTTCAAGGATTTTTGGTTAGTAAGTCTTCTTTGAGAAGATAGGATTCTTACAAAACTTTTCGTTAAAAACAAGAGTTTATACACTACTATTACCTTTTTAGAACTTTACAGAATCATATAGGTTATAGTTCATTTGAAGATGGTAAGAAGGATATTTCTTGTACACTAATTAATAGAACTAGAAAACCAATTCAAAAGAGTTTTACACTAAATAAGACGCTTTATGGGCAATTGTATAGAGTTTTTCAAACTATTCTTAATAAAGGAGATTTCATCAACTACTTTCCTACAAGGATAGTACTTTGAAGCTTTTTACTATAATAGTATAAATGCGTGTTATCTCCTAAGAAGTATCTAATGAGCTCCACAATGGACTCACAAAGACTAAGTAAAAGACATGCACCAATACCTTGTGGTCAAGGTAAATCATCTCCCACACCCTTGATGATTTAGGTCATCTAAGGAATCCATAATGTTTAATCACCAAGAGTTACGTATATAGAATATGTAACATTCCTTTGATAGACAAGTGAGAAGATGTGATGAAGGGGATCCTTATGGATCCTGTTTTCCATAATGCATTTAGGTTATGGAATAAAGTATCATGACATGAACATCGTGTTACGAATGACGAGGTGGTACATATTGCAAGGAACGGAGCCAAGAACGGGCGACTGATGGCAAGCTGTGTGAAAGTGGGTCCCATAGGGGTGCCATGTGGTTTATCAAGAGATAAATGTGATACTACAATGATGGAGTAGTGCATGATGTGTTGTGGCATTTTTCTTGACATGCATACGTATCTGTACATGAGTTAAGAGTTGTGCCCGAGAGTTGAGCTTACACCTTTGTGCGGGTGCGATTGTTGGAGGTGACGATCATGGAGATCTTGAGGATGTTGGGGTTGGGGAGACCACATGTGGCCAGTGTAACACCCGGATTTTCACTGTCTTTATAAATCAACAAGTTATATAATTAAGTTTATATTTTATTCGAGGACTTAGAAAATGAAATGAAATGAAATAAACCGAGACCATATTCATGCTAAACGCTATCGTACGAAGCTACGATTAAATTTTGAGCTGAAAACTCAAACGAAGCCCGGTCTGCGTTTTTACACTGACAGCAGGAGACCTTAGTTTGACCCGTGAACGAGATAGTAAGTCTTAGAATTTAATTTCCTACGTTTTTGTTAAATTTAAAAAAAAATCACTTTCTGACCTTCGTTCGAGCGAAAATCTTCAATCGAGTAAAGAACGGAGCTCCATATGGATTTATCAGGACCCGCTAATGGATAATCTTGATGTCACATCAAGTCAAATCACATGGAGATGTCACATCAAGTCAAATCACATGGAAAAGCATGCCAGAGTCATCATGGCGTTTGAAAATATCTGGATGTGAAATGACCAAAATACCCCTAACCTTTTTCATTATTACCATTTGCCCTTGAAGGAAATGACCAAATTGCCCTTAAGTGACCCAATTTCTTGGCCCATTCGGCACCATTGCCACGCATAAGACATTCCTCAAGAGAGCTTCACCCATTTCTCTCGTACACTTCATCTTCTTCCTTGAGACATCTTCCATTTTCTCTTAGAAAAAGCTTGAATCTTTGAGAGAAAAACATGATTCTTCATCATTCGCCATCATTCAAGAGGTAAGAACACCTTCTATGATCTCTAAGCTTCATGAATCTCTTCCTATCTCATAGTTTAAAAACTTGATTTCTTGAGTTCCAACTTCAAGATCCAAATTTCAAAAATTCATAGGAAATTGTAGAAAAATCCTTTTAATGTGAAACCAATTTCTTTGAGCTAGCTTCATCACCCTCTACCTCTATCCAAGAGAATATGATCAAACTCTCATACTAGCCTAATTTTCTTGAGAGGGCCGAACCCTAAGTTTTGGGGGAAATGAAGGATTTCTCCAATTTTTGACTTTGAACTCTTGATAACATCCTTACCTTTCATATTGTCTTTGAATCCAAGTGATGGAAAATCGAATCAATTCCTAACCCATTTTTTCTCTTCATGGCCGAGACCTATAGGTGGGGAGAACCATGAGTTTTGTTTCAAATTTTTGGGTAATAGGACTTGTATTATTGTTAACCAAGCTTAAGAATCAACCATCCAAAAGATTGGAACCAAATGAGATCCCTAGCCTTTTACTTTTCTTGGCTGAACCTTGGACCATTTTGGGGAGGAGAATTTATGATTTGATGTTGTTATTTGGTGTTGATTGTTGTTGAATATTGAACTGCGTTTGATTGTTTTAGGCGATGCGGACGAAACCGGAACCGAGACCTGATCGGGAATTTGATTGAGAACTTAGAAAGGTAAATGGAGTTATATCATAATGAGTTTGATAGTTGCATGGTGTTTGATTTTTATATGAGATGTGGTAGTTTTGATTGATGATTGGTAGATGTGTATGAATGACTTATGCACTTGGTGTACTTAATGAAGCATACTTGTACACTTGAACATGATTTGTGGCATGGATGCCTTTGATGAGTTTCATGGATATATTAGGATGACTTGATGCTTATATATATGTCTATATATATATATATATATATATTTATATCCTGGACTGGTTAAGAGTATAGGACTGGCTATGACTCGAGAAAGAAAATTAAAATACTTGAAAACCGAAATCAAAGTTTTGAAAATCGGATTTTGAAATCAAAAAGGTTTTTGGGAAACGTGTTGCTTTTTCAAGAAAAGTAGCTTTCTTTTTGAAAAGTTAACTTCTTTTTAAAATAAAAAGTGGTTTGAGGAAAATTTATGCAAAGTAACTTTTGTTTCAAAAAAACGTTTTAAAAAGAGGTGGAACCTTTAGAAAACGGTTTTGTTTACGAAAAAGAGTTTTCCCGGAAAATGTTTTCTTTGAAAAAGAAATGTCTTAGTTCAAGACAATGATATTGAGTTTTGTTTTCCAAAGTTGTTTTGAGAAAATAAGACCGAAAAGAGTCTTATTTTGAGGCAGTTATATTTTATTTGCTACATGTATGTTGACTATATGTCTATAAGTCGGTAATATATATATCAGACTCGAATGTATGTTATAATTATGTTTTTATGAACATTGAATTCTAATGTGTACTATAAAGTTTATCCCTTTATCTTGAGTTTGAATTACTTGATGCATGTAGAAAATTTTTAGAACCACTTTTCGAACGTAGCTAATTAATTACAGTATTTTCCGAAAGCAACCAGCATTCTTTTTTGTTTATGTTTTCCGCAATCGAGTCTGTGTATGTAGCACCCGAGGGGGTGTTACATTAGAGAGTAGCACTTCTGTGTCATGGGTGACCTGGCGAAAAATGCTAACGTTCGGCCTGGACACTGCACGAATCATGATTTGGGTAAAGAACGTCTGACATGAGCCGTTATATGATTGCAATCTTTGGATGTGGCACTGTGAGTTGAGATAACACAGACAATTTTCTCCCAATCACTCACTCTTGTTATGTTTAGCTCCATGATGTACTTAAGTTGACGTTTGACCCATGTTATTGTTAATTGATATATTAACTATGATGCAATGTGTTTAATTGTTATGATATGAAAGCCCATGCATTGTATGCCGATTGGGTGTGTGTGCGTGACTTTTATCACTGTTGTTCTGGTTGTGTGATGTGCGGAATCTCACCTCATTACTTTTGTTGATACGCTACTCGTGCGGTTTTCATTTTGCTATGGTGAGTAGACATGGCGAGCGATCCAGCTTCCCGTTTAACCTTGGACCTGACATTTCACGATGGAGTGGACGCCTGGACGATCCATCCTGACGGACGTCGCATCTATACTGGAGCTGTGAGTCTCACGAGCAGGAGGGAGTTACCTTTCTCAATTACAACCCCGTCCGAGAGAGTCTGCACCTTACTGATCAGTGGTGAGGGTAGCTTAGGGATTACCCAGCCACCACCACCACCACCACTTGCTGATCATCCGCGACTACCTAGTGCCCGGCCTGCAGTTCACCGGGAGGAGCCTAGGGACGTGTACGTCGACCCTGTGCAACACCCTTTCCCGAGTGTCACATTCCCGAACGTTTATAAGGCCAAAAATATTTATTAATGCGAAAAAATACGATTTTTCTTTTTCTTTTCTTTTCATAAAGATGTAATGGGATTAGTAAAGGTAATAAATAATACTAATAAGTGAACTTAGGTTCAACATGCATTACTAGGACATACTGTATACTAAATACAGAAACAGAAAACGAAAAACAGAAACATCAACATTACTGTATACAGACATAAGTCTAATGTATGACTGACATAAGAAAACACAATAAGTACTAGGAGTCGTAGCTCCCAAAAGGTACTACAAAAACTGACATAGTCTGGCCGACAACAAAACTAAAACAGCAAAAGAGTCCACCTCTGAACTCAAAAGGACTGCGGAACTGAACCATCGTCACGTCCATCTGTTCAAACAGCAACAGCAAGTACCAGCAGAAAAACATACAAATATGGGTGAGATTCCCGTTCATCAACACAACAAAACAGCAGTAGTAAAAACGGGACGACTCACCGGGTAACAGCGTACCCAACATGCTTACAAGGTTCTCAATATAAATCATATTAGGTAGTTAACAACATAATAGCATGCTAAACATTTAACAGCATAATATAAGGCATCCTTAAACAATACAGCGATGTATAATAGTAAATGTAAACATCAATAGCCATAAACATCAATAGCCATGCAATGAAATGCAATGTATATGACTCAATGTCAATGTCACTGGGCACTACTCTGACCCCTACTCCATGGAGCTAACAAAACATTCGGAGAGAGTGAATGGGAGGACATGTTCCGGTTTCTGCCAGCCATGAGCAAGATGCTACAACCTTCGTAACGTGCACGTATCTGGCTTTACGGTAACACTCTCGACCAAACATGAAAAGTACGGCATCTAGTAGAGGATATCAGTGTATTGCACGGATTCGCCACGACACAGAAGAATCACCAACTGGTCACATGTCAGCCCTCCCAACCCTGATACCTCCAAAAAGACCATTGAAGATCGTCACCGTAAGATTCGCACCCGCATCAAGGTGTAAGCTCAACTCCTAGGCTCAAGGCCTTACAACTATGCACATGAAATGCCAATGCTTACACAAAGCAGATGCGATAAAGCAATGTCTATCCATTGGATAAACCTCAAGGTTCACTAAGGTTCTCTTCCTTAGAAACTACACACATCTTTGTTTTATAAAACATTTATCCATCGAATAAAACAATTATCCATCGGATAATATCTCGTGATTCCTTTGGAATGATCCAGACTGCTTTCAGAATCGCCGACTGTCCCCACAAACCAACACAAGTCTTTTCAGCGTGTTTTGTCCTCACTCACATGCTTTCTAGGAAACTTCCCAGAAGGTCACCCATCCCATAATTACTCTAAGTCAAGCACGCTTAACTATAAAGTACTTATGTTCTAAGTTCCCGAAAAGAAGATAAATCTTGTTGATATGGGTAGTACCAATCAATTCTTATATGCCTTCCCTCAAGTATACAGTCCCATACCTGCATAGCCTCAGGATTCCTTCCACTGTACAGTCCCATACCTGCACAGCCTCAGGATCTCTCTCATTCCAGTTATCACAAGACAGAAACAATTGAACGATTAACCTAGATCCGAATCATCGGTCCGTCATCGAACTACTGTTTCGAAAACCAAAACGTTTCGTGTTTGTGTTTACATCTTATGAATTATGTCTCAAGTCCTAAGCATTATGAGTAAGGATTGAGAATCCTCTTAGATAAGTCTTTAAGCCTTTCTAAGATATTAATCCCTTGTTTTTCAATTAAGGAAACAAGTGTTGATTTCACTTAAGTCTTATGAAGTCATTGATGTACTAAGTCATCAATGGTATAGCACATGGTCTTGTTCCACCACATACCATACTTAATTAACCCTTGTCTTCAACTCTAAGTTAATTACTTAACTTAGGTTTTTCACGCGTAAAACTTTACGATTGAGTTAGAAAACTCCTTTTGTAAACCAAACAACTTTTACGATTGAAAACTCATTTGATTTGAAACAACATTTGAACTACTTACTTCATTTCTAGCATTTTCTGAAACATGAAATTCGCTTAGCGAGAGTACATTCGCTTAGCTAAATTAAGGTAGTGATACCTCAATTGAAATTCCTTTCTCGCGGGGCGAACAGAAGTTTCGCGTCGCGAGGCTGAGAGTTATATTTGCTCCTTATACAAATCCTCTGTATCGCGAGGCGAATATTGTCTCGCGTCGCGAGGCAGAGAACTGTATTTCAAACCGACCTTCTGCTTCGCGAGGCGATAATTGTCTCGCGTCGCGAGGCAGAGCTACAATTCTTCACTGCTTAGGCGGTTCGCGGGGCGAGAAATACTTCGCTACGCGAGGCAGAGAAGCTGCATCTTTGCTGCTCGGGCTAGTCCACTGTCTCGCGAGGCGAGGCAAGGTTAGCCTAGCGAATGCCTTATTTTCCCTCTGTCTCGCAAGGCGAGACGGGGTTCGCTGGGCGAGTGCCCTGTTTTTCATTTTCCCTAACTCCTTCATTATTTCTTCTTTTGAAACACTTAGTTTGATTAACAAACCTATGGCTAAAGAAAAGACATTTTCCACTTTGGTGACACACATAAAAGGTTAAAACTTCATTTGATTTTTGGATCAAAATCACTTTTGTCTCTCTTTGAAAACATAGGTTATGAAATCATGTTTTGTTACATCAAAACCTTGCTAGATCAAGAACAACACATGTTCTTATATTTCCTCTTACTAAGGCCACCAATGAAAATATAGCTCAAAAGCCTACTACAACACATGAGACTTTGCTTCACCAACAAAGCAAATATAGCTCAAAAGCTCACACCAATTATGACAAACCACAATTACATCTTATTACATCATAACCAAAACATCCAAGTCCATCACACATCATGGTCTCATTATCAAACCATAAAAGTCCATACTTGATCTAGTGATCAAAGTAGGTTTTTCAACATACATGGAAATGATTTTCATTCAATCATATCATCATCAACTTATGCTAAAGCACACTACAACATACTCAAGCATAAACTCATCAAAACAACCTTGTTCTCCAAGAGAACTTAACAAAACTTAACACATAAAAGTGAACCCAAACTAAAGGGTTTCACCCACACATAAAGTAAACAACCATTCTCACTACCACCATCTTGGTGTGATGAGGTTCTTCTCCCCATACCTGTTGAAGAGCAGATTCCCGGATCAAAGTCGGTTGATCGGTTTGTGAACCTTCTGATTGACACCAACTACAAACAACCAAGCAATCAAACATTAAACAACAATCAAACCAAACTCAACAATTCTCACAAAGAGGGTTTCGGCCACCCTAAAGAGAATAAAGCTAGGAATTGATCTTGGTTTTCCATTTCATGGATTCAAAGGCATTAGGAAAGCTAAGAATGAAATCAAGTGTTAGAAATCAAAAATTGATGAAAACACTATTCATCATCATCAAGAAGGGTTCGGCCTTAATGTGCTTTTTGAGCTATGATGAGAGTTGAATCATAAGCTCTTGGGTTTAGATAGAGAATGATGAGGTGAGTTCAAAGAAATTGGTCTTACCTCAAAATGATTTTTCTACAATTTCCTATGGATTTTCAAACTTTTGGATCTAAGAAATAATTTTCATGAAAATGAAGATTGATCTTGAAATAAAGAGATATTCAAGAAGCTAAGAGATCATAGAAGTGATCTTACCTTAAAATGATGGAAGATTGCTCAAGGAATCAAGTGATTCCAACAAGTGATTCAAGCTTTTCAAGAAGAAAAATGGAGTTTCTCTTCAAGAACAACAATGGTGTTCTTCTTTGGGCAGAAATTTCGTGAATGAGGGGCTGGATGGGCTGAGTTCAGCCTTTAAAACAAGTCACTTAAGGGCAAAATAGTCATTTGCCAAAAGGGTAAAATGGTAAAAGTGCAAAAGACTAAGGTTAGGGGCATTTTGGTCATTTCGCGTCTAGATTTTCCCGAACGTCATGACGACTCTGGCATACTCTCCCAAGTGTCCTGGGATGTTGTGATATCAAGATTATCTTTTGGCAAGTCCCGGTAAATCCATATGTGGCTCCGTTCGTCACCCGATTGAGAATTCCGCCCGAACGAAGGTCAGAAAGTGATTTTTCTGAAATTTTTACGAAATTTAACCGAAACGTAGATAATCGAATTCTAAGACTTACTGTCTCGTTCACGGGTCCATCTGAGGTCTTATGAGCAGTAAAATCATACTGTCAGTGTAAAAACGCAGACCGGACTCCGTTTGAGTTTTTGTCTCAAAACTTAATCGTAGCTTCCTACGATATCGTCGAGCATGACTATGGTCTCGGAATATTTTATTTTCATTCCTAAGACCTCGAATAAAATACATACGTTAAAATACTAAAGAATTAGAAAACGTGAAAATCGGGGTGTTACACCCTGCTTCCATGCCACCTCCACCTACTGCATCGTCTACATCAACTATACTTGTATTTATTGCCAGCCCTTCTGTCCCCGTTGTCCTACCCCCAGGGCCTACCTATGTGCCTTTCGAGCTACATCCTCATATTCCTCGCCAGCAGGCGAATTGGAGGATGACTGCTCGCAAGAGTACACCGGCTCATACTAGGGTATCCTTCTCTACTCCCCTCGTTATCCTATTGTCTGACGATAAGGAGATGGAGGAGGAAGAGGAAGAAGAAGTACCTGAATATATACCGGAGGACATTCTTGAGGTAGCCCCTGCCAGCGCGATTTAGGATGCGTGGTGGATGAGGATTGATGAGGAAATGCTCTGGTATGCAGAACAGATCATGAGTGGGTATGACATGCAAGCCTTGGAGGACGAGGATGAGGAGGAGGAGGCCATGGAGAAGGATGAGGAAGAGGAGGACTTAGAGGAGTACTACTCTGATGAGTGGTGCAGTGTCAGCTTTTGGCCAGTCTCTAGTGTTTCCCAGCGTTTGTACTTTTATGACGTACCCCCATCCCCTTTTTGTGGAGTTGCACCTCCAGTAGTGTAGGTCGAGTTATTCTTATGTTGGTACTTTCTTTTGTAGTCAGATGTTGAAAATTGCTAGTTTTATACATATGCTTTGTGGGGAGCTTTTATTATTTCAATGTTGTTTATGATTACGTATATTTATCCTTATGAGTACAAGTATAGTTATATTTTCTGGAACTTGAGTATAAAAAGAAAAAAAACCCATATTTTCGGTAAGCTCTTTATGTTTACATATTTTCCGCATTTCTTTCATCTTGTGTTAAATAATCGTGACCCCTAAAGTGGGGTGTTACATTATTTGTTGTCAGAGCTGGCCGAGTCTTTTTGGGTTTGTGGTTGGTCTATCTTGTTTGTGTTGTGTGCCTCTGTGACTTGTGTGCTGTTGAATTCCGAAAGGAATGACAACATTGATTGAGCTTGTGTGAAGAAATCTCTAGCATATATTGAACTTTGTTGGTCTTGAAGGACGACATGGCAAATCGGAACACGAGCATTGCTAATGCTGTGCAAGCTATGCAGGAGATGACCGCTGCCTTTGTGCTCCGAGAGCAGGCGACCGCTGGTGGTTGAGGCCTGAGTGAGTTCCGAAGGAACAACCCCCCGCAATACAAGGGAGAATATGACCCAGAGAAGGCTGAGCTATGGGTGCAAGAGATGGAAAAGATCTTTGAAGCAATAAGGTGCTCAGATGCTGACAAAGTGACCTATGTTGCCTATATGCTGGTAGGAGATGCTGAGTACCGGTGGAGAGGAGCCCGCCAAGTGGCTGAACATGCTGGTCAAGCTGTCACCTGGGAGCTCTTTCGTATGAAGTTCTTTGAGAAGTACTTTCCCGCGAGTGCCATGCATGCCAAGGAGATGGAGTTTCTCCAGCTACGTCAAGGGAGCATGACGGTCTGCGAGTATGCTGCCAAGTTTGAGGGTCTAGCAAAGTTTTCCAACTACTTCCAAGACAATCCCAATGAAGCATGGAAGTGCAAAACGTTTGAGGAGGGTTTGAGGCACGAGCTCAAGGAAGCAGTCATGCCATTCGAGTTCACTACCTTTCCCCAACTCATGGACAAGTGCCGGCTGATTGAAGAACTAAAAGGAAGTCGGAGCAAGACACAAGGAAACTTTGGGCCATCAAGGTTCAAGAAGGGTGATAATAGCGGTTTCCATCACAAGAAGCCTTACTCGAAGCCGTCTGGAGGTCAGCAATACAAGGATTCCAAGGGAAGGACAAAAGAAACCGTGTGATTTCGAGAGCTACTAGTGTCAAGTTCTTCAAATGTGGAGGCGACCACTATGCCAGGGAGTGCTTAACAATAGGAGTCATCTACTTCAACTGTAGGAAGCCTGGTCATGTGGCGAGGGAGTGCAGACAACCCAAAGCAGAAACTGCTGTCAACCTGGTTCGAGCAACAAGGCCGAAGGCAAAGGGGCGAGTTTTCTCTGTGAGCGGTGCTGAAGCTTCTCAGAACCAAAACCTGATCCAAGGGGAGGGTAACATTGGAGGTAAAACTTTAACTGTACTGTTTGATTCAGGTGCAACAAATTCCTTTATTGCATATAATTGTGTTAAACTTTTAGGATTACCTGTTTCTTCACTACCCTTCGATTTGGTTATTTCCACGCCTACTGTGAAACCTATTGTACGGCTGAGGCTTGTCTAAACTGCCCGATTCTTGTTGAGGGTAGGAAGTTTGTAGTCGACATGATCTGTTTGCAATTATCGTAAATAGATGTTATCTTGGGGATGGATTGGCTGTCCTCTAACCACGTTCTTTTGGAATGTGCCTACCAAACCTTAATCTTTCCAAAAAGTGAGATTTTTGGTTTTATCTCCGCCAATCAAGCGAAAGCTTCTTTGAGAGAAGGAGCCCAAGGATACATGTTGTTGTCCTTTCTGGAGGTTAGTAGCGAGAAAGATGAGCGTCCGATTCCGATTGTCGACGAGTTCCCAGAAGTCTTTCCTGAAGATATACCTGGACTTCCACCGGTCAGAGACATCGAGTTCGCAATAGACCTAGTGTCGGGATCCAGACCAATATCTATGACACTATACCGGATGGTGCCCGTAGAGCTAGAAGAGCAAAAGAAACAGCTGGAGGAGCTGATGGCCAACAGTTTGTTAGACCCAGTGTGTTGCCGTGGGGAGCACCAGTTTTGCTTGTGAAAAAGAAGGATGGGACGTCTCCTTTGTGTGTGGACTACTGTCAGTTGAACAAGATCTGTATCAAGAACAAGTACCCACTTCCGAGGATTGATGACCTGATGGATCAGCTGAGGGTAGCAGCTATGTTTTCTAAGATAGATCTATGGTCGGGTTACCATCAGATCCATGTCAAGACGGAAGATGTTCCAAAGACGGCATTCAGAATACATTATGGACACTACGAGTATTTGATAATGGCATTCGGAGTGACGAATGCACCTGCCATATTCATGGATTACATGAATAGGATCTTTCGCCCTTACTTAGATAAGTTTATGGTGGTATTTATCGACGACATCCTTATCTACTCTAGGGATAAAGAAGAGCATGCAGAACATTTACGATGGTACTATAAATACTCAAAGAAAAATAGTTGTATGCCAAGTTTTCGAAGTGCGAGTTTTGGCTAGAAGAGGTTCAATTTTTGGGTCACGTTATCTCAAAGGAGGGAATCGCTGTAGATCCGGCAAAAGTGGAAGCTGTGTTACAGTGGGTGCAACCAAAGACGGCAATAGAGACCCGTAGTTTCGTCGGTTTAGCAAGCTACTACCGGAGGTTCATTGAAGGATTTGCTAAGATTGTGGCACCGTTGACCAAGTTAACATGGAAGGATCAAGCATTTGCATGGACCGAGGCTTGTGAGGCCAGTTTTCAGGAGTTGAAGAAGCGTCTGACCAGTTCACCAGTGTTAGTACTTCCAAACCCCAACGAACCTTCTGAGGTATTTTGTGATGCTTCTTACCAAGGTTTGTGATGAGTCATGATGCAGAACCGAAAAGTGGTAGCTTACAATTGAAGGCTGCTAAAAAATCATGAGAAGAACTATCCAACTCACGACTTGGAATTAGCTGCAGTGGTTTTTCTCTGAAGATTTGGAGTCATTTCTTGTATGGGGGCGAAGTTCTGCGTTTTCAATGATCACAAAAGTCTAAATTACTTGTTTGACCAGAAGGAGCTCAACATGAGGCAACGAAGATGGTTAGAGTTCTTAAAAGACTATGATTTTAAGTTGCACTATCATCCTGGAAAAGCAAACGTTGTGGCAGATGCCTTAAGTAGAAAGGTACTTCATGCGTCTGCCATATGGTCAGAGAGAGGGAACACGTCGAGCAGTTTAGAGATCTGAAGTTGGTTGTAGAGGCATCTCTAGGGAAGCTCAGTGTGGTGATCTTTTGAATCAGATCAGAGATAAATAGAGTGAGGATCAATATCACATGAAAGAAAGAGAAGCCGGATGGCAGGAGACCGCGTAAGAGTTTGTAGAAGGGCCAGATGGGATTCTGAGGTTCAAGGGCAGAATCTGTGTACCTAGTGATGCGGATCTAAGGAGGCTGAAACTTGAGGAAGCTCACATGTGCAAGCTGAGTATGCATCCGGGATCAACCAAGATGTACCAAGATCTGAAACAAATGTATTGGTGGCACGGGATGAAGAGAGATGTTGCCAGTTTTGTATCGTCATGCTTAGTGTGTCAGAAAGCGAAAGTGGAGCACCAAAGACCTGCGGGAATGTTTCAGCCTTTAGATATTCCCGAATGGAAATGGGATGGCATCTCCATGGATTTTGTGACTAGTTTACCTAGGATGCCGAAGGGTTATGATGCTATTTGGGTGATCGGGAATCGACTCACAAAGTCAGCACACTTTTTACCCATAAACATCAAGTACTCGATGGAGAAGTTGACCCAGCTTTATATCGGGGAGATCATCAGGTTACACGGTGTACCATCCAGTATCGTTTCAGACAGAGACCCGAGGTTCACATCTCGCTTCTGGCAAAGCTTACAAGAGGCTTTAGGGACAAAGCTGCGTTTGCGTTCAGCATACCATCCGCAGACAGCTGGTCAGTCGGAGAGAACGATTCAGTCTTTATAAGATCTGTTGAGAACTTGTGTGCTTGAGAACTCAGAGAGTTGGGAAGGGTTCTTGCCGTTGATAGAGTTCACCTACAACAACAGTTTTCATTCCAGCCTAGGGATGGCACCCTGCGAAGCTCTGTATGGGAGGCGTTGCAGAATGT
Source organism: Ammopiptanthus mongolicus (assembly GCA_039655645.1). Lineage (NCBI taxonomy): Eukaryota > Viridiplantae > Streptophyta > Magnoliopsida > Fabales > Fabaceae > Ammopiptanthus > Ammopiptanthus mongolicus. The sequence goes on from CM077350.1 coordinate 22,485,898, forward strand.
GACACCCGCTACCCCGCATACGATAAAATTAAATAAAGCATGCAAGTTAAATAAAACTTTAACTTAAAAGGTAGCAAGTACCACATGATCCGAAAACGTTTTAAACATAAAACAACTGCGGAAAAACATTAACATAAACAAAACCCGAAACCCGATGTCACATAATCAGAGCTGGTAACCACTACCGATATTACATCAGAAAACAACTAACATACTAAACATAAACCAAACTATACTATGAGCAAACGATCTCCTTGGGATCACTTCTCAGCTGGCAGCTCACCATCCTCTGCATAACCAAAGGTACATGCAAAACAACAACAACAGATAGGGAGTAAGGAACTGCATGTATAAACATAAACGGTAATAGAGCAGTTAGCAAGATGATCATGCAACATATAAACATCATAATACAACTTACATGTTATAACTCATTCCATCATATCACGTTATAAACATGCTATGCGATGCATAACTACTCCACTACTCCATATGCAATGTGGCCAACAACTCTAACTCTGGAAAGACGATTAGGAGTACATGTTCGATTATCAACGTGGATGATATGCCAGACCATGGCCCATCCCCGAACACTCTCACCAATCCTGATAACGTATAGTGGCTAGTCAGGGTACTCAAGCTTACTCATTCGGTCACTCCGACAATAGGTAGCTAGCCCATGTCACCTGGAACTTCCATACCCAATGTACCTGCAAGGCCGGGTTAACACCCATCGTGGCCTGCACTATCGCGATTCATCGTTTGCTTTCCGCCCAAACTATCATCTCTATGCAATGATGCATGCAATGTTCAACCAACATGCACACACATATCCAACCATCCATCATCAACACCATTACATGGCTATCAACTTCGACCACCAAGCATCAAAGTTGATTTATCAACATCAAACTTGATCAATAAGCATCAAGAATGATTTAACCAACAACATCGGTAACAGTACGTCATTACCAATAACATCGTCATCTTATTAATTGTTCTCTTTGTTAAGTCTTAACTTAACATTATCTTTATTAAGTATTATACTTAATCTTATTATCTAAACCTCAATTCATATTTTATTACGATTATAACTTCATCTTAATATTTAAACCTCAAGTCATATATTTATTAAGATTATAACTTAATCTTAATATCTAATCCTCAATTCATATCTTATTAAGATTATAACTTAATCTTAATATTTAAACCTCAAGTCATATATTTATTAAGATTATAACTTAATCTTAATATCTAAACCACAATTCATATCTTATTAAGATTATAACTTAATCTTAATATTTAAACCTCAAGTCATATATTTATTAAGATTATAACTTAATCTTAATATCTAAACCTCAATTCATATCTTCATGTTTATGAACATCAATTGGACTAATCCTAGTTTTAGGCTTAGTGCTAACATCCCTATGTCTTTTATTAACATAGATTTAACAGCAGTTCCAACACACCAACTTATACAATCATGGCATATCATCATCATCATACACAACATCATAAACATCATAAACGTCATGCCAAGATCATACAAACCATTTAAACAATTAACAACATGTATAAACAACCATAACAACTTCATACGGCAATTAAGGCATATAGCACACAAATAGGGTCATGGGTTAACCCTCATCTTACGCTACCCTAAAACCTATATGTTATACTAATCCCTTCTCTCCATACCTGGCGTGACGATACCAGCCTATGAGCCAACAAGAGCGAAGTCCAAGCGTGACTCCTCCAAACGGGTTCAATAGGTTCAGCGAGCTTTGACCAAGAACAACAAGAAAGGACAAAGGTAGTTAATTCCCAAACAAAGAAAGGGAAGGGAATTAACACAAGGGTTATGCACATACCTCGATTAGATCCCTGGGGAACTAATCTACTAGCAGCCGTTCACAGCATTGGCGCATAAACAACGAAGTCTGGTTTGACAGGGACAAAACAGTTCAACATTAACTCAAGGGATCAAAATAAAAAGGATGAACATGGTTGGTTACCTTACCTCAAAGTAACACTAAGCTAGCAGCTTAACCCCAAACGTAACAGCAAACACCACAGGGATATGTTCTTGACGAAGAACACCCAAACAAGGATTGAGGACGCTCAAGGAATCAATGGGAACCTAAGAGAAATGTCAAAGACGGCTGTTTCTAACTCTAGGAAAGACGGCTATCAGTTTTAGGTCGAGCAAAAGAGATATAAAAAGGATTAGAGCGAAACGGGCTAACCAAAGAACCCAAACCGCGTACTCACGTTTTTGGCTCTAACTTGAGCTACGAGTGTCCGATTTATGTGTTCTTGGTGGCGTTGGAAATCTAAGTGAATTTTCTACAACATCATGTTTCACGATCTATTCCTAATTCGGACTCTAACAGGGTCAAAAATACGATATAAGTTCAGCGTTAAAAAGATAGTTATTTCTAGATAGGATTTTGAGGAGATTAAGATAAGATAATCTTATCTATTCAATGACTGAATCTCTATGACATCTAGTTGATCTTATACCAACAAAACTACAATTATCATAAATATAAATATAAATATCTTATATTAATATAATCATGATCTACATATTTATACAGATAGTCGTATATTAATATAATTCTATTGTGCATTAATACAAGTGATCCAGTGTTAATATAAACATATATATAATTGATGACATGTAAATAAATATACGATCACACATTAATTACCCACATCATATTAGTCCATACAAGACCACATATAAGCACACAAGATCACATACTTACATACTAATATAATCAATTATATATTCATATAGATAAGATCATGTATTAATACATGCAGTATAATTAATAATTAATAATATAAATATAACTATGCACAATTATCTATTAATGCAGTCAATCATATATTAATATAAGCATAATTAATATAAATCATTTACATATCAATAAGAATCAATTACATATTATATAAATAATAATAATAATAATAATAATAATAATAATAATAATAACAATAACAACAACATTTTAATATTAAAATTTACACACTTATAATCATACAAACATAAGCGTGCATGTTATCACTTAAAATATACACACATAGATATACATTCATATAGATATTTATAAAATGCAGTGACGATGTAAACAAGCATATTGTCAAATATTATACTAATAATAAAGATAACAATAATAATACATATAATTATAGCAACATATACACACTAATACGAAAAACGGGATGTTACATGGAACACCGTTATGTTGGTACCAGGACAGAGAACACCTTACTCTAGGACCCGAGCTCGTACGTCAGACTACGGAGAAGGTGAAGTTGATTCAGGATAAGATGAAGGCTACTCAGAGTAGACAAAAAAAAGGATATGCGGATAACAGGCGTCGACCGCTCGAGTTCCAGGAAGGGGACCACGTATTCTTGAGAGTCACGCCCATGACTGGGATAGGTAGAGTAATAAAATCCAGGAAACTCACACCAAAATTCATTGGACCTTATCAAATTCTTCGTAGAGTAGTCCCCATGGCATATCAAATCGCCTTACCCCCTTTTCTTTTAAAACTTCATAATGTGTTTCATGTTTCGCAATTGCTAAAGTGTATCCCTGATCCCACGCAGGTTATAGAGCCTGATACAGTACAATTAAAGGATAGCCTAACTTTTGAAACTTCTCCTGTCAGGATCGGGGACCGAAGAATGAAGCAGCTTAGAGGAAATGATATTGCTCTGGTGAAGGTCATCTAGAATGAAGCGTCAGGAAAGGCGACATGGGAGCTAGAAGAGAAGATGAAGGAGCAGTATCCGAAGTTGTTTTGACATCCTTAAGATTCGAGGAAGAAACTTTTTTTTTGTTGGGGAGTGTTGTAACACCCCCGTTTTCCTATAACCGGTTATAATCACCATTACATTGTGATTGCTACCTTATGTTTGGCATGACAATGTTATATATATGTGGATGTTTTATATGATGGTTTTATATCCATGGTATGTTGTGGTGAAGTTTTCTTTTTTCGTTTTGAGACGAAAACCGATAAAAGTTTTGTTTTGATCTGTATCGGGTAATTTCTCGTTTTACGTGCTGGAGGCTAGGAAACAGGGAATTCAGTGGAATGTAATGTTGAATTACATTTTCCATTACCTTGTTGATTATTCCTAATGAAGAGAAAATTAGTTTTCTTAAAATCCAAAAATTTATCAAAAGTAGTAAAAATTGATTATCCATTTTTGGTAAAAACCCTAATCACCTTATTCCTAACCAAATGGAAAATGTAACCAACATAGTTATTCTAGTTAGGCCATTCGGCCATTTTGACTTGGGAAGAGCCAAGATCTTCATTTATCATCATCCAAGAAAGTTTATGACACTAACTCTTAATGGAAAAAGTGTTTTAGCCATTTTTGGTTAATCTTGTCCTTAAGCTCTCCATAAGCAACAACACACCCATCTCTTTACATCTTGGCCTTCCATTTTCTATGACTAAAATTGAATGAGAATCTGGAGTCCATTAGGTGGATCCATTCGGCCATTAAAGGGGGAAATCACCCAAAGTTACAATTCCATTCATTCTAACTTCTCACTCAAAAACCTAAAGCTTTTAAGTTTTCTCTCTTCTCTTTCTTCTCCTCCTGGATTTGGCCAGCCTTGGTGAGTGCTCATACTCATTGTATTTCGTCATTTTAACTTCATATTCGTGTTCATCTTACTCATCTAAACAACTTTCATATTTGGAATTTCTTCATTTGAAGTTGTTTACTCAAAGTTATTCAAGAATCATTCAAGGAGGTTTCAAAATTCTTGAAGTTGTTTTATACCTTTCTTAAGAGTAATTTCATGACTTTGTTCCTTCTACATTCTTACTCTTTAAAAGTATCTTTGTTCTACCTTGATCATCTTGTTTCCTTTCCTTTTAGGCCATGGTTTTTGGCTTGTGTTGGTGACCAAGTTTCCTCTTCATTCTCTTCAAGGAAGCTTCACAAAAGGTAATGGGGAGTGAACCATATCACACCTTAATGGTGGTGATAAAGGCCTCCTAGTTTTGTTGAAGGAAAACCCTAGATCTAGGGTTTCCTTATAAAGTTCATTACTTTGCTGTCATGTTACGTTATGTTGTTGTGTTGATATGATGATTGTGTTTGTATATGCTAGAAGAAAATCATTTTGGCATGGTGAAAAACTATTCTTAGGTCCAAAGACCTAAGTATAGGATTTTAGAATGTTGAACTTGTTTATGTTCTAAGTTGCCTTGATAACATGCTTATGTGTTGGTATGATTTTCTAGCTACTTTGGATGTTGTTGGATGATTTCATTTTGGTTGAAAATGAACATGCAAGGTTCAGCCATATAATGTTGATGAGGGAAGTCAAAGCGTCTATGTTTAAGTAATGGTTCAATGAACTTAAAATGGTTCCAAGAAGACAAAATAAAACAATGAAACCTATCCTACTTCTATAGGACATTCGGCCTTGTCATAGAGAGTAGGGTTAGGATCTTAAAATGTTGAGGTTAATGGGTTTAATGTGTTCATACTAAAGTAAAAGGATTATATAAATTGAAGAGGTTTCTAAAGAAATCAAGTTTTGGTTCCAAAGAACCATGTGTTGTGAAATAAGTGTTTTTGACTTCATGTAAAAATTACTTTAAGAATAGGTTGGTGTGATGTTGATCAACCACTTATTTTAACAAGTTGTTTTTGAAGAAAAGATTTTCAAGAAACAAGAGTCTCATAGTGAGTCAAGACGGTTTTTCAAGGATTTTTGGTTATTAAGTCTTCTTTGAGAAGATAGGATTCTTACAAAACTTTTCTTTAAATAAGTTATAGTTCATTTGAAGATGAAATGGTGATTTCAAGTAAGAAGGATATTTCTTTTACACTAATTAATAGAACTAGGAAACCAATTCAAAAGAGTTTTACACTAAATAAGACGCCTTATGGGCAATTGTTTAGAGTTTTTCAAACTACTCTTAATAAAGGAGATTTCATCAACTACTTTGCTATAAGGATGGGCTTTTTACTATAAGAGTATAAATGCGTGTTATCTCCTAAGAAGTATCCAATGAGCTCCACAATGGACTCACAAAGTCTAAGTAAAAGACATGCCCCAATACCTTGTGGCCATGGTAAATCATGTCCCACACCCTTGATGATTTAGGTCATCTAAGGAATCCATAATGTTTAATCACCAAGAGTTATGTATATAGATTATATAACGTTCCTTTTATAGACAAGTGAGAAGTTGTGATGAAGGGGATCCTTATGGATCCTGCTTTCCATATTGCATTTAGGCTATGGAATAATGTATCATAAGACATGAACATCGTGTTACGAAGAGGTGGTATGTGATTGCAAGGAACGGAACCAGGAACGGGCGACTAATGGCAAGTCATGTGAAAGTGGGTCCCGTAGGGGTGCCTTGTGGTTTATCAAGAGATAAACGTGGTACTACAATGATGGAGTAGTACGTGCTGTGTTGTGGCATTTTTTCTTGACATTCATACGCATTTGTACATGAGTTGGGCATTATGCTCGAGAGTTGAGCTTACACCTTTGTGCGGGTGCGATTGTCAGAGGTGACGATCGTGGAGATCTTGAGGACGTTGGGGTTGGGAAGACCACATGTGGCCAGAGAGTAGCTCCTCTGTGTCGTGAGCGACCTGTCGAAAAACGCTGATGTCCTGACTGGACACCGGACAAATCATGATTTGGGTAAAGAATGTCCGGCGTGAGCCGTTATATGTTTTCAATCTTTGGATGTGGCACTGTGGACGAAGATAACACAGACAATGTTCTCCCAATAACTCACTCTTGTTATGTTTAGCTCCATGGAGTAGGGGTCTGAGTCATGTTGCAATGTGTCATTTCATACTTGAGTTGACGTTTGACCCATGTTATTGCTAATTGATATATTAACTGTGATGCCATGTGTTTAATTGTTATGATATGAAAGCATTATGCGCTGTATGCCGATTGTGTGTGTGTGTGCATGACTTTTATCACTGCTGTTCTGGTTGTGCGATGTGCGGAATCTCACCTCATTACTTTTGTTGTTACGCTACTCGCATGGCTTTCATTGTGCTATGGTGAGTAGACATGGCGAGCGATCCAGCTTCCCGTTTGACCTTGGACCTGACACTATATAATGGAGTGGATGCCTAGACGATCCATCCTGACAGAGGTCGCACCTATATTGGAGCTGTGAGTCTCACGAGCAGGAAGGAGTTACCTTTCTTCATGACAAGCCTGTCAGAGAGAGTCTACACCTTACAGATCAATGTTGAGGGTAGCTCAGGGATTACCAAGCCACCACCACCACCACCACCACCAACTACCGATCATTCGTGACTACCTCATGCCCGGCCTGCAATTCACCAGGAGGAGCCGAGGGACGTGTACGTCGACCCTGCTTCCATGCCACCTCCACCTATTGCACCGTCTACTTCAGCCGTACCTGTATCTATTGTCGGCCCTTCTGTCCCCGTTGTTCCACCCCCAGGGCCTACCTATGTGCCTTCCGAGCTACATCCTCAGATTCCTCGCCAGCGGGCGAATTGGATGATGACTGCTCGCAAGAGTACACCGGCTCATACTAGGGTATCCTTCTCTACTCCCCTCGTTATCCTCTCGTCTAACGATGAGGAGATGGAGGAGGAGGAGGAATAAGAAGTACCCGAATATATGCTGGAGGACGTTCTTAAGGTAGCCCCTGCCAGCACGAGTCAAGATGCATGGTGGATGAGGACTGACGAGGAGATGCTCCGATATGCGGAATAGATCATGAGTGGGTATGACATGCAGGCCTTGGAGGACGAGGAGGAGGCCATGGAGGAGGACGATGAGGAGGAGGACCCAAAGGAGTACTACTCTGATGAGTGGTGTAGTGTCAGTTTTTGGCCAGTCTCTAGTGTTTCCCAGCGTCTGTACTTTTATGATGTACCCTCGTCCCCTTATGTTGTGGAGCTGCACCTCCTGTAGTGTAGGTCGACTTGTTGTTAAGTTGGTACTTTCTTTTGTAGTCAGATGTTGAAAACTGCTAGTTTTATACATATGCTTTGTGGGGAGTTTTTATTATTCCAATGTTCTTTATGATTACGTATATTTATCCTTATGAGTACAAATATACTTATATATTTTCGGAACTTGAGTATAAAAAGAAAAAAAGAAAAAAAAAACCCATATTTTCGCTAAGCTCTTTATGTTTTACATATTTTTCGCATTTCATTCATCTTGTGTTAAATAATCGTGACCCCTAAAGTGGTGTGTTACAATAATGAGACCATGGATTGTTTTTCCGGTTACCACGACGGCTAAAAGAAACATCTTTTCGAAAACCTTTTCGAACTGTGTTTGCTTACTGGGATTATAAATCTCATTAGTGGTGTTGTATTTCAGAGTTCACAGGTGCTGTTAGAGATGACGCAGCGACTTGAGAAAGTCTTGAAGACCTTAGTATTAGCGATGTTTTATTTTAATTCTGGATGTTTTTTTGTTGCCCATGTTTTGAGGCTAAAATTGTTATTAAAGAATTATTATTTTTTTATTAATTAACTTAAAGAGTTTTTATGCAATAAATTTGAAGTTTTAATTTATGTTAGTTTCTGATGCTATAAATGGATAATTATTGTACTTAATTATCTATTTCAATGTAATATCACTAGACGTTACATTTTTGGTATCAAAGCAGTTCAATCCTAAATTGGACTGTGGTAATGGGTTTTTCATAAAACAAAACTTGGGCGCATAGGAATGCTTCTTAGAGTTGTAGATGTTGCATGCTATGCGTTGGGATATTGAGCCTGGCCAACTCAGTGTTTCATTGGTAGTGAGCAGATTTACGACGACTAATAGGCGAGGGACGAATGATGTGCTTGCAGCATCTATGAGTCGTGTGACCAGAGTAGTGCAAGAGCAGACGGAGACTTTCTGTCATATGAGGGGATATGGGGTGGTAGAATCCCAAGAACCTCAGTACGTGGGGTTTCCTCTTTTTCGAAGGACGGTCTGCCATCTTTCCAGAACAGTTTAGATCTTGCATATGCTGGAGAAGCCAAAGAGGAGTTTTGTTTGTAGCAAGTAAGTAGTTATGTTGTTGATTCAGGAGCAATCATTCCTTTATACTACATGCTTGTGTGAAAAATCTGACCATGTCTATTTATAAGTTGCCCTTTGAATTACGTGTTTCTACTCCTGCGGAAGATAAAGTTGTTACCTCCATTGTTTGTTTGAATTGTTCCCTAGTATACCAAGGCTTGTCTTATTTTGTTGACCTTATATGCTTGTCTATGTCGGGCCATTCTTGGTATGGTCTTGCTATCGTTTGATAATTTTGTCCAAATAGAAATATTGATGTACTTCACAACCAATGTTTGATGATTCTTTTATGTCGAACCATATTGTATTCGATTCCTTGTCATAAGTTCTCAGTTGAGGGAGCTCAAGGATAATACTGTTGTTTCCATTAAGATAGAGGCTGAAAGTGATTTAGTGGCACTACCTGTTGTCTGTTAGTTTCTAGATGTGTTCCCTAAAGATGTCCCTACCTTACATCAGATATGGGAGTTGAGTTTAACATAGATCTAGTGCATAGAAGTGGACCAGTGTTAGTACCGCCTTATAGAATGACACCCCTAGGGTTAAGTTAGCCTAAGAAACAATTAGAGGAGTTATTAGAAAATGAGTTTTCACACGTGGATTTGGTTATTATGAAAAATTGGAATTTTAAGGTTGTTAATTCTTTGTACTTGGTTATTAGAAAATGAGTTTTCACACGTATATTCCTTGTATTTGTAGAGAAATATTTTTACTTTTCATTTACCGTTTGTGTGCATATTCTTCTTGATAGCAAAATTATCAAAGAAAGTCTCACTTGATTTGAATTCACGCTTTTAACTTCCTTTGCTTCAACGAGTTTTCAATTCATAAATGGAAATATCTTTGTGTGTCAGTGTTTTTTTTTTTAAAATTCAAATCATATTGATTTGGAATTAAAACTTTCTTACTCTGATGCATCATTCCACCATCTATTCAGGGTTGTTGTTGTTTTTATTATATTTAATATTTATAATCTAATTCATTATCATTTGATTATAGTGTACATCAAATCCTACTTTAATCATTGTTTAGAAAAATGTTTGATCTTGTGATAAGTTTTGAGTGCTTTTAGAAGGAAAAAAATGATGGGAGTATGAGGCTATGTGTGGACAATAGGAAATAGAACAAAGTAACCATTCAGGATATGTATCTTTTGCCTAGGATATATGACTTTAGATCAGTTGAGTAGAGTGGTGGTTGACTTTAGTAAAGTAGATGCAGAGATAGGATGAGAGAAGCCTATGACAGTGGCGGATGAGAGAAATTTCTTAGGACTGGAGAAGTAATATAAGAAGTTATAAATGGGTTCTCTAGACTAGCCATACCTATCACCAAGTTCACTACAAAAGGGAGATCTTTTGAGTGGGACGAAGAGTGTGAAAAGAACTTTCAGGAACTTAAGAAAAGATTGGAGTTATTGCCAGTCTTGACCATTTCGGACCCTTCGATGGGCTTTGTCATTTATTACGACGCTTCTAAGAATGGTCTAGAATATGTGGTGATCTAGGAGGGGAAGGTAGGCTTGATGGTGCAAGAGATTAATCTTATAGAGAAGTTTAGAGATATGAATCTGAATGTGACCTTGAATGCCTTAAGTTTGAAGTTGAAATAGGTTTGGAATCTGTAGTAACCTTAGAGAAGAGATTAGGCATGAACAACTTTTAGATCAGGAATTACAATCCTTGTTGGGCCAAGAAAATTATGTGTTGTCTACTGATGGGCTAGAGATGGTTAAGAATAGGATGGTTGTTCCTAAGGAGGGGAGTCTTAGAGGGAAAGTGTTAGAAGAAACATATAAGGGAAAGTTCACCATACATCCATGAATAACCAAGATGTAGCAGGACCCTAAGAAAATTATTAGTGGACGGTAATAAAAATGGATGTTGTATTAAAGTTGTACCTATATGCTCAAATTTTATTATTTTGTTGTATTGTTGTCGTATATATATTTTCTTTGAGAATCTTTTGCTTGAATATTTTAGATTATTTCTCAAGTGACTAAACATTATTTGCGATTAATATACCCCTTAGACTTATTATCCATATAGATTAATTACATGTTTAATCTTAACAAACATGTATTCTTGAGTGTCACTCCTAAGTTTGGGATGGAAAGGTCAATGTCAATCAGAAAACTAATTCTTTGTTTCATGGGTCATTTTCAAATTCTAAAAAGTGTAGTGGGGTCTATTACTTACCAATTGGCCCTTCCACCACAGTTGTCAAATCTTCATGATGTCTTCTATGTTTCTCAAATCCGAAAGTACATACCTGATATTTCACACGTGATAGCTCTTGAGTCAATTCAACTAAAGGATAACTTGATCCATAGAGTCGGGTTTTTTCAACTCATCGGCAAGAGCACTAAGACCCTGAGGAATAAGATGATTCCATTGGTGAAGATTTTTTGGGAAGGATTGACTTCTGAAGAGGCTACTTAGGAACTGGAAGAAGACTTGGTGCGCCGATACCCAAATCTCGTTATTGAAGGTACATTACGTTTATTTGCTTCATACGCGAATGTGGAGTTAATTTCGGGGACGAAATTCTGAAAGCAGGGGAGAAAATGTAACATCCCAAGAAATAAATAAAAATATAAATAGGCATTAACATTAGCAAATAAAATTAATAGAGTTTAGGCTTAGAATTGATGATTCCAATGGAAGAAGTAAAGAGATGGCGGCGGCAGTGTGCTCCGTTTAACATCCCAAAATCTGGACCTCTTCTTATCCGAATTGCTACATAAATTGTATTTTTACCTATCATAAAGATATCTTTTAGAATCTATGTATTCACATGAATTGTAGCTCTATCTCTTAGCTTTCCATAGACACCAAATTCATCTAAATTGGATTTTTGTAGCTCAAGTTATATCCAAATTCGTACACGCTGTTCAGGTTCTAGTGTTGGCACCGTTTTCCCAACTTTTATCCCATTGTTTACCCTCTAATCTTTCAATTTAGATTTTGTAGTCTTCATGAAAGTTGTAGATATTTATTTTACCTTTCCAATGATACAAAGATCATAATTTGTGGATGTCTTTAACTCAAGATATGTGCGAAATACCAAGCTGAACACTGAGTAAGTGGGCCATGACGCGTTTTTACGCGTTTTAGGCTTTTGGGTCTCTATAAATAGAACTTTAACACCCTTAGATTGCGGTTTTGAACCCTAATACCTCCTAAAACACTCTGGTGGCTGCTCTAGGAGATCCAAGGCTTGAAGAAGGGGATTTTGGAGAAGAAGGAGCAAAGAAAGAGAAAGAAGGAAAGAACACTTGGCAAACACTAGGATTCGCCATAGGAAACGCTTGGGGATTCTTGGAGGTCTTCAAGAGGTGAGTAAAAATGACATTTTCTTACCTTTCCATGGTGCAAATGAATTTGGGAAAAAGGGTTTGGTTTACATAATGATTTATAGTGAGATTTCAATGGAAAAATACATGTTTTGGCCAAATCCTATTTTCTAAATTGGGGATTTTTTATGGAAAACGAAATTAATGTTTAATTAAAGTTTTTGGTGGTATGAATGTCTATACTATGTGAATTTTGTGGTGTTTGATGATTGAGTTGGCGTGCTTTGTATGTGACATAATTAACATGAAATATAGATGAGTTTTGGAATATCAATGTGATGTTTTGGCATGCTCTTATATGATAAGTGTGATATAATGTTGAATTGACATGACGATTTGATTATCAATAAAGATGATTGCTGTATGAGTTAGAGAGGTAAAAGTATATAATTCCATTGTTTAGAAGTTTAATGAGGAAATCCCTAACCCCCCAATTTGGAGCGTATAAAAATTGGGGGTTTCGGTGGGATGAAACGGTTTGGGTTACTATCCTAAACTATCCCACTCCATTACTTACTAAACTCCTAAACTAAGGGTAAGAATAGGCCAAGCCAGGCCAGGCTTTGCTTAAGTAGGCCTGGCCTATTTAAAAAATTGAAAGCCTGACCTATTACCTGTGAAAGGATTTATTTTAAGCTCAGCCTGGCCTTTTTAAAAGCCTGGCCTGGCCTCTTAGCCTTTTTAAAAGCCTATTTCATATTAAGGCCTTCAAATAGGCTAATTGGCCTATCTCTAAATAGGCTAATAGGCCATTAAAAATTGGCCTGTTAAAAAAAGAAACTATTCGAACAACACCCATCAAAATTCAAACAGACCCAAATCACCCCTTCTTTGATAAAAATATAGCAGCCAACACGACATTGCTAAAGAAAATAAAAGCATCCCCACAGGCCATAGCTCCAACATGTGACAAATAAAGAAAATAAAAGCATCCCTACACTATCAAACACCACGGCTCTAATATCTAACATCAAAAACAGTGTTAATAGTGGCAGTAAAAACAATAGCTAGAAAGGTCTCATAAGCTCCAAAAATTCTATACCCTCCCAAAATTTCAATAGCCAGAAAATTAAAGCTGTCCAAAGTTATTATATCATCAAAAAAAATGTTAACAGTGGCTGTCAAAGCAAATTCAGCAAATTTAAAGCTGCCTAAAGTTACTATATCATAAAAAATGCATCAAATCTTCAAGATGATCTCCTTATGTCCTTCATCCACCTTCAAAATAACAAAATAATTTGTCATTAGACTGAAAAATACTTTAAAATAACAATGTTAATAGATATAAGAAAAAAATATGACAAAATATAAAGTTTAACCTTTGATTTTCCCTTCAAATTATACTTGTGGCGAAGCCAATCCTTGCCGCAAATGAGTACCTTAATAGATTGCTCATTCAATTTAGAACGATATTCGTCAATAATTCTACCTCCAGCACTAAATGTAGACTCTGATGCCACAGTTGAAATTGGAACAGCTAGTATATCAGCAGCCAACTTTGATAAGATTTTATATTTTAAGCTGTTGTTCCTCCACCACTCCAAAGCACTAAAGGAGTTATTATCACTATCTGGAATATAGACAACTTCATCCAAATAAACTTGTAATTCTGAACTTACAGGAGGAATTGCTTCCTTTTCACGCACAATACTCATGATTTGGTCAAATCTAGTGATGAATGGAGATCTAGAGTCCGTGGAAGAGGTTGGATTGTTGCCACCATTATGTCCTTCTGTAAAAGATGACTCTTGCAAACTCAAAGACACATACTCATCATACAATTCTTCCAATGAATTTCGTACCTTCTTTATATTTTCTTTTGCAACTTCTTCAGGTTTATATATCATAGGAAAACATATATCAACAATGTGAAATTTGCATCTAGGATCTAAAACACTAGCAATGGCCATCAACAAATTACATTCCCTCCAATATTTGTCAAAATTAATCTTCATTGGAGCTGCCATCTCTCTCATGAAAAGATTTGAATCTTTAGCTGCATTATCAATTACTTGTTTCACCCTCCAAACTTCAGCAAGATACAAATTAGAAGTAGGATACCCATTACCTGAGATCACATGAGTAGCAAGATTAAACACTTCTAGAAGTCTACAAACTTTGTCAACTTTGTTCCAATCTTTAAGTGATGGTGCATAATTATAATGTGGCTCTCTTTCTTTATAAGCTGTGAAGACAGTCTTAAATTTTAAAGCAGTTGATAACATAAGAAATGTTGAATTCCATCTTGTTGCACAATCAATAATAAGCTTCCTATCTTTCAAGTTCTTTTGCTCAACAACATCACAAAAAGCCTTTAACCTTGCATCATTGTAGTTAATATACTTGACACTTTCACGAATATTAAAAATGATATCCTTAATCTTGCTAAGGCCATCGTGCACCAACAAATTTGATATGTGTGCACAACATCTAACATGAAACAAAGCACGACCAAGAAATAATTTACTACTTAGAGATAAGTTCTCCTTGAGATTTCTCAAACATGAATCATTATAAGCAGCATTATCAACAGATACGGAAAAAACTTTATTTTCATTCCCCCATGCTTTCAAACACTTAAAAATTGTATCCGTAACATCAATTCCACGCCTTGGAGCAGGCACTTTCACAAAACTCAAAACTCTCTTTTGAAGCTTTCACCTAGCATCAATGAAATGGCCAGTAATGACCATATATTCAACTACTTGGTGACTTGATTTCCACATATCCGTGGTTAAACAAACCTTACTCAAACTCATCACCTCTTGCAATTTTACATATAACCTTATGAGAATCTGAATTGGCATATTGAAAGGCCCACATCCAGATTTCATTCTCAACAATGCTAAAAGGATATTCATGAACCATAATAGAAGTGGCAATTATTTCCCTCATCTTTTCATTAGAGTATCTAACACCAGAAGTGGTAAAAGGATTACCTCCATTAGAAGGCTGAAATGGAATGACAGTTTGCTTCTTTTCTGTAGCCATATGCTGCTTCCTTTGCATGCAATGTTCAGCATGTCTTCTCAAATGGCTAGTACTTGAACCCTTTTCTTTCCGTAGAAAAATTTTCCTTTCAGTATTTACAAACAGCTTTCTTTGTACCTCCAGTAATATCAACTTCATCGAAATCATTCCCAACAGCTAACGTTTTCTGCCTCTTCCTCTTAATGATTGAATCTTCATTACCTTTATCTTTGCCCTTTCCAATGCCTTGTGTGTTAGCTTCTACTTGACTTGATTCTACTGGCACAGGTTCATTGAAACACCCGTCCTTCAGGTGTCACTTTCGTAACCCCAAACAACATAAAGTATGAAAAAAAGAATTTGCTGGTTTACTTTCTGAAAACAAACTTTATTTACATAGCTCTTATTTACCCAGAAAATTGTGATAAATTTTTTTCTTCATACAACACTGAAGAACATATACTCAGGATAATTATTAACACTAATCATTTACACATATATGTATCACCAGTTAACAACATACATAGGAGACCTTGGACAACACGTCCGTCTTCAAAAGATAAACTAATAGAAGTAAACATTGTAAGCCTACGAACTAGGTAGCGATAGTCTGGAAACTGTGTCTCCAAAACCCTGGCCATAGGTAGCCGCTAACAGACTACCCAAAAGACACTACCTCAAAAGAAACCCTAAGTTGGTCCGACAAAACTAGTACCTAACGTACATCGTACCAATGAGATTGGGTCTCGTCTTCAACCATTCATACCTCTTCGTCATCAACATCGAGCAACTCAAGCTATCGACTCCCTAAGCGACCCAGAGGACAGTTGACAAACATCTATACATGTATCTAAAAACACAACAGGGTGTCTAACATGTATGGGCAACGGTGAGAAACCAATATATGAATTCAAAGTACAACAACTACAACCAACATATTCATACATCAAACACAGTTATTGAGCATGATAAACACATCACATAATATCATGATAATGAATAAAATACAAGGGTCTGGTGCCCAATAATCATCGTTGATTTCAAAGCGTATGCATGGCACTTCCACATATATCATCTAACACTTAGTTCTTTAATTTCCGGAAATCCCATCATCTTTCAAAGAGCTGATCAAGCTCGCAATTCATTGGCCCTCAGGCAATAATGACTAGCACCAACTTGCTAAACAAGTACATGAATCCCATGACACTATGCGGTTCTCACATGGGGGCGCAACCATAGGTACTTAACAATTGTAATCAGATCATACTATATTGTCCAACTCAAGGCATAATACGTTCTCCGAACACGTATGACCCATTGTCCATCAAGGCACAAAGTTACACAATGACATAAGTCATCCCCAGGTTTCCTTGTCATCAAGGTCCCCTCATTTTCAACGAGACGTCTGCCAAAAACATATGCATGAGAAAACCTTTGTTTTTGTCAGTTTATCTTTGTCGTATCATTATTTCCTTGTTGAAGCATCAACGCTATCAACCACTACAATGTTTTAGACTCTTTTAGGTCTTTACCACATTTTCTCAAAAAAGGGACACTCGGTCCAAAATAGCACGAACCCAAAAATCCCTAACCGATGCAACAGTCTCGGATCTTGGATTCTAAAGCATACAAAACGTCCACAAGCTTACAGGACCACAAGGAATGTCCACAAGCTTACAGGACCAACTCACTAACACGGATCCTTGATCCACGTGTTCTGCAGAACCCTAGAACCCCGACGTCTCGGTTTCTAGGTTCACATCAAAAGCAACCATTTCTCTTTTTGAAAACCAAAAATCAAAACCCATATCTCCAAAGCTTATACAAAACCCTCGGGATTGGTTTTCCACAAAAACCAACTCTTGAATCAAAACCACATTTCTTTTTGAAGAACTTTGGTAAACCACAACACTTTGAAATACAGTTCGTGAAAACCTTTTACTTGGATAAAACCATTTATTTCAAAACTAGGTTTCTTGAAATACTTTTACTTGAGATAATTCGCTATGTTACTTTAAAAATGGTCGATGTCTCCAAAACGTACTTTTTACTTTAAACCTTACTTTTCTTGAACTAAAGCTATTTTTCTTCCTTTTTCCTTTTAGGTCAACTCATTACCCAAAAAGTAGATTTCACCATCCTTATTCTCAAAAGACATCAATTCCTTTTTGTTTTCCAAATCTTTTGAAACCTTAACCTTTTATTTTCTTATTTCTATTCCGAGCTTTTTGAAGCTTGGAACTTTACTCAATTTGAACCCTAACCGATGTTAGGCCACTTAGCACAATATCACTCAGGGCAAGCATACATAACATCATCCACCATAATTAAGCATACTAAAGCAAAATCAGGCATAGTCAGGCATAACCAAATGTAAGCAAGCATAAGGTAAATCACTCCACAGCAATCACAGCACATTTACAGACAATACAACCATATACCCAAATACAGCACACAGCTGTCGGAAATTGAATTCCTCAGGTTTGTTCCCTTACCCGTTGAAGTTTTCCTCCGAGCAAAAGTCATCCAATCGGCCTGCGAATTCTCCCGATTTATCGTCCGATTACTCAACAACAACTACACACACAATCAATCAAATCATCAACATTAATCAACACAAAATCTCCTATTCTCCTCCACCTAGGTTCGGCCAAAGGCTAGGAAAATTAGTTAGGGATACCCAAAAATTCCTATCTCTTGGATTCAATGCTTACTAAGTGTGATAGGATGAAATCAATGCTTATTACACCAAAATTTTAAACAAAACCCTACTCACCCAAAAAGGTGTCATTCGGCCATCCATACCCATGTGAGCTAGAGAGCTCTTTTGGTTACAAGCTCTTGGATTATGAAAGAAGACAATGACCAGAAAACCATCTTGACACTGGTACGCATTCCTAGGTGACTTGATCTGACGTGACTTCAAGATTATCTGTTAACGGGTCTCGATAAATCCGTATCCAGCTCCGTTCGTCACCGGTTTGAGAATTCGCTCGAATAGTTTATTATTATTCCGATTTTTAGTGCGCGAAACCGATTTTAGCAAAATCGTACAGAATTCGATTTTAAGACTAACTGTCTCATTCACGAGTTCAAATTAAGTCTTTTGAGTAGTAAAACACTACTGTCAGTGAAACACAGACCGAGCTCCGTTTGAGTTTTTGACCCAAAATTTAACCGTAACTCCCTACGATAGCGTAGAGCGTGACTATGGTCTCATTTTATTTTCATTCACTCTCTAGACCCTCCGAAAAAATACAAATTCATTTACACAGTTTATTGACCTTAGAAAGCTTGAAAAATTAGGATGTTACATTACTAACCCACTAAAAAAAATTTCGTCCTCGAAATTTCGGACTCAAAACTAAACAGAAACCCTTAATCCCTTGGTTTCACATCATACTCGCCATACGTAATAACTAACTTCCTATTTATTCTCCGTTAGATTTACCGGAAAAAAATCAAATCGCTTATCATCAGTCCATACTCCTTCTCCTTAATACCTTACCTAAGTCTCTCACACTTGAGAGGTATAATTTATCTTAGTCACTTCTCTTTCGAGACTAATTCATTTAGGAAATCTTCCTCCGACACCTTTAACTCTTGCTGTTTACACTAAGATTTAAACTACGATACACATCCCTTTTACAGCACACTCATCATTTCTAATCCAAGATATCCAATCTTCGTCTTGGTTCCTCTGGAATGGAATCCACCTCTCCAATTTTTGATCATAATCGTGCATCTCAACCTTACAGAACATGATTGCACCTCTTACTGCAACTACAACCGAAAAGAATCACACCGGGTAGAATATTCTAATATCATAAATCTTAAATTGTTCTAACAACTTAGTCTTTCTCAAGGATTCTTCTTTTCTATAATTCTTCGGCTCAGGTAAAAATACCAAGGGCACTTTCCTATAATTCTCCAAACTCATACAATCAATCTTAACTACGGACATGGATCATTACCCTAGATCTTTTAACTACTATTCTGCCTCAATCAATACTTGATTTATGATAATTATCTCAATTACTGAGATTGCTCTTAAAGGTTCACATTCTATCAGTCATAACTATACCCCAACAAAACTCTTATCACTTCTTGTCTATCTTGTTAAAATAATTCTCGCAGTAAATACTACACTTACTCCCAACCGACCATCCAAATATCTAATCGTTCTTCTTGCTCGTCCACTGGAGTTGAAGGTGATCAGTTGAACTCAGTCTCCACTCGGTCCTTGAAGACTAAGGAAATAAATTTTCAACAAAGGAAATTTTTCTTGGTCTTACCTTCACAAGAAAGTATATAGAAGAATTTGCCACTCTGAAAAGAATACAGGAATATCCAGTATGCAAAAAGATTTTTCAGTAGGTTCGTGAGTGTAAAAATGCATAGCTAATACATGTTTACAACCATGACTCTAATAAAGTCCATTCTTTCGCAAGAATCTTCCAATGGATTAGAGAATCAAAAGATAAACAGTCTGGCAAAAAATCAGACGGAATCACTTTTACCAAAAGTAAAAGTGATTAGACTAAGTTTCATCAAGAAACTTCCAGTATCAAGAATTCGTTGGTGTCATAACTCAAGAAGTAGTCATAACAACCCTTCAATGAAATACTATGAAGATATCCAGACCAATGGATATTATTAAACCAATCCCTCAAATGTCAAATACACAGAGGATTATATAGGGATAGGAATGCAAAATTCATATGGCAAGGAAGAAACAGGTAGTTCTAAACATTTCACACAATCCATCGCGAAAAGGAACAATTTGCACTTGAATCGAAAAGCACGGTTAAGAGATTACCGTCTATTGTAACGCCCCGATTTTCACGCTTTCTAATTCTTTAGTATTTTAATGTCTTTATTTTATTCGAGGTCTTAGGAATAGAATAAAATATTCCGAGACCATAGTCATGCTCGACGATATCGTAGGAAGCTACGATTAAGTTTTGATTTGAAAACTCAAACGGAGTCCGGTCTGCGTTTTTACACTGACAGTATGATTTTACTGCTCAGAAGACCTCAGATGGACCCGTGAACGAGACAATAAGTCTTAGAATTCGATTATCTACGTTTTGGTTAAATTTCGTAAAAATTTCAGAAAAATCACTTCCTGACCTTCGTTCGGGCGGAATCCTCAATCGGGTGACGAACGGAGCCACATATGGATTTACCGGGACTCGCCAACAGATAATCTTGATATCACATCATCCCAGGACACTTGGGAGAGTATGCCAGAGTCGTCATGACGTTCGGAAATATCTGGACGCAAAATAAACAAAATGCCCCTAACCTTAGTCTTTTACACTTTTACCATTATACCCTTTTGGCAAATGACCTTTTTACCCTTAAGTGAACTTTTAAGAGGCTGAACTCAGCCCCTCACTTCATCATTTTCGCACAGCCCCTCATCTTTAGAAGCTCCATAGTTGTTCTTGAGAGAAAACTCCATTTTCACCTAGAAAAGCTTGAGTTTTTGTTGGATTCACTTGATTCCTTGAGCAATCTTTCTTCATTTCAAGGTAAGATCACTTCTATGATCTCTTAGCTTCTTGAATCTTTCTTTATTTCAAGATCAATCTTCATTTTCATGAAAATAATTTCTTAGATCCAAAACTTTGAAAATCCATAGGAAATTGTAGAAAAATCCTTTTGAGGTAAGACCAAGTTCTTTGAACTCACATCATTAATCTCTACCTAAACCTAAGAGCTTATGATTCAACTCTCATCATAGCTCAAAAAGAATTTTTGGCCGAACCCTTTTGGATGATGATGAATAGTGTTTTCATCAATTTTTGATTTTTAACACTTGATTTCATCCTTAGCTTTCCTAATGCCTTTGAATCCATGAAATGGAAAACCAAAACCAATTCCTAACCTTTTTAACCTAGGGTGGCCGAAATCCTCTTTGTTAGGATAGTTGAGATTGGTTTTGATTGTTGTTTAATGTTGGTTGTTGTGTTGTTGTAGTTGTTGACGATTATCAGGAGGTTCACAAACCGATCAACCGACTTTGATCCGGGAATCTGCTCATCAACAGGTATGGGGAGAAGAACCTCATCACACCAAGATGGTGGTAGTGAGAATGGTTGTTTAATTTTATGTGTGGGTGAAACCCTTTAGTTTGGGTTCACTTTTATAGGTTAAGTTTTGTTAAGTTGTCTTGGAGAATAAGATTGTCATGATGAGTTTATGCTTTAGCATATGTTGATGAAGATATGATTGAATGAAAATCATTTCCATGTGTGTTGAAAAACCTACTGTGATCCCTAGATCAAGTATGGACTTTTATTGTTTGATTATGAGACCATGATGTGTGATGGATATGCTTGATTATGATGTAGTAATGTGTATTGTGGTTTACCATAATTGTGTGAGCTTTTGAGCTACATTTGCTTTGTTGGTGAAGCAAAGTCTCCATTTTTCATTGGAGTAGGCTTGTGGCCTTAGTAAGAGGAAAATATAAGAACATATGTTGTTCTTGTTTTGGCAAAGTTTTGATGCAACAAAACATGATTTCATAACCTAGGATTTCAAAAAGAAACAAAAGTGATTTTTGATCCAAAGATCAAATGAAGTTTTAACCTTTAAAGTATCATCAAAGTGGGAAAATGTCTTTTCTTTAGCCATAGGTCTTTTAATCAAACTAAGTTTTTCAAAAGAAGAATTAATGAAGGAGTTAGGAAAAGGAGAAACAGGGCACTCGCCCAGCGAACCCCGTCTCGCCTCGTGAGACAGAGGGAATATAAGGCATTCGCCAGGCGAAAATTGCCTCGCCTCGCGAGACAGTGGACTAGCCCGAGCAACAAAGATGAAATTTCTCGGCCTCGCGTCGCGAAGTCGTCTCGCCTCGCGAACCGCCTAAGCACCAAAGATGCAACTTCTCGGCCTCGCGTAGCGAAGCAGTTCTCGCCCCGCGAACCGCCTAAATAGTGAAGATGCAGCTTCTCTGCCTCGCATCGCGATATAATCCTCGCCTCACGGAGCAGAAAGACTGTCTGAATAGAAAAGATCACTTCTCTGCCTCGCGTCGCGATACAATCCTCGCCTCGCGAAGCAGAAGGACTTTCCAAGCAGTAAAGATAACTTCTCAGCCTCGCGTCACGGCATAGATCTTCGCCTCGCGAGAAATGGTTTGTTTATGAAGAGTGTTTTTCAACTCAAACTATAAAGTTTTACGTTTTAAAAACCTAAGTTAAGTAATTGACTTAGAGTTGAAAACAAGGGATAATTAAGTATGGTATGTAGTGGAACAAGACCACATGCTATACCATTGATGACTTAATACATCAATGACTTCATAAGACATAAACACAAACATGAAACGTTTTGGGTTTTGAAACAGTAGTTCGATGACGGACCGGTGATTCGGACCTCGATCAGTCGTTCAATTGTTTCAGTCTTGTGATGACTCGATCCCGGAGAGATCACGAGATTTATCCGGTGGATAAAGGTTTTGTTTTCAAAAGACGCGTATAGTTCCTAAGGAAGAGAACCTTAGTAGACTTCGAGGTTTATCCGGGGGATAGACATTGCTTGATCGCATCTGCTTTGTGTAAGCATTGGCATTTCAATTGCATAGTCGTAAGGCCTTGAGCCTAGGAGTTGAGCTTACACCTTGATGCGGGTGCGAATCTTACGGTGACGATCTTCAATGGTCTTTTTGGAGGTATCAGGGTTGGAAGGGCTGACATGTGACCAGTTGGTAGCTCTTCTGTGTCGTGGCGAATCCGTGCAATACACTGATATGCTCTACTAGATGCCGTACTTTTCATGTTTGGTCTAGAGTGTTTCCGTAAAAGCCAGAAACGTGCACGTTACGAATGTTGTAGCATCTTGCCCAAGGCTGGCGCGCACGGAACATGTCCTCCCATTCACTCTCTCCGAATGTTTTGTTAGCTCCATGGAGTAGGGGTCAGAGTAGTACCCAGTGACATTGACATTGAGTCATATACATTGCATTGTATTGCATGGCTATTGATGTTTACATTTTCTGTTATACATCATTGTACTGTTTAAGAATACCTTATTTTATGCTGTTAACTGCTTAACATGATATTATGCTGTCAATTGCTTAATATGTTTGACATTGAGAATTCTTGTAAGCATGTTGGGTACACTGTTATCCGGTGAGTCGTCCCGTTTTTACTATTGTTGTTTTGCTGTGTTGATGAATCGTCGTTCTCACCCATATCTGTATGTTTTCTGTTGGTACTTGCTGTTGCTGTTTGAACAGATGGACGTGACGATGGTTCAGCCCAGTAGTTTCCTTGAGCCCTGAGGCGGACCTTCTTTTTGTGGTCTAGTTTTGTTGTCGGCCAGACTATGTCAGTTTTTGTAGTACCTTTTGGGAGCTACGACTCCTAGTACTTATTGTATCAGTTATACATTAGACTTATGTCTGCATATAGTATTATTCCTTTTTCTGTTTATGTCCCTGTATTTATTATGCATATTGTTCTAGTAATGTATGGCGGACCTAAGTTCGTTATTAGTATTATTTACCTTTGCTAAATCCCATTGCATCTTGTGAAAAGAAAAAAAAAGAAAACCGTATTTTCCGCATTAAGAAATATTTTCGGCCTTATAAACGTTCGGGAGTGTGACACTCAGGAAAGGGTGTTGCATCTATGTCGTAACTACCTTGTATGAGAGCATCAGAATTTGAAGCAGCACCACTCATGGTGTAAACTCTTCCCGTCGGCGTCGGCCTTTTGGTTCCAGTATCGTTATTGGCAGGTGGGATAGATCCTCGTGCCTTGCAGTATCTTGCTATGTGTCCCCTTTGTTCGCAATAAAACATCTAGGACTCCGCACAGAGCAGTTGTTGGCCATGTGTGATGGGTCGCCACACTTGAAACATCTCCTATCTTGACCTTGGTTCTGATTCTTCTGGCCTCCACTGACTGATGTGTAAGCAACAAAACGATAGGGTTGCTGGCTTTGTTCGTTCCCTGGGAGTCGGGAATAAGGTTTCCTCTGACTCTGTTTTCCTCTCTGATTCTGGTACTGATTCTTAAAGCGGGAAGGTCCCCCAACGTTCCCTCTGTCGGCCCTTCCATGCTTCATCAGCTCCACTTGTCTGCTTTTCTCGACTAATGCCTGGAAATTCCGAATTTCCTACGGCAGCACTGATTCCAGGATTTCATACTTCAAACCTCTCTCGAAACATTCGCACTTCTAGTCTTCGTCGGGGTTGTTCTGGAAGAATAAAAAATACTTGGCCAGTGATTCAAATTTGGCCGCATATTCTCCGTCTGACATCTCCCTCTATTGCAACCGCCAAAATTCTCGTTCTTTCTCAGTTCTGGCGCTTTGTGGGAAATACTTCTCTAGGAATCGGCGCTTAAACAGATCCCAAGCGATTTCCTGTTGATGTGCCTCCAACAATTGTCAGGTTCCCTCCCACCAGTACTTAGCATCTCCCAGCAATAGAAAAGTTGCGTATGGTACTTTCACTCCTTCAGGGCTGTGGATCAGCTCGAATATATTTTCCATCTATTGGATCCACGAGTCAGCCTTCTCATGATCCACATCGCCATGAAACTGTGGCGGATTCTGGCGTCTGAATGCGGTCAGGTTTCGACCCTCAGCGGCCTGTGCAGCACGAGCCTGCTCTTGTGCATTGTGAGCAGTCATTGTAGCAGTCTGTACAGCGATAGCAGACCATGTTCGCTATTGCTTGTGCGGCAAGGTCCATCCCATTAGCACCGTCAGTGTCCTAAACATGAACACCAACTCTGCTTCTGCGACCACGTCCACGGCCACATCCACGTCCAACTCTAGTCTCGATTCCTAGTTCCATAACTGACCTACAAGAATGAAGTCAGTCAAACTACAACTAGAAACCAAAACATAGGCTCCCTTACCCACAAACATTACTTCTAAGAAGTAATTCAATCAAGCCTTAATCAAAGATCACACAACATCAACACAACAAACCTATTCCCCAAAGGTTCCCGAAAGACTCGGCCAGCTCTGATACCACTTGAAACACCCATCCTTAGGGTGTCACTTTCGTAACCCTAAACAGCATAAAGTATGAAAAAAGAATTTGCTGGTTTACTTTCGGAAAACAAACTTTCTTTACTTAGCTCTTATTTACTCTGAAAATCGTGATAAAATTTTTCTTCATAAAACACTGAAGAACATATACTCCGGATAATTATTAACACTACTCATATACACATATATGTATCACCAGTTAACAACATACATAGGAGACCTTGGACAACATGTCCGTCTTCAAAAGATAAACTAATAGAAGTAAACATTGCAAGCCTACGAACTAGGTAGCGATAGTTTGGAAACTGTGTCTCCAAAACCCTAGCCATTGGTAATCGCTAACAGACTACCCAAAAGACACTACCTCAAAAGAAACCCTAAGCTGGTCCGACAAAACTAGTACCTAACGTACATCGTACCAATGAGACTGGGTCTCGACATCAACCATTCATACCTCTTCGTCATCAAAATCGAGCAGCTCAAGCTACCGAGTCCCTAAGCGACCCAGAGGACTGCTGACAAACACCTGTACATGTATCCAAAAACACAACAGGGTGTCCAACATGTACAGGCAAGGGTGAGAAACCAATATATGAATTCAAAGTACAACAACTACATGCTTAAAACACAACCAACAGAATCATACATCAAACACAGTTATTGAGCATGATAAACACATCACAGAATATCATGATAATGAATAAAATACAAGGGTCTCATACCCAACAATCATCATTGATATCAAAGCGTATGCATGGCACCTCCACATATATCATCTAACACTTAGTTCTTTAATTTCCGGAAATCCCATCACCTTTCAAAGAGTTGATTAGGCTCGCAATTCATTGGCCCTCAGGCAACAATGACTAGCACCAACTTGCTACACAAGTACATGAATCCCATGACACTACGCGGTTCTCACATGGGGGCGCAATCAGAGGTACTTAACAATTGTAATCAGATCATACTATATTTTCCATTTCAAGGCACAATACGTTCTCCGAACACGTATGATCCATTGTCCATCAAGGCACAATGTTACACAATGACATAAGTCATCCCCAGGTTTCCTTGCCATCAAGTTCCCTTCATTTTCAACGGCACGTTTGCCAAAAACATATGCAGGAGAAAACCTTTATTTTCGTCAGTTTATCTTTATCATATCATTATTTTCTTGTTGAAGCATCAACGCTATCAACCACCATAATGTTTTTGACTCTTTTAGGTCTTTACCATATTTTCTCAAAAACAGGACACTCAGTCCAGAACAGCACGAACCCAAAAATCTCTAATTAATGCACCAGTCTCGGATTTTGGATTCTAAAGCATACAAAACGTGCACAAGCTTACAGGACCAACTCACTAACATGGATCTTGATCCACGTGTTTTGCAGAACCCTAGAATCCCGATGTCTCGGTTTCTAGGTTCACATCAAAAGCAACCATTTCTCTTTTTGAAAACCAAAAACCAAAACCCATATCTCAGAAACTTACACAAAACCCTCGGGATCGGTTTTCCTCAAAAACCAACTCTTGAATCAAAACCATCTTTCTTTTTGAAAAACTTTGGTAAACCACAACACTTTGAAATACAGTTCGTGAAAATTCCTTTTACTTGGATAAAACCATTTCTTTCAAAGCTAGGTTTCTTGAAATACTTTTACTTGAGATAATTCGCTCTATTACTTTAAAAACGATCGATATTTCCATAACGTACTTTTTATTTTAAACCTTACTTTTTTTTGAACTAAAGCTATTTTTCTTCCTTTTTCCCTTTAGGTCAACTCATTACCCAAAAAGTAGATATTACCATTCTTATTCTCAAAAGACATCAATTCCTTTTTGTTTTCCAAATCTTTTGAAACCTTAACCTTTTATTTTCTTATTTTCTATTCCGAGCTTTTGGAACCTTTTAACTTTACTCTATTTGAACCCTAACTGATGTTAGGTCACTTAGCACAATATCACCCAGGGCAAGAATACTAAAGCAAAATCAGGCATAGTCAGGCATAACCAAATGTAAGCAAGCATAAGGTAAATCACTCTACAGCAATCACAGCACATTTAGAGACATTACAACCATATACACAAATACAACACACAGTTGTCGGAAATTGAATTCCTCATGTTTGTCCCCTTACCCGTTGAAGTTTTCTTCCGAGCAAAAGTTGTCCAATCGGGCCGCGAATTCTCCCGATTCCTCGTCCGATTACTCAACAACAACTACACACATACAATCAATCAAATCATCAACATTAATCAACACAAATCTCCTATTCTCCTCCACCTAGGTTCGGCCAAAGGCTAGAAAAATTAGTTAGGGATACCCAAAAATTCCTATCTCTTGGATTCAATGCTTACTAAGTGTGATAGGATGAAATCAATGCTTATTACACCAAAATTTTAAACAAAACCCTACTCACCCAAAAAGGTGCCATTCGGCCGTCCATACCATATGAGCTAGAGAGCTCTTTTGTTTACAAGATCTTGGATTATGAAAGAAGACAATGAATCTAGCTCAAGGAAATTGGTTTGACATTAAAAAGATTTTTCTATAATTTTTCATGAAATTTTGAAATTTAAGCTTCAACTTGAATAAAGGTTGAAACTCATGATTTGAATGGAGGAAAGATGAAGATTGAGAGATCAAGAATGAAGTCCATACCTCCTAGATGATGAAGATGGATGAGGTGATCAACTTTGCTTCTCAAAAGTTCTTGAAATCTCTTAAGAAAATGAAGAGAAAATGGAGGAAGAAGTGAAATGAAGAAGAAAGAAAAGTGAGAGGTGAGAAAGGATGAAGGGGGCGTGGGGGAGAGAAAAGAAGGGATAAGAAGTCTCACATTTTTCACTTAAGGGTAATAATCACACAAGGACCAAAGGGTAATTTCTATAAAAATCAGGGGTATTTTGGTCATTTCGCGTCCAGATATTTTCTGAAAACCATCATGACACTGGCACGCATTCATAAGTGACTCGACCTGACGTGACTTCATGATTATCCCTTAACGGGTCCCGGTAAATCCGTATCCAGCTCCGTTCGTCACCCGGTTGGAGAATTCGCCTAAATAGTTTATCATTATTCCGATTTTTAATGCGCGAAACCAATTTTAGCAAAATTGTAGATAATTCGATTCTAAGACTAATTGTCTCGTTCACGAGTCCAAATTAGGTCTTCTGAGTAGTAAAACACTACTGTTAGTGAAAAACGCAGACCAGGCTCCGTTTGAGTTTTCGACCCAAAATTTAACCGTAACTCCCTACGATAGCGTAGAGCATGACTATGGTCTCAGTTTATTTTAATTCACTCTCTAGACCCTTTAAAAAAATACAAATTCATTTACACAGTTTATTGACCTTAGAAAGCTTGAAAAATCAGGGTGTTACATTCGTTAACCCTATTAATTGATGCAAGAGTGGGTTGTGAAATTGTTTCACTGTTCTTAGGTTGAGAAGACATTTTTTGAGCTACAAAACAACAAGCAAACCAACAAAACCAAATCAGACAACAATAAAAAAGCAGCAGAAACCAAAAAAGCAGCAAACACAGTGAGCAGACCCAAAATTTCAAAAACCATCACAAACTTCTTTGAAAGAGAAGTTGCAGCATCAAACTATGTTAACAGAATATGCATTAAAAATTAAACAAACCATTTTACCAAATAAAAAATCAAACAAACCATTTTACCAAATAAAAAATTGAAGAAAGAAGACAACCATTGACTTGGTATAACAATAAAAAATGAACAAGAGGACAAAAGTAATAGAAAAAGTTGTCAACAAAATAGGGACCACAAAGTTTCTTCTGAGCCAAAATAGGGACCACAAAATGGGAAACAAAATAGGAAACAAAATCAAGGGAGCATGTTACCTGTGTTTCTTCTCCGGCGAGCAGACACGACGAGCAGAGGCTGTGTTTCTTCTCCGGCGAGCAGAGGCAGTGAGCAACCACAGCGAGCAGAGCAAAGCGAGCTCACCATCGCTAGCGAGACCACAGCGAGCGCACCACCGATGAGCGAGACCGCCGCGAGCGCACCACCGACGAAGGACCGCCGGTGTAAAAGGACCAATGGACAGAGCGGCGGGGATTGAACGGAGACTGGTTAGAACATGGTTAGGGTTGGCTGGGGCCTGGGATTGGGAATGAACGGGAATACATGGGAAAGGGAATGAATAGTTTTAAGGCTTTTGGTTTCTAAAATGAGAGTCTAGAAGAAGTCAAGCATTATTTGTTTTCCAAAAAAAATTAATTTTTTTATTATCTTAATATAATTTATATTTTTTACTTTTTATTAAAAATATCATATTATATATATCATATTATATATATAAGCAGGCCGGCCTGACGAGTTAGAAAGGCTTTTTTATAGGCCTGGGCCTGGCCTATTTGAATAAAGAGTAAATGCCTATTTTAGTCCTTAACAATGTTTGAGGTACCACTTTTCGTCCCTGAGAAAAAAAAACACATCGCATAGTCCTTGACAATGACAAAAGAGGGACAAGTCAGTCCCTCTGTTTGTCTCCATCCTAAACATAACGTTAAAATGCTGATATATATTGTCAGGGTGCCCAAGTGTCTATTAAACTTGTCCATATGACCTGTGTTGGTGCATTTGATGCATGTGGTGTGTTGCTTGTAACATATAAGGACTAATGTGTCCCACGATAGAAATTGTTAAGGACTAAATTGAATTACTTAAATAATAGTTGGGGATTTTATTGGGCCAATGCATAATTATTCTCATGGTCTATTATGCATGTAGGGACTATTCCTTGAGCACGTAACATATTAACGATACACATCAGCATTCTAATGACGTGTTCAGGATGAAAACAAATGGAGGGACTAAAATATCCCTCTTTTGTAATTCTCGGGGGCTATTCGGTGAGTTTTTTTTTCTCTGGGATGAAAAGTGGTATCTCAAAAATTATTGGAGACTCAAATGGGTCTCTACTCTTAAATAAAAAGACGTTTTAGAAAGTCTGAACCTGACATTTTTACTAAGCAGGCCAGGCCGTAGGCCCCTATCGGGCGGACTGACCTATTCCCACCCCTATTCTAAACAATGGATTAAGTCATCTTAATCATCTAACTCCATTACTAACCAAGTCACTCTATTTGGGATAGCCTTGTACTTGGACCAACCCCCATTGGTGGTCGTACAAATATCATTTGTGTTAGCAAAAACCCACCCACCGCCACCCATCTTCACTCCCTAGCACTTCCCCTCTTCTTTCTCTCGCTACCGCTTTGTTTTGTTCTCCAGCAGTCCAGCTCATATTATCCGACTCTTTACTCCTTTCACGACCACGTCGTCACTCTCTCTATCTCTTTCTCTTGAACTGTTTCTCTCTAGAGAGAGAAAACTTCACATCACACACACGCTGGATCCCCAACACCCATTATCTCAACACTGAGATGCCACATTTCCTAGATCCAACTTTCTGACCACACCACACCTATTTCTCTTCTGACCCATTTATTATCCATGGTTGGTCTCAGAGAATCATGGTGTTTCTGCAAAGGGGTGAGCAAGTCAGAGCGAATGAAAGCCGCTATTTTCTCAGGCAAAGGCCAAGCTATGGCCACAATCTCCAACCCTTCCACTGGGGTCTCCGGTACCGGATTTTTGATTCACCGGAATCTCCTCTTGACAACCCACGCCAACCTCCCCTCCGTGGTGGCCGCCGACAGCTCCGAGATCCGGCTTCACAACGCCGTGTCTGCAACTCTTGTTCCCCAGAGGTACCCCATTTCAAGATTTTGTCATTATTATATTCAAATTGCTCAACTGAATGAAACCAAATATTATATCTCACACTACTTTTTTGTATACCATTTTTTTTACGCTAGTATAAATTTGTGATTAATCACATATATTGGATGAAACTATTAAGCACAAATGTAGCTATTAAACAACTTGTTAACTGCTCAATACAAGTGATTAACCATGAAAATGTCCCTTTTGTTTCTCATGTTGCTCTTGTTAACGGGAGAATATAGGAGTTCAATGAAACTGTCACTTTTGTTTCTCTTGTTTTATTTTATTTATGTAAGATGACATTTGCTCAACTCTTCTAACGCAACCCTAGTGTGATGTGGTTGATGTAACTTTGGAATTTAAAAAGATTTCATTTAAGATGAAATGATTCAGAAATTATTTCATAATGTGGTAGGATTTGCAAATGATTTGTAGATATTCCAAACTTAGGAAGACATTGCTTTTTGGTTGATTCATTTGCCTTTCACTTGTTTTCCAGTCTCTTAAGTTTTCAGATTTATGAGCCAACGTGCTTTCAATAAGCAGAAGTTGTGAGTAGAGCTTATCATTTGGCTTTTTGGTTGCTCCAATGCTGCTGTCCTCCATGTAACATCCTAAAATTTCAATATAATTATTATAATCTTAAGGTTAAGTTGTTATGAGGTCTAATGTAGAAAATTGTTAATGTAAGATTTTATTAGAGCTGTTTAATAATTATAAAAGAATGCAAAGGGCCCATCTAATTATGAACTTTGGCTTTTAGCCAAATATAACTCACGTGAGTTGCATGCTTCAGCGAGAATTCCATCTGGAATTCTTTGGTATGAAAAGCCATACCCACAAAATGCATTAATTAAAATCAAAAACAATGAAACAATTTTCAAGTGACGTACATGGTTTTAAAAAGAAAAACAAAACTACATTGTTTTAAGAAAAGAAGAGGCGAGGTTTAGCGCCGCACAACAAAAGAAATTTGAAGAGCGTGCATTTCAGTATTGAGCAAGGAATAAAGAACGTCAGCAAGGAGAAAAAAAAAGAGGGATTTTTTCGATGAAACGTTAGAATTCGTCTTAGGCAATACTTGGAGCATTTGAAGATATTCAAGAGGTAAGTAAAAATACTCTTTCTCACCCTTTCCATGGTACAAATTGTCTTGGTGTTGGGGTTATGATTTCAAAATACGTTTTTTTGGAAAATAATCCTGGTTTGGTAAAATCCTGATTTTACAAATTTGGGGGTTTTACTTCTAAGGTGTTCCTGCTGTCAATTAAATGTTTATTATTGAGATTGATGCCATAATATATATGTTAGATGCGTGATTTGGTTGAATTGACATGCTATATATGCACTATTTGATGATATTTGTGATATTGGCATGATTCAATAACTGTTAATATGTTGGATGTTGTTTGCTGCAGTACCGCCTATGATAGGGGTATCGAAAGTAACACTGTCAATGATTTGGGATGTCGAAATATGAAATACTGTCATGATTGGGTATCGAAAGTAACATCGCCACACGTTGGGATATCGAAATGAGTAATACCACCAGTGTACAATGGTTGGTATCGAAATGAGTAATGTCACTAAAGAGAAGGTGACATCAAAATACCTTCATGAGTAAGGTAGGCAATGGGACACCATTGTTATGTGCAGTGTGAAAGTCATATGACGTATGAGGATATTTGATATTATTTGATATATGAGATCTTGTCGTATTTGATTCATGATGTGTTAGTGATGACTGTTTGCTGTCAATAATAATTTATATTATTATTATTATTTTATTATACACTATTTTGAAAATAGCGGGTACCATGAACAGTTTTTCCGGTCACCGCACCGGCTGAGAACAATGCTTTTACGAAAACCTTTTAAACTGTATTTCTGTCCACTGAGATTTTATATCTCATTAGTAGTTTTGTTTTCAGAGCCTGAAGACGTCCCTGTTGAGCAGCCAGACGTTTTGAAGACTATCTCTTTAGTTTTAGAGCTTGGTTAGTATTGTACGGCATATGCCAGGAGGACCTTTATTATCTGTTAGTTATTTTCTTATGCGAGATGTTATAGACGCCCTTTTTTGAGGTTTTGACAATGATTATGTTGTTTCAGTTTTGAATTAATGTAAACAATTATTTTGGATTAATATTATATTAAGTATTTATTCAGTATTTATTTAAGAAAAATTTTATTTTCCTGATTTTATTTAAATTATTAATTTGGGTTATTAATATAACGAAGGGCGTTACACTGCAAATATCCGGCAACCAAGATACTACAAGAACAATATCGCTCTTATCTACTCATAATATTAGCTCAAATGATACCCTTTTATTTCTCAATGAATAAGTATACAAAGAACTATTAAAAATGAGTATATTCAATAGCCTGGCACTACCTACCCTTCCCCTTCCTATTTATATTATCTAAGTTTCTCGACTCCCGCCCATATTACTAATGTTCCACGTTGTTCACGTTTGCGGTTATCTTAAAAGCACGTCTTCACACCTCCGAGTAGTGGGGATCATGTGACTTCACGTTACTCCTCCCTCCCCCGACCTTGGTCGTTGTCTAGTATGTGTCTAATAGCTCAGGTGGCTTCTCAGGCTGTTAAGTCCTAACTCGGCCCTTCTCTATTAGCTGATGCAGTCCTTATGTCGGCCCAATCTTCCTGTACGGTATACAAGTCCCCCAAACTCTAAGCTTTGTCAAAGCGAAAGAGCTTCATTGGCCCAGTATTCACAACTTTTATTTGGCCCAAATTCTCGAAATAGAATAAGAGTCTCCTAAAGGTTTTATCTCGGCCCAACCTTCCGGGGTGATACAGCTGCCATGTTGCTTTTTATTTGCAAATGGAAACATAATTTTTATATTTGTTGGTTTCATTTGTTTGAACCACAATAAATAGGAATAGAGCAAATTGAATATTTCATGATTGTTATTGAACCACTTACCTTTTATGATTTTTTATTTATGACCTTGCTAGGCCCATACTGTAGTACCTTTATTTAGTTCCTCCCTTCTGTTTGTCTACAAATCTGTCTTCCTTTGGGCTTTAGCAGCAAAAGCATGTAATGCCTGTCCTATGATACAAATACAATTGGTATTGTTTAAAATATTCAATTTAGTAACAGCCTCTTGCAAATGGAAGGAAATGCTGCCTACTATAGATCCACATGTGGGTCCGAACCTTCCCTGTATCCTGCGCATAACAGGAGCTTTATAGCACCAGGCTGCCCTTTATTCAATTTAGTAATAAGAATGTGACGGAGTATGTCAACTTTGGTGCTGTTTAGATTATATCATTTTATTCGTTTGTAACCGTCATAGTTAATCAGCTCAATTTAATTATTCTTATCTGACCACATTTTAACTTTTCATCTTTGCACATACATTATAATATCCTTCTTGTTAGCTGTATCACTGTTGAACATATTCTCCACACAGTATTTGTCTCAAACTTAATTTCTGTTAATGACATACTCTTTCTCTGTTAACTTTCTGTTTTACTGCAATGCAGTGAAACTTGAAAGTTTTCTGTTTACTTATTTTTGTAGGAATTGTACCCAATTTGGTTAACTTTTCTAGGATATTCATATAGTACTAGGAATGGTGGTTGTTAGTTTATTTTCTTTCTTTTGTAAAGTAATTCGTATACGTGTGTACCAGTATCATGTGATTCCATTTTCCTATTGGAAATGTATATTACACTCGTTAAATATTCACATATGTGCGTTAGTTTTCAACCCAGGGTAGTCTCACCAACTCATCTGACTAGCAGATAGATAGAACTACCAACTGCATAGTATGGTATCTTTGTGATTAATTTTTTTTTCAAACTTCGAAATACTTTTCGTTTATTTAATTATGGTCAGGCATACTGATGAGTATCAAACAGATAGTAGCAGAAAATAGAAGAGAAAGTGTAGTATTATTGATTATGCAAGCTGATATCAGTGTGATACAAGCTTGTAAGAAAAGAGAAAAGGATTACAGAGTATACGCTAGCAATTCGAGAGGCCTAGTTCTCTCCCAAGGTTCCAAGAGTCCAATTCCAGCCTAAGGACCTTGCTCTGTCCTCACTCCCTATATTCCCCTCACCTCAGCAACTGAATCCACACCCTCACACCCTTGCCTCATGACTACTGCCAGCTAGGCAATAGTTAGTTACAATCTTCTCTCGCATGGGAATGATCAGGTGCTCTGCACTTCTGGAACCAAGTAACGGGCTTCCACTTGCCCCTTTCATAAACCTTAGACCCACTGGGCCTTATGTTCGCATCAATACCCGTCCCTTCAAAACTCACCTTGTCCTCAAAGTGAAAACCAGGGAATTGTTCCTTGATATCAGCCAACCCTCTCCCAGGAATTTTCACAGCTAGGTAAGTTCTTCCATTTTATCAGCAGCTCGGGTCCTCCAGAGTTATCTTCCCTTACTGCCAGCACCTCTTCTGGATGGGCCTGAAGTTCCCACTCTTCAGATAGGAAAGGAGGAAGAGGCTGAACCAGTACATCAGCAGCCACAGTCTTCTTGAGCAATGAAACATGAAAAACAGGGTGGACTCGGCTCTCCTTGGGCAGCAACAGTCTATAAGCAACTGCCCCAATCCTCTCACTGGTTTCATAGGGACCATAAAATCTAGGACTCAACTTCTGATTCACCATTTTTGCTAAATTCTTCAGTTTGTAGGGCTGAATTTTCACCCACTTGGTATTCAACATCTCTTCTGTGTTTGTTGGCATATTGTCTCATTCTGTTTTGTGCCTGCACTAATTGTTTTCTCAATTCCTCCAACATATCATTCCTCTCAGCTGTCATTCTATCCACTTCCTCTAGAGCTTTCCTCCCTAAATCTCCTCTTACCACTGTGGGAGGGTCCCTTCCATATAATGCTTGGAAAGGGGTCATTTTGGTACCTGAGTGGTAATTGGTGTTGTCCCAGAATTCTGCCCATCTGAGCCATTTATGCCACTGCTTTGGTTTAGTTCCGGTTACACACCTCAGATAGGTCTCAAAGCACCTATTCAGTTTGGCCATCAGTTTGAGGGTGATAGATCGAACTAAACTTCAAATTGGTTCCAGCAAGCTTAAATAATTCTGTCCAAAAGGAGCTAATGAAAACTCTCTCTATCTGATACTATGGATGTAGGGAATCCATGGAGTCTCACCACTTCTTTAAGGAATATTTCAGCGACATCCTTGGCATTGTAAGGATGAGCCAAGGCTATGAAATGGGCATATTTTGTGAGCCTATCCACCACCACTAAGATAGTGTCCATTCCTCCTGATTTGGGTAATCCCCCAATAAAGTCCATGGAGATATCAGCCCATTGTAAAGTGGGAATGGGCCGCGGCTGCAGCAAGCCTGCTGGGCTCAAGGCCTCATACTTGTTCCTCTGGCACACTTCAGATTCCAACACATACTGTTGTACCCTCTTTCTCATTCCTTCCCAAA
The DNA here is from genome assembly GCA_039655645.1 of Ammopiptanthus mongolicus. Lineage (NCBI taxonomy): Eukaryota > Viridiplantae > Streptophyta > Magnoliopsida > Fabales > Fabaceae > Ammopiptanthus > Ammopiptanthus mongolicus. The sequence continues at coordinate 22,522,557 of CM077350.1, forward strand.
AAAACAGCCCAAAGATTCTCTTGTAGGTCCTAAATTGACCTGAATGCCCACCCACTGCAAGATCATGGAATTCTTTTAGGATCAATGGAATTTTAGTGGATACTTTAGGGACCACTATCTTGCCTTTTGTAATATAACCTGCTCCTCTTCACCTCATACCCGGGATGTGCTCTGCTGTCCAGTAATAAGTCTTGTACCAATCTCCTCAATTTCTCATCTTGAGCCACTTCTTCTTCTAAGTCATCCCATCCCATTCCAGAAACTGCACTGTTGACAAAGCTGAGAATTGCATTTTTCTGGAGAGTGCATCAGCAGCTTTATTTTCAATTCCGGGTTTGTACTTTATTTCAAAATCGAATCCTAACAGTTTGGAGATCCATCTCTGCTATTCCTCGCCCATCAACCTCTGATCAGCCAAGAATCTAAGACTCTTTTGGTCTGTATGCACCACAAAGCGTCTCCCCAATAGATATTGTCTCCATTTCTGGACAGCAAATACCACTGCCATCCATTCCCTCTCATAAACAGACTTGTTCTGGGCCCTGTCCGAAATTGTTTGACTCATATATGCCACTGGTTTGCCCTCCTGCATCAGAATTGCCCCAATGCCTTTCCCAGACGCATCAGTTTCCACCACAAAAGTCTTCTTAAAATTTGGGACAGCCAAGACTGAGATGGAAGTCATAGCTTTTTTCAGTTGCTCAAAGGCTAATTGAGCATCTTCATTCCAATGAAATTGATCCTTTTTGAGCTGTTGAGTGAGAGGCCAAGCCATTTTCCCATAATTCTTCACAAACTTCCTATAGTACCCAGTTAACCCAAGGAACCCTCTCAAGCCTTTCACATCCTTAGGGGTGGGCCAATCCAACATGTCCTTGATTTTGTTAGGGTCTGCAGATACCCCATGGCCTGAGACCACATGGCCCCAGTATTCTAATTTTGCTTGCTCGAAAGAGCATTTTTTTTGAGCTTCTAAGTGTTTGCAGCACCTTGCTCAAATATTCTAGGTGACTTTCTTCATCCCCACTATAAATGAGAATGTCATCAAAAAACACCAAGGCAAATTTCCTCAAATAAGGCCTCAAAATTCGGTTCATGAGGGCTTGGAAGGTGGAAGGGGCATTAGTCAATCCAAAGGGCATGACTAGGAATTCATAATGCCCCTCATGAGTCCTAAAAGCTGTTTTAGGAATGTCCCTTTCCCTCATCCTTATCTGATGATACCCTGACTTCAAATCTAGTTTAGAAAAAAATCTTTGCCTCTCCCAATTCATCCAACAATTCATCTATGATGGGAATGGGAAATTTGTCTGGAACAGTAAGCCTGTTAAGTGCCCTATAATCAAAACAAAACCGCCATCCTCCATCCCTTTTTTTTTTGTTTGCTAAGATAACAGGGCTACTAAAAGGGCTAGTGTTAGGTCTAATAATCCCAGCTTGTAGCATCTCTTTAACTATCTTTTCAATTTCATTTTTATGATAGTAAGAATACTTGTAGGGCCTTATGTTGGGTATGGGAGCTCCCTCCTTCAAGATAATTGCATGATCTTGGTCTCTTTGTGGAGGTAAGCCTTGGGGTTCCTGAAACACATCCCCAAATTCAACCAAATCTGCCTCAAGGTTGCTGGACAGCAATCCCAGCCCCTCTGTTGGCACCTCTGGCTCATTCTGATAAGAGATCAAGTACCCTTCACCCTCATTCTGCAGTGCCTTGAACAATACCCTCCAAGATGCTTGAGCCTTGCATAAGGAAGGATCTCCTCTTAGCTCTTTCTTCTGGCCTTTCTCTCCTCAGGATGAGGCTCCTGAAATTAGCTTCTATGTTCCCCAAGCTTGCAAGCCAATCCATCCCTAGCACAACCTTGGTCCCTCCTAACTCCACGAGAAAGAAATTTTGCTGAATTTTGACCCCTTGAACCAGTAAGTTTAGTTGCTTGCACCCCCTCTATTCTTCACCTTGGCTCCCAACCCCACCTCCACCACAAATTTGGAGTATCCATTATCGGCAAACTAAGCTCCTCCACTAGTCCTTTGGAAATGAAGTTGCTGGTGGCCCCACAATCCACCAACACCAGCACCTTTCTTTGCCCAATCTGCCCCCAAGTCTTGAAGGATCTATTGGAAGTCAACCCTTCCTTGCTATTTAGAGACAACTGCAGTACCTTGGCCTCCAAGGCAAAAGGCTCTTCTTCCTCTTTAGGCCTCTGTTCCTCTTCATCCTCTAACCCTCTGACTAGCAAAAACTGATAGTGCTTCATAGTACAAACATGCTCTGGCCCCCATTTGTCACCACATTTAAAGCACAAGCCCTTAAGGGCACGGCTCTTCTCCCTCAATTCACTCTCTGAGTCAGTCCTCCCCCCCCCCCCCCAATACACCTTCTTCTCTAGCCCCACTACCTCAGCATTTTTTGTTTCAGGTAGTTCCTTCCCCATCGGTTCATTCCTAGGAGCCACGACCTTGCTCCTAAAAAAGTCCCTCTGGGTGCGCCCTACAATCCCCTCCTTATCTCTCCATCCTTTTTTCTCTTCATGGCCCATCCCTCCTCTCCTCAGAGCTGCGTTTTTCTCTTCCAACAGAAGAGCTCTATCCATTAATTCTGATAGAGATTCCGAAGCGTGTAGTTTCAGTTCCGCTTGAATCTCTTCCTTCACCCGTTCAAGAAGATTCCCTTCAACATGATTCTCTCCTCCCTCTTCAGTGGTGCAGAGACCATCTCAAAACGTTCCCGATACTCCATGACGGTCCCAATTTGCTTAATACTAAGCAAGGGTCCCAACGGGTTATGGACCATACCCGATTGGAATCGGCGCAACACTGTCCCTTTGAACTCATCCCAGTTGGGGGTCAGAGTTTGCTCTTCCCACCATTGATACCAATTTAGAGCTCTATCCTCCAACGCAATCAACACTGCGTCAAGCTTCTCATCATCTCTCACCTCATTCATCTTGAAGTACCTCTCAACTTTCACAATCCATCCATACGCATCCTCCCCCGTGAAAATGGGGATTTCCAGATTCCCCCTCCAGAGTCGTAGGAGGGTGGTTGGTTATTGTACCCAGTATGTGATCGTGATCGTGACACTGGATTCGCTACCTCCACTCCCGCCACCGTCATCTTCCTCCGCCGGGGTTCTTCGATGACGGCGTCGTTCTCTTCGGCGACGATCCCGTCTCTGGAGAAGTTGTCTCATTCCCTCCCTCCATTGCCCGCATCAACTCCCCAACTCCCTGTTGCAAATTCTTGACCCCGCGTTCCAAATTCTGTACTCGGTTGTCCATTCCGATGCGCGTAATGACCATAAGCTCTAGGAAAGAGCTTTGATACCAATTGATGAGTATCAAACAGATAGTAGCAGAAAATAGAAGAGAAAGTGTAGTATTATTGATTATGCAAGCTGATATCAGTGTGATACAAGCTTGTAAGAAAAGAGAAAAGGATTACAGAGGATATGCTAGGCAGTTCGAGAGGCCTAGTTCTCTCCCAAGTTTCCAAGAGTCCAATTCCAGCCTAAGGACCTTTCTCTGTCCTCACTCCCTATATTCCCCTCACCTCAGCAACCAAATCCACACCCTCACACCCTTCCCTCATCACTACTGCCAGCTAGGCAATAGTTAGGTACAATCTTCTCTCTCATGGGAATGATCAGGTGCCCTGCACTTCTGGAACTGAGTAATGGGCTTCCACTTGCCCCTTTCATAAACCTTAGACCCATTGGGCCTTATGTTCGCATCACATACCTGTTTTTATCAAATAAAAATTTTGTTAAAATTGTTGTAAATGTTGACCTCTCTTTGTAATCGAAGGCACCAAAAGGGGCGACTGAAGTGCCGAGGCTTGGTGCCAGAAGGGGTCAGCTTGTCTCGTCCTGAGAGCCCAGCCATTTAACTTGTGATGCAAAAGGGGTGAAATAAAATAGTCAGAATGTTAAAAGAATAACTAGTTGTCGGTCTTTGGGACTTTTAGCAGCTAGGAACTTAGCGTTTTGTAAATTGAACATCGTAATCTTTCATTTTCACTATGAATGTTATGCTTGAGCGTCTAATTTATGTTGTAATCAATGCAAAATAGGCAAATAGTTTACATTTTTATCGTTCCTTTTTCTAATGTTAACACCTTTATTTTATCTTCTTTCTCTATTTTTCAAAACAATGTCACAAAAGCATTGATTCTTGCATAAAGTCATGCTTGACTAGTTCATCACAAAGGCTAAAATGTTAAACAGCCCTCAAAGTTTTAGGATCTGCCTCATGTTTTAATTAGTTCAATAATACTTTCTATATTGATTGAAGTTGTTTTATTCCTTTCTTTCCCTAAGAAAGCTTTAGGAGAAACCATTAAAATATGACCTACCCTAATTGGTTTTATTGAATATTTGGTTTGTGATAGAGTCCAATGGCATCAATTGATCCATATAGTCGATCCCACTTGGTGGGATAAGGCTCTCTTTTCGGTTTACTCCTTCCTTCCACTCAGTAATTAATGTCATTATTAACTTATAATTTCACATTCTGATGCATTCGTAAAATATTCCTCGACTAAGTCAGAAACTCTTGTAGCAATGTGCAATCTAAGCCACTCTTTAGTGCGTTTGGTAAGAGCATAATTGTTGCCTATTTAAGGAGCTCTCTTTGGATGAACAGCTACTATGGGATAAACTTAGGTTTTTGACTTTTATTTGGTTTAAAGCCCATGGATTTTTTAAAGGGGTTTCTCTCACAGAAATGTTGAGTGTGTGTATATATATCTTTTATGTCAGATCTCTTATCCTCCAAAGTCTTCGTTATCATCTTTTCTTTTGTTTATCAGACAATAAGAAAATAAAATAAAGGCAATCTGAATAAAGAAAAAACCCGAAACCAGTCATTTGATTAAAGCTGTGTTGTTGCTGTGCATGAGGGCTGTTAAGCAAGAAGATAGAGCAAGAAGCATGAATTTCAGGAGCTCTTGGCTGGGGCAGAAAGTGCTTAATGAATGATTATTCTGAGTTTTTTGGGTAGTTTTGTTCCTTTCTCCATTCTATCCTACCTTTTTTCTTGCTTCTAGAGCTGTAATGACTGTTCCCTGTTCTTTTCCTTGGTCACCCAAAGCAAAACTTAGGACTCTTAACTTCTGTCAATACTTATTGGTAGCATGTTTTATGTTCCTAGTCCTCTCTTTGGTTAGTAAATACACATACATTTTCATTTTAGGCCAAAACCATTTTACTCTCAGCCCCATTTATGTGTATTTGATTATTTTTCATTCAATTTTTTAGAATCTTGCTATTTAATGTTTTGTGTGCTCTAGACACTTAGAATAAGGGTTACTTCATGTTTTCGTCTGTCTTTTCTATTGCACTATGCTGCTATTGATACTTTGTTATGACGTAATTTTTATATATGATTTCTATTAAAAAACTATCTGCCTTATACTGGTGTTTGGGCTTGTGTCCTCAATCTGTTTTTTGTCCCTTGAGAAGGACACTTCTTAAAAGGAAGGTATGTAGTAGATCATATGCAAAAAATTTCATGCATAAAATTTCAGCCCCATTTTTAAGGGTATACTGCATTAGGAGATTTTGTTATCCTTTGCTTTTGCATTCTCTGCTTAATAAAATTCCTTATGTTTATAATAAAAGAGGGATCTGTAGCAGGAACCATGACTTCTACCTGCCTTTAAAGTGATTATTTGTATAATATGGCTTAATCTTATTCTTTTGACTTGGTCCCAGGTTTTTCATTACGAGTTCTGTATTAGATCTAACTATAGTGGGCTTAGATGATGCGGATGGAGAATCAAATGCCCAGGGTCAGTGCCCTCACTACTTAAAGACCTGTTGTAAAATCAACCTGGACCTGGGAAGTGTAGTTTACCTTTTAGGTTATACTGCAAAACAGGAGCTCACTGTTGGTGAAGGCAAGGTGGTCATAGCCACTGATAATCTCATAAAACTGTCAACTGATGGGATTCCCTGGAACCCTGGTTCTGCAGGTTTTGATGTACACGGCAATCTAGCATTTATGATTTGTGATCCTATGAAATTAGCCACATCACCAAATACTAAATCCTCATCAACTTCTTCTTCATCCTCATCCTCTTGGAAGAAGGATCTCACTATGCAATTTGGTATACCAATTCCTGTAGTATGTGATTGGTTAAACAAGCATTGGGAAGGCAGCCTTGATGACCTTAACAAACCAAAATTACCACTCATTCGATTGATGTCTTCTGGCCCAAAGAGTGAGCATTCATGTGCTTCCTTTACATTGCGGCAAGTTTTCAAGTCAACAGAGGCTGATAATGATGTCACCCCTTCTTCATCAAACAAAGTCTCAAAGACAAGGGATCAGGGACAAAATTCTTCTGCTGTTGCTAATACCGTTGAAGAAGAAAGCTTGATCACTAATCTCAATGCTGCAAATGTACAGGGAATTCCCACTCCAGAAATATATGAATCACCCAGAGTAAATGCTGTGCCCCTCAGAAAGAAAGAAAATACCCAAATACAGCTTTTGGACATCAATTTTCCTCCAAGAATTGCTCAACCTTCAGTTTTGCCACAATCATCCAAAATATTGCAACCGAAGTCTGCTGAAATTTTTAACAAGGGTCCTTTACCTGAAAACCAGTTAGAAGGAGAGCAAAAGCAGGACAGACGACCCGCTAGTCCTAGTGAAGAAGTTGCCTCAACAGGTTCTGCTCATGTGGCTCTGACTGAGGTTCAGTCTAGTTCATCTCCCATAGAAGTATCAGAGATGCACAATGGATATAGCAGCGAAGGTGAGACTACTATGTATTCTGCAGAAACTGCAGAGAGTCGCAATTATACAAGCCCGAGAGAGGTAAAGTTTCAACAAGTGGGGAGGAGCCAGAGTTGTGTTAGTTACAATAGATGGGGTGCTGCACAAAGGAACCAAGCTTCTGGGCGGACAATGCTAGAAAACCAGAGGAGCTTCATACATGGGAAGATGTATTCACAAGGAGCAACTTCTCAGAGGAGTAATGACTATTTCAGCCCCACAGTCTCTTCGATCATGAAACGCAACCCTGAACACACTGTCAGACCCCGACAAACTCCTGTTCATTCTTCTTCACCTAGATGGATGTTTTGATTGATATTTTTATATATGATAAGAACAAAAAAAAAAAAAGAGTATAGTGATTTTATGTTTTCCTTTTGTTTTTTACTTGATGCCCTGCTAGATTTCCATATCTATATGCTAACTTTATTATTTTTCTTCTTGTGAAACGTGCGGAGACCAAATATGGTGAATAAGAAATTTCAACCAAGATGTAGATTTCTTCAAAATGACAGGATGATCATTAATTCCATATTGAGAACATTTTTATCGCTACATTATATGGAACAATTTTTTTCACTTCAGAGTAAAACTAACATGAGATTGCCAACGAGCTTGTAGCTAAATTGGCATTTGCTCTAGTTTTGAAGACTTGCGTGTGATTGATAACAGGAGCTATTCAGGTACTTCCATCTACAAAACAAAAATTATAATAAGAGTTTTGTAATAACTACGTTAAAATCGTACATAGGGTGACACATGATTAGTTAATAGTATAAATTCTTTTATATTAATGATGCATAAAAATTAAACTCGATATAATGCAATGTGATACAAAATACAAATTGATAGTTCCTATTTATATTTAATTCTATTTCTAATCATATTAGAAAATATAACTGTATTGGTCAAGACCTAAATGCTAGGCAAATCGAGTATCCACGAGTAACTCTGCTTTTCGAAAGGTTATTTAGAACCTCACACTCAGCATGGAGAGTAAGCAAACCAGAACAAAGTAGCTCGATGATCGAGGATACACATTCAAATAAAGGATAATACCTTATCCTTTGTTTGAATATTTATGACTTTAGTCAAATTTCAAGGATCTTATCCCTTAAGATACGGAACCACCATAAGTATGGATAAGTACTTGAAACATCTGATCTATTCGGAAGATGTTAGTTAAACAAGATTATCGGAGCTCACTAACAGATAGGACCTATCCCTTTATCTACGGAGGAAGTTACCGTTAAGGCATTATAAATAGAGCCTCACTCTCACAACTTAGAACTACGTAGCTTTGATTCCCTGACTGGGATACGTAAGAGCAGGATTCACATTCTGTCAAGCTATACAAACACTTTCTAAAAATTCTTGAGGGAGATTAGTAGAAGTTAGGAGTGAGATACATCTTCTGCTCATATATCTCGAAGCTGATATATTTGGACAGAACATTGGCGTCCACCGTGGGGACGAGGTAAACTTTCTCCGGTCACACTGAAATATTGACAAGATGGTGCGTACCGAGAGCGATAATGGAGGTAATAGGAGGAACGAGGGAGGAGATGGAGGAAATAAGAGGAATGAGGGAGGAGAGGAAGGAAATAGGAGGAACGAGGGAGGAGATGGAAGTAATAGGAAGAGTGAGGGAGGAGCTGGAGAAGGACCAGAATATGAGGTCCAGGAACTAGATGCTAAGCAAACAACACTTCCACACGTTGACCATTCTCTAGATAACAACCTGTTAATCCAAGAGATGAGGGCCCAGATGGATGCGCTCAAACAAGAAAATGAGCAGATTAGGTAGGACTATTGCCGCTTGGAAAGAGACCGCGGTCGGGAACGAACACCAACATCTTTCCAGACAACTGTCTAGGAAAGAACTAGATATCGTTCCCAACATGAGATGTCTCACAATCATCAATATCGTGAGACATCCCATGTTCCTTAGCAAGAGCCAAATAAGAGAGGCAGAGACAGGGTCCGTATAGATGAGGTTCCCTTGTAAGTTATCCCGTTAGTTGGAGGTTCCAAAGTTCGTAAACATGCCTTTATTGATGGCATCATGGAGACCCCACTCCCCAGAGGATGGAAACCACTCAATATTGAAAGGTATGACGGCACAACTGATCTGAGGATCATATTGATGCCTTTGTTACGTAAATCGATTTAATAACCAATGATGATGCAGTTCTATGTCGAGTCTTTCCTGCCTATTTAAAAGGCACGACATTGAATTGCTACATTCGGTTACCGCTGAGATCAATCGATTGTTTTGACACTTTAATGGCCAAGTTTAGTGCTCAGTTTGCCACCAGTCGAGCTCATCGTTTGACCTCGGTAGCGCTGGTAAATCCGAGACAAGAAAAAAAATGAGTCTTTATGGAATTTCATGGATCACTTCAGCGAACTAGCAGCCCGCTTTAAAAATCTGAATCCGAACACCGCCCTTAATGCTTTATTAATGGGCCTTAAGTCTAACCTTTTTCTGATCATTTGGCTGGTAAACCACCCACAAATATAGACGAGTTACATGAACGGGCCACAGGGTATATTCAAATGGAGGAAGTTGCAAAGTTCAAAGCTAAAACTCGTGGGGATCACAGAGGATCTCAGATAGCAAGAGAAAAGGTGAAGCATAATAATGACAGACAAAAGGCTAAGGTGGTAGATCGGCCCCCATAAGGGCTGAAGTATGACTTTTACACCCTACTCAATGCCGGAAGAGCTCGGATCCTAGAAGAAATTTTCCATTTGGAGTTAATACAACTTCAAAAACCTATGCAAACTCCACCAGCTGCTGATAGGAGCAAACATTGGCAATATCACCACAATTATGGTCATACAACTGAAGAATGCTGGGCTTTAAGAGATAAGATTGAAAAGCTTATCCAAGCAAGGCATTTAACTAACTTTGTCCAGAGAAACAATGCTAGCCGACCACAATACTGAGGAAGAAAGGAGACAAAATGATAACAGTGAAGAAAACCGAGGTGCAAGGGGAGTCATTAATACCATAGCTGAAGGATTTGCAGGAGGTGGTCATACAAGTTCCGCCCGAAGGCGTCACCTAAAGCCCATTCGAACTATAAATTCAGTGTCAAAGAAACTGTCGAAGTCTAAATCTTCAACCCGATCACATTTACAAATGAAGAATTTAAAGGTGTTGATCCTAATCAAGATGACCCATGGTAATCACTATTGAGCTAGCCAATTTCACTGTTAAAAAGACTTTAATCGACTAGGGGAGCTCGACAGACATTCTATATTATTCAATTTTTAAGAAGTTAGACATACCTGAAAAAAAATCAAGCCGCATGACAACAAATTAGTGGGGTTCACCAGAGAGCAAGTTGACACATGGGGTTGGGTAGATCTATTAAACTACTTTTGGTAGCGATAAAAGACCTAAGACGATCACAGTCAGATACCTTATTGTCAATGTTGTCACTGCGTACAATATTCTCATTGGTTGCCCATCCTTGAACGAGCTGGGGGCAATAGTGTCTACTCCACATCTCACTATGAAATTCTCGACCACAACTTGGAAGATAGTTGAGATCAGAGCAGATCAGATGGTAGCTCGAAAGTGTTATGTGGAAAAGCTCAAAGTCCAAAAAGAAAAAGCAGTCGGTGATGACAAAACGGAGCAAGCAGTAACGAAGGAAGTGGAGTTTGTTAGTTCTGTAGAGATGGATCCCCAAGGCGAGATGCAAGAGCAAAGGCTCAAGCCTACTGAAGACGAGTAAAAGCTTCAAATAGGTAAACGACCAGAACAATGGACAAAACTCGGAATCCAACTAGATCTCATGATAAAGACCAAATCATACAGGTGTTAAAAGAAAATGTGGATCTTTTTTCTTGGACAGCGCATGCCTCGGACATGCCAGACATAGACCCTAATTTTCTATGTAATAGATTGTCCATATGTCTAGAAGGAAAACCTATAGCCCAAAGAAAAAGAAGTCTTCATGAAGAAAGAGAAAGGTGGTTGAGCAAGAAACAACAAAGTTGGTTTCTGCCAATTTTATTAGAGAAATCGAATACACAACTTGGCTGGCAAACGTAGTTCTCGTTAAAAAAGCTAATGGGAATGGAGAATGTGCACTGACTACACCGACTTGAACAAAGCCTTCTCGAAGGACGTTTATCCTTCCAAATACAGATCGGCTTGTTGACGAGGATTAATGCTCAGCTTGATGGACGCATATTTAGGATACAATCAGATGAGGATGCATCCCCCAAACGAGGACAAAACCGCCTTTATGACTGAAGGATCTAATTACTGTTACCGTGTGATGCCATTCAGTTTAAAGAATGCGGGGGCCACATATTAGAGGTTAATGGACAAAGTTTTCGAAAAGTAGATTTGTAAGAACATTGAAGTTTATGTGGATGACATGGTCATAAAATCTGATAACCCACGCTGGGTGACTTGAAGGGAATATTCTCAAAAATCTGAAAACATAATATGAGATTGAATCCCGAGAAATGTACTTTCAGGGTCTGAGGTAGAAAATTTCTAGGATTCCAACTAACCCATAGAGATATCGAAGCCACTCCGGATAAGTGTCAGGCAATTATAGACATGAGATGTCCGCAAAATGTTAAAGAAGTTTAAAGGTTAGCTGGAAGACTTGCTTCTTTATCTTTGTTTCTTCCAAGGTCAACCGAAAAAGCAAGGCCTTTCTTCAAACTGCTGAAAAAGCCACAACAATTCAAATGGGATAAAAAATGGGAAGTAACCTTCTTAGATTTCAAAACCTTTTTGTCAGCACCACCAATTCGAACTCGACCACAAATCGGGAAACAATTACTTCTCTACTTGTCAGTTATCGAGTATGCCATCAGCGCGGTAATTGTTCAAGAGTTTGAAAAACAACAGGTCCCGGTACACTTCATCAGCCAAGTACTTCATGATGTAGAAAACAGATACCAAGGCATTGAGAAATTGGTTTTAGCGCCTGTGACCGCGACTAGGAGATTAAGACCTTATTTCCAAAGCCACCAAGTGATCGTCAAAACCGACCATCCAATACAGTAGGTCTTGAGGAAACCAGAACTAGCAGGACGAATGATAACATGGTCTGTGGAGTTATCAGAGTTTGGTTTGAGATACGAATCAAGAGGACCCATGAAAGCACAACGTCTTTCTGAATTCATAGTTGAATTAAAACCAATGCCGAGCACTGATGAAGCAAGATGGAGCTTATACGTTGATGGGTCATCCAATGTAAAAGGGAGTGGAGTTGGAGTTATCTTGAAAGGACCTGGAGAACTCATTCTTGAGCAGTCCTTGAGGTTTGACATTAAAACTTCAAACAACCAAGCAGAGTATGAAGCTTTGATTGTCAGGTTGAAGTTGGCTAAAGAATTTGGAGCTCGATTAGTTAAATGCAAAAGTGATTCACATCTAGTCACTGGGCAGATTATGGGAACTTATCAGACTAAGGATCCCCAGTTGATGATATATTTTCATAAAGTGCTACGAATAATTGAAGGCTTTGACAAATTCATCATTGAACACATACCTCAACAGGATAATTCTCGAGATGATCTGTTATCAAAATTAGCAAGTACTAAGAAGCTAGGTCAACATAAAACAGTTATTCAAGAAACCGTGACAAAGCCAAGTTTACAACTTGAAGAGGTGTTGGTAAATCAACATGTAAACCAAGAGTGGATGACTCCAATATGGAATTATTTGAGCTCGGATATTCTATCTGAAGATGAAAATGAAGCTAGGAGAATCAGACTCAAAGCCAGTTATCATGTGATAGATGATGGAGAGCTTTGCAGAAGAGGTTTTTCAGTTCCCTTGATGAAATGTTTGAACAGAGAAAAAGATAATTATGTGATGGATGAGGTGCATAGGGGGGTTTGCGGAATGCACTCTGGAGGAAGATCTATAGCCGCCCGAGTTATTTGAGCAGGATATTACTGGCGTACTATCAAAGCTGACTGTGACAAGTGGACAAAAAAGTGTGATCAATGTCAGAGATTCGGGAACTTATCTCATTATCCCCAGATGAACTACATAACATCTTATCTCCATGGCCATTTACCATGTGGGGAATGGGCATCCTTGGACCATTTCTGATGGCGAAGGGACAAGTTTCTTCTGGTCGGGATAGATTATTTTAATAAGTGGATTGAGGCTGAACCTTTGGCCAAAATTACAGTGCAGAAAGTTCAAAAGTTTGTATGGAAAGACATCATTTGTAGACATGGGCTCCCTTTTTCCATAGTTACATACAATGGAAGGTAGTTTGTCGACTGAGTTCTCAAAGAGTTCTATGAAGGCCTATGTGTTAAGCATTTCATTACATCTGTTGAGCACCCTCAAACTAACCGACAAGTTGAAGTCGCCAATAAGGTCATACTCGGGGAATTAAAGAAACGCCCGGGACAAGCTAAAGGAGCATGGGCTGAGGAACTTTCCGAGTATCCTATGGGCCTATCATTGCACACCACAGTCTACTACCAAGGAGACTCATTTTCGACTTACATATGGAATAAATGTTGTGATTCCAGTGGAGGTTGGAGAGCCTTCATTGAGGTGCATGCGGTTTAGTCAAGCCCAGAACGAAGAAAGTTTGCAGGTGATCATGGACTTGGTAGAAGAAATACGAGAAGAAGCTTGAATTAGAGAGGAAACTTGTAAGCAAAGGGTAGCCCCGGCATAAAACTCCAAGCTGAAACCCAGAAGCTTCATAGTCGGAGATCTAGTGCTGAGGAAGCAGGGCGAGTCCAGGAAAGATTCTGTTGATGGAAAGTTGGCTGCAAATTGGGGAGGCTCATTCCGAGTTATTGAAACGCTCGGAAATGGCGCCTATAGGTTAGAAGAACTATCAGGTAGGCGATTCCGAGGACATGGAATGCTTCTCACTTGAAATTTTATTTTGGTTAAAGCAAATATGGCATGTGTGTACTCTTTTTTCCTACCTGGGCATTTTTATCCCACAAAAAAATAAGGGTTTTTCGTCAAGGAGGTTTTAACGAGGCACACCTTAATGAATAAAGCAATAAAGCTATTTATTTCAGACTTTCCTGCTCTTACCTTTATATTCTAATTATTTCTATATGATTTTTTACCTATACGATTATAATAAATTGTGCGAACGTTATGACCAAAGTCATATTTTAAACCCTTATGGCCAAGTTACTCTTGGTTAAAAGGTACTTAAACCTTAAAGACTAGTTACTCTTGAATAACAGGTATTTAAACCCTTAAGGTCGAGTTCCTCTCGGATAAAAAGGTTTTTAAACCCTTAAGGCCGAGTTACTCTTGGTTAAATGGTATTTAAACCCTTAAGGCCGAGTTACTCTCGGATAAAAGGTATTTAAACCCTTAAGGCCGAGTTACTCTAGGGTAAAAGGTATTTCAACCCTTAAGGCCGAGTTACTTAAACCCTTAAATCAAGTAACTCTCGGATAACAAGTGCTTAAACCTTTAAAGCCGACAAATGGTATTTTAACCCTTAAAATCCAAGCTTGAATAATGAGTATTTGAATCTACAAAGCAAGTTATTCTCAGATAAAGTCTTCAGGGAATTAAGAGGGAGAAAAAACATTTCATTAATCCTAAAAAGGCCTATTCGACGATTACAACTTCACAAAAATAAAAGAAGATATACAAAGAGGTGGGAAGAAACAAAGCTATTCAACATTGTGTTGATTAGCCGACGTCAGAGTGCTTCCTCGACCGACTTGGTCGACTTCATCATCACTAAGTTCATTTTCATTAACCAGCATTCCATCCTTGACATCTTTGTTGATATCATACTGAGTAGTATCAATATAGGGGATGAAAGTGGTTGTTTGACGAACAGCCTCCTCAAAACCCTTCATCTGAGTCGCACAGATCTCATCTTCAACTTCTTCCAAGTCCTTCTTGGTCTGCAGCAACTCAACCTTGCATGTCAGCAATTCGGCCTTGTAAGCTTTCTTCTTCTCTCTCTTCTTTGATCATAGCCTCTTTCTCTTTGTCAAGATTACTCGAAAGATCGCTTATGGTGCCCCGAGCCTTCTCAACCTCTGAATCAAGAGTCCTATTTTCTTCGGATAACGTTGTGGGTTTGGCCTCCAAATTCTCTTCGGATTTGTTTAGATCGGAAACTTTGGAAGATAAAAGCTCTTTCTCTTCGGTCATTTGAGCTAAGTTTTCGGAGGTTTTTCCAAGTTGCTCCCTCAGTCGGGTAAGGTCAGCAAACTTAGCTTCTTTCTTTTGGATCTCTTGGTGCCATTCTTCTAATTCTTTAGCCCAGAATTGCCCCATAGCAATATTTCAAAGAGAGTAGATGGACATAGCTTCCATGCAAGCCATGGGGCCTTGCTTTTTCATAAGTCTCACCTCGGCAGACTTCAGAAAATCAGATGAAACTGAAAAAGGATTTAAATCATCTCCCCAAAGAGACGGAGTGCCGGGTTTTGCAGCTCGGTTAAACCATTTAGAAGAAGCAGGCGTCTGAGGAGGAAGACCAGTTTTCTTCTCGGAAAAGTCCACATAAGAAGGAACTTCAATCATAGGACGCTTAGAAGCTTTATGAGTACTTTCATCATGAACTTCACTCCTTCCTCTCTTCGTTCTGCTAGAAGAAGGTCCCAATTTTAGAGTCGGGGTCAAAGTGCTGGTTGGATGCCCTTTTATTTCTCATGGACCTCAGGGGCACTAGAAGAAGCTGCTGCATCCTTCTTGGCTTTGATCTTCCGCCAGCTGAACTTTCCCATAATCTCTGAAGATACCAGAAGACATGTTAATTTGATACACAAGTAATGAAAAGCAAGTATAGAATCCAAGTTATGGTCGACTTACGAGTCCATTCTTTATCTGGCGGAAACTTTTTAGGAACTTTCAAAATTTTCAAAAACCTACAGATCTCCATAACACCAACCCGCAGTTTTGATAGGATGACTAGTCTAATCTAATAAAGGGAAAATTTGGGCCTATTTTTGACAACAAAGAAAAGGTTGGCATGACCCTCGCCTGGCCGAACTTTGAAAAAATCTCCTTTAAAGTGTTTATAAGAAGAAGTAAAAGGGCTTATCAGTCCCTTCTTGTTAAGACTGCTGAGGGAAATCCAGCCGATCTTCTCTCTGAATCGGATCATATAAAAGTAAAGGAAGATGGAAGCGGAAGTTGGTATGTAAGCCTTTACATAATATTTGGAAAGTCCTCAACTGAGCCCAACTAATAGGGTGAAATTGTGTGGGAGCAAGGTTTAGGGCATTTAGAACATCATACTCAAACTAAGAAAAAGGAACTTTCGTTCCAAGATCAAGAAACCTAATTTTATATACATAGGTGAAATCCTCTTGGTTTTGCTGTTTAGACATAAACACATGTTCGGTTTCCGAACATGAGTAGACTATACATTCATCTCCTGTCCTACCATTTTTAGTAAGACAAATCCTCTCTTAATTCGACAATAGATTTGGGAGAATGATACTTTGTGAAAAAAGTCCCAACCTCGCCTCTTACCCACTCGAAACCCGGAATAGTGATGTCTAGAGCAGGGTCCTTCTTGACCCTAGTAACTTTCTCATGGCGTTTTGCAGTTGGAGGAAGAGTATTAGTGGACTCTTCCTCATCCTGTACATTGGCTTGCTCATTCTCCAAATGAGCATGAATCTCCTCAAAAGGGACATCTAGTTCCCTGGAGAATGAAGAATCTGACAGAGAATCCTCTCCAATTGCCTCAACTTCATGAGAAATGAGAGTAATGGAGGAAGAAAAATCTCTAGATTCAGAAGCCATAGATAAAAAATAAATTGGGGTGAATTAGGAGAAAAAAGGTGGTACCTATGGTTAAAGAAAATGGAAGATTCGGGAAAGCACAGAAGGCGAAGAAGGAGTGTAACACCCATTCCCGAGTGCCACATTCCCAAACGATTTTAAGGCCGAAAAATAATATTAATGTGGAAAATACGGATTTTATTTTTTTCTTCTTCTTCTTTCATATTGATGCAATGAGATTTGTAAAGTAAGTAATAACAAATACACTTGGATTCACCATGCATTTCTAGGAATCATTTAGAAGTAAAGTGCAGAAATAGAGACAATACTGAATACAAACATTTTTTTTTTATCAAACAATAGGAGGCTCGTTAAAACCTCATGGTGCAAAACCCTCCTTAGGGAAAAAACACCAGTAAGGAAAAAGAGTACTCCTATTGGCTATCTTATTAATAAAACAAAAAAATACAAGGAAAAATGGGGGGGGGGGGCACAAACCAAACCCATGAAAGAGTTATTTGTAGCGATAAGAAGGTAAACTATTCGTATTTCTAAAGAAATCATCCTTAAGAGCATTAGGAAGAGCGTCCATCCAAACGAAATCTTGAACATTCAAACCAAAAGAGGCAAGCTTATCAGCACAAGCATTGCCTTCCCGGTAAATATGAGAAGAAATAAATCTCATACTCTTAGTAAACTCCATGCAATTGATCCATCTATTCTGAAGTCTCCAAGGAACCATCTCCACATCCAAGAAGGTAGCAAT
This sequence comes from Ammopiptanthus mongolicus, assembly GCA_039655645.1. Taxonomy (NCBI): domain Eukaryota; kingdom Viridiplantae; phylum Streptophyta; class Magnoliopsida; order Fabales; family Fabaceae; genus Ammopiptanthus; species Ammopiptanthus mongolicus. The sequence goes on from CM077350.1 coordinate 22,539,841, forward strand.
AGCAAGAGCAGAATCACACTCAATCCATAAAGTGAACCAACCTCACATGAAGGCTTGCTCAATAGCAATAATGACTCCAATGAGTTCGGCATTGAAGGCTTTGGTGTTTCCCAAGTTCTGAGCAAAGCAGCCCATGAAAGCAGACTTAGAGTCTCTAAAAATACCAACACAAGCAGCCAAACCCGGGCATCCAAGAGCTGCACCATCTGTATTACATTTAACCATGCTACATAGGGGAGGCTTCCAAACAATTTCTTTGATCACAGGAGCAGATGAAGGGTGAATATTGACCTTGAAGTTCTTGAGAATAACAAGTTCTTCAATGGAATTACACATACTGCCTTTAGTGAGAGTACCTGAAAGATAGACCTGTGCATTAATCTGGGCGATTGCTCTACAAATAGTAAAACTCTTATTGTCAAACCGAAGACGATTCTTGCTACACCAAATGGACCAGATGAGATGAATGATGCCTGACATGATCACATCTAAAGCCTGAATACTCCAATTTATGTGGCAAATTTGGAGGAGACCAGCGAATGAAGAATTATCCAAATGCAGACCAAATTAGCTGCTTAAGCATCTCCAAAGTTGCTGAGCATAAGAGCACTGCAGAAAAAGATGCAGGGAAGATTCTTCAAACTTATCACGTAAGCTACATCTCGAGGCCACAATGCAACCTTTGTTTCTAAGTTTCTCATCTGTGGGCATCTTGTGATGCATCAATCTTCAAAATAAAAAGGAACGGGATGGAGGAATGCTAGTTCTCCAAATCAGCTTAGACCATGGGACAGCAGAGCCATCAGAAACATGAAATAAATAAGCCTCTTTGAATGTCAAATTGCCTGAAGCAGAGGAACTCCATCTCAACCTGTCCTCACATAGGTCCAAGCCTAACTGAAAATAAGTACATAAGTAAGTACTAGGAGCCACAGCTCCGCCAAAGGTACAACTGACAATTGGACACAGCCTGGCCAAAACAAAACAAAATAAGGAGTCCCCCTCTGGACTCAAGGTAGGCGTTGAGCTGAGTCGTCGTCGCGCCCATCTTCTCAAGCAGAAACAACAATACAAGCAGAGAAGAAATACAGATATGGGTGAGATTCCTAATCATCAACACAGGAAAATAGTAGAAGTAAAAACGGGACAACACACCAGGTAAAAACATACCCAACATGCATACCATAAATCTCAATATATGATGTTAATCAATTAGCAGCATAAGACATCTTTGAAAATAGAATAGTGATGTACAACAAGTAAATGTAATCATCAACAGCCATGCAATGCAATGCGATGTACATGACTCAATGCCATATGCCACAAGGGTAATACTCTGACCCCTACTCCATTAGCTAACGAAACATCGGAGAGAGTGAATGGGAGGACATGTTTCGTCTGTGCCAGCCTTGGGCAAGATGCTACAACGATTGTAACGTGAACGTATCTGGCTTTACGGAAATACTCTACACCAAACATGAAAATTACGGCATCTAGTCAAAGATGTCACAGCAGTGCACGCAATACCACGACACAGAAGAATCACCAACTGGTCACTTATGGAATCTCCAACCCTGACATCCTCAAGACCATTTAAGATAGTCACCGTAAGATTCGCACCCGCATCAAGGTGTAAGCTCAATCTCCTAGGCTCAAGGCCTTACAAACTCATGCACTGAAATGCCAATGCTTACACAAATCAGATGTGATAAAGTAATGTCTGGCCACCGGATGAACCTCAAGGTTCACTAAGGTTCTCTTACTTAGGAACTATACGCATCTTTGTATTATAAAACTTTTATCCACCCGATAAATCTCGTGATCCCTCCGGGATTGAGTCATCAAAAGACTGAAACAAATGAACGACTTTCTTGGATCCGAGTCACCAGTTCATTATAGAACTACTGTTTCAAAACCCAAAACGTTTCATGTTTGTGTTTGTGTCTTATGAATTACATCTTACGTCCTAAGTGTTATGAAGAAGGGTTGAGAATCCTCTTAGATAAGTCTTTGATCCTTTGTAAGATATTAATTCCTTGAGTTCCAAGTAATGAAATAAGTATTGATTCACTTAAGTCTTATGAAGGAATTGATGAACTAAATCATCAATGGTATAGTGTATGGTTTTGTTCCACCGTATACTATACTTAAATATCTCTTTTCTTTTGCTCTAAGTTAATTACTAAACTTAGGTTTTCATGCGTAAAACTTTACGATTTGAGTTGAAAACTATCGATTTAAGACTTTTTAAACCAAAACATTTCTAATTGAAAACTCATTTTTTTTTAAAGGAACTTAGTTAATTGCTTGAAGTAAAGTACCTTAACTAATCTGAAAAGTGTTTTTCCTTATTAACTTAGTTTAAAACTGTGATCTAAGTTAACGTAAAAGAAATGGAATTTCATTTTATTTTAAAACACTTATTTAATTGGTTAAGTATGCCTAAATTAAAACATATTTCCCCTTAGTTAAAAACACTTTAAGGCTGAAACATTAATTATTTCTTTGGATCAAAATCACTTCTTGTTTGTTTTTGAAATACAAGTTACTAAAACACTTATTAGCTTTCAAAAAGATTGAAGTTCAAGAACAAACTCATCTTATTCCTTTTGTAACCATTAAGGCCAAATGCTATACCATGTTGAATGTGAAGATTTTGCTTCACTAACTTGTCAAGTAATATAGCTCAAAATGATCACAATATTATGGTGAACAATAATCATACATCATTCAACCATGAACAAGCATAAAAATCCTTACTTGATCTAGAAATCAAAGTATGGTTTTCAACATACATGAAAACATTTTCCCATCCAAGCATACATCATCGTAAACATATACTAAGCATAGAAACATTATTACAACCACGTTCTCAAAGAGAACTTCACCAATAGAGTAGTGAACCCAAGCTAGGGTTTCACCCAAACAAAGCATAAACAACTATTTTCATCTTCCACCCATTTTGGCGAGATGAGGTTCACTCCTTATACCTTTAGTGAAGAGGTTTAAGTGAAAAGAAACTCCAAGCTCCTTAAAAGAAAGGATGGCCGAACCCTATAGGAGAGAAAATGTGAGATCTTGAACATGTTTTCATAAAAATGAAGAACTAGAAGATGAATACTCAAGTTAATAAGTAAGGAAATGAAGAGAAAAAGGATTTAGAAGCTCACCAACTCAAGAACAACTTCAAGGTTAGCTTGATGTTCTTGGTGCTCAAGAACACACTTCACCAAAACAAGAAATTTCTTTCACCAAGGTTGATCCTTAGATCAAGACAAGATGAAGTATGGTTTGAGAATTGAAGAAAGAAGTTTGGTTGATGATTCTGAGGTGATGGCTGAATGGATGAGTGAAGAGAGAGAAAAGAGAATTTTGAAGTTTTGAGAGAAAAGACGTGTTAGATCTTTGGAAGAAGTAAAATGAAGTTGGATATGTGTTTGTGGAGCTTGATGGCCGAATGGCCTTTAGCTTTATGACCAAAAACTTGGTTAGTGTGTGATGGAAATTTTTGTAAGAAAATGAAGGGCCAAGATCTAATGGAATTACATAGGTGTTGCTTCCATAACAACAGTTGTAGAGATTAACCAAATGTAGCTGGTTTAGCATTTTCGATAAAGGAAAAGTTGACAAAGGTGAAAGTTGTTATTAATTGACAAAAGGATGATGGTCCATACTCTAATTTATTACAGAGAGTTACGGTTAGATTTTAGGTCAAAAAATTTAGACGAAAACCGGTTTCCGTTTTCACTGACAGTAAAATTTTAATGAAAGGAAAACCTAATTTTGACTCGTGAATAAAATAGTTAGGTTTTATATCGATTTCCCAACAACATTGATTATTTTGAAAATTTTCAAAATAAATAAGCTATTATACTTTATTCTGGCGAAAATCCTAAATCGGGAAATCGACGGAGTCGAGATCGGACGTGCAGAGACAAAATCGGACACCGGACAAGGGACACATGTCACTTGAGTGCGGTGTGCCAGAGGGTGAGTCACCACCATGACTCACCACAATTCATGATTGTTTTCCTAAAATATCTAAGATATTTATGGTAGTAAAGATCATTTTGCCCTTAGCCTTTTGTGAAATACCATTTTGGTCCCTATGTGATTTTACTCTTTTGTCCCTAAGAATTAATGGAATCACACCTTTGCCCTTATGACTCACCATTGTCATGATGGCTTCCTTGAAAATATCTAAGATATTTATGGCAATAAAGACCATTTCACCCCTAAGAACTAATGGAATCTCATCTTTGTCCTATGACTCACCATTTGTCATGATGGCTTCCTAGAAAATATCTAAGATTCCTTGCGAAATGACCAAATACCCTTGGACTTCTTTATGCATTCCATTCGTGTCCAACTAGTGTTTTGATAGCTATAGTTTATCAGTGAGTGAATCAAAACAACATAACAGGCTCAAAACAATATCTTATGATCATGAAGCTCATAATTGAAATTCAAATATGAATTTCCAATTATTAAATATCTTTATGATTACTATTAATCAGGTTGTGTTCGTAGTTAAGTTATTAATACAAATAGTTAAAAGACAGCTATAGGAATTTTGGGATGTTACAACACTACCCTCCAAAAAGAAATTTCGTGCTCGAAATTTACCTTAGAAGAGATGCGGAAACTGTTCCCTCATCCTATCTTCCAACTCCCAGGTGGCATCACCTGAAGTCTCGTTCCAGATAACCTTGACCAAGGATATCTCCTTCCCTCGAAGTTGCTTTACTCTTCTGTCTTCAATCTTGACAGGCAGTGTTTCATAGGTCAAGTTATCCTTAAGCTGTACTGAATGAGGCTTTATGACATGACTAGGATCCGGAATATATTTTCGCAATTACGAAACATGAAAAACATTATGAAGGTTGGATAGAAAAGGTAGTAAAGCTATTTGGTTAGCAACTGGACCTATCCGACGAAGAATTTGATAAGGTCCGATGAATTTTGAAGTGAGTTTTATGGACTTAAGGACCCTGCCAACCTCAGTCATTGGAGTGACTCCCAAAAACACATGATCACCTTCTTCGAACTTAAGGGGCATATGTCTTTTATCCGCATAGCTTTTTTGTCGGTTCTGAGTTGTCCTCATTTTTTCTTAAATCGGTTTCACCTTCTCAGTTGTTTGTTGCACTAGTTCAGGTCCTAACGAAGCAGTTTCTCCGTCTTGATACCAACATAAAGGTGTTCTACACCGTCGTCCTATAAAGCTTCATAGGGTGCCATCCTTATACTTGAATGATAACTGTTATTATAGGTGAACTCAATCAATGGTAGAAAACTCTCCCAGCTTCCGGCATGTTCCAACACACACGCCCTCAACAGATCCTCTAAAGATTGAATCGTCGACCTTTCTGATTGTCCGTCTGTTTGAGGATGATAGGCCGAACTCAGCCGTAACTTCATTTCTAAGGCTTCATGTAAACTCTGCCAAAACCGCGAAGTAAAACGTGGTTCTCTATCTGATATGATGCTTGAAGGTACCCCATGTAGTCTCACAATCTCACTGATATAAATCTGAATCAGTTTCTCCATGGAATACTTGATATTGATAGGTAGATAGTGAGCTGACTTTGTAAGCCTATCAACTATTACCCAAATGGAATCACACCCCTTTGGTGTCCTTGGCAAACAGGTCACAAAATCCATCACTATGCCGTCCCATTTCCACTCTAGGATATCCAATAGAAGTAACATTCCCGCTAACCTTTGATGTTCAACCTTTGCTTTTTGACACACCAAGATAGAAGCCACATAGTCAGCCACATCTCTTTTCATGCCTTGCCACCAAAACAATCGCTTCAGGTCTTGGTACATTTTGGTTGGTCCTGGATGCGTACTCAACTTGCTACTATGAGCTTCATCTAGACTTATCTCCGGGTTGTTTGGCACACAAACCCATTCTCCCCGTCTCAGAATTCCATCTGCTCATTCCTTGTACTCAGACGTCATCCCTTTCTTCAGATTCCCTCGCTCTTTCTTTAGATATTGATCATACACTTGTTTCTCCCACTTAAGAACTGCTTCTGCTTTTGACAGATCTACAACAATTCCTTCCTTTGAAATCGCGTGACCCAAAAACTGCATTTCATCGAGCCAAAACTCACACTTGGATAGCTTCGCGTACAACCGTTTTTCCTTCAGAGCCCGAAGAACGACACTGATATGTTTAGTGTGTTCCTCCTAATCTCGAGAATCGATGAGTATGTCGTCTATGAAGACAACGACAAACTTATCTAGGTAGGGACGAAAGATCCTATTCATATAATCCATGAATATGGCTGGAGCATTCGTGAGTACCCATAGTGTGTTCGAAAAGTTGTCTTTGGTATATCCTCCGCCTTGACGCGAATCTGGTGATAACCTGATCACAGATCGATCTTGGAGAAAACTGTCGCTCCCTTCAACTGATCCATCAAGTCATCTATCCTCGGAAGAGGATACTTGTTCTTAATGGTAACCTTGTTCAACTGGCGATATCCACACATAAGCGAGAAGTTCCATCCTTCTTTTTCACTATCAGTATAGGAGCTCCCCATGGCGACACACTGGGTCTAACAAATTGTTCCCCAATAAATCCTCCAATTTTTCCTTCAAGGTTTCCAACTCTGCAGGTGCCATATGATACTGTGCCATAGACCGGGTCTTGTTCCTGGTATAAGATCAATCGAAAAATCGATGTCCCAAACTGGCACTAAACTTGGTACATCTTCAGGAAAGACTTCCGGAAACTCGTTCATGACAGGCACATACTCTAAGACTAGCTCGCTCTTGACCTCCAAAGAAGATAGCAACATGTATCCTTAAGCTCCTTCTCTCAAGGAAGCGTTTATTTGGTTGGCAGTCAAAAATCCAGAATTCTTCAAACTACGAAATATTAAGGTTTTGTTTGCACAGTCTAACAGGATATGGTTAGAAGATAACCAATCAATCCCTATGATTACATCCATTTTCGAAAGAGGCAAACCAATCAAATCAATCAAAAACGTTCTATCTTCTACAGAAATAGATCAATTCAAACAAACTTAAGCAGTTATAACAGGCTTTGCAGTAGGTGTAGAAATCACTAAAACAAAAGGTAAAGACGACACAGACAATCCCAAAAGGTTCACACAGTCATAAGCAATAAAGGAATGTGTTGCACCTGAATCAAACAGTACAGTTAAGGTTTTACCTTCCATGATGCACTGACCTTGGATCAAGTCTTCATTCTGAGAAGCCTCAGCACCACTCATAGTATAAACTCTGCCCCTTGCCTTAGGCGTCGCTGCTTGCACATTGTTGACAGAATGTTCAACTTTTGGTTGCACACAGTCGTGTGAAATATGCCCCGGTTTCCCACACGTGCAGCATATTATCCCCTTGATTGAGCATTCTTTTGTGGCATGATTCTTCCCACACTTCATGCACTTGATTGGGGCGTTTCCAGACTGATTGAAACCCCTACTGCTTCCTCCTACAGAATGTTGTTGTTGATCTTGCTGCTTTGAATATGGTTCCCATCGAGATTTGTTGTCACGACCATTGTTGCCTCTTTGGAACCTAGTCGGTCCAAAGTGACGTCGCCTTCCTTCATGAGTCTTCATCAGATCTTCGATTAGGAAGCACTCGTCCATCAAAACTGAGAACTCTAAGATCTTGAGAGGTAGCACCGCTCCTTGAATCTCGTTCCTTAAACCTTCTTCGAACTTTGTGCACCTCCACTCCTCATCGGGATGAAAATGGAAATACCTCTAAGACTTCAACTGGGACTCAAAACGATCAGCATATTCTTCGACAGACATTCCTCCTTGACGTAGCTGTAGAAACTCCAATTTCTTTCAACGCATCTTGCACTCGTCGAAAAACACTCGTTGAAAAACTAGTTCTGAAGGACTCTTCAAGCAACACCTACAAGAGAGCAAAAGTACCACTATTCTGTCCAATATCATTCCTTTTCAGAAACAATAATGTAGAGAATAACAAACAATTGTTGTTTCCAGAAACACAACACAAAGAACAAACAACAGAAAACGATAGACCGAAGTTGTCATCCTTTCCAACATTGTTTCCTCTCGGAAACAATAACACATTAAACAATTAGAGAAAACACAACACAAACAAGACAGACCATAACCTACAAACCCCAAAAGACTCGGCCAGCTCTAATACCAAGTAATGTAACATCCATTCCCAAGTGCCACATTCTCGAACGATTTTAAGGCCGAAAAATAATATTAATACGGAAAATACGGGCTTTTTTTTCTTTGCTTTCGCACTGATGCAATGAGATTTATAAAGTAACTAATAATAAATAAACTTCGATTCACCATGCATTTATAGGAATCGTTCAGAAGTAAAGTGTAGAAATAGAGACAATACTAAATACAGACATAGGTCCAAGCCTAACTAAAAATAAGTACATAAGTAAGTACTAGGAGTCACAGCTCCTGAAAAGGTACAACTGACAATTGGACACAGCCTGGCGAAAACAAAACAACATAAGGAGTCCCCCCTCTGAACTCAAGGTAGGTGTTGAGTTGAGTCGTAGTCGCGCCCATCTTCTCAAGTAGAAACAACAATACAAGCAGAGAAGAGATACAGTTATGGGTGAGATTCCCAATCATCAACACAGCAAAATAGAAGAAGTAAAAACCGGATGACACGCCAAGTAACAACATGCCCAACATGCATATCATAAATCTCAATATATCATGTTAATCAATTAGCAGCATAAGACATCTTTGAAAACAGAATAGTGATGTTTAACAAGTAAATGTAATCATCAACAACCATGCAATGCAATGCAATGTACATGACTCAATGCCATATGCCACAAAGGCAAAACTCTAACCCCTACTCCATGGAGCTAACAAAACGTCGAAGAGAGTGAATGGGAGGACATGTTCCGTCTGCGCCAGCCTTGGGCAAGATGCTACAACGAATGTACCGTGCACGTATCTGAATTTACGAAAACACTCTACACCAAACATTAAAAGCACGACATCTAGTCAAATGTCACAACAGTGCACGGAATACCATGACACAGAAGAATCACCAACTGGTCACTTATGGAATTTCCAACCCTGACATCCTCAAGAACATTTAAGATCGTCACCATAAGATTCGCACCCACATCAAGGTGTAAGCTCAATCTCCTAGGCTCAAGTCCTTATGAACTCATGCAAAGAAATGCCAATGCTTACACAAAGCAGATGCGATAAAGTAATGTCTGTCCACCGGATAAACCTCAAGGTTCACTAAGATTCTCTTCCTTAGGAACTATACGCGTCTTGTATTATAAAATTTTATCCATCGGATAAATCTTGTAAACAAATGAATGACTTTCTTGGATCTGAGTCACCGGTCCGTCATCGAACTACTGTTTCAAAACCCAAAACATTTCATGTTTGTGTTTGTGTCTTATAAATTACATCTCAAGTCCTAAATGTTATGAAGAAAGGTTGAGAATCCTCTTAGACAAGTCTTTGATCCTTTCTAAGATATTAATTCCTTGAGTTCCATGTAATGAAATAAACATTGATTCAATTCACTTAAGTCTTATGAAGGAATTGATGAACTAAATCATCAATGGTCTAGTGCATGGTCTTGTTCCACCATATACTATACTTTTCTTTTGCTGAACTAAATCATCATTGATGAACTAAATCTCTTTTCTTTTGCTCTAAGTTATTTACTTTTTTTTTTTTTAACAAACAATAGGAGCCTCGTTAAAACCTCACGGTGCAAAACCCTTCTTAGGGAAAAAACACTAGTAAGGAAAAAGAGTACTCCTATTGGCTATCTTATTAATAAAACAAAAAAAATACAAGGAAAAATGGGGGGCATAAACCAATCCCATGAAAGCGTTATTTGAAGTGATAAGAAGGTAAACTATTCCTATTTCTAAAGAAATCATCCTTAAGAGCATCAGGAAGAGCGTCCATCCAAACGAAATCTTGAATATTCATACCAAAAGCGGCAAGCTTATCAGCACAAGCATTGCCTTCCCGATAAATATGAGAAGAAATAAATCTCATACGCTTAGTAAACTCCATGCAATTGATCCATCTATTCCGAAGTCTCCAAGGAACCATCTCAACATCCGAGAAGGCAGCAATAGCAAGAGCAGAATCACACTCAATCCATAGAGTGAACCAACCTCACATGAAGGCTTGCTCAATAGCAATCATGACTCCAATGAGTTCAGTATTGAAGGCTTTGGTGTTTCCCAAGTTCTGAGCAAAGCAGCCCATGAAAGCAGACTTAGAGTCTCTAAAAATACCACCACAAGCAGCCAAACCTGGGCATCCAAGAGCTGCACCATTTGTATTACATTTCACCATGCTACATAGGGGAGGCTTCCAAACAATTTCTTTGATCACAGGAGCAGATGAAGGGTGAATATTGACCTTGAAGTTCTTGAGTATAACTATTTCTTCAATGGAATTACACATACTGCCTTTACTGAGAGTACCTGAAAGATAGACCTGTGCATTAATCTGGGAGATTGCTCTACAGATAGTAAAACTCTTATTGTCAAACCGAAGACGATTCCTGCTACACCAAATGGACTAGATGACATGAATGATGCCTGACATGATCACATCTAAAGCACGAATACTCCAATTTCTGTGGCAAATTTGGAGGAGACCAGCGAATGAAGAATTATCCAAATGCAGACCAAATTGGTTGCTTAACCATCTCCAAAGCTGCTAAGCATAAGAGCACTGCAGAAAAAGATGCAGGGAAGATTCTTCAAACTTACCACATAAGCTACATCTCGAGACCACAATGCAACCTTTGTTTCTGAGATTCTCATCTGTGGGCATCTTGTGATGCATCAATCTCCAAAATAAAAAGGAACGGGATGGAGGAATGCTAGCTTTCCAAATCAGCTTAGACCAAGGGACAGCAGGGCCATCAGAAACTTGAAATAAATAAGCCTCTTTGAATGTCAAATTGCCTGAAGCAGAGGAACTCCATCTCAACCTGTCCTCACATTGGACAATAGGGATAACCATTGCACTAATTTCATCTCGCATGGCTGGGAAAGAATCATTAAAATTTGCTGGAAGGTTCCATTTACCATGAGCAATATAAGTAGCAACCTTGCAATCTAAGGAAGGTATTAAGTCAGGAGGCACATCTTGCAAATCAAAATTAGTAGATAACCATCTATCCTTCCAAAATCGAATTTTCTGACCATCACCTAGCTACCATATCACATGATCTGTAGCAGTAGAAATAACAGCCTTGATACCACACCAGATAGAAGAGCTGATATGATGACTAATCATGCCATGTTTAGAAAAAAACTCGGGCTTGCAATAGAGAAGCCCACTATATGTCAGATTGGAGAAGAGTCCAAGCCAACTTAAGCATTCCTGCGTTGTTAATACTCCTTAGGTTTCTCAGATTCAAGCCACCTTCCACAAAAGGAGCACAAACCTTTTGCCAAGCCACTGTAACCACTTTCTGTGTGTGAACATTACCAGCCCAAATGAAATTTCTAATCCACTTGTTTAGTAATTTGAGCAGGGAAGCTGGCCAAGTATAAATTCTGAAACTATAAATGAGCATACCATGAAGCACAGATTGGACCAGTTGAACTGTGCCCATAATTGACAGCAGGTGCCCTTTCCAAGAAGAGATCTTGCATTTAATTCGATCAGCAATAGGCACAGGATGAATTTTCCTTGGCTTACCCTTGAATAGAGGAACCCCTAAATAAGAGAAAGGGAAGCTACCAGCAGAGAAACCAAGCAGATTTTTAAGGCTATGAAGTCTAGCTTGAGAGATAGGGCCAGCAAAAAGCTTGGACTTCTCAGCATTGATTACCTGACCTGAAACTGCTACGTAATCTAAAAACAGTTTCTTCAGATTTATAGTGGAAAGCTTGGAAGCTCTACTAAAAAATTAAAATGTCATCCGCATAGAGGATATGACTAGGCATAGCAAATCCTCTAGGTCCAGACATAAGCTGCACCTTGCCATCCTGCACAAGCTTAGATATGCCTCTACTCAACACTTCTTCAGCCAAGCAAAAGAGTAAAGGAGAGAGTGGATCTCCTTGTCTAACCCCTCTCTTGCAAGAAAAGAAACCAGCAGCTTTACCATTCACTGAAATTGACAATTTTGCTGAGTGAAGTATGACCTGGATCCATCTGCAAAACTGCTCATTGAAACCAAAAGCCTAAAGAACTTTCAAAAGAAAGTTCCAATCAATTGTGTCAAATGCTTTTTTGATGTCAATCTTCACTGCAACTTGACCACCAAAAGCCTTTTTATCCAGTAAATTAATAGACTCCGAGGCTAAGCAAATACAATCAACAATACTCCTCCCCTTAATGAAACCTCGCTGATTCTGTGATATGAGTTTAGGAGCAATCAAAGCTAATTTGTCAGCAAGCACCTTTGTAATGATCTTGGATTGGAAGTTAGCAAGAGAAATTGGTCTATACAACACAATCATGTCTGCCTCTTTGCACTTAGGTATCAGAATAATAAGGTTTGAATTAAGGTTACTCGGCAACCAACTATGAATGAAAAAATACCTTGTAGCATTTATTACGTCTTCCTTGATGTAAAACTTAGGTTTTCATGCGTAAAACTTTACGATTTGAGTTGAAAACTCTCGATTTAAGACTTTGTAAACCAAAACCTTTCTAATTGAAAACTCATTTGTTTTAAAGGAACTTAGTTAGTTGCTTGAAGTAAAGTATCTTAACTAATCCGAAAAGGTTTTTCCTTACTAACTTAGTGTAGAACCGTTATCTAAGTTAGTATAAAAGAAATGGAATTTCATTTTATTTTAAAACAGTTATTTAATTGGTTAACTATGCCTAAAGTAAAACATATTTTCCCCTTAGTAAAAATACTTTAAGGCCGAAAACTTAATTGATTCTTTGGATCAAAATCACTTCTTGTTTGTTTTCGAAATACAAGTTACTAAAACACTTATTAGCTTTAACAAACATTGAAGTTCAAGATCAAACTCATCTTCTTCCTTTTGTAACTATAACATTCTAAAATTTCAATATGATTATTTTTGATAAAAAGATTAAGCTATTATGGATTTAGTGTAAACAAAATTGTTATTATAATAAATAATTTAATTGTGTAGCAATAAACGAAAAATAATACAAAAATAAAGCGGATAACTGGAGTCACGTAATTATTATCTAATTATACAATTTGGCTTTATCCAAATCCATGATAAGTTCAGGGGCAGCGTAACATGAATTCAAGTTTGAATTCTTAAATATGAATAGAGGCCCATGGGATTTGTTTCCAAATTAAAAACAAAGGGGTTTGCAATTTATAGCTATTGCAGTATCATCAACAAAAAGGAGAAGCCGCAAGTAGCATCTTCGCGCAGTGAAGAGTGCAGAATGCCAATTTTAGGGACATTAAGTCAAGAGAAGAAGATTGTTGATGAAACACTAGAATTCGTCTTATGCAATATTTAGAGCTTTTGGATGTCTACAGGAGGTGAGTAGAAATACTCTTTCTCACCCTTTCCATGGTACAAATTGTCTTGAGGTATGAGTTATGCTTTCAAAATATGTTTTTTTGGAAAATAATCATGGTTTGGTCAAATCTTGATTTTACAAAATTGGGGGTTTTTCTTTTAAGGTGTTTCTGCTGTCAATTAAATGTTTATTACTGATATTGATTATGGGTTATGCTTTCAAAATACGTTTTTTTGGAAAATAATCCTAGTTTGGTTAAATCCTGATTTTACAAAATTGGGGGTTTTTCTTTTAAAGTGTTTCTGCTGTCAATTAAATGTTTCTTACTGAGATTGGTGACATGATATATATGATACATACGTGATTTGGTTGAATTGACATGTTATATATGCACTATTTGATGATATTTGTGATATTGGCATGATTCAATAACTGTTAATATGTTGAATGCTGTCTGCTGCAATATCGCCTATGATAGGGGTACCGAAAGTAACACTGCCAATGAATTGGGGTGTCGAAATATGAAATACCATCATGATGGGGTATCGAAAGTAACATCGCCAAACATTGGGATGTCGAAATGAGTAATACCACCAGTATACAATGGTTGGTATCGAAATGAGTGATGTCACTGAAGAGAAGGTAACATCGAAATACCTTCATGAGTAAGGTAGGTAATGGGATGCCATTGTTATGTGCAGTTTGAAAGTCATATGACATATGAGAATATTTGAGATTGTTTGATATATGAGATTTTGTCATATTTGATTTATGATGTATTAATGATGATTGTTACTGTCAATAATAATTTATATTATTATTATTATTATTATTATCATCATTTTACTATACATTATTTTGAAAATAGCGGGTACCATGGACAGTTTTTCCGGTTACTGCACCGGCTAAGAACAATGCTTTTGTGAAAACCCTTTAAACTGTATTTCTGTTCACTGGGATTTTATATCTCACTAGTAGTATTGTTTTTAGAGCCTGAGGATGTCCCTGTTGAGCAACCAGATCTTTTGAAGACTATCTCTTTAGTTTTAGAGATTGGTTTGTATTGTATGACATATGCTAGGAAGACCTTTATTATATTTTAGTTATTTTCTTATGCGAGATGTTATAGACACCCTGTTTTGAAGTTTTGAAACTGATTATGCTATTCGGTTTTTAAATTAATGTAAACAATTATTTTGGACTAATATTATATTAAGTATTTATTCAGTGTTTATTTAAGAAAAATTTTATTTTCCTGATTTTATTTAAATTATTAATTTGGGTTACTAATGTAACGAAGGGCGTTACAGTAACCATTAAGGCCGAATGCTATACCATGTGGAATGTGAAGATTTTGCTTCACTAACTTGTCAAGTAATAGCTCAAAATGATCATAATATTCTGGTGAACAATAATCATACATCATTCAACCATGAAGAAGCATAAAAATCCTTACTTGATCTAGAAATCAAAGTATGGTTTTCAACATACATGACAACATTTTCCCATCCAAGCATACATCATCATAAACATATACTAAGCATAGAAACATTATTACAACCATGTTTTCAAAGAGAACTTCACCAATAGAGTAGTGAGCCCAAGCTAGGGTTTCACCCAAACAAAGCATAAACAACCATTTTCATCTTCCACCCATTTTGTTATGATGAGGTTCACTCCCCATCCCTTTAGTGAAGAGGCTTAAGTGAAAGGAAACTCCAAGCTCCTTAAAAGAAAGGATGGCCGAACCCTATTGGATAGAAAAGGTGAGATCTTGAACTTATTTTCATGAAAATGAAGAACTATAAAATGATTACTCAAGTTAATAAGTAAGGAAATGAAGAGAAAAAAGGATTTAGAATCTCACCAACTCAAGAACAACTTCATAGTTAGCTTGATGTTCTTGGTGCTCAAGAACACACTTCACCAAAACAAGAAATTTCCTTCACGAAGGTTGATCCTTAGATCAAGACAAGATGAAATATGGTTTTAGAATTGAAGAAACAAGTTTGGTTGATGATTTTGAGGTGATGGCCGAATGGATGAGTGAAGAGAGAGAAGAGAGAATTTTTAAGTTTTGAGAGAAAAGATCTGTAAGATCTTTAGAAGAAGTAAAATGAAAGTTGGATAGGTGTTTGTGGAGCTTGATGGCTGAATGGCCTTTAGCTTTATGACCAAAAACTTGGTTAGTGTGTGATGGAAATTGTTGTAAGAAAATGAAGGGCCAAGATCTAATGGAAGTACATAGGTGTTGCTTCCATAACAACAGTTGTAGAGATTAACCAAATGTAGCTGGTTTAGCTTTTTCGATAAAGGAAAAGTTGAAAAAGGTGAAAGTTGACATTAATTGACAAAAGGATGCTGGTCCATACTCTAATTTATTACAGAGAGTTATGGTTAGATTTTAGGTCGAAAAATTCAGACGAAAACCGGTCTGCGTTTTCACTGACAGTAAAATTTACTGATTAGAAAACCTAATTTTGACTCGTGAATGAAACGGTTAGGTTTTATATCGAATTCCCAACGACATTGGTTATTTTGAAAATTTTCAAAATGAATAAGCTATTATACTTTATTCGGGCGAAAAACCTATATCGGGAAATCGACAGAGTCGAGAACGGACGTGCAGAGACAAAACCGGACACCGGATGAGGGACACATGTCACCTGAGTACGGTGTGTCAGAGGATGAGTCACCTCCATGACTCACCATAAGTCATGATTGTTTTCCTAAAATATCTTGATATTTATGGTAATAATGACCATTTTGGGCTTAGCCTTTTGTGAAATACCATTTTGGTCCCTATGTGATTTTACTTTTTTGTCCCTACAAACTAATGGAATCACACTTTTGGCCTTATGACTCACCATTGTCATGATGACTTCCTTGAAAATATCTAAGATATTTATGGCAATAAAGACCATTTCGCCCCTAAGAACTAATGGAATCCCATCTTTGTCCTATGACTCACCATTTGTCATGATGGCTTCCTAAAAAATATCTAAGATTCCTTGCGAATTGACCAAAATACCCTTGGACTTCTTTATGCATTCCATTCGTGTCCAACTAGTGTTTTGACACTATAGTTTATCAGTGAGTGACTCAAAACAATATAACAGGCTCAACATAACATCTTATGATCATTAAGCTCATAATTGAAATTCAAATATGAATTTCCAATTATTAACTATCTTTACGATTACTATTAATTAGGTTGTGTTCTCACTTAAGTTATTTACACAAACAGTTAAAAGATAGCTATAGGAATTTTGGGATGTTACAAGGAGGGAAATTAAGAGCAAAGTGAAGAAAGAAGGGGAAAGGGAGATTATTTATAGGGTTTTCCTGAGCCGAATGGCGAAACGATGCCTCATTTAAAATGAACGCGTAATAAGAATAGAATCGGCACGTTCATATCCCAGAAGCATTGAAGCGCGTTCAATACACTAATGAGATAGGTGATACAGTCAGTGTGAAACGATGTGTTCCTCGGAATCTGAATTAAACCTGCACTTAATGATGAGGGTGCACAACTCTATAAAGTCTATTAACTATCAGAAATGAAAGGACAGGCTATGATGGGTGTCAATAAAGAGCCCCAAAAAGCCTATAATTTGAAAGGCGAGTATTCATAATTCGGCTCTTCAATTAAATTATGATACTCTGTTATCAACATACTTATGCTCTTACATTTCCATGAAATAACGAGCTTGGGGGGATTGTGTACTGGCCAAGACCTAAATGCTCAACAAACCGAGTATCCATTGTAAAAGGCCGAGTAACTCTTTAGCTTTTCGCATGGTTATTCAAAACCTCACACTCAGCATGGAGAGTAAGCAGGCCAGAACAAAGTAGCTCGGCGAGTCAAATATCAATGATCTTATATTTTAAGATACGGAACCACCTTAGGTACGGATAAGTACTTGAAACATCTGATCTATTTGGAAGATGTTAGTTAAACAAAATTCTCGGAGCTCACTAACATATAGGAGCTATCCCTTTATCTACGGAGGAAGTTACCATTAAGACATTATAAATAGAGGCTTACTCTCATAACTTAGAATGGCGTAGCTTTGATTCCCTGACTGGGTTACATAGGAGCAGGATTCACATTCTGCCAAGCTAGACAAACACTTTCTAAAAATTGTTGAGGGAGATTTGTAAAAGTTAGGACTGAGATACAACTTCTACTCACATATCTAGGAGTTGAGATATTTGGACAGAACAATAACGAAATTACTTATATAACTTCTAAGATTTCTTCTCAATTAAGTGACTAATTGGTTCCACAATATATTTTGAAATATCAACGAAGATATTGTAAAGGTATTCTAAATGTATTTTAGCAACCCTACTAAGTTCCATGCATGTTTGTCTCAGTGGTTTATGCGCTTTTAGGATAAATAACTCGTCCTATGTATTTTTCACTTATCAAAGAAATTAGGTATCATTAGCCTACAAAGTCATTCCGTTATTGATGATATTTTAGAGCAGCTTGTATACAAATTTTTGCCATATAATATATGAGATCTTACAGAACAATAACGCGAAACAAAATGTGCATAGACTTTACCAACTAAATTCAAAGTAATATAAAATAGAACAAACACACAGGGCTATTTAACTCCATTCCCATCTTTTCATTCTCTTTTGTGATAAAACTAAGCGTCAATTTGTTATGGGTAAAAATTATGTGTGAAAAATTATTTGACAAACTCATCGTGAATAATATTTTACGTATTTCAGCTAACAAGATCCAACACAGTTGGTAGATAATTGAGTTCTTTAAGCATGTTGTCGGAGATAACTACAAAAACTTTGTTGGGAGAGACAAAACTCACTTTGGTCTTCGGTGATCTCTAAGCTTCGAAAGGTTTTAGTGTCCAACTATTAGCTGGGGATAGGTTTGTGCACAAAAAAAAAATATTGTGCATGAGACGACCCTCCTGTCTTAGAAGGATAATCCCATTAGTCCCAAACTTGCTTTATTAACTATGTCTAACCGTATTATAGCGATAGCGTGATACTCAAACAACGTTGCGGAAACGAATGCAATAAGACATGCAACATACGGGAAGCATAGACAACAATCAGAGTAAAGCGCAAGTATATAACAACTATATATAGATACCATGCAAGAGAAGTAGCCCCATCAGTAGGGCACTGTACATAGATATACAAATGGTTTGTACATAAAAACTAAAAAGATAAATGAAAATCCATCAAAAACCAAAAAGCAAGAACCCTCGCAGCTCGCTAGCACTACCCATCCCACACTCAAAATACATATAAAGCACTCAGCTCACAATCTGGACTCACTGGCAGGCTCCCACCATCAGTGGTGAGGATGCCTTGAATTTCCTTGGCCCTCGCCATGAGTACGCCTATAGGTCACTAAAGGCTCATACTCTGACGACGAACTCGACACTACAACCCTACGCCTGCGGTTGGTCCTCAAGTACTACTCTGTCCTCTGTCTCTGTCCTCGATAGACGAAGCCTCTTTTGCTAGACATGTGAGATGTCGCTGGCTCAGCCCAGGTGTATTCCCGCTCCTAGCGCCTTGGCGGCTGCCACATTTGTGTAAAAGGAAGAAACTGCGCAACTCTAAAGGGTCCCACGATGTCCTCCCTGTGCGACGCCCCTCCTCGAAAAAGTATGCTCACCGGTCCAGTGTAGACCATAAGAAAGGTAGAGGGGTTAACACGCCACCCCCGATCATCGTGATAGATGATCTCAATCAGGCCCAACATCGGTATCCTCAGTACCGAAGTGATGAAAGGGTGCGCCCTCGGGTCCATTGATGAACATAATTTGGGCATATTGTTTAACCCTCATACTTATTGTTTTAAACATCATTTGTGCTTAATTGTTGGGTTTTGGGTGCATTTCATGACTTTGGGTATTAATTGGGCCTAATTGCATTTATGGCATAATTGACACATTGACACTGCTTCTGTATTTTGAGCATAACTTTGGATGTAGATACTGGAAAATTGTGATTTTAATTTTGTAGAAAATCTAAGAACAATATCTACAACTTTTATGAAGAGCTCGTGATCAAATTCTGAGAATAAAATTGTCAAATATGGGCTGAAATATGACCAGAGGTGCTGTTGCGGGAGTTTGGACAGAGAGTAGTGTTTGGGCCATAACTTGAGTTATAGAGGTCGAATGTACCTGAAACTAAGACCAATTTGAAGAAGACACATTGGGGTATTAACTTTGTCATTAGAGGTCCAATTGGGGCATTTTTGGTGGCCAATTGAAGCTGGGCCAAAGGGGACACATTTGGAATTATTAAATTTGTCATTTAATGAGGTTTAGAAATCAGAAACAGGGGAGGAACACAGTAGCACGAAATTGGGGATTTGAGAGAGTTTTTCTCTCTTTTCCTCTTCTTCCTTCTTCTAGGTTTTTAGTTTTTGTTTCATTTTCATTTTATGGGTTGTTCCTCCACATCCCTGGAGGGCTAAACTCTCTTAATCAATCCTTAGGTGTAGACATTATTGAGGTTTGATTTATGAAACCTTGCTCCATTTGGTATATTCATGTTGAATTTCGTTTTTCTTTGTTTTCTCCTCTTTGATTCTTGATTCTAATTTTATTTGCTTAAATGAAGTTGAGCCTTGAATGCATGTGTTAGTGGCTTCATTAGCTCATTTTTAAAGAGAGAAGGCATAGTTTGGATGTTGCATTGAAGGTGTTTGATGTTATGTCTAGCTTGGTCTAATTTCGGTTTTCAAGCTTAATCTTGGTTTGATGGTTGCTTAACTCATTTTTCCTTGATTAATCTTCATTCTAGAAGCGTTTCTAGTAGTGAAATTATGGATTATGGTGAGGCTTCTTCCTATAATTCAAAACCAAGGATGAAATTAACATGATGTTTGTTTGTGGTTAAGGATTGATTAAACTCGATAATTGTGGAACCCCTTGGATTGATTATCTTTATATCTTTGTTTTCAATTTTAATAGCTTCTACTTGTTTGAATTTATTTTATAAACCTGCAACCCGCCCCCAACCTTGTAATTAGCTTGCTTAATTTGATTAAATATCTGAGTTGGTCAATTGGGAAACGATTCGGGTCAACACCCTTGCTACTGTAAGGTTGTTATTCGGTTTTATTAATTTTGGTGGGTTCGGCATCCGTCAAAATTTTGGTGCCTTTTCTGGGGACCATTCTTAGTTGTTCTATCTTATTAGGTTATGTTTCCACTAATTCCTAACCTTTTTGTTAACTGTTTTGTTGTTTAAATTAGTTTTTCTATTTTTTTTTCTAGTATTTTTCAGGTTGTTGGTGATCCTTTTATATGTTTTGTTAGTTCAAGTGTGCCTGCATCAATGGATGATTACTTTGCTCATAACACTTTGACAGATGTTGCCACATTTCATCCACCATCGTGCATAAGTTATGCAGAGAATGAGGCTGAACCATTAAGTACATATTATTCTTACCTCCCTGCTGATTATGAGTTCAATTGTGGTTTTGGCATGACTGGAGTGAATGAAGCTCCACTTTCCTATTCTGGCCAATATAGCCAGCATGGCAGTTTGGATGAGTTAGCTTCCTTGGTGCATCAACTGACAATAAGTCAACAGATGACAGAAGCAAAGTTTCAGAATTTGGGCACTCAACTTGGCCATATTGCTTCCACCTTAACTGCATTGCAATCACAGCATTCCCTTGAAGAGCATTCGGATTCGTACATAGATACTCTTGACAATACTTCTTATGAGCATAATTTTGATAATATTGTTGAGAATACTATTGTTGATGAACTTAGTGTTGAATTTCCAGATATTCATGCTTTTCCTGATTCTATTTATTGTAATTCATGTGTTGATTGTAATGCTTCTGCTTTGTGTGTAGCGTGTGTTGAAATTTCATCCTTTTTAGGGTATGAGGAGCAAAAGGTGAATTTGGAACATGAAACACAAGAGGCTAAGGATCCTTCTCAGCTAAGAAATGCAAAAAATGATAATTGTGCAAAAGAAGTATTGCCTACAGAAGCACCTAAACCACTTCCCTCCTATGTGCATCCATCTGAAATGGAGCTGCAACCATTGATGTTTGAGACAGCCACTAAGGCTATCATGGTTGATGAACATTGGCTGAAGCAATTTGGTGAAGAGCAAGCATTGGAGAACAGGCACTCACACCATGACAGTTGTTGCATTACATTCTATAAGGCTATTTCCTCCCCTTTCTATTTTATTTTTCATGTCCTCTATGTGAATGAATTTGTTCTGATTCTTGATTTTCACATGTTCTACATGGAGGACAATATAGATTTCAAGTGTGGGGGAGATATATTATGTCTTGATTTTTTTAAATTGTGTTGTCCAAAACTTTGTTGGCATTTTTTTTCTTTTGTTATTTATGTTATTTTTCTATGTTTTTAAAACGAAACGTAAAAAATTTCGTTGTTGTTTCTTTGTTTTTATTTTTTGTTTTTAATTTTGATGCTTTGAATAATGTCGTGTCGTTTTGAAAATTTTGTTCTGCTGTTTCTTCTATTTTTTACTGTTTTCTGTTTCTGTTTCACTGTTTCTGATTTGCTGTTTCTGTTTTGGTGTTCTGTTTTCTGTTGTTTGCTGTTTGCTGTTTTTGCTGTTGCTGTTTCTGCTGTTTCTATTTTGTTGTTTTAATCTACTGTTTTCAGTTTTATTTTACTGTTTCTGTTTTACTATTTTACTGTTTTGTTGTTTCTACTTTTTTTGTGCCGTTTCTATTTTTCGCTGTTTGCTGTTTGGACTGTTTTTCTGCTGTTTTTAGTGTTATTTCGCTGTTTGTGTCGTTTTGCTGTTTTGAAAAAAAGAAAGAAATAGAATAAATGGTTTTTGCTTTCCACTTTGAGTTTTTAGAGTTGTGAGAGTTGTGGGTTTGAATCAATCAAAGTGAAAAGAGTCACGACATAAGTGATTAAATTATCTTTTTTTTTTTTTTTTTCACAAGTTTGATGATGACCATAGAATTGATAAATTGAGTTTGATGAAACATATACCTTGTGAGATTTTTGAGCCTATACACTCTCTTCATTCTTGTGTGAATTTTCATTCATAGATTTGGTTGCTCTAGAACTTGCTTTGATTCTTTTTAAGGCTACATTGTGCATGCACATATTAAGATGATGAAGGCATTTTTGTTCTCTTTTAGCCACTAAGCCAAACAGCCAACCTTGCATGTTTTCCCATTGATTTACCCCCTTGGGCCTTTTTGACCATTCTTTGTTTTTGAGCTCATTACAAGCCTTAAAGTGAAAAACCATGTCTCTACCTTACCATAGGGAATAGGGGAACATTGGGAAGCTTTTGAACAAGTGTGGGGGAAGTTGATTTTTGTTATGCAAGTCTTGATGAAAAGAAAAAAAGAAAGGAAGAAAGAGTTACACAGAGAAAGAAAAAAAATGTATAGCTATACTTGTCTTAAAGAAAAGAAAAAGAAAAAAAGAAAAAAGAAAAGATAAAAGAGAAGGAATAGAAAAATAAACACAAGGGAAGGAAGGAATTTGAAAAAAAGAGTTGATTGGTTGTAGGATGCATTTGATTTCATGTGAATTTTGCCAATGTTCCTCCATTCTCTTTGGTCTTAACTTGCCATATCCATTCCATTCCATTCCTTTACCTTGACCACGTTACATCCTTGAATAAAGTCCTTTTGATTTTTGTGTGCATGTGCATGAGTGGTGGAGAATGAGAAGATAAGCAAGCTTATGGTAGTACCAATTTTCATGGATTGAATTGAGTGAAACACTTAACATCTAAACACTTGAGGGATTGAGAGTATGTCATGTGAGGTTCTATCATTCTTTGTTTATTCCTTTCAATGGGATTTACTTTGCTTCAGGGATGTTGTGATCTCTTGAATCTTTGGTTGTTCTTCTTGCTCATATATTCTTGCACTCTTGAAAATCTTTTGGAAGTGAATCCTTGTTTGTTGTCTCATGTCCTATACTTTGATATATTTTTGGTTTTACTCGGGACGAGCAAAAGCTAAGTGTGGGGGTATTTGATGAACATAATTTGGGCATATTGTTTAACCCTCATACTTATTGTTTTAAACATCATTTGTGCTTAATTGTTGGGTTTTTGGTGCATTTCATGACTTTGGGAATTAATTAGGCCTAATTGCATTTATGGCATAATAGGCGCATTGACACTGCTTCTCTATTTTGAGCATAACTTTGGATGGAGATACTAGAAAATTGTAATTTTATTTTTTTAGGAAATCTAAGAACATTATCTACAACTTTCATGAAGAGTTCGTGATCAAATTCTGAGAATAAAATTGTCAAATATGGGCTGAAAGTATGACCAGAGGTGCTGTTGCGGGAGTTTGGACAGAGAGCAGTGTTTGGGCCATAACTTGGTGTATAGAGGTCGTATGTACATGAAACTAAGACCAATTTGAAGAAGACACATTTGGCTACAACTTTCATGAAGATCACCTGACCAATTGACGTCATTTTGATGGTGTACTTTGCTTTGGAACGTCAGCCTCGGATCCTGAAGTATTTTGAAGTAATTTGGGCCTAACTTTCTCATTAGAGGTCCAATTGGGGCATTTTTGGTGGCCAATTGAAGCTGGGCCAAAGGGGGCACATTTGGAATTATTAAATTTGTCATTTAATGATGTTTAGAACTCAGAAACAGGGGAGGAACACAGTAGCACGAAATTGGGGATTTGAGAGAGTTTTTCTCTCTTTTCCTCTTCTTCCTTCTTCTAGGTTTTTAGTTTTTGTTTCATTTTCATTTTATGGGTTGTTCCTCCACATCCATGGAGGGCTAAACTCTCTTAATCAATCCTTGGGTGTAGACATTATTGAGGTTTGATTTATGAAACCTTGCTCCATTTGGTATATTCATGTTGAATTTCGTTTTTCTTTGTTTTCTCCTCTTTGATTCTTGATTCTAATTTTATTTGCTTAAATGAAGTTGAGCCTAGAATGCATGTGTTAGTGGCTTCATTAGCTCATTTTTAAAGAGAGAAGGCATAGTTTGGATGTTGCATTGAAGATGTTTGATGTTATGTCTAGCTTGGTCTAATTTCGGTTTTCAAGCTTAATCTTGGTTTGATGGTTGCTTAACTCATTTTTCCTTGATTAATCTTCATTCTAGAAGCGTTTCTAGTAGTGAAATTATGGATTATGGTGAGGCTTCTTCCTATAATTCAAAACCAAGGATGAAATTAACATGATGTTTGTTTGTGGTTAAGGATTGATTAAACTCGATAATTGTGGAACCCCTTGGATTGATTATCTTTATATCTTTGTTTTCAATTTTAATAGCTTCTACTTGTTTGAATTTATTTTATAAACCTGCAACCCGCCCCCAACCTTGTAATTAGCTTGCTTAATTTGATTAAATATCTGAGTTGGTCAATTGGGAAACGATTCGGGTCAACACCCTTGCTACTGTAAGGTTGTTATTCGGTTTTATTAATTTTGGTGGGTTCGGCACCCGTCAAAATTTTGGCGCCGTTTCCGGGGACCATTCTTAGTTGTTCTATCTTATTAGGTTATGTTTCTACTAATTCCTAACCTTTTTGTTAACTGTTTTGTTGTTTAAATTAGTTTTTCTATTTTTTTTCTAGTATTTTGGTGGGTTCGGCACCCGTCATCCATCGTCAAACGTAGATAGCTCCTCGTCTTCACGCGAACCAAGAACAAAACCGGCAACTGTAATGTCCCGATTTTTTTAAGCTTTCTTATATTAATTAAACAGTATTTATGTGTTTGTATTGGAGGGTCTAGAAAGTGAAATAAAATAATCTGAGACCATAGTCACGCTCTACACTATCGTAGGAAGTATGGTTAAATTTTGGGTCGGAAACTCAGATGGAGCCCAGTCTACATTTTCACTGATAATAGTGTTTTACTGCTATCAAAACCTAATTTTGACTCATGAATGAGATAGTTAGTCTTAGAATTCGATTCTCTACAATTTTGCTAAAATAAGTTCTTGACGTTAAAAAGTGAAAATAATATAAACTATTCGGGCAAAAACTCGAACCGGGAGACGTTTGGAGCTGTAGATGGATTTAACGGGACCCGCAAAAGGATAATCTTGATGTCACATTAGGTCACATCACCTAAGAATGCGTGCCAGTGTCATGATGGTTTTTAGAAAATATCTGGACGCGAAATGACCAAAACGCTCTTGAGTTTCCATGAAATTACCATTTAACCATGGTAAAAAGACCATAATGCCCTTAATGAGATTTTAATGGGGCTTCCAACCCCTTCTCTTCTCTCCCCCATGCCTCTTGTTCTTCTTCTTCTTCTTTCTCTCCTCACTTTCCTTCTTCTTGTTCTTCAATTCCTCCATACTTTCCATTCAAATTTCTTCTAAATCTTCAAGGATTTGGTGAAACAAAGTTGATTTCTCACTTAGCTTCTTCATCTAGGAGGTGTTAATTCCATCCTTGCTCTCTTAATCTCTCTATTCCTATCTTTAATTTTTATGATTCATGGAAGCTAAGTATTGAAGCATAAACTTCAAAAATCCATGAAAAATTGTAGAAAAATCCTTTTAATGTCAAACCAATTTTCTTGCACTAGATTCATGATCTTCTATCATAATCCAAGAGTTGGAAACCAAAGGAGCTCTCTAGCTCCAATGGGTCAATACGGCCGAACCTACCCCCTTTTGGGTGAGTAGAGTTTTGGTTGGATTTTGATACTCTAAGCTTGCATCTAACCTCGTTACATCTAGTTAGTGAGTAATCCAAGAGATGAGAATTGTTGGAACTCCCTAGCTACCTTTTATTAGCATAGAGCCGAACCATAGAGGAAGGGGAATAGGAGAAATTTTTATGATTTAAAGTTGATATCTTGATTGATTGATTGTGTGTAGTTGTCGTAGAGTAATCGGACGAGAAACAGGGCGACTTCTAGACCGATCGGGCGACTTTTCGCTAAGTGGAAAACTTCAAGAGGTAAGAGGAGATTGCCTGAGGGATCTCTCGATAACTATGTGTTATCTATGTTTGACCTGTATGAATTTAATTAAGCTATGTGGTGGTTGGTTGATTTACTTTCTGTGATTATTTTATCTGTTGATGATTATTTGCTGTTATGTGTTATAGTGATTTAATACGTGTCTTAACTATATTATCTGCTATAACAATGTTTTATCAATACTGTGGATGTTGATTGTTGTTTGAGAAGCCTGGCAGTGGGCAATGCTCCATTAATTAACGAGGATAAAAGCCTTGAAAAAACTTTGTAAGGAATGCCAAAGATTTATTTGGGAAACGTTGGAAAATTTTCAATGGTGCAAGTTTTACAAATGGGATCAGGGATCCTAAAGTAAATTATCGGGTTAGTAGAAAAGGTTAGATTTTCAAAAATAAATTAATGAATTTGTGGAGAAATTAAATTAAGAGGAAAAAGTCAAGATTTTAACCTAAGACGTTTTTACGCTAAACGACGATTCATTCCGAAAAGATTTATGGAAAGTGTTTTCGAAAAACCGTAATGCTGTTTTGGGACAACGTTTTTGGTCTCAGCTATTTCCTTTCAAAAACGAATATTTGGGAAAGGATTTTCAAGCAAAGATAAGTTTTATCAGTAATTCGATGGTTTATAACCATTTTTCAAACATAAATGTTTTTCTGTAAATGGGTTTTTCCCACTGGTGTGTAAACGGGTTTTACCCAACGGTGTGTAAACGAGTTTTTCCCAACTATGTAAAATCCGACAACTTGGATGAGTTGCGGAGATTTTGTTTTGATTTTTGTTTCACAGAAGGAAAAATGATGAAACGTTGAAACGTGAACCTAGTATACGAGACGTCGGGATACTAGTGTTCTGTAAAAACAGCACGAGAAGCCGTGCAACGGTGTTATGGACTGTGTGTAACATCCCTGTTTTCTGTAACATTAATTAAGGTAGATGACCTTGATCGGGTATTCGTATGGTTGCGATTGCTTGTGTGTTAGTTTGGTACCTAGTTGGAAGTTTAGGAATGGCTGAACAAGGTTGGACGTGCCTAAGGTCTAACAAGAGAAACTAGGGATGTTAGAAGGCTGGAAGTTCTTCTCTCGCTGAGCTTGACGCTTAAGCGTGAGAGAACTCCACGCTCAAGCGTTAAGACGCATAGGCGTGGGAGTAGTTGGACGCCTTAGTGTGCTGAGTGTGCTGAGCAGCTGCTCTGAGTTTGGACGCGTGTGAGACACGTGTCAGGCCAGGGAGTAGGCGGAGTGGACGAGGTCCCACGCTGAGCGTGGAGAGATCCCAGGCTAGAGCGTGCCAATGCTCAAGCATGCAAAGTGATGGACGCTTAAGCGTGGACAACAGAAACCATAAGTGGCGCTTCCACTTTCATCTTCTCATTCTGCATGATTTTGGGATGCATTTCTGCAAGTTAGAGAGAAGCTCTGGGTTTTAGAGTGAGAAAGCACGAGGTTAAAGGTGATCGAGCCGCCAGAACGCGATTCCGACTACACCGTTGTGATCGCGGCGAAGTTATCCCCAACTCCAGCGGATTAATTTCTCATTCGCCACAGGTAAACTCAGATCCCTAATATGTGTTCTTCGTGTTCTTGGCATTCTTCGAGTCTTTACCTTTTCTTTGATCTTTTGGGCTTGCCCCAGGGCTAATACTTTGCGCTCGTGTTTTGGGCAAAGTCCACGCTCGTGATTGCTCGTGATTCTGAGCTTGAGGCCGCCGTTGAGTGGCAGTTTGGAGCTGCCAATGGAGAGTAGCTGCGAGCTTGAGGAAGGAGGAGCAGCCGGTGATTGCCTAGATTTGCATGCCGATTGTTCAGGTGGGGAGAAAGAGTTACATACGTCGGGGAGGCAATCGTAGACTATATAGTTTTGTTATAAGTTTTGGGTGTGTAGGGGTACCCAAAACCCTACGCGAGGTTGAGCCCTGACGAAGTACCCAAACCCTAGGTTTAGTCTACTTCGGGCTAGCACCGCTATGTTGATAACCTAGGTTAGCAGATTTATGTTGACTGACGTGATCTATGTATGGCTGCTTTGTGAGTATCTATTTATCTGCTGACTGTGGTATGTAGTATATCTGCATGATATGATGGCATGTTGTTGTATGAGATATTTAATGCTGCATCGAATATGCTGATATTGATTAATTGTTGTATGTATCTCGAAATGCGTGTATGCATGAGAATCGGAGGTTTAGTCTGATTAGGGCTTTGATCCCGTGGTGGACGTTTGAGCTGATAGTTGAGATTGAGGTTATAGTTGGAGCTGGAAGCTCGTAAGTGATGACGGGAGCTTGGAGCTCATATGGTACAGTGGGAGCTTGGAGCTCGTATGGTACAGTTGGAGCTTGGAGCTCGTGTTGCTGAGAGCAAAGTTGCAAGTGTCGTGACATCAGCTCAAGGAAGATGGATGACATGCATAGCATATGCATATGATGCCAAGTGGCGAACCGTATGTTGTGAGGCATACGAGGTTGGTGCACCGAGTGCGGGTGCAAAAAATGGAAGGGAAGGTATGTGTGACCTCGGGGATATACTGGACACAGGTGTACTCACAAGAGACCGATGAGGTAGCTCCTATCGTGTTGTGGCGGTCCTGGACCTGTCCTTCTATCCCGACTGGACCCTGAGACTTTCCTGTTGCCGGTGGATCTTTTGAGGAGGCCCAGGTAGCCCTCTTTGTCTGGGACAGTTGAGCGGTGATGCACTCTTATGGGTCACGGCGAGCGGATCGGATTACCGGAACAAACCAACTTATGGTCCGTTGAGCGGACGAGATGTTGCCCTTAGTAGGGTGCTAGTACCGGCCGGCATGCATAGAAAGAGTATGTGTCACATTTAGCCAGGGAACCACCATGGTGTCGAGACGCTGAGAGATGGTTGTGTTTGCTATATAGGCAGCATTGCATCATCCCTATATTTGATATGCTATATATCTTATCTCCCTGTTTCTTTTCTTTCTTTGTGTATGCTCATTATATGAGCAAATGAGGAGCCAGCAGTACCAGAGGATGGACCCGAGGAGACACTCGTTTATCACCGAAGCACCAAGGATGCCGGTGCTAGAGGATATTGAGATCGTGTATCACGATGAGAGGGGATGGCGGGTGGACCCCTCGACCTTTCTGGTTGTATATACAGGACCAGTTAGCTTGATATTCCGGAGAGGAACTCCGCCGTATGCAAACATCATTTTACCTTATCATGTTTACCAGTTCCTTCTCTTTCCACGGATGTGGCGACCACCGAGCCAGGGAGAGCACGACTACCGATGGGTGGCACCACAGACTTCAGTTGTATCCAGCAGGAGGGGCTTCGTGCATAGAGGCCAGAGGAGACGTTCAAATCGGTACATGAGGGCGGCCCTGAGGTGCCACATAGTAGTGTCGAGTTCCTCCTTCGAGTACGAGCCTGTGCTGGTTTATAGGCGTACACACGGAGTGGGATAGAGTAGCTCAGGTCATCCCTACCACTGATGGTGAGGGTTAACCAGTGCGTCTTCTTCTAGGACTGAGTGGAGAGGCTGATGTATTTTGAGTGCAGGGTGGGGTGCGCTGGTGAGGATGTCTGAGTGCTTTTCTTCTCTTTTTGAGTCCTGTTGTATATGTTTTGTCTTTCAGTTTTAGTTGTATAGTGTTGTATGTATTATAGTAGCCCTACTGAGGGGGCAACCACGTAAATACTTATATAATGCATGTATATGTTTTATCTTTCCCGTTGTGCTTTATTCTGATGCATGCTTTTATATACGTGCTTATCATGTATGCTTTACCGTTTTGTCGTTCGTTTAAATAAGCGCGTAATAACGTCACCAGATTATAGTTAATAATAACATATGAGGCGGGTTCTCAACCTAATGGGATTATCCGACGTAAGTGGGGTCATCTCATTATTATGGTATCAGAGCAGTTCGATTCTAAATCGAACTGCGGGTGTTAGGAAGTTGAACTGGCTAAGTTGGTCGTCTCTACAAGGGGAGTACGACTGTGTCTAGATGGGTAGGAGGAGTGCGATCGATTGTAGTGCTGTATGAATGATAAGTGGATATATGTATTTATGTTGCTTATCATGTTTGAACTCTGAGCTAACGGTTACTTGAATTAGGAACCAGTGGCTCGAGGAAGAGGTAGAGGCGGAGGTAGAACCGATCCGAATGGAGGTCCGGAAGCTGCTGCTTCACATACGAGCAATGGAGTTGAATCCTTGGAAACCCTCAGGACTGTGAGGGACATGGTTGCTGCGATGTTACAGCAAACCCAACAGAATGCTTAGCTTATTCAGTTGACTTAAGAGAATCAACAGCAACAGCAGCAAAATGCTCGGAATGATGATGCTGGTTTGGATGCCTTCATGAGGCGACAACCACCTCAGTTCAATGGGGATTACAATCCTGAGGGGGCAGAATTGTGGGTTCAGGGGTAGGAAAAGATCTTTGTGGCAACACATTGTGACGAAGTTCAGAAGGTTTCCTATGCTTTTTCATGTTAGTAGGAGGGGCAGAGATGTGGTGGAAGGGAAAGCAGAGATTGTTTGAGACGGAAGGGAGAGCAGTAACCTGGGAGCTGTTTAGGGAATTTTTCCTCGAGAAATATTTTCCTAGGATGACCAGAAGAGAGAAAGATAAGGAATTCCAGAGCCTGAAGTAGGGCAACAAGTCAGTGGGGGAATATGTAGCAAGGTTCGAGGCACTGCTCAAGTTTTTTGAGTTTTATAAGCGGTATCCAGATGAGCAGTGGATGTACCGTAGGTTTGAGGACGGGCTGAAGTATGAGATCCAGAAGGCTATTGTACCATTGGGGATTTCCAGATTCCATGATATGTTGGATCGGTGCTCTGCGATCGAGAACATCGAAAGGAGGAGAGAGCTGACATCGCGAAGTGGAGGACCCATCCACAGTAATCAGAGAGGTAGGGGCGGAAGGTTTCAGTCAGGTAGAGGGCCGTATCAGAGGCCCAACCAGAGGTCGGGAGAGGCCGTAGTACAAAGGCCAAATGCGATTCAAGGGCTGCAGGGTTGCTTCAAGTGTAGGGGGACCACACATGGCTCGAGATTGCAGGAGCCAAGCGCCAGGGGGAACAATGACCTGCTATGCGTGTGGAAAGCCGGGACACATGGCAAGGGATTGCAAGCATGGGAATGCCAGGCCAACCGGAGTGACGGGGCTGACTGCAAGACCACAAGTTACAAGGAGAGTGTTTGCTGTGAGGGGAGCTGAATCCTCTCGATGCTCGGATCTGATTCAGGGTAAATGTTTAGTTTCTGGCAAGCTCTTATCTGTTTTATTTGATTCGGGGGCTACCCACTCGTTTATTCCTATGGAATGCATGGATCACTTAGTATTACCGATTTCGTCTTTACCATATGATCTTACCGTATCCACGCTTATGGGTGATTCCTTGACTACCCTGTTTATATGTTTGAAATGCCCTATAACCATAGAAAACAGAAATTTATTTATGGACCTGGTCTGTTTGGCTATGCAGCAGATCGATGTTATCGTCGGCATGGATTGGCTTTTGGCCAACCATGTGGTGCTTGATTGCGCCAAGAAAACCCTTTGTTTTTCTGAGCTATCTGGATTGACACCTGCTAACTAAGGTATTCCAAAGGGTGTACGATCTGAGGAGTATGTGATGCTGTTCTCTTTGGAAGCGGAGGAAACTCCGAGTGCGGCAATGCTGCCTGTTGTGCGGAATTTTCCTGAGGTGTTTCCAGATGACGTTCCAGGGTTGCCATCAAAGAGGGAGGTTGAGTTCGCTATAGATCTTGTACCGGGGATAGGGCCTATATCAGTAGCACCGTATCGGATGTCTCCATTTGAGCTGACAGAGCTAAAGAAACAGTTGGATGAGATGCAAGGCAAGGAGTTCATCAGACCTAGTGCATCGCCGTGGCGAGCACCGGTACTGTTCGTGAAGAAGAAGGACTGAAGCTCAAGGCTATGCGTTGACTATCGTCAGCTGAATATGGTGACGATAAAGAATAAGTATCCGTTACCTAGGATCGATGATTTGATGGACCGGTTGAGGGGAGCAGCTGTGTTTTCTAAGATAGATCTGCGATCTGGTTATCATCAGATTAGGGTCAAGAAGGAGGATATACCAAAGACTGCTTTTCGGAGTCGGTATGGGCATTACGAGTATTTGGTTATGCCGTTCGGTGTGACCAATGCTCCAGCCATGTTCATGGATTACATGAGCAGGATATTCCGACCGTTCCTAGATAGGTTTGTTGTCGTGTTTATCGATGACATCCTTATTTACTATTCGAGTAAGGAGGAACACCAAGAGCATCTTCGAGTGGTGCTGCAATTGCTGAAGGACAGGCAGTTGTATGCGAAGCTGTCCAAGTGTGAGTTTTGGCTAGAAGAGGTGCAGTTCCTAGGACACGTGATCAACAAAGTTGGAATCACGGTGGATCCTACTAAGGTCTAAGCGGTGGTTAAGTGAGAAAGCCTAAAGTCTGTGGGTGACTTTCGAAGCTTTCTTGGGCTGGCAGGTTACTACAGGCGGTTTATCTAGGGATTCTCTAAGATTGCGTTACCCATGACGCAGTGAACGAGAAAGGGAAAGACGTTTGAGTGGTCAGAAGCATGCAAGCAGAGTTTCTTAGAGTTGAAGCGAAGGTTAACCACGTCGCCGATGTTGGTTTTACCAGATCCGTTGGGACGTTTTAACGTATTCTGTGATGCGTCATACCAAGGATTGGGTTGTGTCCTCATGCAAGAAGGGAGAATGGTGGCGTATGCCTCTAGGCAGTTGAGAGTGCTTGATCGGAGCTACCCGACTCATGATCTAGAATTGGCTGCGATAGTGTTTGCGTTGAAGATATGGAGACACTATCTCTATGGTGCTAAATTCAGCGTAGTTAGCGACCATAAGAGCTTGAAGTATCTGTTCGATCAGAAGGAGTTGAACATGAGGCAGAGGAGGTGGATGGAATTCATAAAGGACTATGAATTCGACCTACAATACCATCCAAGAAAGGTGAATGTAGTAGCGGATGCGCTTAGTAGGAAGTCCCTACACGTATTTGCCATGATGGTACGAGAGCTTGAGTTGTTAGAGCAGTTTAGGGATTTGAATCTGGATGTGAAAATCATCAAGGATAGGATGAATCTAGGGATGTTAGAGGTGACTAGCGATTCCCTGAATCTGCTTTGGAGAAGGCAAGCTGAGGATGAGTACCTTAAGGAGGGTGAAACGACAGAGTTTAGGAGAGGTATGGATGGCCTCATCAGGTTTGATGACCGAGTTTGTGTGCCTGTGGATAGCGAAGTTAAGAATATGATCTTGGAGGAAGCACACAAGAGCAAGTTGAGCTTTCATCCAGGGGCGACTAAGATGTACTAAGATTTGAAGAAGCTGTTTTGGGGGCCAGGGATTAAGAAAGATATCGCGGCTTATGTCCTATCCTGCTTGGTGTGTCAGAAAGCGAAGGTTGAACACCAAAAGCCAGCAGGGTTGTTGCAATCACTAGATGTTCCGAAGTCGAAGTGGGATAGCATTGCAATGGACTTTGTTTCTGGCTTACCAAGAACTCAGAAGAGGTGTGATGCAATTTGCGTCATCATAGATAGATTGACGAAATGTGCTCATTTCCTACCTATCAACTAGAATTACTCTCTGGAAAGATTGACTCAGGTCTACATCAGGGAGGTGGGGAAGCTGCATGGCGTACCTTCAAGTATTATCTCAGACCGAGATTCGAGGTTTACTTCTAGGTTTTGGAGAAGCTTGAACGAGGCGTTGGGAACTAAGTTAAGGTTAAGTTCTGCTTATCATCCGCAAACAGATGGTCAGTCAGAGCGGACGATTCAATCGCTGGAAGATCTATTAAGAGCATGTGTGTTGGAACACACGGGAAGTTGGGACGATTTTCTTCCTTTGATTGAGTTTACCTACAACAATAGTTACCACTCAAGTATCGGGATGGCGCCGCATGAAGCTTTGTATGGGAGGAAGTGTAGGGCTCCGTTGTGCTGGTTTGAGACTGGAAAGAATCAGTTGTTAGGTCCAGAGTTGGTGCAACGGATGACGGAACAAGTTAAGTTAATAAGGGAAAAGATGAAAGCCGCAAGGGATAGGTAGAAGAGCTATGCTGACAAACGGAGGAGACCCCTAGAGTTCCAGGAGGGCGATCATGTATTTCTGAGAGTTACTCCAAGGACGGGAGTTGGTAGGGCAATTCGATCCAGAAAGGTTACACCCAGATTCATATGACCATTTCAGATTCTTCGCCGAATTGGTCCAATAGCTTACCAGATAGCCTTACCGTCAAACTTGTCAAACCTTCATGACGTCTTTCACGTCTCTCAGCTTAGAAAGTATTACCCCGATCCATCGCATGTGTTAGAGTCCGAATCAATCCAGTTAAGAGAGAACCTTGAATACGAGGCTTAACTTGCTTGGATAGTGGATAGAAGGATCAAGGAACTTCGCAGTAAACAGATTTCTTTGGTAAGAAATGAATGGGACCCAGCAACCGGAGATTCAACATGGGAACGAGAAGCACAGATATGCCAGCAGTATCCGTCTTTGTTTGCAGGTATGAGCAAGGAATTTCGGGGACGAAATTCTCTTTACGGGGGGTGGTAATGTAACATCCCTGTTTTCTGTGACCCTAATTGAGGTAGATGACCTTGAACGGGTATTCGTATAGTTGTGTGATTGCTTGTGTGTTAGTTTGGTACCTAGTTGGTGTTTAGGAATAGGCTTAAAAAAGGTTTGAAGTGCCTAAGGTGTAACACGAGAAACTGGGGATGTTAGAAGGCTGGAAGTTCTTATCTCCCTGAGGTTGACTTTCAAGCGTGAGACAACTCCACGCTCAAGCGTTGAGACGCTTAGGAGTGGGTGTAGTTGGACGCCTTAGCGTGCTGAGTGCGCTGAGTAGCTGCTCTGAGTTTGGACACGTGTGAGACACGTGTCAGGCTAGGGAACAGGCGGAGCGGACGAGGTCCCACGCTTGAGTGTGGAGAGATCCCACGCTAGAGCGTGGCAGCGCTCAAGCGTGTAAGGTGATGGATGCTTAAGCGTGGACAACAGAAACCATAAGTGGCGCTTCCACTTTCATCTTCTCATTCTGCACGATTTTGGGATGCATTTCTGCGAGTTAGAGAGAAGCTCTGGGTTTTAGAGTGAGAAAGCACGAGGTTAAAGGTGATCGAGCCGCCAGAACGCGATTCCGACTACACCGTTGTGATCGCGGCGAAGTTATCTCCAACTCCAGCGGATTAATTTCTCGATTCGCCACAGGTAAACTCAGATCCCTAACACGTGTTCTTCGTGTTCTTGGCCTTCTTCGAGTCTTTACCTTTTCTTTGATCTTTTGGGCTTGCCCCAGACACTTTGCACTCGTGTTTTGGGCAAAGTCCGCGCTCATGGTTGCTTGTGATTCTGAGCTTGAGGCCGCCGTTGAGTGGCAGTTTGGAGCTACCATTGGAGAGTGGCTGCGAGCTTGAGGAAGGAGGAGTAGTCGGTGATTGCCTAGATTTGCATGCCGATTGTTCAGGTGAGGAGAAAGAGTTACACACGTCGGGGAGGCAATCGTAGACTATACAGTTTTGTTATATGTTTTGTGTGTGTAGGGGTACCCTAAACCCTACGCGAGGTTGAGCCCTGACGAAGTACCCAGACCCTAGGTTTAGTCTACTTCGGGCTAGCACCGCTATGTTGATAACCTAGGTTAGCAGATTTATGTTGACTAACGTGATCTATGTATGGCTGCTTTGTGAGTATCTATTTATCTGCTGACTGTGGTATGTAGTATATCTGCATGATATGATGGCATATTGTTGTATGAGATATTTAATGTTGCATTGAATATGCTGATATTGATGAATTACTGTATGTATCTCGAACTGCGTGTATGCATGAGAATCGGAGGTTTAGTCTGATTAGAGCTTTGATCTCGTGGTGGACGTTTAAGCTGATAGTTGAGATTGAGGTTATAGTTGGAGCTGGAAGCTCGTAAGTGATGACGGGAGCTTGGAGCTCATATGGTATAGTGGGAGCTTGGAGCTCGTATGGTACAGTTGGAGCTTGGAGCTCGTGTTGCTGAGAGCAAAGTTGCATGTGTCGTGATATCAGCTCAAGGAAGATGGATGACATGCATAGCATATGCATATGATGCCAAGTGGCGAGCCGTATGCTTTGAGGCATACGAGGTTGGTGCATCGAGTGCGGGTGCAAAAAACGGAAGGGAAGGCTGTGTGACCTCGGGGATATACTAGACACAGGTGTACTCACAAGAGACCGATGAGGTAGCTCCTATAGTGTCGTGGCGGTCCTGGACCTGTCCTTCTATCCCGACTGGACCCTGAGTCTTTCTAGTTGCAGGTGGATCTTTCGAGAAGGCCCAGGTAGCCCTCTTTGTCTGGGACAGTTGAGCGGTGATGCACTCTTATGGGTCACGGCGAGCGGATCGGATTACCGGAACAAACCAACTTATGGTCCATTGAGCGGACGAGATGTTGCCCTTAGTAGGGTGCTAGTACCGGCCGGCATGCATAGAAAGAGTATGTGTCACATCTAGCTAGGGAACGACCTTGGTGTCGAGACGCTGAGAGATGGTTGTGTTTGCTATATAGGCAGCATTGCATCATCCCTATATTTGATGTGCTGTATATCTTATCTCCCTGTTTCTTTTCTTTGTATATGTATGCTCATTCTACGAGCAAATGAGGAGCCAATAGTACCAGAGAATGGACCCGAGGAGACACTCGTTTATCACCGAAGCACCGAGGTTGCCGGTGCTAGGGGATATTGAGATCGTGTATCACGATGAGAGGGGATGGCGGGTGGACCCCTCGACCTTTTTGGTTGTATATACAGGACCAGTTAGCTTGATCTTCCGGAGGGGAACTCCGCCGTATGCAAACATCATTTTACCTTATCGTGTTTACCAGTTCCTTCCCTTTCCACGGATGTGGCGACCACCGAGCCAGAGAGAGCAGGACTACCGATGGGTGGCACCACAGACTTCAGCTATATCTAGCAGGAGGGGCTTTGTGCATAGAGGCCAGAGGAGACGTTCAAATCGGTACATGAGGGCGGCCCTGAGGTGCCGTATAGTAGTGTCAAGTTCCTCCTTCGAGTATGAGCCTGTGCGGGTTTATAGGCGTACACACGGGGAGGGATAGGGTAGCTCAGGTCATCCCTACCACTGATGGTGAGGGTTAGCCAGTGCGTCTTCTTCTAGGACTGAGTGGAGAGGCTGATGTATTTTGAGTGCAGGGCTGGGGAGCGCTGGTGAGGATGTCTAAGAGCTTTTCTTCTCTTTTTGAGTCCTGTTGTATATGTTTTGTCTTTCAGTTTTAGTTGTATAGTGTTGTATGTATTACAGTAGCCCTACTGAGGGGGCAACCACGTAAATACTTATATAATGCATGTATATGTTTTATCTTTCCCGTTGTGCCTTATTCTGATGCATGCTTTTATATACGTGCTTATCATATATGCTTTACCGTTTTGCCATTCATTTAAATAAGCGCATAATAACGTCACTAGATTATAGTTAATAATAATATATGAGGCGGGTTCTCAACCCGAATGGGATTATCCTACGTAAGTGGGGTCGTCTCATTATTATGTTATCAGGGCAGTTTGATTCTAAATCGGCTTGCGGGTGTTAGGAAGTTGAACTGGCTAAGTTGGTCGTCTCTGCAAGGGGAGTACGACTGTGTCTAAATGGGTAGGAGGAGTGCGATCGATTCAAATGTTGTATGAATGATAAGTGGATATATGTATTTATGTTGCTTATCGTGTTTGAACTCTGAGCTAACGGTTACTTGAATCAGGAACCAGTGGCTCGAGGAAGAGATAGAGGCCGAGGTAGAACCGATCCGAATGGAGGTCCGGAAGCTGCTGCTTCACATATGGGCAATGGAGCTGAATCCTTGGAAACCCTCAGACTGTGAGGGACATGGCTGCTGTGATGTTACAGCAAACCCAGCAGAATGCTCAGCTTATTCAGTTGACTCGAGAGAATCAACAGCAACAGCAGTAGAATGCTCGGAATGATGATGCTGGTTTGGATGCCTTCATGAGGCGACAACCACCTCAGTTCAATGGGGATTACAATCCCGAGGGGGCAGAACTATGGGTTCAGGAGCAGGAAACGATCGTTGTGGCAACACATTGTGACGAAGTTCAGAAGGTTTCCTATGCTTCTTTCATATTTGTAGGAGGGGCAGAGATGTGGTGGAAGGGAAAGCAGAGATTGTTTGAGACGGAAAGGAGAGCAGTAACCTGGGAGCTGTTTAGGGAATTTTTCCTCGAGAAATATTTTCCTAGGATGACTAGAAGAGAGAAAGATAAGGAATTTCAAAGCCTGAAGTAGGGCAATAAGTCAGTGGGGGAATATGCAGCAAGGTTCGAGGCACTGCTCAAGTTTTCTGAGTTTTATCAGGGGTATCCAGATGAGCAGTGGATGTACCGTAGGTTTGAGGACGGGCTGAAGTATGAGATCCAAAAGGCTGTTGTACCATTGGGGATTTCTAGATTCCCTGATATGTTGGATCGGTGCTCTGCGATCGAGAATATCGAAAGGACGAGAGAGCTGACCTCGCGAAGCGGAGGACCCATCCATAGCAATCAGAGAGGTAGGGGCGGAAGGTTTCAGTCAGGTCGAGGACCGTATCAGAGGCCCAACCAGAGGTCGGGAGAGGCCGTAGTACAAAGGCCAAATGCGATTCAAGGGCTACAAGGTTGCTTCAAGTATAGGGGACCACACATGGCTCGAGATTGCAGGAGCCAAGCGCCAGGGGGAACGATGACCTGCTATGCGTGTGGAAAGCCGGGACACATGGCAAGGGATTGCAAGCATGGGAATGCCAGGCCAACCGGAGTGATGGGGCTGACTGCGAGACCGCAAGCTACAAGGAGAGTGTTTGCTATGAGGGGAGATGAATCCTCTCGATGCTCGGATCTGATTCAGAGTAAATGTTTAGTTTCCGGCAAGCTCTTATCTGTTTTATTTGATTCGGGGGCTACCCACTCGTTTATTCCTATGGAATGCATGGATCACTTAGTATTACCGATTTCGTCTTTACCATATGATCTTACCGTATCCACGCTTATGGGTGATTCCTTGACTACCCTGTTTATATGTTTGAAATGCCCTATAACCATAGAGAACAGAAATTTATTTGTGGACCTGGTCTGTTTGACTATGCAGCAGATCGATGTTATCCTCGGCATGGATTGGCTTTTGGCCAACCATGTGGTGCTTGATTGCGCCAAGAAAACCCTTTGTTTTTCTGAGCTATCTGGATTGACACCTGCTAACTAAGGTATTCCGAAGGGTGTACGATCTGAGGAGTATGTGATGCTGTTCTCTTTGGAAGCGGGGGAAACTCCGAGTGCGGCAATGCTGCCTGTTGTGCGGAATTTTCCTGAGGTGTTTCCAGATGACGTTCCAGGGTTGCCACTGGAGAGGGAGGTCGAGTTCGCTATAAATCTTGTACCGGGGACAGGGCCTATATTAGTAGCACCGTATCGGATGTCTCCATTTGAGCTGACGGAGCTAAAGAAACAGTTGGATGAGATGCCAGGCAAGGATCATACCGAGTGCATTTCCGTGGGGAGCACCGGTACTGTTCATGAAAAAGAAGGACGGAAGCTCAAGGCTATGCGTTGACTATCGTCAGCTGAATATGGTGACGATAAAGAATAAGTATCCATTACCCAGGATCGATGATTTGATGGACCGGTTGAGGGGAGCAGCTGTGTTTTCTAAGATAGATCTGCGATCTGGTTATCATCAGATCAGGGTCAAGAAGGAGGATATACCAAAGACTGCTTTTCGGAGTCGGTATGGGCATTACGAGTATTTGGTTATGCCGTTCGGTGTGACCAATGCTCCAGCCGTGTTCATGGATTACATGAACAATATATTCCGACCGT
This sequence comes from Ammopiptanthus mongolicus, assembly GCA_039655645.1. Classification (NCBI taxonomy): domain Eukaryota; kingdom Viridiplantae; phylum Streptophyta; class Magnoliopsida; order Fabales; family Fabaceae; genus Ammopiptanthus; species Ammopiptanthus mongolicus. Next base: position 22,580,167 of record CM077350.1, read on the forward strand.
TCCAAGATAGGTTTGTTGTCGTGTTTAACGATGACATCCTTATTTACTCTTCGAGTAAGGAGGAACACCTAGAGCATCTTCGAGTGGTGCAGCAAGTGCTGAAGGACAGGCAGTTGTATGCGAAGCTGTCCAAGTGTGAGTTATGGCTGGAAGAGGTGCAGTTCGTAGGACACGTGATCAACAAGGTTGGAATCACGGTGGATCCTACTAAGGTCGAAGCGGTGGTTAAGTGAGAAAGCCCAAAGTCTGTGGGTGACGTTCGAAGTTTTCTTGGGCTGGCAGGTTACTACAGGCGGTTTATCTAGGGATTCTCTAAGATTGCGTTACCCATGACGCAGTTAACGATAAAGGGAAAGACATTTGACTGGTCAGAAGCATGCAAGCAGAGTTTCTTACAGTTGAAGCGAAGGTTAACCACGTCGCCGGTGTTGGTTTTACCAGATCTGTTGGGACATTTTGACGGATTCTGTGATGCGTCACACCAAGGATTGGGTTGTATCCTCATGCAAGAAGGGAGAATGGTGGCGTATGCCTCCAAGCAGTTGAGAGTGCATGAACGGAGCTACCCGACTCATGATCTAGAATTGGCTGCGATAGTGTTTGCATTGAAGATATGGAGACACTATCTCTATGGTGCTAAATTCAGCGTATTTAGCGACCATAAGAGCTTGAAGTATCTGTTTGATTTGAAGGAGTTGAAGATGAGGTAGAGGAGGTGGATGGAATTCATAAAGGACTATGAATTCGACCTGCAATACCATCCAGGAAAGGTGAATGTAGTAGCGGATGGGCTCAGTAGGAAGTCCCTACACGTATCTACCATAATGGTACGAGAGCTTGAGTTGTTAGAGTAGTTTAGGGATTTGAATCTGGATGTGGAAATCGTCAAGGATAGGATGAATGTAGGGATGTTAGTGGTGACTAGCGATTTCCTGAATCTGCTTTGGAGAAGGCAAGCTGAGGATGAGTACCTTAAGGAGGGTGAAACGTCAGAGTTTAGGAGAGGTACAGATGGCCTCATCAAGTTTGGTGACCGAGTTTGTGTGCCTGTGGATAGCGAAGTTAAGAATATGATCTTGGAGGAAGCACACAAGAGCAAGTTGAGCTTTCATCCAGGGGCTACTAAGATGTACCAAGGTTTGAAGAAGCTGTTTTGGGGGCCGGGGATGAAGAAAGATGTCGCGGCTTATTTCCTATCCTGCTTGGTGTGTTAGAAAGCGAAGGTTGAACACCAAAAGCCAGCAGGGTTGTTGCAATCACTAGATGTTCCGATGTCGAAGTGGGATAGCATTGCAATGGACTTTGTTTCTGGGTTACCAAGAACTTAGAAGAGGTGTGATACGATTTGGGTCATCATAGATAGATTGATGAAATGTTCTCATTTCCTACCTATCAACTAGAATTACTCTCTGGAAAGATTGACTCAGATCTACATCAGGGATTACCTTCAAGTATTATCTCAGACCGAGATCCGAGGTTTACTTCTAGGTTTTGGAGAAGCTTGAACGAGGCATTGGGAACTAAGTTAAGGTTGAGTTCTGCTTATCATCCGCAAACAGATGGTCAGTCAGAGCGGACGATTCAATCGCTGGAAGATCTGTTAAGAGCATGTGTGTTGGAACACACGGGAAGTTGGGACGATTTTCTTCCTTTGATTGAGTTTACCTACAACAATAGTTACCACTCAAGTATCGGGATGGCGCCATATGAAGCTTTGTATGGGAGGAAGTGTAGGGCTTCGTTGTGCTGGTTTGAGACTGGAGAGAATCAGTTGTTAGGTCCAGAGTTGGTGCAACGGACGACGGAACAAGTTAAGTTAATAAGGGAAAAGATGAAAGCCGCAAGGGATAGGTAGAAGAGCTGTGCTGACAAACGGAGGAGACCCCTAGAGTTCCAGGAGGGCGATCATGTATTTCTGAGAGTTACTCCAAGGATGGGAGTTGGTAGGGCAATTCGATCCAGAAAGGTTACACCCAGATTCATATGACCATTTCAGATTCTTCGTCGAATTGGTCCAATAGCTTACCAGATAGCCTTACCGTCAAACTTGTCAAACCTTCATGACGTCTTTCACGTCTCTCAGTTTAGAAAGTATTACCCCGATCCATCGCATGTGTTAGAGTCCGAATCAATCCAGTTAAGAGAGAACCTTGAATACGAGGCTTTACCTGCTCGGATAGTGGATAGAAGGATCAAGGAACTTCGCAGTAAACAGATTTCTCTAGTAAGGGTTAAATGGGACCCATCAACCGGAGATTCAACATGGGAACGAGAAGCACAGATGTGCCAGCAGTATCCGTCTTTATTTGCAGGTATGAGCAAGGAATTTCGAGGATGAAATTCTCTTTACGGGGGGTGGTAATGTAACATCCCTGTTTTCTGTAACCCTAATTGAGGTAGATGACCTTGATCGGGTATTCGTATGGTTGTGTGATTGCTTCTGTGTTAATTTGGTACCTAGTTGGAAGTTTAGGAATAGGCTTGAACAAGGTTTGAAGTGCCTAAGGTGTAACACGAGAAATTGGGGATGTTAGAAGGCTGGAAGTTCTTCTCTCCCTGAGGTTGAGGTTCCAGCGTGAGACAACTCCACGCTCAAGCGTTGAGAGGCTTAGGCGTGGGTGTAGTTGGACGCCTTAGCGTGCTGAGTGCGCTGAGTAGCTGCTCTGAGTTTGGACGCGTGTGAGACACGTGTCAGGCTAGGGAACAGGCGGAGCAGACGAGGTCCCATGCTCGAGCGTGGAGAGATCCCACGCTAGAGCGTGGCAACGCTCAAGCGTGCAAAGTGATGGATGCTTAAGCATGGACAATAGAAACCATAAGTGGCGTTTCCACTTTCATCTTCTCATTCTGCACGATTTTGGGATGCATTTCTGCGAGTTAGAGAGAAGCTCTGGGTTTTAGAGTGAGAAAGCTTGAGGTTAAAGGCGATCGAGCCGCCAGAACGCGATTCCGACTACACGGTTGTGATTGCGGCGAATTTATCTCCAACTCCATCGGATTAATTTCTCGATTCGCCATAGGTAAACTCGGATCCCTAACATGTGTTCTTCGTGTTTTTGGCGTTCTTTGAGTCCGTACCTTTTTCTTGATCTTTTGGGCTTGCCCCAGGGCTAACACTGTTGTGTATGTGTTGGGCTCGTGTTAAGGGCAAAGTCCGCGCTCGTGATTGCTCGTGATTCTGCGCTTGAGGCCGCGGTTGAGGGGCTATTTGGAGCTGCCATTGGAGAGTGGCTATGTAACACCCCGATTTTCGAGTTTTCCTATTTAATCAGTATTTATGAACTTATATTTTATTCGAGGCCTGAGGAATGAATATAAAATATTTCGAGACCATAGTCATGCTCAACGACATCGTAGGAAGCTACGATTAAGTTTTGAGTCAAAAACTCAAACGGAGTCCGGTCTGCACTTTTACACTGACAGTATGATTTTACTGCTCAGGAGACCTCAGATGGACCCGTGAACAAGATAATAAGTCTTAGAATTCGATTCTCTACGTTTTGGTTAAATTTCAAAAAAATCATTTCCTGACCTCCGTTCGAGCGAAATCTTCAATCGGGTGACAAACAGAGCCGCGTATGGACTCACCAGGACCCGACAACGGATAATCTTGATATCACGTCATGTCAAATCGCTCGGAAGAGCATGCCAAAGTCGTCATGACGAACGGGAATTTCGGGACGCAAAATTATCAAAATACACCTAACTTAAGCCTTTTCACCATTTACCATTTTACCCTTGAACCAAATGACCTTTTTACCCTTAAGTGACATTTTAAAAGGCTGAACACAGCCCCTCTCAGCCCCATTCACGCACAGCCCCCTCCCAAAACAAGAACTCCATTGTTGTTCTTGAAGAAAAATCCTTTTCTCCTTGAAAACCTTGATTCACTTGTTGAAATCACTTGATTCCTTGACCAATCTTCATCCATTCTAAGGTAAGATCACTTCTATGGTCTCATATCTTCTTGAATCTCATTCAATCTCAAGATCAAAACTCCATTTTAATGAAAATCATTCTTAGATCCAAAAGTTTGAAAATCCACAAGAAATTGTAGGAAAATCCTTTGGATGTGAAACCAAGTTCTTTGAACTCACCTCATCACCCTCTATCTAAACCCAAGAGCTCATGTTCCAAGTCTCATCCTAGCTCAAAAACCCCAAAGTGGCCGAACCCTAGTAGTGGTGATGAATAGTATTTTTCATCAAATTTTTGATTTCTAACTTTTGATTCCATCCTTAGCTTTCCTAGTGTCCTTGAATCCAAGTGATGGAAAACCAAATCAATTCCGAGCCTAATTTTCCCTATATGGCCTAGAGGTTCATGCGAAAATCCATGAGTTTTGTTTCACATTTTTGAGTCACAGGACTTGAATTAGTGTTAACAAAGCTTATGAACCAACCATCCAAAAGTTTGGAACCAAATGAGATCACTAACCCTTTTTACCTTTCATGGCGAAACCCTATACCTTTTAGGGGAAGGAAAAATTGTGTTTTTATGTTATAGATTGATGTTGATTTGTTGTTTGAATTGAATTATGTTTGATTGTTTTAGGCGACGCGAACGTAACCGGAGCCGGAGCCGAGAACCGATCGAGTTTGCATTGAACTTCCTTTGTGAGGTAAAGGGAGGTAGTCATTTAAGTTTGGTAGCTTCATAGTGCATGTTTGATATATGTATTATGATGACTTGATTATTGAATTGGAAATGAGTTTGAATGATGTATGGATTTGTTTTACTTAATGAAACATATTTGCACACTTGTTGATAATTTGTGGCATGGATGCCTTGATTGATATTATTGTGATATTGAACTGTTGATATATATATATATATATATATATATATATATATATATATATATATATATATATATATATATATCCTGAATGAGCATAGGACTAGCTATGTCTCAATAATTGTTAAAAACGCGTTTTGAAATCAAAAAGTGGTTTTTGGAAAACGTGTTGCTTTTTCAAGAAAAGTTAAGTTTTCTTTTTAAAAATGTTGTGTTCTTTTGAAAAGGAAAAGTGGTTTTGTGAAAAGTCGTGCAAAAAGTGTTTCATTTCAGTAAAACGTTTTAAAAAGACGTGGAACCTTTAGAAAATGTTTTTGTTTCCGAAAAATTATTTTTTCCAGAAAATATTCCCTTGATCAGATAGATGTTTTATTACAAGAAAACAAAAGTGTATGTTGTTTTCCAAAGTTGTTTTGAGAAAGTTTGACCGAAAAGGAAAAATGATGAACCTTTGAGATGAGCCCAAACCTAGTGGCCGAGACATCAGGGCTAGCGTTTTGTGGATTGAGCACTCGGAATTCGTGTCTTGTGTTTTTGATTTGAGTGGGCTTAATGCCTTTTTGAAACAAGTCATGGAATTTATTTCTCGAAATTTGAAAGAATGAACGCAAAGAAAACAGAAAACTTTCTGTGTACATGCATGAACCGGCAGACGTGCCATTTGAAACCGAGCTTGTAGTTGAGAATTTAATCAGTCAAGACCACTAGGTCTATACGGGCATTCTGTGTTCGAGATCCCACAAGTGGTCGGTGGTGTAGCAACCCCGTGCCGTGGTAAATCGGCTGCCAAACACGAATGAACTCGATCAGAGACTGGCGTATTCAGGATATGGTTATGACGTGGTACCCTGGAACAATTGGAGTTCGGACGTAAATAGAGAGGCTGACTCATGAGGACAATTGTGTTACGGGTGTTACTACGGCCTATCGCTCGATGTTGGGAAGTTATTATCTCTGGAGTACATGAATTAGAAAGATGGTGTTGAAGTCTCATGCATTATTATAACTCATGATAGTGTTTGACATGTTATATTGTGTTATACAGATAACTGCTTATATAACTGTATTTATCTGTGGATGTTTATACTGCTGTCTGTCGCTTGTGCGGCTATCGTGATAAACTTTATATGAGTATCTCACCTTTGCCTGTACATGTTGGAGACCTTGTTGTGTTTTTGGAACACATGTACAGATGTTGATCATAGGTCCCCGCGGAGACATGAGGACTCAGATGTCGGAGCGTTCTGATGAAGTTGACGTTGGGTTGTACCCAAATGGCTACTTTTAGCCGACCAGCTTAGGAGTCTTTTGTTTTGAGTAGTCTTATATTATATTACTGCACACATGTTGAATTATTTCTAAGTCTGTAATGTTATACAAGACCAGGTTTTATGTTATGTTTATGTTTTTATGAACAGTGAATATCAATGTGTGATATGAAATTTATTTCTTCGCCTTGAGTTGTTTTGTCTATGCATGCAGAAAGTTTTTAGAACCGCGTTTTCGAATGTAGCTACTTAATTAAAGTATTTTCCCAAAGCAACCAGCGTTTCATTTTCTTGTTTTATTTTCGCATTGAGATCGAGTATGTAGCACCCGTGAGGGGGGTGTTACATTAGTGGTATCAGAGCTAGTCGAGTCTTTCGGGAATCCTTGGGAAGTGAGTCTGTTATGGTTATGTTGTGTGATCTCAGTGAACCTTGTTTGAATTGTTTCTCTGTCGAAGCAATGTGTGTTGACACACTAGTTTTGATTTATGTTTCCTTATTAAGGTATGATTGGTATACCTTGTAGGGAAACATGAATCTTAGAGGTGGTCGTGGTGGAGGTCGCGACACTGCTGACAACAATGCTGATGACAACAACATGAATCGGGCTATCCAGGCCATGGCTGATATGGCGGCTGCTGTTGTTCAACAGGAAGCTATGATGGCTCAACAGAATCAACAGAATCAACAAAGAGCTGATCTTATTGCTAGTGCCAGAGGGTTAGTCGATGTTTGGCGTCATGATCCGCCACAGTTTCATGGGGACTGGAAGTGTGAGAGATTTGAAGGCGGTCTGCGCTTCGAGATCAAGGAGTTAGTGTTGCCACTAGAGATTCGTACCTTCCAAGCTCTGGTGGAGAAGTGCAGAAAGGTAGAAAAGATGAGAAGCGGAAGGGAGAACAAGGGTACTGCAGGAGGACCTTCTAGGTCAAGGAACCCGAACTAGTACCAGCACCAGAAAGGGAAGCAGTTTCGGAAGAAGCCATATTCTCGACCTCAAGGGAGTAGTCAGAAACAGCAATCGTATCGTCCTGTCGCTTCTGCTTAAGGTGGAGGGAGTGGAAACGACCAGAACCAAGGCCGAGCCCAGAGATGTTTCAAGTGTGGGCAACCCGGACACCCAGCTGATAGCTGCAAGCTGAAAGGAGTTCTATATTTCCAATGCGGAGAGATAGGACATTTCGCACGGGAGTGCCCTACACCAAAGCCTGAGCCGACTGTCAACAACATGCGGACTGCTAGACCCACAGCGAAGGGGAGGGTTTATACCATGAGTGGCATTGATGCCTCCAAATCTGATGATTTCATACAAGGTAGTTGCATCATAGCTGGTAATCTCCTAACTATACTATTTGATTCGGGTGCGACGCATTCATTCATCTCTTTGAACTGTGTGAGACAATTAGAGTTGCCTGTTTCTTCGCTGTCTTTTGATTTGATTGTCACAACTCCAACTGCTAAGCTCGTTACTATTAATACAGTATGTTTGAATTGTCTTATTATTGTTCATGATAGGAACTTTCTTGTTGACTTAATATGTTTGCCTTTGACTCAGTTGGATGTGATCTTAGGCATGGATTGGTTATCTTCCAACCATATCCTTTTAGACTGTGCACATAGAACCTTAGTTTTTCCTGACCTTGAGATTTCTGGATTTATAACTACTAACCAAGTAAGAGCTTCTTTGAAAGAAGGAGATCAGGGATACATGCTTCTATCCTGTTTAGAAATCGAGAGGGACGTTGTCTTGAGCGATCTGCCGGTTGTGAAAGATTTTCCGGAAGATTTTCCAAAGGACGTACTAGGTTTGCCACCTATGAGGGACATCGAGTTTGTGTCGACTTAGTTCCATGATCCGGTCCGATCTCTATAGCTCCTTATAGGATGTCACCTACGGAGTTAGCCGAGTTGAAGACTCAACTAGAGGATCAGATGTCCAAGCGGTTTGTGAGGCCAAGTATGTCCCCGTGGGGAGCACCAGTGTTATTGGTGGAAAAAAAGGACGGGAGTTCAAGACTCTATGTGGATTATCGTCAACTCAACAAGATAACGATCAAGAACAAGTATCCTCTACCACGCATAGATGACTTGATGGATCAACTTCAGGGAGCCGCTGTTTTTTCAAAGATTGATCTAAGTTCCGGTTATCACCAGATCAGAGTAAAGAACGAGGACATACCTAAGACTGCTTTCAGGACTCGTTATGCCTTTTGGAGTGACGAACACGCCTTCTATCTTCATGGACTATATGAATAGGATTTTTCGTCCGTATTTGGATCGGTTTGTCATCATGTTTCTAGACGACATTCTTATCTAATCGAACAGTCCCGAGGAGCATGAGGAACGTCTACGACAAGTTTTACAAATCCTTCACAAGGAGAAGCTATACGCAAAGCTACCCAAGTGAAGGACACGTGATTTCGAAGGAAGGGATTGCCGTCGATCCAACAAAAGTAGAAGCAGTACTTCTATGGGAGAGACCTAAGACTGTGATAGAAATCCGCAGTTTCGTTGGACTGGATGGTTATTACAGAAGGTTCATCAAAGGATTTTCGAAGATTGTTGCGCTATTGAGTCAACTTATGAGGAAGAACCAACCGTTTATGTGGACTAACATATGTGAGGAAAGTTTTCAGACAATGAAGGAACGTTTGACAACCTTACTAGTGTTGGTATTACCTAAGCCAGACGAACCGTATCAAGTGTACTGTGATGCTTCGCATCAGGGATTAGGATGTGTGCTTATGCAACACCGGAAGGTTGTAGCGTATGCTTCACGCCAGTTGAAGATTCATGAGAGGAATTACTCGACGCACGACCTTGAGTTGGCTGCGGTGGTTTTTGCATTGAAGATCTGGAGACATTACTTGTATGGATCAAAGTTCGATGTCTTTAGCGACCACAAAAGTTTGAAGTCCCTGTTCGATCAGAAAGAACTTAACATGAGACAGAGACGTTGGATGGAGTTTCTTAAGGACTACGACTTCACTTTACTGTACCACCTTGGGAAAGCAAATGTCGTTGTAGACACTCTAAGCCGGAAGACCCTGCACATCTTTGCAATGATGGTTAAAGATCTAGAATTGATAGAACAGTTTCGTGATCTCGATCTAGCTGTGGAAGTGAACCACGAAAGGATTAGCTTAGGAATGATCAAGTTATCTAGTGGACTGATGGAGACGATCCGTGAACAGCAAGCAATTTAGATATATCTCCAAGAGAAAAGAAGTTACTTGGACAAGAAAAAGTTGTAGAGTTCAGTATGAGAACTGATGGCATCTTGAGATGCAGTGGACGAGTTTGTGTACCGAGCAACCCGGAGATGAGGAAGATGATTCTAGAAGGACAAAAGAGCAAGCTGAGTATTTACCCTTGATCAATCAAAATGTATCAAGATTTGAAACAAAAGTTTTGGTGGCCAGGAATGAAGAAGCAAGTGGCTGAGTATGTAGCATCATGTTTGACCTGTCAGAAAGCGAAGGTAGAACATCAACGACCTGGAGGGATGCTTCAATCCTTGGATGTACCCGAATGGAAATGGGAGAGCATTTCATTGGATTTTGTGGTAGGATTACCGAGAACTTCCAAGAGTTTTGATTCAATTTGGGTGATCATTGATAGGTTAACGAAGTCAGCACACTACTTACCTGTTAAGATCAATTACTCAGTGGAGAAGTTAACTGAGCTGTATATCAGAGAAGTAATCAGACTACATGGAGTGCCGTCAAGCATAGTCTCTGATAGAGACCCAAAGTTTACGTCACATTTTTAGCAAAGTCTGCATCAAGCCTTAGGAACAAAGTTGAGGCTAAGTTCAGCTTATCACCCTCAAACTGATGGACAGACAGAGAGAACGATATAATCTTTAGAAGATTTGCTGAGAGCTTGTGTTCTAGACCATGGTGGAAGTTGGGATGATCTGTTGCCTCTTATCGAATTTACCTACAACAACAGCTACCATTCTAGTATAGGGATGGCACCCTACGAAGCCTTATATGCACGAAAGTGCCAGACACCATTGTGTTGGTACTAGGATGGAGAGAACATGATCGTAGGCCCAGAACTTGTACAACAAACAACGGAAAAGATTAAACAGATCCGGGAAAAGATGAAAACGACACAGAGCAGGCAGAAGAGCTACTCAGAAAATGAAGAAGACCCATCGAGCTTCAGGAAGGTGAACACATGTTCCAGAGAGTCACATCTACGACTGGGGTAGGTAGAGCGATTAAGTCCAGAAAACTCACTCCCAAATTTATTGGACGGTACCAGATTCTTCCTCGTATTGGTCCAGTAGCTTACCAGATTGCCTTACCACCCTTTTTTATCCAACATTCATAATGTTTTCCATGTCTCACAACTTCGGAAGTATATTCCTGATCCGTCCCATGTAATCGAACCCGATATAGTACATTTACGAGAAAACTTGTCTTACGAGACATCGCCTGTGCGAATCGATGATAAGAGGATCAAGCAACTCAGGGGAAAACAAGTTCCCTTAGTCAGAGTCTTTAGAACGAAGCAACTGGAGACGCAACGTGGGAGCTCAAGGACAAGATGAAGTTACAGTATCCCAATCTTTTTCAAGGTATGTAATTTCGAGGACGAATTTTTTTTTTTTAGAGGGGTAGTAATGTAACACCCCGATTTTCGAGTTTTCCTATTTAATCAGTCTTTATGAACTTATATTTTATTCGAGGTCTTAGGAATGAAAATAAAATATTCCGAGACCATAGTCATGCTCAACGACATCGTAGGAAGCTACGATTAAGTTTTGAGTCGAAAACTCAAACGGAGTCCGGTCTGCGTTTTTACATTGACAGTATGATTTTAATGCTCAGGAGACCTCAGATGGACCCGTGAATGAGACAGTAAGTCTTAGAATTCGATTCTCTACGTTTTGATTAAATTTCACAAAAATTTCAAAAAATCATTTCCTGACCTCCGTTCGAGCAAAATCTTCCATCGGGTGACAAACGGAGCCGCGCATGGACTCACCAAGACCCGATAACGGATAATCTTGATATCACATCATGTCAAATCACTTGGGAGAGCATGCCAGAGTCGTCATGACAAATTCGGAATTTCGGGACGCGAAATTATCAAAATACCCCTAACTTAAGCCTTTTCACCATTTACCATTTTACCCTTGAACCAAATGACCTTTTTCCCCTTAAGTGACATTTTAAAAGGCTGAACACAGCCCCTCTCAGCCCCATTCACGCACAGTCCCCTCCCAAAACAAGAACTCCATTGTTCTTCTTGAAGAAAAATCCTTTTCTCCTTGAAAACCTTGATTCACTTGTTGAAATCACTTGATTCCTTGACCAATCTTCATCCATTCTAAGATAAGATCACTTCTATGGTCTCATATCTTCTTGAATCTCTTTCAATCTCATGATCAAAACTCCATTTTCATGAAACTCATTCTTAGATCCAAAAGTTTGAAAATCCACAGAAAATTGTAGGAAAATCCTTTGGATGTGAAACCAAGTTCTTTGAACTCACCTCATCACCCTCTATCTAAACCCAAGAGCTCATGATCCAAGTCTCATCCTAGCTCAAAAACCCCAAAGTGGCCGAACCCTAGTAGTGGTGATGAATAGTGTTTTTCATCAAATTTTTGATTTCTAACTCTTGATTCCATCCTTAGCTTTCCTAGTGTCCTTGAATCCAAGTGATGGAAAACCAAATCAATTCCTAGCCTAATTTTACCTATACGGCCGAGAGCTTCATGAGAAAATCCATGAGTTTTGTTTCACATTTTTGAGTCATAGGAGTTGAATTAGTGTTAACAAAGCTTATGAACCAACCATCCAAAAGTTTGGAACCAAATGAGATCCCTAACCCTTTTTACCTTTCATGGCCGAACCATATACCTTTTAGGGGAAGGAAAACTTGTGTTCTTATGTTATAGATTGATGTTGATTTGTTGTTTGAATTGAATTGTGTTTGATTGTTTTAGGCGACGCGAATGTAATCGGAGCTGGAGCCGAGAACCGATCAAGTTTGCATTGAACTTCCTTTGTGAGGTAAAGGGAGGTAGTCATTTAAGTTTGGTAGCTTCATAGTTGATGTTTGATAGATGTATTGTGATGACTTGATTATTGAATTGGTGATGAGTTTGAATGATGTATGGATTTGTTTTACTTAATGAAACATATTTGCACACTTGTTGATAATTTGTGGCATGGATGCCTTGATTGATATTATTGTGATATTGAACTGTTGATATATATATATATATGAGCATAGGACTGGCTATGTCTCGATAATTGTTAAAAGACTCGGAATCGAAATCAAAGTTTTGAAAAACGCGTTTTGAAATCAAAAAGTGGTTTGTGGAAAACGTGTTGCTTTTTTAGGAAAAGTTAAGTTTTCTTTTTGAAAAAGTTGTGTTCTTTTGAAAAGGAAAAGTGGTTTTGTGGAAAGTCGTACGAAAAGTGTTTCGTTTCAATAAAACGTTTTAAAAAGACGTGGAACCTTTTGAAAATGGTTTTGTTTCCGAAAAAGTGTTTTTCCCGGAAAATGTTCCCATGATCAAAAAGATGTTTTATTACAAGAAAACAATAGTGTATTTTGTTTTCCAAAGTTGTTTTGTGAAAGTTTGACCCAAAAGGAAAAATGATGAACCTTTGAGATGAGCCCAAACCTAGTGGCCGAGACGTCGGGGCTAGTGTTTTGTGGATTGAGCACTCGGACTTCATGTCCTGTGTTTTTTATTTGAGTGGGCTTAATGCCTTTTTGAAACGAGTCATGGAATTTATGTCTCGACATTTGAAAGAATGAACGCAAAGAAAACATAAATTTTCTGTGAACATGCATGAACCGGCAGACGTGCCATTTGAAGCCGAGCTATAACTCTAGTAGTTGAGAATTTAATCAGTCAATACCACTAGGTCTATAGGGGCATTCTGTGTTCGAGATCCCATAAGTGGCCGGTAGCGTAGCAACCCCGTGCCGTGGTAAATAGGCTGCCAAACACGAATGAACTCGATCAGAGACTGGCGTATTCAGGATATGGTTATGACGTGGTACCCTGGAACAATTGGAGTTCGTACCTAAATAGAGAGGCCGACTCATGAGGACAATTGTGTTACGGGTGTTACTACGGCCTATCGCTTGATGTTGGGAAGTTAGAATCTCCGGAGTACATGAATTAGAAAGATGATATTGAAGTCTCCTGCATTATTATAACTCATGATAGTGTTTGACATGTTATATTGTGTTATATAGATAATTGCTCATATAACTGTATTTATCTGTAGATGTTTATACTGCTGTTTGTCGCCTGTGCGGTTATCGTGATAAACTTTATATGAGTATCTCACCTTTGCCTGTACATGTTGGACACCTTGTTGTGTTTTTGGAACACATGTACAGATGTTGATCATAGGTCCCCGCGGAGACGTGAGGACTCGGCTGTCGGAGCGTTCTGATGAAGTTGATGTTGGGTTGTACCCCAATGGTTACTTTTAGCCGACTAGCTTAGGACTCTTTTGTTTTGAGTAGTCTTATATTATATTACTGCACATATGTTGAATTATTTCTAAGTCTGTTATATGTTATACATTAGACTAGGTTTTACGTTATGTTTATGTTTTTATGACCAGTGAATATCAATGTGTGATATGAAATTTATTTCTTCGCCTTGAGTTGTTTTGTCTATGCTTGCAGAAAATTTTCAGAACCACGTTTTCGAACATAGCTACTTAATTAAAGTATTTTCCGAAAGCAACCAGCGTTTCATTTTCTTGTTTTATTTTCGCATTGAGATCGAATACGTAGCACCCGCGAGGGGGTGTTACAGGCTACGAGCTTGAGGATGGAGGAGCAGCCGGTGATTGCCTAGATTTGCGTGCTGATTGTTCAGGTGGGGAGAAAGAGTTACACACGTCGGGGAGGCAAGCATAGATTATATAATTTTGTTATATGTTTTGTGTGTGTAGGGGAACCCTAAACTCTACGTGAGGTTGAGCCCTGACGAAGTACCCAGACCCTAGGTTAAGTCTACTTCGGGCTATCACCGCTATGTTGATACCCTAGGTTAGCAAATTTATGTTGACTAACGTGATGTATGTATGGCTGCTTTGTGAGTATCTGTTTATCTGCTGACTGTGGTATGTAGTATATCTGCATGATATGATGGTAAGTTGTAGTATGAGATATTTAATGCTGCATTGAATATGCTGATATTGATGAATTGCTGTATGTATCTCGAAATGCGTGTATGCATGAGAATCAGAGGTTTAGTCTGATTAGGGCTTTGATCCCGTGGTGGACGTTTGAGCTGATAGTTGAGATTGAGGTTATAGTTGGAGCTAGAAGCTCGTAAGTGATGACGGGAGCTTGGAGCTCATATGGTACAGTGGGAGCTTGGAGCTCACATGGTACAGTTGGAGCTTGGAGCTCGTGTTGCTGGGAGCAAAGTTGCATGTGTCGTGATATCAGCTCAAGGAAGATGGATGACATGCATAGCATATGCATATGATGCCAAGTGACGAGCCGTATGCTGTGAGGCATACGAGGTTGGTGCACCGAGTGCGGGTGCGGATAACGGAAGGGAAGGTTTGTGTGACCTCAGGGATATACTAGACACAGGTGTACTCACAAGAGACCGATGAGGTAGCTCCTATCGTGTCGTGGCGGTCCTGAACACGTCCCACTATCCCGACTAGACCCTGAGTCTTTCCATTTGCTGGTGGATCTTCCGAGGAGGCCCGGGTAGCCCTCTTTGTCTGGGATAGTTGAGCGGTGATGCACTCTTATGGGTAACGGCAAGCGGAATGGATTACCGGAACAAACCAACTTATGGTCCGTTGAGCGGACGAGATGTTGCCCTTAGTAGGGTGCTAGTACCAACCGGCATGCATAGAAAGAGTATGTGTCACATCTAGCTAGGGAACGATCGTGGTGTCGAGATGCTGAGAGATGGTTGTGTTTGCTATATAAGCTGCATTGCATCATCCCTATATTTGATGTGCTGTATATCTTATCTCCCTGCTTCTTTTCTTTGTATATGTATGCTCGTTCTACGAGAAGACGGGGAGCCAGCAGTACTAGAGGATGGCCCCGAGGAGACACCCGTTTATCATCGAAGCACCGAGGATGCCGGTGCTAGGGGATATTGAGATCGTGTATCACGACGAGAGGGGATGGCGGGTGGACCCCTCGACCTTTTTGGTTTTATATACAGGAACAGTTAGCTTGATCTTTCGGAGAGGTACTCCGCCGTATGGAGACATCATTTGACCCTATCGTGTTTACCAGTTCCTCCCTTTCCACGGATGTGGCAACCACTGAGCCAGAGAGAGCAGGACTACCGATGGGTGGCACCACAGACATCAGCTGTATCCAGCAAGAGGGGCTTCGAGCATAGAGGCCAGAGGAGACGTTCAGATTGGTACATGAAGGCGGCCCTGAGGCACCGCATAGTAGTGTCGAGTTCCTCCTTCGAGTACGAGCCTGTGCGGGTTTATAGGCGTACACGCGGAGAGGGACAGGGTAGCTCAGGTCATCCCTAGCATTGATGGTGAGGGTTAGCCAGTGCGTCTTCTTCTAGGACTGAGTGGAGAGGCTGATGTATTTTGAGTGCAGGGCTGGGGAGCGCTGGTGAGGATGTCTGAGAGCTTTTCTTCTCTTTTTGAGTCCTGTTGTATATTTTTTGTCTTTCAGTTTCAGTTGTATAGTGATGTATGTATTACAGTAGCCCTACTGAGGGGGCGACCATGTAAATACTTATATAATGCATGTATATGTTTTATCTTTCCCGTTGTGCCTTATTCTGATGCATGCTTTTATATACGTGCTTATCGTGTATGCTTTACCGTTTTGCCGTTCGTTTAAATAAGCGCATAATAACGTCACCAGGCTATAATTAATAATAACATAGTAGGCGGGTTCTTAACCTAATGGGATTATCCTACGTAAGTGGGGTCATATCACTATGTGTCCTGTGGACTGTGTGTCCTCCTCTTGTTATGAGGAAACGTGATTAAAGGTGAATGATGTTTTCTATTACCGCAGACCTTGGGCTGGTGCATCGGTCTAGGGTTCCGCAATTGAGCACTCGGACGTTTTGTCCTGTGTTAACGGTGAAAAGTTTTAAAATAATGTAAATTACGAATAGTCGGGAGCCTTTGAGCTACAATAACGAAAGAAAGAACACAAAGAAAAGTGGCAAGACTTGAAACGTTTTTCCATGCATTAAAATTGACATACGTGGCAACAATGTTATTTTGGATATCTTGGTGGTCAGGATATTCAAACGGCGTATATATCATTGTGCCTTGATGGACAATGAAAACCATAAACGGTGATCACCTGTGCCTTGTGTTGGACAGTGCAATGGTTTTAACAACGGTGTGCCTTTGGGTAATCGATTTTGATCAACTCACTTTTATACGGTGTTGGGATCTCCGGAGATTAAGTAAAGAACTAGACATTGACTATTGAAGTGTCACGCATTTTTACAAAATGACGATGACTGTCGGGTATGAAACCCTATGATAAACCACTTGCTTATTTAGTGGAATCTTATGCCTTATATATGCTTATTTGCTGTGGCTATGTCCTGCATGTGGTTATCGTGCTTAAAATCCATATATTGGTATCTCACCCTTGGCTATACATATTGGACACCCTATTGTGTTTTTGGATATGTGTACAGATGCATTTCAACGGACCTCTGGGTCACTTCAGGACCCTGAAGCTGGAGTCCCTTTATGTCGACGACCAAGATGTGTGGACTGGCGACGACGAGGTGCAGTCTCACGTGTATGATGTATACTGGGTAGTATACACTATCGTCTTTAGAGTTTCTTAATTAGACAAACTCTTAGGATTTTTGATGTTTATGTCAAGTCTTCCGACTGTGATTGAGTACGTGGTGTGTACTAAAAGATTGAGAAAGGGTGTATGCCTTATGGCGAAGTTGCATTACTATTATTAAGAAGGAGTTTTCAATTTGTTTTATATGATTGTTCTGTTTTGCTTTTGGTATCAGATTTCTTCAACCACTCGAGGGAGTGTTTTTCGAAAAAGTTTTTAGTTTACCAAAGCTTTATTTTTTGCAACGGGTTGCCATGTGATGTCCCAGGTGTCATAGCAACAAAGAACAATAGGGAGATAAGAATACAGTGTGTGCATAACCGGAAATGACAACAATAGCATAGCACTAACAACATATAGCAAGTAACAAATAGCATGCACAACGATACAACATATATTTCACATATCCACACGTTTCTCAAGACAACATATGCACAAACATCCATCTCCATTGGTCTCACCCTTTGATCAATCCCCTAGATCGGGATACTAATCCCATGCAGCATGACGACTAAAATTTCACAAAACTTGTTCCACACCAGAATAAGTCCGCAACGAAACAAGTTCTATGTCGGAACGGAGTTAGTTTATCCAAGAAACCGAATCGCTCATTGTGGCCAATAAGAGTGCAACCCCCTTCCACACTGAAACCGAGGTTTCTTGGTCGCCTCGAAACGTTAGGCTAGGAGATGGAAAGCTCAGGGATTAGTCGGGCAAACCCGACTGGATCGGGCATCACGACAAGATAGGGACTACCTCATTTGTCACTGTAAACTATTCCCGAGACCGACAACATCCCCAAGGTCACTCCTTTGACTGCCCTTTCCGCCTTCCGTACCAGCACTCAGGTACAACTAACCTCATATGATGCTGGCAGCCCATACTACCTGTCATACGGCATCGCCACTTGGCAGCTGATTGTATGCAACAAACATCCTCAACGGGCTTGATACCTGACCTCATGCCTAATGCTCCATCAACAACAACACGATGCCACCGCATCAACACGGCCATAGCCTCGACGCCTTGCGTCCAGGAGCCACAACTCAAACAATCACGGCCACAACCTCAAACAGTCAGCACAACCGCAATGACACCATCCACGGTATCAACCTGACAACAAACATGACACACAACCAAACTTAAAGCTAACCGGTATTTCCGCCACAATACAACAGTATAACATACAGCATGTCAACAATAGTAATAATATCAGCATCAACAATATACAGGCACATCATACACCAAGTAGCAAGTAGGCATGTATACAGATACTATATAGCACAATCAACACCACAACAATTATATGAAGCAGATCATCATCAATCGACGGTTATCTAACCTAGGGTTTCCAAACTTAACATTGATAGCCCAAAGTATGCTAAACTAGGGTTTAGGTACTTTATCGGGGCTCAACCACTAGTAGGGTTAGGGCTTCCCTACACACACCAGAAAATACATCTACGCTACTCTTGCCTTCCCGACGATAGCAGTACTCTTTCTCCCGCCTGAACAGTTGGCGCAAACTTCGAAAGGATCACTGGAGCTCCACCAACAAGCTTGCAGCGCCTCTAACAGCCACGGACAGCCCTGGTACAGCCGTTATTCCACTTGTAACTCGCACGCTTACGAACACGAACTTTTCCCTAATACCGAGCACAACACATATACAATAGCGTTAGCACAAAGGCAAGCTCAAAGATCGAAGGAGAAAGGTAAAGACTCGAAGAACCATGAAGAACACAAAAAACTCGTGTTAGGGATTCGAGTTTACCTTAGGCGATTCGAGAAACCAATCCATTAAAGTCATAATAACTTTGTCACGATCACAACTGTGTAGTCAGAATCATGTTTCGGTACTTTGATCGCCTCCGACTTGAGCTTTCTCTCTCTAGAAATCCAGAGCCTCTCCTCTAGTTGCAGGAATATCCAAGGTTTTTCATGCAAAGTGAGGAAGGTGAAGAAACTCATCCAACTTGACCCACTGTGCACACTTTAGCGTGGACCATATGCACGCTTGAGCATGCCCACGCTTGAGTGTGGAACCTTGTCCACTCCGCCTACGCCCTGGCCTGACACGTGTTGCACACCCGTCAGAAAGCACACCAACTGGCAAACGCACTCAGCAAGCTTGAGCTTGCAACATGCCAATGCTTGAGCATTGGCATGCTAGGGAGTGCTCCCTTCCCACGCTTGAGCGTTCTGCTTAGCTGGGAAGAGTCCTCCAAACTCCTGACTTCCCCAATTTTTCATTTAATATCTTAGGCACTTCCAACCTGATTCAAGCCTATTCTTAAGCTTCCAACTAAGTCTTAAACTAACACAAAACAATTCACACAAACAATCGAAGCCCTAATCGAGATTAACCAACTCGATTAGAGTTACAAAAAAGTCGGGATGTTACAGTGCATATTTCATATCTGCATTGATTCTGTTTTTAAATAGGCTAAAATATCATTTTGGTCCCTTAACTTATTTTTTAGTTTCAATTTGGTCCCTTAACTTTTAAAAGTTTCAATTTGGTCCCTTAACTTGTCTTTGTGAACCCAAGTTAGTCCCCTCAGTCAATGACATAAGCAAAAGTGACGAAAGTGCCATACATGTTAACAATTTAAAGGACCAATTTGAAACTCATTTAAAATTTAAGGGACCAATTGGAAACTCATTTAAAAGTTAAGAGACCAATTCGAAACTCATTTAAAAGGTAAGGGACCAATTTGAAACTTGTTAACAATTTAAAGGACCAATTTGAAATTCATTTGTTTATGTCATTGACGGAGAGGACTAACTTGTGTTAACAGATACAAGATAAGGGACCAAATTCAAACTTTTAAAAGTTAAGGGACCAAATTGAAACTAAAAAATAAGTTAAAGGACCAAAATGGTATTTTAGCCTTTTAAATATTTAAAATTTAGACATTTTGTGCATAGATGACAAACCTTAACATTGTGGATGGTAGCAAGTCCTTGAAATTTATTCTTTAATTATAAGTTGATTTTAAGCTCTTCTTCCATTCAACCTCACTGCTAGTTTTCTATGTGTTACAATTACCTTTTATTATGATTGATTGTGTTACGATATTGTTATGGAGAAAACTTAGGTGCAATTCAATAGGTGTTTTAGGTGTTATTTTCCAATTAGAATATTACATGTGTAACATGAAATAAACTCAGTACACATAAGAAAGGGGATTGAATGGTGTTTACTTAAATCTTTTTCTATAAACAAAAAATTTTTCAAAATGTTTTAAACGTAAGACGTTGTATGAAAGATACATGAAAGAAGTATGCATATGAGGAAGTGAAAATGAAATAGGATAAAACAAATAAGTTTGTTTTTAAAGATCAAAACACTTTCAGTCATGGCTAGATATAAGCAGCTATCTCAACAGTAATAATAAAGAGTTGAAGGAGAGAAAGAACACTACGCTAGAAAAAGGATTAAATGGCGCACCTTTAATAGCGTTTTTAAGGGAAACGCTAGCTATTAAAAAAAAGGCAGAGGACATTAGATAGCGCTTCCTCAAGGAAGCGCTATTTAAGTGTGACTTTAGATAGCGCTTCCTGTAACACCCCCTCGTGTTACGTCTCAAACTCGATGCGGAAAATATAAACAAATAAAAACGCTGGTTGCTTTCGGAAAAAAAAAAAACTTTAAGTAAATAACTATGTTCGAAAATATGGGTTTAGAAAAAAGCTCTTCTTCACATTATAACCATTAAATATAGGAATGATGAAGTAAATCTCATAACATACACTAGTATTAAAACTTCCATGATAAAAATAAACATAAGTATTAATGCCGAAGCATATAGGTTTTCTAGGAACAAAATTTACCTAGCAGTAAGAATTCTAGTCTATTAACACAAGTCACAGACTTCAAAATAATAAGTCAACATAAAACAACAGATAAGATATGACTGCTTCAAAACTAGACTCTAATGCTGGTCGGGCTAAAAGTAGCCATTGGGGGAAAAACCCCAAAGTCAGCTCCGATTCCCGGAAGAATTCGGAGGCATCCTCCTTCTCTTCATCTTCATGGGACTCCATCATCAGAGTCCTCAAGTGCCCGCGGAGACCTCTGGGCAGCATCTGTACATGTATCCGAAAACACAACAGGGTGTCTAACATGTATAGGCAAAGGTGAGATACTCATTCCACAAGTTTATCACGATAGCCGCACAAGCGACAAACAAAACATCCATCCACATATAATTATAGTTGCATTAACAAATAATCATATAACATAATATCTCAGACGTCATCATGAGTTATAATAATGCATAAGACTACAATATCATCTTTCTAATTCATGTTCTCTGGAGATTCTTAACTTCCCTTCGTCGAGTGATAGGCCGTAAATACTCCCATAACACAATTGCCCTCATGAGTCAGCCTCTCAATTTAGGTCCGAACTCCAATTGTTCAAGGGTATCACGTCTCAACCATATCGTGAATAGTCCAGTCTCTGATTGAGTTCATCCGCGTTGGGCAACCGATTATCACGGCACGGGGTCACGATGCCTCCGGCCTCTTGTGGAGACTCGAACACAGGATGCCCCTATAGACCTAGTGGTCTTAATTGGCTCATATTCTCAACCACAATGGATTGTTTCTCGATTTCGTGGCACGTATGCCAGTTCATGTATGTACACAGAAGATTTTCTGTTTTCTTTTTCGTTCATTCTTTCTGTCAAGGTACACAGCTCATGACTCGTTTTAAAGGACATTTAGCTCGTTCATTTAAAACACAGGACACATAGTCCGAGTGCTCAACTCACAAAACACTAGTCCGACGTCTCGGTCACTAGGTTTGTAGATTCCACAAAGGGTAATCACCATTTTCCTTCTCAGGTCTTATTTTCATATATACAAATTTGGAAACAAAACTCAAAACCTCATTGGCATAAACTAAAACATTTTCTCAAAAGAAGATATTTTCAAGAAAACTCTTTTCTTTATAAATCTATTTTCTAAAGGTTTCGCTGTCTGGAACATTTTTCTAAAATGCAAGTGTTTGTGCGGATTTTTCTTAAACAGACTTTTTCTTTTGAAAAGGGGTCTAACATATTAAAAGAAGTTTCTTCCCTTGATCAGGAAAAACTAATTCTCAAGATTTTTCTTTGATTTCAGAATGCATTCTAAAATTTTGATTAAGGCTTTTAAGCGTTTTAATCTTCTTTATCAAGCTATAGCTGATACATATACATATATATATATATATATACATATACATATATATATATAAACATCAAATCTTGAATCAATATCATGAGTATATCACATCCAAGGCATCAATGCGACAATTCATTTCCAAACATCTAGTCATATACTTCACCAATCAAAATCAAGTACATACACAACACATAGTATATTCTCAAGTCACCAATCAATACAAAAGCAACACATCTAGCAATCAAGCTCATGAGACTACCAAACTCATTATGAGAAATCTCCCTTTACCTCTTGAAGATTCCTAGTTCGCTCCCGAAGAGTTTTCCATTCTGACTCCGGTTTCGTTCGCACCTCCTAGAACAAACAATCACAACTCAATCCTTCACAACAATCAATTCAAAGTTTCAACATTAACAACATAAATCTCTTCCCTGTATTTAGTCTAGGTCTCGGCCATATCATACAAAAAAAGGCTAGGAGTTTCATTTGGTTTCAATCTTCTGGAATCAACACCTAAGGGTAATGAAAGGATGAAATCCATGATCACTTTCTAAAATTTGAAGCAAAACACATAGTCCCCCAAAAGTTAGGGTTCAGCCATCATAACTTGAAATGGCTAGGGATCTCATTTCGTTTTAAACTTTTGGATGGATGATCCTCAAGTATACACAACACCAAAACAAGTCTCTTTACACAAAAAATTGAAGTAAAAACTCATGATTTCTCATCAAGAGGGGTTCGACCATTTCATACCCATATGGGCTAGGAAAAGCTTTTGATTACATGCTCTTGGATGATGAAAGAGAATGATGAAACTAGCTCAAAGAAATTGGTTTCATGATCATAAGATTTTTCTACAATTTTCTAGGGATTTTTGAAATTTGGTTCTTGAAGTTGGAACTCATGAAATCAAGGTTTTCAAACAAGAATCAAGAGAATATTCATGAGGTTTAAGGATCAAAGGAGTAATCTTACCTCTTGAATGATGAAGAATGAGCAAGATTCAACACTTTTCTCACCAAAAATGGTTAAAGATCAAAGCTTGAAATGAGAGAAAGAAAGGAAGAAGATGAAGTGAAGTGAAAGAAATGGTGAAGGCTTCATGAAGCTTGCCTAGTTTGTGGGGTATGAAGGGGGGACAAGGATGTCCACAAATTTTTCACTGAAGGGCAATTTGGTCTTTTCACACAAGGTTAAATGGTAATTTTGAGAAAAGTCAAGGGCATTTTGGTCTTTTCACGTCCAGATATTTTGAAACGTCATAATGTAACTGGCACCCTTTCCCATGTGATGTGACCTGATGTGACTTTAAGTTTATCCATTAGTGGGTCCCGGTAAATCCTTATTCGGCTCCGTTCGTCACCCGATTTGAGATTTCGCCCGAATAAAGCATATGAACTTATTTTTTTTTTTCAAATTTATCGAAAATGCTGGAAATTCAATTCTAATCGAAAATGTTGGAAATTCAATTCTAAGCCTAACTGGTTCATTCACAAACGCTGACCGGGCTCCATCTGAGTTTTCAACCCAAAATTTAACCGTAGCTTTCTACGATAGCGTAAAGTATGAATATGGTCTTGGTTTATTTTATTTCATCCTCTAAAACATCGAATAAAATATAAACTCAATTATATAACTTATTGACATTAAAAGCAGTGAAAAATTGGGGTGTTACACTTCCTTAAGGAAGCTCCATCTATTCCTCAGCCCTGGAATAAATAGTGCTTCCTTTAGGAAGCGCTATCTAAAGTCACACTTTAGATAGCGCTTCTTTGGGAAGCGTTGTTATAGGTGCACTTTAGATAGCGCTTCCTTATCTATTCCCGTTTTCAAATATTTTTAATTAATCAGTTACCAAAACCTCCCACTAAAAACACTTCCCTCCTCACTTCACTTTGCGAACCCCTAGTTCCCTGCCTCCTCCTCGCGTGAACCACCACCACCACTATGCGAACGCCACCACCTCAAACAGCATTAGGACTAGTTGACAAGCCACCACTACCACCCACCTTGCCTCTCCCTTTCAAATAACAAACCCCACCATTTGGTTTTCTCTCCTACGCGAACCACCACCACCACCACTCCCACAGCCACCTCGCACGTCTCCCCACCACTCCACCGCTGCCTGCCAGCTAGCTCCTTCCTCAGTCTCACTCTCTCATCTCAGTCACGCTCCACCCCTAGCTATTTCCCTTCCTCACCACTGTTTGGTTTTCTCTCCTTCCCTTGTTTTTGCTTCACATTCATATGGTAACCTAGGATTTTGAAATTCTTATGATTTGCTTGCTTCACATTAAGATGATTAATTCGATAACTATTTAGTCATGCAAATGTTAGCACTTATGCTAGTTCCAGCTTGAAATCTATGCTTACTAATACTTTTCACTTGACTAATTTGAAGAATTTGCGTATGAGCTGACCCATGAAAGTTGGGAACTATATTAGTAAACTACATTATACTAATCTGTTATATGGATTATGACATTGTTTAGCTATTTCGCTATGAAATTGAGTCATATGACCAAGAAAAGGTCGAACCAGCATCATATATGTTGCACTAGTTTTTTTGGTCTGTAGCAGTAGATATTTTAAAGTGAGTTTTTACTTGAACAAATTAGAGGAATCTGTCTATTGCTAGGTTTGGATAGAAGCTAATAAATAAGAATTTATTATATGTCATCCTGTCCATTTATGTGCAATAAAGCAATGTGCAATGTGTATGTGAATTTTCTGGCTGATTATATGCGTAAGAAGAAAGCCATATCTTTTTTTTTTTTTTGGGTGCTTATAGTGTGGAAGTGCATAGCTCCTATAATTTATGAAAATTCCATGTTTGCATTTTGAAAATAATTTGATTGTTGAGCATTTAAAATGGGGGGGGGGGAGAAAAAGACAATTTTTCCTTATGCTACTACAGTTCTCTTGTTGTTGCTGCTAATGAATATTTTTTATTTTTATTTTTTATAAACTTTGCTTATTACCTGCGTATATTTTTTCCTTGAACCAAGAACTATCTTTGTTCCTATTATTTTTAATAACAAAAATACTACCTATGATGTTGGGGGTGTTGTTGTTTAAAATGTAAACTTGGTTTATGCTATCACAATAAGCATTTTTATAGGTATACATGCGTTGATTTGTGCTCATGTCTTCTTGATTTCAGTTTTAGTTCTGTTGGTCTTTGGTTGATTTGAGCAAACTTGGATTTTGGATTCTCTCAGTCTGCTCGGCTTCACTTTGGTACACATATATGTTATTCACATATGTTTTATAGCAGTAGGCATGCTTATTTTTTTATTGGTTTGCACATGCATGAAGCTTAGTTTCCTGTTCAAGAACGATTTGTATATTGTGCCATGACACAATATACAACTTGTTCTTGAATTGTCCAAGGTGGACTGTCTAAGATTGTAAACTTCGTATTCAATACATATTACTATATGTCTTAAACATTACTTCTGATCTAAGATAATTTCATTGGTTTGTATTTTCTCATTGTTCTTTCGGTACTGTACACTTAATTTGGGTCATAATATCACCTGAATTAAGTTGTGTGCTTGGAGAATTAAGGGTAAATGCTGCCGAAACTTTCTTAGAACAAGAAGTAATTAGGACATACAATAATATAATGCTGAGTTTACAATCTTGGATAGGATAGGACCCTCACCCTGTAGTATGAAGTAGGCGTGCGTCATGCATTATGTTTAACATCTTAATTTGTTCGTTAATATTTGTACATTTCATATTATAATTATGTTTAACATCTTAATTTGTTCGTCAATATTTGTGTCACAGGTGTCCTTATCAGAGTCTGTATCACAGGGGGTGATAATGAGACAATCCCTTCCTCGGAGGTCCCATTGGTAACCCGAACTCGAATTCTTAACGTTGCAGCGCAGCGTGGTAATATAAAAATGCGGAAAATATTAAAACACACAACACTGATACCGCAACTATATGTATCATACATATAAAGTATTGGCTCCATCAGTAGAGCCTACAATAACTAATACCAATTATCTCAGAGTACGAAACTAATATTAACATATACAACTGAAAGCATGGTAACAAAATAAAATACATCAAACTTCCTATCCTAGCCCCAAAATATATTTCGCTCAAACCCATGTACTGGCCATAACAGAACTGAGACTGACTACCCAACCACGACTCTAACGTATACGGTAGTCGGGCCCGTATACACTACTCTTCGCTAAGAGTAGTCAATCTCCCAGAGACGGTCGTCCTCTGCATAGAGGGCTCAAAGTCTCCCAGCACTGGGATCCGAGGCTCTCCCTCCAGCATCAGGTTCAACAGGTATGCCATCAATCTCCTCTGGCAATTCCTCAACAGGATCTTCTCGTGCGATCGAGAATAAATAAAATATGACATAGAGAAAATATAGGGGATAAGAAACAGCAACTCATTATAAATGGGAAAACGGCTATAAAATAATTTACATAGATAGCAACACTCAACAACACAACAGTGTCAATCAATCAAATCCCAAATCGTTCTCTCTTAACTACTGTCTCTTACACTCATGCAACTAATGACTATATGGACGCGATCACGACGCGACATCCCCGACAGATCAAGATGTCTCATTCATCTCTGTGCCACCCCCCGTAATGAAAGGTTCGGCCAATAGCCCGCAGGCCCAACTCATCTCATGGATAGGACATATTCCCCCGCCCGCAGGCAAGGCCGGAATATTCGCCCGTCAACAACGCAACTTACGGCAACGATGTAACGCCCCGATATTCACGTTTTCTAATTCTCCAGTATTTTAACGTTTGCTTTTTATTGGAGGGTTTAGAGAGTGAAATAAAATATTCCGAGAAGATAGGAATGTTCTACGCAACCATAGGAAGCCATGGTTAAGTTTCGGGCAAAAGGTCAAACAGAGCCCGGTCTGCGTTTTTCACGGATAGTAGCCTTTTTCTACTATCGAGACCTAATTTGGACTCGTGAACGAGACAGTAAGTCTCGGGATTTTATTCTCTACATCTTCGTTAAAATTCGTCCTGACGTCCGAAAAATAATAATAATATATTATATTCGGTCGTATAATCGAACCAGGAGGCGTTTGGAGTCGTAAAGGGGTTCAACGAGACCCGATAACGGATAAGCTCGATACCACATCATCCCAGGACACTTGGGAGAGTATGCCAGAGTCGTCATGACGATCGGGAAAATCTAGACGCGAAATGACCAAAATGCCCCTAACCTTAGTCTTTTACACTTTTACCATTTTACCCTTTTGACAAATGACCATTTTGCCCTTAAGTGAGCTTTTTAAAAGGCTGAACTCAGCTCTCACACCCTCTCATTCACGCAGCCCAGCCCCTCTTGAAGATTCAAGAACACCATCTTCAACTTTAGAGTGAAAATTCCGCATATCGCACAACCAAAATAGCATTGATAAAAGTGACGCACACACGCACCTTGTAACGCTCCGATTTTCACGATTTCTAATTCTCCAGTATTTTAACGTTTGTATTTTATTGGAGGGTGTAGAGAGTGAAATAAAATATTCCGAGAAGATAGGAATGTTCTACACAACCATAGGAAGCCATGGTTAAGTTTCGGACGAAAGCTCAAACGGAGCCCGGTCTGCGTATTTCACGGATAATAGCCTTTTTCTACGATCGAGACCTAATTGGGACTTGTGAGCGAGACAGTAAGTCTCGGGACTTTATTCTCTACATCTTCGTTAAAATCCGTCCTGACGTCCGAAAATAATAATAATATATTATATTCGGTCGTATAATCGAACCAGCAGGCGTTTGAAGTCGTAAAGGGATTCAATGATACCACATCATCCCAGGAAACTTGGGAGAGTATGCCAGAGTCTTCATGACGATCGGGAAAATCTAGACGCAAAATTACCAAAATGCCCCTAACCTTAGTCTTTTGCACTTTTACCATTTTACCCTTTTGGCAAATAACCATTTTGCCCTTAAGTGACTTGTTTTAAGGCTGAACTCAGCCCCATCCAGCCCCTCATTCACGCACATCAGCCCTCCCAAATAGCTCAAGAACACCATCTTCAACTTCAGAGAGAAAACACCATTGTTGTTCTTGAAAAAGCTTAGTTTCTTGTTGAAATCATTTGATTCCTTAAGTAATCATCCTTCATTTTAAGGTAAGATCACTTCTATGATCTCTTAGCTTCTTGAATATCTCTTTATTTCAAGATCAAGATCCATTTTCATGAAAATCATTTCTTAGATCCAAAAATTTGAAAATCCATAGGAAATTGTAGAAAAATCATTTTGATGTGAGACCAATTTCTTTGAACTCACCTAATCATTCTCTACCTAAACCCAAGAGCTTATGATTCAACTCTCATAATAGCTCAAAAAGCACACTATGGCCGAACCCTACAAGGTGATGATGAATAGTGTTTTTCATCAATTTTTGATTTCTAACACTTGATTTCATCCTTAGCTTTCCTATGCCTTTGAATCCATGAAATGGAAAACCAAGATCAATTCCTAGCTTTATTCTCTTTAGGGTGGCCGAAACCCTCTTTGTCAGAATTGTTGAGTTTGGTTTGATTGTTGTTTAATGTTTTATTGTTAACTATTAGGAGGTTCACAAACCGATCAACCAACTTTGATCCGGGAATCTGCTCTTCAACAGGTATGGGGGGTGAACCTCATCACACCAAGATGGTGGTGGTGAAGATGGTTGTTTAAGTTTATGTGTGGGCGAAACCCTTTAGTTTGGGTTCACTTTTAATTGTTAAGTTTTGTTAAGTTTTCTTGAAGAACAAGATAGTCATGATGAGTTTATGCTTTAGTATGTTGTAGTGTGTTTTAGCATATATTGATGATGAGATGATTGAATGAAAATCATTTTCATGTATGTTGAAAAACCTACTTTGATCCCTAGATCAAGTATGGACTTTTAGGTTTAATTATGAGACCATGATGTGTGATGGACTTGTATATTTTGGTTATGATGTAATAAGGTGTAATTGTGGTTTGTCATAATTGGTGTGAGCTTTTGAGCTATATTTGCTTAGTTGGTGAAGCAAAGTCTCCATTTTTCATTGGAGAAGGCTTGTGGCCTTAGTAAGAGGAAATATAAGAACATGTGTTGTTCTTGTTCTAGCAAGGTTTTGAAGTAAGAAAAACATGATTTCATAACCTATGTTTTCAAAGAGAAACAAAAGTGATTTTGATCCAAAGATCAAATGAAGTTTTAACCTTTTAAGTGTGTCACCAAAGTGGAAAATGTCTTTTCTTTAGCCATAGGTTTGTTATTCAAACTAAGTGTTTCAAAAGAGAATTAATGAAGAAGTTAAGGAAAAGTGATAACAGGGCACTCGCCCAGCGAACCCTGTCTCGCCCCGCGAGACAGAAGGAAAACAAGGCATTCGCTCGGCTAACCTTGCCTCGCCTTGCAAGACAGTGGGCTAGCCTGAGCAGCAAAGATGCAGCTTCTCGGCCTCACATAGCGAAGTAGTTCTCGCCCCGCGAACCGCCTAAGCAATGAAGAATTACAGCTCTCTGCCTCGCGACGCGAGACAATTATCGCCTCGCAATGCAGAAGGTCGGTTTGAAATACAGTTCTCTGCCTCGCGACGCGAGACAATATTCGCCTTGCGATACAGAGGATTTGTATAAGGAGCAAATACAGTTCTCAGCCTCGCGACACGAAACTTCTGTTCGCCCCACGAGAAAGGAACTTCAAATGAGGTATCACTGCCTTAATTTATCTAAGCGAATGTACTCTCGCTAAGCGGATTAAACCTTTTAGAAAATGCTAGAAATGAAGTAATTAGTTCAAATGTTGTTTCAAATCAAATGAGTTTTTAATTGTAAAAGTTGTTTGGTTTACAAAAGGAGTTTTCTAACTCAATCGTGAAGTTTTGCGCGAGAAAAACCTAAGTTAAGTAATTAACTTAGAGTTGAAGACAAGGGGTTAATTAAGTATGGTATGTGGTGGAACAAGACCATGTACTATACCGTTGATGACTTAGTACATCAATGACTTCATAAGACTTAAGTGAATCAACACTTATTTCCTTAATTGAAAATCAAGGATTAATACCATAGAAAGGCTTAAAGACTTATCTAAGAGGATTCTCAATCCTTATTCATAATGCTTAGGACTTGAGACATAGTTCATAAGACGTAAATACAAACCTGAAACATTTTGGTTTTTGAAATAGTAGTTCGACGACGGACCGATGATTCAGATCTAGGTTAATCGTTCAATTGTTTCCGTCTTGTGATAACTGGAATGAGAGAGATCCTGAGACTGTGCAGGTATGGGACTGTACAGTGGAAGGAATCCTGAGACTATGCAGGTATGGGACTGTATAGGTAAGGGAAGGCATATAAGAATTGATTGGTACTACCCATACCAACAAGATTTATCTTCTTTTCGGGAACTTAGAACATAAGAACTTTATAGTTAAGTGTGCTTGACTTAGAGTAATTATGGGATGGGTGACCTTCTGGGAAGTTTCCTAGAAAGCGTGTGAGTGAGGACAAAACACGCTGAAAAGACTTGTGTTGGTTTGTGGGGACAGTCGGCGATTCTGAAAGCAGTCTGGATCATTCCAAACGAGTCACCAGATATTTATCCGATGGATAAATGTTTTATCTGATGGATAAATGTTTTATAAAACAAAGACATGTGTAGTTTCTAAGTAAGAGAACCTTAGTGAACCTTGAGGTTTGTCCAACGGATAGGCATTGCTTTATCGCATCTGCTTTGTGTAAGCATTGGCATTTCATGTGCATAGTTGTAAGGCCTTGAGCCTAGGAGTTGAGCTTACACCTTGATACGGGTGCGAATCTAATGGTGACGATCTTCAGTGGTCTTTTTGGAGATATCAGGGTTGGAAGGGCTGACATGTGACCAGTTGGTGATTCTTCTGTGTCGTGGTGAATCCGTGCAATACACTGATATCCTCTACTAGATGCCATAATTTTCATGTTTGGTCGAGAGTGTTACCGTAAATCCAGATACGTGCATGTTACGAATGTTGTAGCATCTTGCTCATGGCTGGCAGAAACCGGAACATGTCCTCCCATTCACTCTCTCCGAATGTTTTGTTAGCTCCATGGAGTAGGGGTCAGAGTAGTACCCAGTGACATTGACATTGAGTCATAACATTGCATTGCATTGCATGGCTATTGATGTTTACATTTACTTTTATACATCGCTGTTCTATTTAAGAATGTATTATATTATACTGTTAACTGTTTAATATGATTTATATTGAGAGGTTTAGTATGTGGTTTAACTGTTTAACATGTTGGGTACGCTGTTACCTGGTGAGTCGTCCCGTTTTTACTACTGCTGTTTTATTGTGTTGATGAACGGGAATCTCACCCATATCTATATATTTTCTACTGGTACTTGTTGTTGCTGCTTGAACAGATGGACGCGGCGATGGTTCCGTTCCGCAGTCCCTTTGAGTTCGGAGGTGGACTCTTTTGCTGTTTTATTTTTATTATCGGCCATACTATGTTAGTTTTTGTAGTACCTTTTGGGAGCTACGACTCCTAGTACTTATTGTATTTCTAATGTCAGTCATACATTAGACTTATGTCTGTATATAGTAATGTTGATGTTTCTGTTTTCCATTTTCTGTTTCTGTATTTATAACACAATATGTTCTAGAAATGCATGGTGGACTTAAGTTCATTTATTAGTATTATTTATTTACCTTTACTAATCCCATTACATCTTTATGAAAAGAAAAGAAAAAGAAAAATCATATTTTCCACATTAATAAATATTTTCGACCTTATAAACGTTCAGGAATGTGACACTCGAGAAAGGGTGTTGCATTATTTGGTATCAGAGCTAGCTGAGTCTTTTTGGGGTTTGTAGGTTATGGTCTATCTTGTTTGTGTTGTGTTTTCTCTGATTGTTTTTTGTGCTATTGTTTCTAAGAGAAAACAATGTTGGAGATGATGATGACTTCGGTCTATCCTTTTGTATTGTTTGTTCTCTGTGCTGTGTTTCTGTGAAGAAGACAACGATTGTTTGTTACTCTCTGGATTATTGTTTCTGAAGGGGAATGATATTGGACAGGGTAGTAATGTTTTTGCTTTCTTGTAAGTTGTCACTCGCAGAGTCCTTCAGAACGAGTATTTTCCAACTAGTGCAAGACGAGTTGAAAGACATGGAGTTCCTGTAGCTACGTCAAGGAGGAATGTCTGTCAAAGAATATGTTGATCGTTTTGAGTCCCTGCTAAAGTCTTCGAGGTAATTCCATCTTCATCCCGATGAGGAGTGGAAGTGCACAAAGTTCGAAGAAGGTTTAAGGGACGAGATTCTAGGAGAGGTGCTACCTCTTGAGGTCAAAGAGTTCTCGGTGTTGGTAGATGAATGCTTCGTAATCGAAGATCTGATGAAGACTCATGGAGGAAGGCAACGTAACTCTGGACCGACTAGGTTCCATAAAGGCACCAATGGTCGTGATGATAGATCTCGATGGGAACCATATTCAAAACAGCAAGGTCAACAACAGCGTTCTGTAGGAGGAAGCAGTGGGGGTATTAGTCAATCTGGAAGCGCCCCAAAGAAGTGCATGAAGTGTGGCAAGAACAATCATGTCACCAGAGGATGCTTAATCAAGGGGATCATATGCTTCAAGTGTGGGAAGCCAGGACATACTTCACGCGATTGTGTGCAATCAAAAGCGAGACATTCTGTCAACGATGTGCAAGCAGCGAAGCCTAAGGAAATTAGTAGAGTTTATACTGGGGATTATGCTGAGACTTCTCAAAGGGAAGATTTGATTCACGGTCAGATCGTTGTGGAAGGTAAAACCTTATCTGTATCTTTCCTTACCCTAAGATTTGGTAATTTTTGCACTTTCTGCAAAGCCTGTTATAACTGCGAAAGTTTGTTTGAACTGTTCTATTTCTGTAAAAGATAGAACGTTTTTGATTGATTTGATCTGTTTGCCTCTTTCGCAAATGGATGTGATCATAAGGATGGATTGGTTATCTTGTAACCATATCCTATTAGACGGTGCAAACAAAACCTTAGTTTTCCCTGATTCGAATAATTCTGGATTTGGACTGCCAACCAAGGAAATGTTTCTTTGAGAGGAGGAGCTCAACGAATACCTGTTACTAATGAGTTTCCGGAAGTCTTTCCTGAAGACGTACCAGGTTTACCGCCAATTCGGGACATCGAGTTTGTGATCAATCTTGTGCCAGGAATAGGACCAGTGTCTATGGCACTGTATCATATGGCACCTGCTGAGTTGGAAACCTTGAAGGAACAGTTGGTGGACTTATTGGGAAAACAGTTCGTTAGGCCCTGTGTGTCGCCGTAGGGAACGCCTGTGCTAGTGGTGAGAAAGAAAGATCGAACATCTCGCTTATGTGTGGATTAGAGCCAGTTGAACAAAGTTACCATTAGGAAAAAGTATCATCTTCCGAGGATAAATGACTTGATGGATCAGTTGAGGAGAGCGACATTTTTCTCCGAGATTGATTTGCGATCGGGTTATCATCAGATTCATGTGAAGGCAGAAGATGTACCAAGAACAGCGTTTCAAACATGATATGGGCACTACGAGTACCTTGTAATGCCGTTTGGTATGACGAATACTCCTCTATATTCATGGATTACATGAATAGGATCTTTCGTCCATATCTAGATAAGTTTGTCGTTGTTTCATAGACGACATACTCATCTATTCGCGAAACCAGGAAGTACACGCTGAATATCTTAGTGTGATTCTTC
The DNA here is from genome assembly GCA_039655645.1 of Ammopiptanthus mongolicus. NCBI lineage: Eukaryota > Viridiplantae > Streptophyta > Magnoliopsida > Fabales > Fabaceae > Ammopiptanthus > Ammopiptanthus mongolicus. The sequence goes on from CM077350.1 coordinate 22,613,971, forward strand.
AGGTTCTGAAGGAGAAATAGTTGTATGCAAAGCTGTCCAAGTGTGAGTTTTGGCTCAACGAAGTAAAATTTTTTGGGTCACGTGATTTCAAAGGAAGGATAAAGCGTTTGAATGGACTGAAGCCTGTGAGGAAAGTTTGCAAGGATTAGAGAGAAGGTTGACTACTTCACCTGTGTTAGTGTTGCCTGATCTCAACGGAACATTTGTGTTCACACTCCTACATATTCCTCAGTGTATTAGACAATTAAGTGAATTGGTAATATGGTGTCCATTGGTCTGGACATTTTCGTATTATTCCACTGAAAGTTTCGTTATGACTATTTCTTGAGTTATAACATAAACAACTTCTTGATACTGGAAGTTTCTTTCACTTTTACTTTTGGTGAAGGTGATCCAGTCTGATTTTTGCCAGACTGTTTATCTTTGATTCCCAAATTTATTGGAAGGTTCTTATGAAAGAAGGAACTTTATTAGAGTCATGGATGTAAACATGTATTAGCTATGCATTTTTACACTCACGAACCTACTGAAGAATCTTTTTGCATACCGGATATTCCTATATTCATTCCAGATTGGTAAAATTCTTTTGTACACTTTCTTCTGAGACCAAGACCAGGAAAAATTTTCCTTTGTTGAAAAATTTCTTTCCTTAATCTTCAGTGACCGAGTAGGTTTAGTTTTAAGTCACAGAATTTCGAGGACGAAATTCTTTTAAGAGGGGTAGGAATGTAACGCCCCAATTTTCACGTTTTCTAATTCTCCAGTATTTTAACGTTTGCATTTTATTGGAGGGTTTAGAGAGTGAAATATAATATTCCGAGAAGATAGGAATGTTCTACGCAACCATAGGAAGCCATGGTTAAGTTTCGGGCAAAAGCTCAAACAGAGCCCGGTCTGCGTTTTTCACGGATAGTAGCCTTTTTCTACTATCGAGACCTAATTTGGACTCGTGAACGAGACAGTAAGTCTCGGGATTTTATTCTCTACATCTTCGTTACAATTCGTCCTGACGTCCGAAAAATAATAATAATATATTATATTCGGTCGTATAATCGAACCAGGAGGCGTTTGGAGTCGTAAAGGGGTTCAACAAGACCCGATAATGGATAAGCTCGATACCACATCATCCCAGGACATTTGGGAGAGTATGCTAGAGTCGTCATGATGATCGGGAAAATCTAGACGCGAAATGACCAAAATGCCCCTAACCTTAGGTCTTTTACACTTTTACCATTTTACCCTTTTGGCAAATGACCATTTTGCCCTTAAGTGAGCTTTTTAAAAGGCTGAACTCAGCCCACACACCCTCTCATTCACGCAGCCCAGGCCCTCTTGAAGAGTCAAGAACACCATCTTCAACTTTAGAGTGAAAACACCATTGTTGTTCTTGAGAAAAGCTTGGTTTCTTGTTGGAATCACTTGATTCCTTAAGTAATCTTCCTTCATTTTAAGGTAAGATCACTTCTATGATCTCTTAGCTTCTTGAATATCTCTTTATTTCAAGATCAAGATCCATTTTCATGAAAATCATTTCTTAGATCCAAAAGTTTGAAAATCCATAGGAAATTGTAGAAAAATCATTTTGATAAGAGACCAATTTCTTTGAACTCACCTCATCATTCTTTACCTAAACCCAAGAGCTTATGATTCAACTCTCATCATAGCTCGAAAAGCACAATATGATGATGAATAGTGTTTTTCATCAATTTTTGATTTCTAACACTTGATTTCATCCTTCGCTTTCCTATGCCGTTGAATCCATGAAATGGAAAACCAAGATCAATTCCTAGCTTTATTCTCTTTAGGGTGGCCGAAACCCTCTTTGTGAGAATTGTTGAGTTTGGTTTGATTGTTGTTTAATGTTTGATTGTTAACTATCAGGAGGTTCACAAACCGATCAACCGACTTTGATCCGGGAATCTGCTCTTCAACAGGTATGGGGGGTGAACCTCATCAAACCAAGATGGTGGTGGTGAAGATGGTTGTTTAAGTTTATGTGTGGGTGAAACCCTTTAGTTTGGGTTCACTTTTAATTGTTAAGTTTTGTTAACTTTTCTTGAAGAACAAGATAGTCATGATGAGTTTATGCTTTAGTATGTTGTAGTGTGTTTTAGCATATGTTGATGATGAGATGATTGAATGAAAATCATTTTCATGTATGTTGAAAAACCTACTTTGATCCCTAGATCAATTATGGACTTTTATGTTTGATTATGAGACCATGATGTGTGATGGACTTGTATGTTTTGGTTATGATGTAATAAGGTGTAATTGTGGTTTGTCATAATTGGTGTGAGCTTTTGAGCTATATTTGCTTAGTTGGTGAAGCAAAGTCTCCATTTTTCATTGGAGAAGGCTTGTGGCCTTAGTAAGAGGAAATATAAGAACATGTGTTGTTCTTGTTCTAGCAAGGTTTTGAAGTAAGAAAAACATGATTTCGTAGCCTATGTTTTCAAAGAGAAACAAAAGTGATTTTGATCCAAAGATCAAATGAAGTTTTAACCTTTTAAGTGTGTCACCAAAGTGGAAAATGTCTTTTCTTTAGCCATAGGTTTGTTATTCAAACTAAGTGTTTCAAAAGAGAATTAATGAAGAAGTTAAGGAAAAGTGAAAACAGGGCACTCGCCCAGCGAACCCTGTCTCGCCCCACGAGACAGAGGGAAAACAAGGCATTCGCTCGACTAATCTTGCCTCGCCTCGCGAGACCGTGGGCTAGCCCGAGCAGCAAAGATGCAGCTTCTTGGCCTTGCGTAGCAAAGTAGTTCTCGCCCCGCGAACCGCCTTATCTCTATAAGGGAGGTAATATTGTTTGCTTTAATTGTGTTGTGGTCCCTTGAGTTTGACGATTTTGGTTTTGAAGGTAGCAATGGCTGCTCAAAACCTGAATGCTGCTGTGAACGCCATACGGGAGATGGCTGTTGCGATGGTTCAACGTGATGAGATAGCTGCTGGGGGTAGAGGACTGGATGAATTCCTCCATAGGAACCCACCACAGTTTAAGGGTGAGTTCAATCTTGAGCTAGCTGAGCGTTGGATCCAGACATTGGAAAAGATCTTTGGAGCTATGAGGTGTACTGAGAACGACAAGGTTGTCTATGAAACTTATATGCTGGTGGAGGATGCTGAATACTGGTGGGAAGGAGCCCGTCAGGTGCTGATACATGATCAACAAGTTATAGACTGGAATACTTTCAAAGGGAAGTTCCTCGAGAAATATTTTCCTGTGAGTGCAAGGCATGAGAAATAAATGGAGTTCCTCCGGCTGAGACAAGGAGGAATGTCTGTAGCTGAGTATGGGGCCAAGTTTGAAAGTTTGGCGAAGTTCTCAAACTACTTCCTAGACAACCCAAGAAAAGAATGGAAATGCAGGAAGTTCGAAGGGGGTCTGAGGCTAGATTGAAAAAGGGCTATGGTTCCTCTGGAGATTTCTGTTTTTCCAAGGCTGATGGAGAAGTGTCGTCTGATCGAGAGTTTGGAGCCTAATAAGGACAAGCGAGCACAGAGTTCTAGACCGACTAAGTTCCATAGAGGGAACGGTGGTCATGACAACAAATCTCGATGGAAGCCATATTCAAAGCAGCAAGATTAACAACAATGTTCTGTGGGAGAAAGCAGTGGGGGTTTCAGTCAGTCTGGAAACGCCCCAATCAAGTGCATGAAGTGTGGAAAGAGTAATCATGCCACAAGAGAATGCTCAATCAAGGGGATTATATGCTTCAAGTGTTGGAAGCTGGGGCATATTTCAAGCGACCGTGTGCAACCAAAAGCTGAACATTCTGTCAACAACGTGCAAGCAGCGAGGCCTAAGGCAAATGGCAGGGTCTATATTGTGAGTGGCGCTGAGGCTTCTCAGAATGAAGACTTAATCCAAGGTCAGTTCGTCATGGGAGGTAGAACCTTAACTGTACTGTTTGATTTAGGCGCAACACATTCCTTTATTGCATATGACTGTGTGAATCTTTTGGGATTGCCTGTGTCTTTTTTACCTTTTGATTTAGTAATTTCTACACCTACTTCAAAGCCGGTTATAACTGCTAAAGTTTGTTTGAATTGTTCTATTTCTGTACAAGATAGAACGTTTTTGACTGATTTGATCTGTTTGCCTCTTTCGCAAATGGATGTAATATTAGGAATGGATTGTTTATCTTCTAACCAAATCCTGTTAGACAGTGCAAATAAAACCTTAGTTTTTCCTAGTTCTGAGAATTCTGGATTTTTGACTGCCAACCAAGTAAACGCTTCTTTGAGAGAAGGAGCTCAAGGATACATGCTGCTATCTTATTTGGAGGTCAAGAACGAGCTAGTACATGAACGAGTTTCCGGAAGTCTTTCTTGAAGATGCACCAGGATTACCACCAGTTCGGGACATCGAGTTTTCGATTGATCTTGTGCCAGGAATGGGACCAGTATCTATGGCACCTGCAGAGTTGGAGACCTTGAAAGAACAATTGGTGGACTTATTGGGGAAGCAGTTTGTTAGACCCAGTGTGTCGCTGTGGGGAGCACCTGTGCTGTCGGTGAAAAAGAAAGATGGAACTTCTCACCTCAGCATGGATTATCGCCAGTTGAACAAGGTTACCATTAAGAACAAGTATCCTCTCTCGAGGATAGATGATTTGATGAATCAATTGAGGGGAGCGGCAGTTTTCTCCAAGATTGATCTGCGATCGGGTTATCACCAGATTCGTGTGAAGGCAGAAGATGTACCAAAGACAGCGTTTCGAACAAGCTATGGGCACTACGAGTACCTTGTAATGCCGTTTGGGGTGACGAATGCTCCAGCCATATTCATGGATTATATGAATAGGATTTTTCGTCCCTATTTAGATAAGTTTGTCTTTGTTTTCATAGACGAAATACTCATCTATTCGCGAGACTGGGAAGAACATGCTAAACATCTTAGTGTGGTTCTTCGGGTTCTGAAGGAGAAACAGTTGTACGCGAAGCTGTCTAAGTGTGCTCGACGAAGTGCAGTTTTTTGTCAAGTGATTTCAATGGAAGGAATTGTGGTGGATCCGTCGAAAGTCGAAGCAATTCTTGAGTGGGAGAGACCAACCACAGTGACTGAGATGCGCAGTTTTCTGGGCTTGGCTGGATATTATCGGAAGTTCATCGAGGGATTTTCTAAGATTGTAGGATCCCTTAACCAATTGACCAGGAAGGATAAAGCTTTTGAGTGGACTGAAGCCTGTGAGTAGAGTTTTCAGTAGCTAAAGAAGAGGCTGACTACTTCGCCAGTGTTGGTATTGCCAGATCCAAGCGAACCTTTTGAAGTGTACTGTGACGATTCATACCAGGGGTTAGGCTGTGTTCTGATGCAGAATCGGAAAGTGGTAGCGTATGCCTCGAGACAGTTGAAAGTGCACGAAAAGAACTACCCTACCCATGATCTAGAGTTAGCAGCGGTGGTCTTTGCATTGAAGATTTGAAGACACTACTTGTATGGTTCGACGTTCAATGTCTTCAGCGATCATAAGAGCTTGAAGTACCTACTCGATCAGAAAGAGCTCAACATGAGGCAGAGACGGTGGCTGGAATTTCTGAAGGACTATGATTTCCAATTATAGTATCATCCGGGAAAAGCTAATGTGGTAGGGGATGCCCTGAGTAGGAAGGTGTTACATGTGTCTGCCATGATGGTTAAGGAACACGAACTGTTAGAATAGTTCGGAGATATGCATTTGTCCGTGGTCAGTAGGCCAGGGAGACTTTGTGTGGGCATGATTACAGTGTCTTGTGATCTGATGGATCAGATTCGGGAGAAACAAGTATACGACCAGTATATGGAGAAAGAGAGAAGGAATCTGAAGAAAGGGATGACATCTGAATACAAGGAAGGAGCAGATGGAATCCTAAGACGAGGAGAATCGGTTTGTGTGCCAAACAACCCAGAGATAAGGAGGTTGATTCTGGACGAAGTTCATAGGAGCAAGTTGAGTATACATCCAAGATCAACCAAGATGTACCAAGACCTGAAGCGGTTGTTTTGGTGGCAAGCATAAAAATGGATGTGGCAGATTATGTGGCGTCTTGCTTGGTATGTCAAAAATCAAAGGTTGAACATCAAAGGCCAGCGGGAATGTTACTTCCGTTGGATATCCCAGAGTGGAAATGGGACGGCATAACGATGGATTTTGTGACGTGTTTGCTAAGGACACCTAAAGGGTGCGATTCCATTTGGGTAGTAGTTGATAGGCTTACGAAATCAGCTCATTTTCTACCTATCAATATCAAGTATTCTATGGAGAAGCTTACTCAGATTTATATCAGTGAGATTGTGAGACTGCATGGAGTACCTTCAAGCATCATATTAGATAGAGACCCACGTTTTACTTCATGGTTTTGGCAGAGTTTATATGAAGCCTTAGGAACGAAGCTATGGCTGAGTTCGACTTACCATCCTCAAACTGACGGACAATCAGAAAGGATGATTCAATCTTTAGAGGACCTGTTGAGGGCGTGTGTGTTGGAACATGCCGAGAATTAGGAGAGTTTCCTACTGTTGATAGAGTTCACCTACAACAGTTATCATTCGAGCATAGGGATGGCGTCCTATGAAGCTTTATATGGGCGACGATGCAGAACACCTTTGTGTTGGTATCAAGATGGAGAAAGTGTCTCATTAGGACCTGAACTTGTGCAACAAATAACTGAAAGGTGAAACTGATTCAAGAAAAGATGAGGACAACTCAGAGCCGATAGAAAAGTTATGTGGATAAAAGATGTAGGCCATTTGAGTTTGAGGAACGTGATCATGTGTTTTTGAGAGTCACCAACGATTGGAGTGGGCAGGGTCCTTAAGTCCAGAAAACTCACTCCGAAATTCATCGGACCTTATCAAATTCTTCGTCGGATAGGTCCAGTAGCTTACCAAATAGATTTACCGCCTTTTCTATCCAACCTTCATAATGTTTTCATGTTTCGCAATTGCGAAAATATATTCCGGATCCCAGACATGTCACTAAGTTTGATTCAGTACAGCTAAAGGATAACCTGACCTATGAAACATTGCCGGTTAAGATCGAGGACAGAAGAGTAAAGCAGCTGCGAGGGAAGGAGATATCTTTGGTCAAAGTTATCTGGAACAAGACTTCAGGTGATGCTACCTGGGAAAGAGAAGAAGACACGGAACGACATTATCCGAGTCTATTTTAAGAGGTACGTTAAATTTCGAGGACGAAATTCTTTTAAGAGGGGTAGTAATGTAACGCCCCGTTTTTTTTTCAAGCTTTATAATTAAACAGTATTTATGCGTTTGTATTTTATTGGAGCTGTAGAGTGATTTAATGGGACCCGCTAACGGATAATCTTGAAGACACATCAGGTCAACATCACATTGGGATGCGTGCTAGTGTCATGATAATTTTCAAAATATCTGGACGTGAAATGACCAAAATGCCTTTGGTCTTTTAATGAAATTCCAAAATTGTCCTTTGGTTAATTAAGTTTGCCATAGATGAGAAAATATCTATTTCACTCACCTCTTCACTTGGCCATTCGGCCACTCTCCTCTTTTCTCTCGTCTCTCACTTGTTCTTCAAGTTCTTCATGTGTTCTTCACCAAAAAACCAACTTTTGATCTTGAAAAGTTGAAGCTTTTTGTGAAATCAAGTTCCTTTTCTCCTAAGACTTTGCATCAAGGAGGTATGAGCTCCATCTTAGCTCTCTTAATCTCTTTAATTCATCTTTTGATTCATGAAGATCAAGCTTTGATTCATAAACTTCAAAAATTCAAAGAAAAGTATGGAAAAATCCTTTTAATACCAAATCAATTTCTATGATCTAGTTCCATCATTCTCTTTCATTATCCAAGAGCATGAAATCAAATAAGTTTTCTAGCCAAATTTTCTTTAAGTGGCCGAACCACCTAGCTTGAAAAAGGTTGAGTTTTTGATTCAAGTTTTGAGTAATAAGACTTGTTTTAGTGTTAGGCATACCTAAGGATCATCCATCCAAGAGATAAGAAATTTAGGACATCTCTAGCTAATTTTTTTATATAGGGGTTGAACCCCAAGTTGGTGAGAATAGGAGATTTTTGTGTTGATTAGATGTTAATGTTTGATTGATTGTGTTGATTGTAGTGGGTGACGAGTATTCGGACGAATAATCGGGAGATTTGCGAACCGATCGACCGACTTTTTATCCGGAGGATTATTCACTGACAGGTATCGGGGTGAACCTTATCACACCAAAATTGGTGGAGGTGAAAATTGTAACGCCCCGATTTTCACGTTTTCTAATTCTTCAGTATTTTAACGCTTTATTTTATTCGAGGTCATAGGAATGGAAATACAATATTCCGAGACTATAGTCATGCTCGACAATGTTATAGGAAGCTACGATTAAGTTTTGAGTCAAAAACTCAAACGGAGTCTGGTCTGCTTTTTTACACTGACGATATGATTTTACTGCTCAGGAGACCTCAGATGGACCCGTGAACGAGACATTAAGTCTTAGAATTCGATTCTCTACGTTTTGGTTAAATTTCACAAAAACTTCTGAAAAATCACATACTGACCTCCGTTTGAGCGGAATCCCTCAATCGGGTGACGAACGGAGCCACATATGGATTTACCGGGACTCACCAACAGATAAGCTTGATACCACATCATCCCAGGATACTTGGGAGAGTATGCCAGAGTCGCCATGACGGTCGGGAAAATCTGGACGCAGAATTACCAAAATACCCCTAACCTTAGTCTTTTGCACTTTTACCATTTTACCCTTTTGGCAAATGACCATTTTGCCCTTAAGTGAGCTTTTTAAAGGCTGAACTCAGCCCTTCCAGCCCCTCATTCACGCACAAGCAGCCCTCCTTCCACACTCCATCTTCAACCTTGAGAAACTCCATTGTTGTTCTTGAGAAAAGCTTGATTACTTGTTAGAATCACTTGATTGCTTGAGCAATCTTCCTTCATTTTTAGGTAAGATCACTTCTATGATCTCCTAGCTTCTTCAATCTCTCTTTATTTCAAGATCAAACTTCATTTTCTTGAAAATCATTTCTTAGATCCAAAACTTTGAAAATCCATAGGAATTGGTAGAAAAAAATCCTTTTGATGTGAAACCAATTTCTTTGAACTCACTTCATCATTCTCTACCTAAACCCAAGAGCTTATGATTCAATTCTCATCATAGCCCTAAATCCCCAATATGGCCGAACCCTACAAGGTGATGATGAATAGTGTTTTTCATCAATTTTTGATTTCTAACACTTGATTTCATCCTTAGCTTACCTATTGCCTTTGCAGCCATGGAATGGAAAACCAAAATCAATTCCTAGCTTTATTCTCTTTAGGGTGGCTGAAACCCTTAGGTAGAATTGTTGAGTTTTGTTTTAATTGTTGTTTAATGTTTGATTGTTTGGTTGTTTGTAGTTGGTGACGATTATCAGGAGGTTCACGAACCGATCAACCGACTTTGATCCGGGAATCTGCTCATCAACAGGTATGTGGGGTGAAACTCATCACACCAAAATGGTGGTGGTGAAGATGGTTGTTTAGTTATGTGTGGGTGAGACCCTTTGGTTTGGGTTCACCAATTAGTTTGGCTCTCTTGGAGAACCATGTGTAATATTTGTAGTTTATGCTTATATGCCTTATCATGTGCTTTATGATGATGTTATCCAGGTGAGAAAATAATTTCTTGCATGTTGAAAACCTACTTTGATCACTAGATCAAGTATGGACTTTTGTGCTTAATTATGATGCAATGATGTGTGTTATTGTTTATCATAATTGTGTAAGTTTTGTGATCCATAATTTTGTTAGTTAGTGAAGCAAACCTTCACATTTGTTCTTAATAGGCTTTTGGCCATGACCTTGAGAAAAGGAAGAGTATGAGTAGTTCTTGAACAATTAAGTTTTCAAGTAAGAAGAGTGCTTTAGTGGCTTATGTTTCAAAGAAAAAACCATACGTGATTTTGATCTAAAGATCAAACAAAGTTTCAAACTCAAAGTGTTTTCACCAAAGTGAAACATGTTTTATACCTTATCCTTAGTTCATCTAGTTAATCAATTGACTTAAAAATGAGATAAGAAGTGTTTTTCATGAAGAGAATCAAAATGGTTCCATAAGGTTTTCCTTTAACAATGGTAATGTCTTGTTTCAAGGCAAATTTCGCTAAGCGAATTTACCTTCGCTAAGCGAAAACAGAGGAATTCCAAGTTGGGCATCATTGCCTCACTTTCGCTAAGCGAATTAATATTTGCTAAGCGAATCCAGCAAATTTCGCCACGCGAATTATGTTTCGCCGAGCGATGCAGAGGAGTTTCAAAGGAGGTATCAATGCTTCAATTTCGCTAAGAAAATGGAATTCCGCTAAGCTAATTTCACCTTTTAGAAAATGCTAGAAATCAAGTAAGTGGTTCAAAAGTTGTTTCAAATCAAATGAGTTTTAAATTGAGAAGTTGTTTTGGTTTACAAAGGAGTTTTTAACTCAACACATAAAGTTTTACGTATAAAAACCTAAGTTAAGTAATTAACTTAGAGTTGAAGACAAGGGATAACTAAGTATAGTGTGTGGTGGAACAAGACCATGTGCTATACCATTGATGACCTAGTACATCAATGACTTCATAAGACTTAAGTGAATCAACACTTATTTCCTTAATTGAAAGACAAGGGATTAATATCTTAGAAAGGCTCAAAGACTTATCTAAGAGGATTCTCAATCCTTATTCAATGCTTAGGACTTGAGACATAATTCATAAGATGTAAACACAAACACGAAACGTTTTGGGTTTTGAAATAGTAGTTCGATGACAGGCCGGTGGTTCGAACCAGGTCAATCGTTCAATTGTTTCAGTCTTGTGATAACTGGAATGAGAGAGAGATCCTCAGATTGTGCAGTTATGGGACTGTACAGTGGAAGGAATCCTGAGGCTATGTAGGTATGGGACTGTATAGCTAAGGGAAGGCATATAAGAATTGATTGGCACTACCCATACCAACAAGATTTATCTTCTTTTCGGGAGCTTAGAACATAAGAACTTTATAGTTAAGCGTGCTTGACTTAGAGTCGTTATGGGATGGGTGACCTTATGGGAAGTTTCCTAAAAAGCGTGTGAGTGAGGACAAAACACGCTGAAAAGACTTGTGTTGGTTTTTGGGGACAGTCGGCGATTCTGAAAGCAGTTTGGATCATTCTAAAGGAGTCACAAGATATTTATCCGATGGATAAATGTTTTATAAAACAAAGACATGTCTAGTTCCTAAGAAAGAGAACCTTAGTGAACCTTGAGGTTTATCCCATGGATAGACATTGCTTTATCGCATCTGCTTTGTGTAATCATTAGCATTTCATATGCATAATTGTAAGGCCTTGAGCCTAGGAGTTGAGCTTACACCTTGATGTGGGTGCAAATCTTACGATGACGATCTTCAATGGTCTTTTTGGATGTATCAGGGTTGGAATGGCTGACATGTGACCAGTTGGTGATTCTTCTATGTCATGGCGAATCCGTGCAATACACTGATACCCTCTACTAGATGCCGTACTTTTCATGTTTGGTCGAGAGTGTTACCGTAAAGCCAGATACGTGCACGTTACGAATGTTGTAGCATCTTGCTCATGGCTGGCAGAAATCGGAACATGTCCTCCCATTCACTCTCTCCGACACTTTTGTTAGCTCCAAGGAGTAGCGGTCAGAGTATTACCCAGTGGCATTGGCATTGAGTCATGTACATTGCACCGCATCGCATGCCTGTTGATGTTTACATTTACTGTTATACATCGTTGTTCTGTTTAAGAATGTATTTTATGGTGCTGTTAATTGTTTAACATGATTTATAGTGAGAGTTTTAGTATGCTGTTTAACTGTTTAACATATTGGGTACGCTGTTAACTGGCGAGTCGTCCCATTTTTACTACTACTGTTTTGTTGTGTTGATGAACGGGAATCTCACCCATATTTGAATGTTTTCTGCTTGTAATTGCTATTGCTGTTTGAACAGATGGATGCAATGACGGTTCAGTCCAGTAGTTCCTTGAGTTTGGAGGGAGACTCCTTTTGCTGTTTCATTTTGTCTGGGCCAGACTGTGTCAGTATCTGTAGTACCTTTTGGGAGCTACGACCCCTAGTACTTACTTTATTCTTATGTCAGTTATGCATTAAACCTATGTCTGTATACAGTACTATTTCTATTTTCTATTTTGCTGTTTTTTGTTTCCCGTTTCTGTATTTATCCTTTAGTATGTCCTCGTAATGCATGGTGAACCTAAATTCATTTATTAGTATTATTTACCTTTACTAATCCCATTACATCTTTATGAAAAGAAAAAAAAAAAGAAAATCGTATTTTCCGCATCAATAAATATTTGCGGCCTTATAAACGTTCGGGAATGTGACACTCGGGAAAGAGTGTTGCAAAAATGGTTGTTTATGTTGTTTGGGTGAAACCCTTTTGTTTCGGTTCACCACTTTATTGGTGAAGTTCTCTTGGAGAACAAAATTTGTAATAATGGTTCTATGTCTAGAAGGTGTTTATGATGATGTTGATTGGATGAAAAATATTTTTATGTATGTTGAAAAACCCTACTTTGATCTCTAGATCAAGTAAGGATTTTTATGCTTGATTATGATTCAGTGATGTATGATTGTTGTTTGTCATAATGTTGTGAGCATTTTGAGCTATGACTTGTCTATTTGGTGAAGTAAAATCTTCACTTCCATTTGAGTGAGCTTGTGGCCTTAGCAAGAAAAAAATAGAAGAACATGAGTTATTCTTAAGCATTCAAAGTTTTGGAGTAAAAAAGTGTCTTAATAAATTATGTTTCAAAGAAAAACAATAAGTGATTTTGATCCAAAGATCAAATAAAGTTTCAACATTCAAGTGTTTTACTAAAGTGAAAAATGTCTTTTACTTTAGCCATAGCTTATCTAATTAACTAAATGTTTTAAAAGAGAAATAATGAAGTGATTTCGTGAAAGTTGACATAGCTTTTAATGAGATATTACCTTTATATTAGAACTAAGATAACATTCCATTTTCAAAAACAAAGAGGACCTTGTCCTTAAGTTTGAATTAAATGAATCATAGTTAAAAAAATTAAATGAGATTACATTTCTTTTACACTAACTTAGATCATCATTTTACACTAAGCTAGTAAGGAAAAGCCTTTTCAAATTAGTGAAGGTACTTTACCTTAAGTATGCAACAAAGTTCTTTCAAATCAATGAGTTTTCAAATAGAAAGGATTTGGTTTACAAAGAGAGTTTTCAACTCTAAATCGTAAAGTTTTACGCGTGAAAACCTAAGTTAAAGTAATTAACTTAGAGTTGAAGAAAGGAGATAATTTAGCATGGTATGTGGTAGAACAAGACCATGTACTATACCATTGATGACTTAGTTCATCAATGACTTCATAAGACTTAAGTGAATCAACGCTTATTTCATTGATTGTAACCCAAGGAGTAATATCTTAGAAAGGATCAAAGACTTATCTAAGAGGATTTTGAATCCTTATTCATAATGCTTAGGACTTGAGACATAATTCATAAGACATAAACATAAACATGAAATGTTTTGGGCTTTGAAACAGTAGTTCGATGACGGACCGGTGATTCGGATCCAGGTCAATGGTTCATTGTTTCAGTCTTGTGATGACTCGATCCTGGAGGGATCACGAGATTTATCCGGTGGATAAAAGTTTTGAAATACAAAGATGCGTATAGTTCCTAAGGAAGAGAACCTTAGTGAAGCTTGAGGTTTATCCAGTGGATAGACACTGCTTTATCGCATCTGCTTTGTGTAAGCATTGGCATTTCATGGCATGAGTTGTAAGGCCTTGAGCCTAGGAGTTGAGCTTACACCTTGATGCGGGTACGAATCTTACGGTGACGTTTTAAGAATCTTGGAGGTATCAGGGTTGGAAAGCCTGACATGTGACCAGTTGATAGCTCTTCTGTGTCGTGGCGAATCCGAGCGATACACTGATATCATTGACTAGATGTTGTACTATTAATGTTTGGTGCAGAGTGTTCCCGTAAAGCCAAATATGCGCACGTTACGAATGTTGTAGCATCTTGCCCAAGGCTGGCGTATACGGAACATGCCCTCCTATTCATTCTCTCTGATGTTTTGTTAGCTCCATGGAGTAGGGGTCAGAGTTTACCCTTGTGGCTTATGGCATTGAGTCATGTACAGTGCACTGCATTGCATGGCTGTTGATGATTGCATTTATTCGTTGTACATCATTTGTTTCTATTTTCAAGTATGCCTTATTTTATGCTGCTAAATTGTTTAACATGATTTATATTGAGATTTATGGTAACCATGTTGGGTACGTTATTACCTGGTGAGTCATCCCGTTTTTACTTTTGCTATTTTGCTATGTTGATTATCGGGAATCTCACCCATATCTGTATATCTTCTCCATCGGTGTTGCTGTTGTTGCTTAAGCAGATGGACGCGACGACGGTTCGGTACAGCATATACTTTGAGTCCGAAGGTGGACTCCTTTTGCAGTTTAATTTTTGGCCAGGCTGTATCAAGTGTCTATTATACCTTTTTGGGGAGCTGTGACTCCTAGTACTTATTATATTCTCATTGTCAGTTATGCATGGACCTATGTCTGTATACAATATTATTTCTATTTCTATATTTAATTTTGTATGACTTCTAGAAATGCATGTTGAACGTTAGTTCATTTATGATTACTTACCTTTACTAATCCCAATACATCTTTGTGAAAAGAAAAGAAAAAAAACTGTATTTTCTGCATTAATATTATTTTCGGCCTTCAAATTGTTCGTTAATGCGACACTTGAGAAAAAGTGTTGAATATTTTATCGGAGGGTCTAGAGAGTGAATTTAAATAAAATGAAACCATTGTCACGCTCTACGCTATCTTAGGGAGTTACAGTGAAATTTTGGGTCGAAAACTCAAACGGAGCCCTGTTTGCGTTTTCACTGACAGTATGATTTTACTGCTCAGAAGACCTAATTTTGACTCGTGAACGAGACAGTTAGGTGTAGAATCGAATTTCCTAAAATTTTGCTAAAATTGGTTTTTCGCACTAAAAAGGGGAATAATATAAGTTATTCGGGCGAAATCTCAAACCGGAAGACAAACGGAGCTGGATAAGGATTTATCGGGACCGGTTAACGGATAATCTTGACGTCACGTCAGGTCAAGTCACCTAGGAAATCGTTCCAGTGTCATGATGGTTTTTAAAATTTCTGGACGCGAAATGACCACAATATCCTTGACCTTTTATGGAAATTCCACTTATGTCGTTGTGTGAAATGACCTTTCTACCCTTAAGTGAGAAAAGTTGAGACCTCCTTATCCCTCCTTTCTCTTCCCCCCCACCTTGTAACGCCCCGATTTTCACGTTTTCTAATTCTTTAGTAATTTAACGTCTTTATTTTATTCGAGGTCTTAGGAATGGAAATAAAATATTCCGAGACCATAGTCATGCTCGACGATATCGTAAGAAGCTACTATTAAGTTTTGAGTCGAAAACTCAAACAGAGTCTGGTCTGTGTTTTTACACTGACAATATGATTTTATTGCTCAGGAGACCTCAGATGGACCCGTAAACGAGACAGTAAGTCATAGAATTCGATTCTCTACGTTTTGGTTATATTTCACAAAAATTTCAAAAAAAATCACTTCCTGCCCTCCTTTCGAGCGGAATCCTCAATCGGGTGACGAACGAAACCACATATGGATTTATCGGGACTCGCCAACGGATAAGCTTGATACCACATCATCCCAGGACGATTGGGAGAGTATGCCAGAGTTGTCATGACGGTCGGGAAAATCTAGACGCGAAATTACCAAAATGCCCCTAACCTTAGTCTTTTACACTTTTACCATTTTACCCTTTTGGCAAATGACCATTTTGCCCTTAAGTTAGGTTTTAAAGAGCTGAACTCAGCCCCATCCATCCTTCATTTCCACGCACAGCCCCTCCCCTATAGAACTCCATAGTTGTTCTTGAAGAAAACTCCATTTTCTTCTTGAAGATCCTTGATTACTTGTTAGAAACACTTGATTCCTTGAGCAATCTTCCTTCATTCTTAGGTAAGATCACTTCTATGATCTCATAGCTTCTTGAATCTCTCTCTATTTCAAGATCAAACTTCATTTCATGAAAATCAATTCTTAGATCCAAAACTTTGAAAATCCATAGGAATTTGTAGAAAAATCCTTTTGATGTGAAACCAATTTCTATGAACTCATTTCATCATTCTCTACCTAAACCCAAGATCTTATGATTCAATTCTCATCATAGCCCTAAATCCCAAAATGGCCGAACCCTATGTAAAGATGATGAATAGTGTTTTTCATCAATTTTTTGAATTCTAACACTTGATTTCATCCTTAGCTTTCCTATTGCCTTTGAACCCATGAAATGGAAAACCAAAATCAATTCGTAGCTTTATTTTATTTAGGGTGGCCGAAACCCTTATAGTAGAATAGTTGAGTTTTGTTTTGATTGTTGTTAATGTGTGATTGTTGTATTGTTATAGTTGGTGACGATTATCAGGAGGTTCACAAACCGATCGACCGATTTTGATCCGGATATCTGCTCATCAACAGGTATGGGGGGTGAACCTCATCACACCAAATTGGTGGTGGTGAAGATGGTTGTTTAAGTTTATGTGTATGTGAAACCCTTTTGTTTGGGTTCACTTTTAATTGTTAAGTTTTGTTAAGTTCTCTTGGAGAACAAGGTTGTCACGATGAGTTTATGCTTTAATGTGTTGTAGTGTGCTCTACCATATGTTGATGATAATGTGATTGAATGAAAATCATTTTTCATGTATGTTGAAAAACCTACTTTGATCACTTGATCAAGTATGGATTTTTATGCTTGATTATGATGCAATGATATATGTTTATTGTTTGTCATAATTATGTGAGCTTTGTAAGCTATAACTTGTCTTGAGGGTGAAGCAATCTTCACATTTGTTCCTAATAGACCTTTGGCCATGAGAAAAGGAAGAGTATGAGTAGTTCTTGAACAAATTAAAGTTTTGAAGTAAGAAAAGTGTTTTAATGACTTATGTTTCAAAGAAAAACCCAAAGTAACTTTGATCCAAAGATCAAACAAAGTTTCAATTCTTAAGTGTTTTCACCAAAGTGAAACATGCCTTTTATCTTATCATTAGTTCATCTAGTTAATCAAGTGATTTAAAAGTGAATTAATGAATGTTTTCATGAGAATCAATATAGTTCCATAAGGCTCTTTATTTAACAAGGTTAATGCCTTGTTTTAAGGTAAATTTCGCTAAGCGAATTTACTTTCTCTAAGCGAAAACAGAGAAGTTTCAAAAGAGGTATAACCGCCTCCATTTCGCTAAGGGAATTTAGTGGAATTTCGCTATGCGAATTATGTTTCACCGAGCGATACAGAGGAGTTTCAAAAAAGGTGTAATCGCCTCCATTTTCGCTAAGTGAATCAATATTCGCTAAGCGAATATAACAAATTTCGCTATGCAAATTATGTTTCGCCGAGCGATACCAAGGAGTTTCAAAGGACGTATCACTGCCTCAATTTCGCTCAGGGAATTGAACTCCGCTAAGCGAATTTCATGTTTCAGAAAATGCTAAAAATAGAATAAGTGGTTCAAATGTTGTTTCAAATCAAATGAGTTGTCAATTGTAAAAGTTGTTTGGTTTACAAAAGGAGTTTTTAACTCAAATCGTAAAGTTTTACGCATTAAAACCTAAGTTAAGTAATCAACTTAGAGTTGAAGACAAGGGTTAATTAAGTATAGTATGTGGTGAAACAAGACCATATGCCATACCATTGATGACTTAGTACATCAATGACTTCATAAGACATAAACACAAACATGAAACATTTTGGGTTTTGAAATAGTAGTTCGATGGCGGACCGGTGATTCGGATCCCGATCAGACGTTCCATTGTTTCAGTCTTGTGATGACTCGAACCCGGAGGGATCACGAGATTTATCCTGTGGATAAAGGTTTTGTTTTTCAAAGACGTGTATAGTTCCTATAGGAGAGAACCTTAGTGGACCTCGAGGTTTACCCGGGGTGTAAACATTGCTTTATCACATCTACTTTGTGTAAGCATTGGCATAGTTGTAAGGCCTTGAGCCTAGGAGTTGTGCTTACACCTTGATGCAGGTGCAAATCTTACGATGACGATCTTCAATGGTCTTTTTGGAGGTATCAGGGTTGGAAGGGCTGACATGTGACCAATTGGTAGCACTTCTGCGTCGTGGCTAATCCGAGCAATACACTGATATCGTCTGCTAGATGCCGTACTTTTCATGTTTGGTGCAGAGTGTTTCCGTAAAGCCAGACACGTGCACGTTACGAATGTTGTAGCTTCTTGTTCATGGCTGGAAGTACACGGAACATGTCCTCCCATTCACTCTCTCCGACGTTTTGTTAGCTCCATGGAGTGGGGGTCAGAGTAGTACCCAGTGGCATTAGCATTGAGTCATGTACATTGCACTGCATTGCATGGCTGTTGATGTTTACATTTACTGTTATACACCGATGTTTTGTTTAAGAATGCCTTGTATTATGTTGTTAATTATTTAACATGATATTATGCTGTTAACTATTTGACATGATTTATATTGAGAATTTTTAGTATGCATGTTGGGTACACTATTACCTGGTGAGTCGTCCCGTTTTTACTACTGCTGTTTTGTTGTGTTGATGAACGGGAATCTCACCCATAGCTGTATATTTTCTGCTGGTACTTGTTGTTGCTGCTTGAACAAATGGATGTGACGATGGTTCAGTTCGGCAGTTCCTTTGAGTTTGTTGGTGGACTCCTTTTGCTGTTTTATTTTGTTGTCGGCCAGACTGTGTCAGTATCCATAGTACCTTTTGGAAGCTACGACTCCTAATACTTATTTTATTCTTATGTCAGTTATACATTAGACCTATGTCTATATACCGTATTAATTTTGTTTCTGTTTTCTGTGTCTGTATTTATAATACAGTATGTTCTAGAAATGCATGGCGAACCTAAGTTCATTTATTAGTATTATTTACCTTTACTAATCCCATTACACCATTGTGAAAAAAAAAAAAAAACCGTATTTTCCGCATTAATAAATATTTTCGGCCTTATAAATGTTCGGGAATGTGACACTCTAGAAAGGATGTTGCACAGTTTCATCCTTTTCACCTCTCATTTTCTTTCTTCTTCAACACTTTTCTCCTTCACTTTCTCTCCATTTTTCTTAAGGAATCTTCAAGAACTTTGAGAAGCAAAGTTGATCACTTCACTCATCTTCATCCTCTAAGAGGTATAGACTCATTCTTGATCTCTCAATCTTCATATTTCTCCATTGAAATCCTATTTTTTCAAGCTTTATTCAAGTTGAACTTCAAACTTCATAAAATTATGAAAAATTGTAGAAAAATCCTTTTAATGTCAAACCAATTTTTATGAGCTAGTGTCATTGCCCTCTCTCATAATCCAATAGTTTATAACCAAAAGAGTTGTCTAAGCCATATGGGTATATAGGGGCCGAATCCCCCTCCTTTGGATCAATGAGGTTTTGTTCAAATTTTTGTCTAAGAAGTGTTGATTAGGTTCTATCACACTTAGAGGCCATTGAATACAAGAGCATGTGATCAAAAAACTTCCCTAGCTTATTTTATTAGAGAGTGGCCGAACCACCCATTTGGGGGAAAAGAAGAAATTTTGATCCAAGTTTGAATATAGAGACTTGTTTTAGTGTTAAGGGTACCAAAGGATCCTTCATCCATGAAATAGAAGTTTTTAGATATCCCTAGCTAATTTTGGGACCCTATGGCCGAACCCTAGGTAGAGGGGAATAAGGAAAAACTATGTTGTTTAATATTGATATTTGGATTGATTGTGTGTATGTAGTTGAGGTTGAGTAATTCGAAGAATTCGCGGATTGATCGGACAACTTTTACTCCGAGGATAACTTCAAGAGGTAAAGGGATAAACCTGAGGAATTCAATTTCCGACAGTTGCATGTTGTATTTGTGTATATGGTTTGTAATGTTTTAAATGTGCTGTGTTAATGTGGAGTGATTTATCTTATGCTTGCTCATATTTGGTTATGCCTGATTATGCATGATTTTATTTTGTTATGTTTAATTATGGTGGATGATGTTATTTATGCTTGCCATGATTGATATCATGCTAAGGGACCTAACATTGGTTAGGGTTCAAAATCGAGTAAAGCTAAAAGCTTCAAAAAGCTTGGAACGTAAAATGAGAAAATAAAAGGCTAAGGATTCAAAGAATTTTGAAAACAAAATGAGTTGATATCTTTTTGGGAATGAGTAAAACAAAATACGCTTTATTAAGGAATGAGGAGACATAAATGAGAAAAAGAACTTTAGCCCAAGAAAAGTAAGGTTTTGAAGAAAAAAGTACGTTTTGGAGACATCGACCGTTTTTAAAGCAATAAAGCGAATCATTTCTTTTTTTTCTTTTTTTTAGTAAAAGAAGGTATCCAAAAGCATCACTATAAGGAAAGGCATCCCAGCAAGGCTGGCACCCCAAACCTTATCAATCATATGCAGCATACCCAAAATTTATTAAAGAGAATAAAAAAAGAATACAAGAATAAAGCATGGGGGGACATATACCAAAACCCATGATAAAAATCATTTGAAGCTATAATAAGGAAGGTTCAACCTATCTCTATAAAATTCCTCTTTAATAAAAGAAGGAATTATATCCCACCAAAAATAATCTTGAATTGTAAGACCATGCTTAGCAAGTCTATCTGCACATGAATTACCTTCCCTCCAAACATGAGACAATCTTTAATTCATTTGCCTAGTAATTTCAATACAATTTTGCCATCTATTTTTAAATTTCCAAGGAATCCCTTTGCTATTGTTAAAAGCAGCCACAACAGTAAGAGAATCACATTCTATCCATAAGTTCCTCCAACCTTTACTATCTGCAAGTTCAATTGCAAGCATGACACCATGAAATTCTGCATGAAGAGATGATGAAACTCCTAAATTTTTTGCAAAACAGCCTAGTGCAGCAGCCCGAAATCCTCTGAAAATGCCTCCACAAGCTGACCATTCAGGAGATCCTCTTGAAGCACCATCAGTGTTACATTTTACCCAATTGCAAAAAGGAGGAAGCCATAGAACTTCCTTTATGCAAGATGATTTTGCAAGACCTGAAACTCGAAAGCTCTTAAGAATGCCAAGCTCAGATATAGAGCTAGCCATACAACCAGAAGATTGATTTCCTGCAAGTGATACAGTTGCAATAGCAGAATTAATAGCTGTTCTCACTAGAATTTTTTGATTCTCAAATCTAATTTTATTTCTACAATTCCATATTGTCCATAAGATGTTTATTATTGCTGCTGTAATAACATCAGAAAGCTGTTTACTCCAACTCCTTTTGCAAATTTTGAGTAAGCTTTTAAAGGAGGAGACATCAATGTTGCAGCCTAATATACCCTGTAGCCAATTCCACAAATCACAAGCAAAAGGGCATTGTAAGAACAAGTGGATTGAGGTTTCAAAATCATTGCAACAATTACTGCACATAGACATTGTAATACAGCCTCTAACCATCAGATTTTCATAAGTTGGGACACTATTATGAATAAGCCTCCAATATAAAAAAGATTTAGAAGGCGGAATGCAGGGCTTCCAAATTGTTTTGCACCAAGTTTGAGATGACAACTGAGGATTAAGAAACACATATGCCTCCTTAAAAGTCAGCATACCTGAATCATTATGCAACCAAACCATTGTGTCCTGACATGAAAAGACTGGAATAATTACCTGGTGAATCTTAGCCATTAGATTAGGACTTCTTTCCACTAGAGTATGTGGTATGGACCAAGATGAATTATTAATGAAGTCACTTACTTTGGAATGAAGAAAAGGATGCAAGCTAGCTGGAATTTGAAGCAAATTGTTTTTAAATCTAGTTTCGAAATAAAAGCGAATCATTTCAAGTAAAAGAGTTTTCAAGAAATCTAGTTTTGGAATAAATTGTTTTATCCAAGAAAAAAGGGTTTTTCACGAACCGTATTTCAAAGTGTTGTGGTTTACCAAAGTACTTCAAAAGGAAATGTGGTTTTTGACTAAGAGTTGTTTTTATGGAAAACCGATCTCGAAGGCTTTGTGTGTAAGCTTCAGAGATATGGGTTTTGGTTTTTAGTTTTAAAAAAGAAATGGTTATTTTGGAATGTGAACCTAAAAGCCGAGACATCGAGGTCCTAGGGTTCTATAGAACACGTGGATTCAAGGATCCGTGTTAGCTAAGTGGTCCTGTAGGCTTGTCGAGAATCTTTGTGGTCCTGTAGGCTTATGGACAAGTTGTGTGCTCTAGAGCCCAAACTTTGAGACTGGTGCATCGGTTGATGGTTTTTGGGTTCGAGCTGTTTCGGACTGTGTGTCCTTTTCTAGATTTTGAACTGTGTATCCCCTTTTGAGAAATGTTATAAAGACTTGAGAGTCAAAAATTTGTGGTGGTTGATAGATTTGCGCTTCAATGAGGGAATAATGATATGACAAAGAAAAACTTACGGAAACAAAGGTTTCCTCATGCACTGTGGTGTCTGGCAGACGTGCCATCTAGATGGAGAACCTTGGCGGTAGGGAACCCTATGATGACTTTTAGTCATTGTGTATCATTGTGCCTTGATGGACAATGGTGTCATACGTTTTGGAACACATTGTGCCTTGTGTTGGACAATGTAGTATGACTTGATTACAATTTATTAAGTACCTCTGGATGCACCCCCATGTGAGAATCGCGTAGTGTCATGGGATTCATGTACTTCTGTTTAGCACGTGGGTGCTAGTCATTGTTGCCTAAGGGCCAATGAATTGTGAGCCTGATCCACTCTTTGAAAGGTGAAGGGATTTCCGAAAATTAAGAACTAATTGTTAGATGATATATGTGGAAGTGCCATGCATACGTTTTGAAAACAACGATGATTGTTGTGCATGATACCCTTGTGATTTCATTTATTATCAGGATATTCTGTGATGTGTTTATCATGCTCAATAATTGTGTTTGATGTATGAATCTGTTGTTTGTGTTTTGGGCATGTAGTTGTCGTACTTTGAATTCATATATTGGTTTCTCACCCTTGCTGTATCTTTGGCCATGCTGTCTTTCTGTTGGCATATATTATTATTTGTCTACAGATGGACCCAGTACCCGAGAGCTTAGCCCATTCGAGGGTGTGCTCACTTGTGTTTGATCAGCGGGAGGACCCAGCTGCATGGTTTATTCACCCAGGTGCCAGTAGTGTAGCTTATACTGGACCTGTTTGCACTCTAAGAGGAACCGTCGAAGTGGGGCCCCATGAGAGGACCCACACAGTGGAGACCATTCAGATCCCTCTACCGCCCAACTGGATGATTCTACAGTTTTTGGTGGTTCAGGGGCAACTTCAGCACTACATTCCAGCTGCACAATCCTTGCAGCAACAGTCACCCTCGACTCCTCCCCCGCCGTTTGTTTTGGTAGCGGAGGGGCAGGAGGAGGACCCTCACGAGACCCCTGAGTATCATTCTCTGGAGGCCCTTGAGCCTCAACCTCAGGAGAATGGGAATGTAGATTCCCTTGATCCTTCCTCTGATGCTGATGTTGGACCCTCCTTCGGGGGACTGTCCAACAGGTTTCACTAGGCATAGACCAGCTTAGAGTGTTAGATTTTGAGGCAGCGGTTTTTTGGGTAGTCTGTTATCGGCTACTGATGGCCATAAGTTTTAGATGTGGTTTTCCAGATTGTTCCTACCTAGTTTTTAGAGTTAATAGTATTTTCTTTTCTGTTGTTATCTTTTGATCAGACATGTTGTCCAAGGTTCTTTATGTACATAACATACTGACGGTGCATATACATATATATATATATATATATATATATATATATATATATATATATATATATATATATGATGTTGATCTGAGTATTTATTATTTACTATTGTAAGAAGAAAAAATTTATCACGATTTTCAAGGTAAGTGAGATCTAATTAAAGAAATTCTACTTTTCGAAAGTAACCAGCAAACTTTTGTTTCGTATTATATGTTGTTTTTGGATAACAATGTGATGCCGGATTAGGATCTCACACTTTAATAAATGGGTTTTTCCGCTCAAGAGGTTTTTATAAATTGTTTTTTAGAAATTATCCCTCTTGAAACCCTAACATGATTAGCATAGGTTAGTTCTCTTTATGTTAGTATATAGTAGGTCGGGAGATCTTGTTAGGACCAGATTTAATCCAAGAGACCACTGTTAGAATTCAGAGGGAAAGATGCACACTGCGCAGAATAGTTAAAGAGTGTTGTGCCGACTAGAAAAGAAAGCCTTTAGAATTTTTGGAAGGGGAACAAGTATTCTTGAGTGTCACTCCTAAGTTTGGAAGGGGGAGGTCAATGTCAGTCAGAAAACTAATTCTTTGTTTCTTGGGTCATTTTCAAATTCTAAGAAGTGTAGTCGGGCCTATTGTTTTCCAATTGGCCTATTCAATGTCATTGTCAATCTTCATGACGTGTTCCATATTTCTAAGCTCCATAAGTACGTATCAGATGTTTCACATGTGATAGCTCCTGAGTCAATACAATTGAGGGATAACTTAATCTTTAAGCCAGGCCTGGTCAGATCATCGATAAGAGCACTAAGACTCTACGGAACAAGACAATTCCTTTGGTGAAGATGGTTTGGGAAGGATTAACTCCCGAGGAAGCTGCTTGGGAACTTGAGGAGGATATCATGCGCATTATCCAAATCTTATCAGTCAAGATACTTTAAACGTTTTGCTTTGTGCATATGTAAAGTTTTGCGCGAGCATGTATGAGGTTAATTTCAAGGACCAAATTCTTAAAGGAGGGGAGAAATGTAACATCCTAAAAAAAATTAAATAAATAGAGATTATAATATGAGGATTATTATAGAGTTTTTGGGAGGTTTAGAATATATGTTTTAAGTCCTTGAAGTAAATAAAAGTGATTAAAAATAATTAAAAGTGGTTAAGAGTGATTTTCTAAGGGAAATTCACTTCCTAGCGCGTGAGCACGCCCGTGCTCATGTGCACGCCTTGACTCGATTGAGTACGCCCTTACTCGGACGAGCATGGCCATTCTAATTGTTAGCACGACCGTGTCGGAAAATGAACAATATTTGACGCTAATTGGCACGGCCGTGCCAATTGTGAGCACGCCTGTGCTCTATGTCAGGATACGTTAAAAATAGGTTCAAAAATAGGGAACCAGTGCAACACAATATATATACCATCTTATAACACCCTAGTGCGGCTAGAAACCCTTTTTGCACCCTAAAATACCTTAGTAACAGCTGTGGAGCATCCTCATGCTTGGGAGATGGGGTGGCAACAAACAATGAGTTTGGAAGGAGAACAAGAACAACAACAACAACAACAACAACAACAACAACCACAACAACCACAACAACAAGAAGAGGTAGAAGAAGAAAATGAAGATGAAGGAGAAGGAGAAGGAGGTTCAAGGTTGAATAAGGCGACATCTAGGATTCGCCATGGGGTACGCTTGAAGATTCTTGGAGGTCTTCAAGAGGTGAGTAGAAATATTCTTTCTCACCCTTTCCATGGTACAAATCGTTTTGGGGTTTGGGTTATGCTTTCAAAAACATTATTATTATTATTATTATTATTATTATTATTATTATTATTATTATTATTATTATTAGGAATCTAATTCATTATTATTTGATTATAGTTTACATCAAATCCTACTTTAATTAATTTTAAGAAATTTGTTTGATTTTGTGATAAGTTTTGAGTGCTTCTAGAAAGAAAAAAGAATGATGGGAGTATGAACCATTGTTAGGACCTTAGATAATCGAACAAAGTAACCATTAAGGATAGATATTTTTGCCTAGGGTAGATGATCTTAGATCAGTTGGGTAGAGTGGTGGTTGACTTTAGTAAAGTGGATGCAGAGATAGGATGAGAGAAGCCGAAGACAATGACAAACGTGAGAAGTTTCCTAGGATTGGCAGGTTACTATAAGAAGTTTATAGAGGGTTTTTCTAAGCTTGATTTATCTTTGACCCAGTTGACTAGGAAGGGAGAATCTTTTGTTTGGGACCAGGAGTGTGAGGATAACTTCCAAGAGCTTAAGAAAAGGTTGATGATAGCGCCTGTCGTGACCATACTGGATCCTTTAGTGAGTTTCATGGTTTGTTGCGACGCGTCTAAGAATGGTTTAGAGATATGAATCTGAATGTGACCTTGAATACCTTAAGTTTGAAGTTGAATAGGTTTGGTATCCGTAGTGACCTTAGAGAAAAGATTAGGTGTGAACATCTTTTAGATCAGGAAATGCAATCTTTGTTAAGCCAAGAAAATTATATGTTGTCTGCTAATGGGTTAGTGATGTTTAAGAATAAGATCGTTGTTCCTAAGGAGGGGAGTCTTAGAGGGGAAGTATTAGAAGAAAAACATAAAGGAAAATTCACCATACATCCTTGAATAACCAAGATGTAACAATACCTTAAGAAAATTATTAATGGACGACAATAAAAGCGAACGTTATACTAAAGAAGTTGTACTTATATGCTCATTTTTATTATTATGTTGTATTTTTGTATATTTTTTTAGAGAATTATTTTCTTTCAAATTCAAATTGTTGCTCAAGTGACCAAATATTAATCACAATTAATATACTCTTTGGATTTGTTTCCCATATAGATTACTTATATGTCAAATCTTAACAAACTTACATTTCTTATCAAAGACCGAAAAGAAAAAAAAAATGTTATTTCTTATTTGTATTTGCCTACTCAAAAATCAAAATGAAATTGATTTCTTAGTTCTAGGATGGTATTTATTGATAAAGTTGTTTTGAAAGTCGTATCTGCTCAATGACTGCACAGTTAATTGCAAGTTAACTAAATCTTATTCTGTTTTTGTTACCAAATTTTGTTTTTAATAAGACCATCTCTTAATAGAAAATGAAACTATTTCTTTTCTTATGAAATTATCAACTTGGACTAGATAAGACTTAGTATGTGGATGTCTCTACTGTTTTTTCCTTTCTTTCTTTGGTTTATTTTATTTGTTTATCTATTTATAAAAAAATTCCTCTGTGTTGTATGTTAGTTTGTTAATTCAGTTAGTCTAAGTTAGTTGGAATAGTGATAACCGAATTGTATAAGTGTTAGTGAGTAGTTTTAGCCAATGTGGGACTAAGATTGCTTTGTATAAATACATGTGATGTGAATAAATAAAAGTGTGTGTGATGTGATTCAGTGATATTGTTTTTACGATGATGCTCTATATATACTTCATCTTCATTCTACCTACAATTTATCTTCTTTCTTTCTTGATTCTTACCGTGACTGTATTGTATTGCGTGAGTGTGAGTGTGAGTGCTTCGTGGTTCCAACACCATAAACAATATAATAGTTTGGGTGTGGAATATAAGGGACTATAAGATCTATGTATGAATGATATAAAACTTTAATTTAATTTCCTTTGTAAATGTTATCATTGATTTTCTTCGAAATTATGTTTATACTTAAGGTGCCACGAATTGTACACTTAATATGTGGTGAAATAGTTAATGATTATATGTATATTAATGGTGTGATTAGGATAGGTAGGTTCTCTTTGTGTTAGTATATAGTAGATAAGGAGATCTTGTTAGGACCGGATTTAATCCAAGAGACCACAGTTAGAATTCAGCGGGGAAAGATGCACACTACGCAGAATAGTTAAAGAGTGTTGTGCCGACTAGAAAAGAAAGCCTTTAGAATTTTTGGAAGGGGAACAAGTATTCTTGAGTGTCACTCCTAAGTTTGGAAAAGGGAGGTCAATGACAGTCAGAAAAGTAATTCTTTGTTTCTTGGGTCATTTTCAAATTCTAAGAAGTGTAGTCGGGCCTATTGTTACCAATTGGCTTATTCAATGTCGTTATCAATCTTTACGACGTCTTCCATATTTCTAAGCTCCAGAAGTACGTATAAGATGTTTCATATGTGATAGCTCCTGAGTTAGGCGAAGGCTAGGGTGGGAGACCTTTACATGTCTCCCACCATGAGCAAGGACTTTTATGCAACATTTTTATTATTTTAATATCCCGGAGCTTTTTCAAATTTACAAAACTCACCACATCTCACCTCCCTCAATCCCTGCCTCTCTCACCTCCCTCAAGCTCGTTGCCATCAAAACATCCCACTACCGCCGCGACCTCATGCTTCTCCGCCAACGTTCTCCGTCCAAACCCGCACCTGCACGCTCATCTTCACCACCCCTCAGCCTGCGACAGAGGACTCGCTGTTTAGGCAATCCATCCCTGCTGGACGTTTTGCCAATTCAACACCTACCATACCCATTTTTTATTCTGCACACAGACCATATCCTATCTTTCCTCAGATCCAAAGCACCAAATCTATTTCGC
Source organism: Ammopiptanthus mongolicus (assembly GCA_039655645.1). Lineage (NCBI taxonomy): Eukaryota > Viridiplantae > Streptophyta > Magnoliopsida > Fabales > Fabaceae > Ammopiptanthus > Ammopiptanthus mongolicus. The sequence goes on from CM077350.1 coordinate 22,642,334, forward strand.
AATTCCCCCAGTATGAAAACCCCAATTAGCATAAACACAAATTAAAGAAAAACAACATAAACCAACAAATCCCAAGTATCAAATAAGAGATGCAAAAGTTTTTTTTTTATTCGCCTCGATGATATTGTTGGTGTCGGCCTCGCCCACAGAGGCGACGGAGTGCCTCGCCGAGGTTGTGGCAGTCGCAGAAGAAGAGGATTCAGAAATTATGCTTGCTAACATGGTTGTCTTCATCGGCAAGGGTGAGGATCTCTGACTTATCGGCGTAGTCGATGCCGATGGCTTCAACAAAGTGGTCGATGCGGGTTTCGGCCATGATAAGGATGGTGACAACCTGCTTGATTTCCTTGATGAGTAGAGGGAAATGTGTAACATCCCAAAATCCCTGTATTTGTCTTTTAACTGTTTGTGTGAATACCTTGACTGAGAACACAACCTGATTAATAATAATCTTAAAAATAGTTAATAATTGGAAATTCATAATTGAATTTCAATTATGAGCTTAATGATCATAAGATATTGTTTTGAGCCTATTGTGTTGTCTTGAGTCGGAGCCGATGAAAATATTATTATTTTAATCAGAACCGCTTTACCTTGGGAAGCGTGCCAGGGCTGGGGAGTAATCGGGCCCGGGATCGGAAGGTCACTCTGGTCCAGAGTTGGGAGAAGTTAAGACTGCTTATCACGTTTCACAAGGAAGTATGTTTTAGCATTTCATGAAAACATACACCTTTGTCAACTTTTCCTTTTATGGAAAAAGCCAAACCACCCATTTTTGGTTAATCTCTACAACTTTGAATATGGTGTCAACACCTTTGTACTTCATCACATCTTGGCCTTTCATTTCCTTACACAATTTTCTATCAACTTTAACTTGAAATTGGTGATAAGTCACCAAGGCCATAGGCCATTCCAAGACTAAAACACACATCCACTTTCATTTCTCATCTTCTAAAGATCAAACACACCATTTCTTAGGCTTTTGAAAAATCCTCTCTTCTCTCTCTTCTTCATAAATTCGGTTCTTCACCCTAGATCTCTAACAAAATTCCTTTCTTCAATTCTAAAACCATACCTCACCTTGTCTTGATCTAAGGATCAACTTTGGTGAAGGAAGTTTCTTGATTTGGAGAAGTTGTTCTTCAACCTCAAGAACACCATCCGAAACCTAGGAGTTGTTCTTGACTGGGTAAGCTTCTAAATTCTTTTCTTTTCATTTCCTTAATTATTAACATGAATAATCATCTTCTAGTTCTTCTTTTCATTAAAACAAGTTCAAGAACTCACCATTTTCTCTCCTCTAGGTTCGGCGTTCTCTTTGTTTTAAGGGCGTGGAGTTTCCTTTCACTTAAACCTCTTCATTAAAGGTATGTGGGAGTGAACCTCAATACACCAAAATTGGTGGAGGATAAAAATGGTTGTTTATGTTTTGTTTGGGTGAAACCTTAGCTTGGGTTCACTACTTTCTTGATGAAGTTCTCTTTGAGGACAAGTTTGTAATAATGTTTCTATGCTTAGTCTATGTGTATGATGATGTATGCTAGGATGGAAAAATGTTTTCATGTATGTTGAAAACCATACTTTGATCTCTAGATCAAGTAAGGATTTTTATACTTGTTTATTGTTGAATGACGTATGATTATTGTTCCTCATAATTTTGTGATTATTTTGAGCTATTACTTGACAAGTTAGTGAAGCAAAATCTTCACATCCACTAAGTGATAGTATTCGGCCATAGTAGTGAAAAGAAGAAGAACGTGAGTTTGTTTTTGAACTTTAGTGTTTTGAAAGCTAATAAGTGTTTTAGTAACTTATATTTTAAAACAAACAAGAAGTGATTTAAATCCAAAGATCAATTAGGGTTTCGGCCTTAAATGTTTTTAACCAAGGTGAAAATTTGTTTTACTTTAGTCATAGTTTATTCAATTAAGTAATTTTTTTAAAAATAAAATAATGAAAGCAATTTCATGAGAGTAAAATTAATACTAAGTTACCTTAGATTAGTAGGATGTCACGTTCTTTTTAAAACTAAGTTAACATTCAATCCTCAATTTATAAAGAGGACCTTGTCCTCAAGTTTGAATTAATTGAATCATCATTCGAAAACTAAATGAAAGTTCCATTTCTTTTACTCGAACTTAGGGCATGGTTTTACGCTAAGTTAGTGAGGAAAACCCTTTTCAAGATTTTTTGAGGTACTTTAATTCAATCAAGTAACCAAGTTCTTTTAAATCATATGAGTTTTCAATTGGAAAGGTTTTGGTTTATAAAGTCTTAAATCGAGAGTTTTCAACTCAAATCTCAAAGTTTACGCATGAAAACTTAAGTTAAGTAATTAACTTAGAGTATAAGAAAAGAGATACTTACGTATAGCCTATGGTGGAACAAGACCATACACTATACCATTGACGACTTAGTTCATCAATGACTTTATAACACTTAAGTGAATCAATACTTATTTCATTACTTGGAACTCAAGGAACTAATACCTCAGAAAGTATCAAAGACTTATCTAAGAGGATTCTCAATCTTTCTTCATAATACTTAGGACTTGAGATGTAATTCATAAGACACAAACACAAACATGAAACGTTTGTAGTTCGATGACAAACCGGTGATTCGGATTCAAGAAAGTCGTTCAATTGTTTTAGTCTTGTGATGACTCGATCCCGGAGGGATAACGAGATTTATTAGATGGATAAAAGTCTTATAATACAAATACATATATAGTTCCCAAGGAAGAGAACCTTAGTGAGCCTTGAGGTTTATCCGGTGGATAGACATTGCTTTATCGCATCTGCTTTGTGTAAGCGTTGGCATTTCATTGCATGAGTTTGTAAAGCCTTGAGCCTAGGAGTTGAGCTTACACCTTGATGCGGGTGCGCAACCTACGGTGATGATCTTAAATAGTCTTGGAGGTATCAGGGTATGAAAGGTTGACATGTGACTAATTGGTAGCTCTTCTGTGTCGTGGGGAATCCGAGCAATACACTGATATCCTCGACTAGATGCCGTACTTTTCATCTTTGGTGTAGAGTATTTCCGTAAAAGCCAGATACATGCATGTTACGAATGATATAGCATCCTGCCCAAGGCTGGCGTACACGGAACACGTCCCCCCATTCACTCTCTCTGATGTTTTGTTAACTCCATGGAGTAGGGGTCAGAGTTTTATCCTTTGTGGCATATGGCATTGAGTCCTGTACATCGCATTGCATAGCATGGCTACTGATGAGTACATTTACTTGATATGCATCGTTATCCTGTCCTGGAGATGCCCGTTTTTACTTCTACTGTTTTGCTGTGTTGATGATCGGGAATCTCACCTGTATCTGTATTTGTTCTCTGTTGGTGTTGCTGTTTCTATTTGAGAAGATGGGCGCGATGACGACTCAGCTCCACATCTACCTTGAGTCCGGAGGGGGACTCCTCATGTTGTTTTGTTTTGGCCAAGCCGTGTCCAGTCGTCAGTTGTACCTTTTGAGGAGCTGTGTCTCCTAGTACCTATTTATGTACCTATTTTACAGTTAGGCTTGGACCTATGTCTATCCTCAGTATTGTTTATATTTCTGCACTTTATTATGTTTGCCTTTAGAAATGCATGTTGAACTTAAGTTTAATTATTAGTATTCATTCAACAAATATCATTTCAACATCATCATGAAAAGAAAAAAAAAACAAAAAAAGAAAACCCGTGTTTTCCGCATTAATATTATTTTCGGCCTTATAATCGTTCGGGAATGTGACACTCGGGAAAGGATGTTACATTATTTGGTATCAGAGCTGGCCGAGTCTTTCGGATTTATGGTTTTGGTCTGTCTTGTTTGTGCTGTGTGTTCTCTGTGTGTTTCTCTGTGTTATCTCCATAAAGAAGATAATGTTGTTTGCTTTGGTTGTGTTGTGGTCCCTTGAGCTTGACAATTCTGGTTTTGTATGTAGCGATAGCTACTCAAAACCTGAATGCTGCTGTGAACGCCGTACGGGAGATAGTTGCTGTGATGGTTCAACGTGATGAAAGAGCTGCTGGGGGTAGCGGACTGGATGAATTCCTCCGTAGGAACCCACCTCGGTTCAAGGGTGAGTTCGATCCTGAACAAGCTGAGCGTTGGATTCAGGCTTTGGAGAAGATCTTTGTAGCTTTGAGGTCTACCGAGAAAGACAAGGTTGTCTATGCAACTTATATGCTGGTGGAAGATGCTGAATACTGGTGGGAAGGAGCCCGTCAGGTGCTGATGCATGATCAACAGGTTATCGATTGGAATGCTTTTAAGGGGAAGTTTCTGGAAAAGTATTTTCCTGTAAGTGCGAGGCACGAGAAGGAGATGGAGTTCCTCCAACTGAAATAAGGGGGAATGTCTGTAGCTGAGTACGGAGCCAAGTTTGAGAATTTGGCAAATTTCTCGAACTACTTTCTGGACAACCCAAGAGAAGAATGGAAATGCAGGAAGTTCGAAGGGGGTTTGAGGCATGAGTTGAAAAGGGCTGTGGTTCCTCTTGAGATTTCTGTGTTTACCAAGCTGATGGAAAAGTGTCGCTTGATCGAGAGCTTGGAACCTAGCAAGGATAAGCGAGCACAGAGTTCTGGACCGACTAGGTCCCACAGAGGCAATGGTGGTCGTGATAACAGATCTCGATGGAAACCCTATCCGAGACAGCAAGATCAACAACAACGTTCTGTAGGAGGAAGCAGTGGGGATTTCAGTCAGTCTGGGAACGCCCCAAACAAGTGTATGAAGTGTGGGAAGAATAATCATGGCACAAAAGACTGCTCAATCAAGGGGATAATATGCTTTAGGTGTGGAAAATCGGGGCATATCTCACGCGACTGTGTGCAACAGAAAGCTGAAGCTTCTGTCAACAATGTGCAAGCAGCGAGGCCTAAGCCAAAGGGTAGAGTTTATACTGTGAGTGGTGCTGAGGCTTCTCAGAATGAAGACTTGATCCTAGGTCAGTGCGTCATGGGAGGTAAAACCTGAACTGTACTGTTTGATTCAGGTGCAACATATTCCTTTATTGCCTATGACTGTGTGAACCTTTTGGGATTGCTTGTGTCTTCTTTACCTTTTGATTTAGTGATTTCTACACCTACTACAAAGCCCGTTATAATTGCTAAAGTTTGTTTGAACTGTTCTATTTCTGTAGAAGATAGGACTTTCTTGATTGATTTGATCTGTTTGCCTCTTTCACAAATGGATGTAATCTTAGGGATGGATTGGTTATCTTCTAACCATATCCTGTTAGATTGTTCAAACAAAACCTTAATCCTTCCTAGTTCTGGGGATTCTGGATTTTTGACTGCCAACCAAGTAAAGGGTTCTTTGAGAGAAGGAGCTTAAGGATACATGTTACTATCTTCTTTGGAGGTTAGGAGCAAGCTAGTCTTAGAGCATGTGCCTATCGTGAACGAGTTTTCAGAAGTCTTTCCTGAAGATGTACTAGGGTTGCCACCAGTTCGGGACATCGAGTTTTCAATCGACCTTGTACCAAGAACAGGACCCATGTCTATGGCACCGTATCGCATGGCACCTGCAGAGTTGGAAACCTTGAAGGAATAATTGGAAGATTTATTGGGGAAGCAGTTTGTTAGACCCAGCGTGTCACCGTGGGGAGCTTATGTGCTGTCAGTGAAAAAGAAAGATGGAACTTCTCACTTGTGTGTGGATTATCGCCAGTTGAACAAGGTCACCATTAAGAACAAGTATCCTCTCCCAAGGATAGATGACTTGATGGATCAGTTGAGGGGAGCAACAGTTTTCTCCAAGATCGATCTGCGATCGGGTTATCACCAGATTCGTGTGAAGGCAGAGGATATACCAAAGACAGCGTTTCAAACATGCTATGGGCACTACGAGTACCTTGTGATGCCTTTTGGGGTGACGAATGCTCCAGCCATATTCATGGATTATATGAATAAGATTTTTCGTCCCTACCTAGATAAGTTTGTCGTTGTCTTTATAGACGACATACTAATCTATTCCCTAGATCAGGAAGAACACGCTGAACATCTTAGTGTGGTCGTTCGGATTCTGAAGGAGAAACAGTTGTATGCAAAGCTATCCAAGTGTGAGTTTTGGCTCGACGAAGTGCAGTTTTTGGGTCCAGTGATTTCAAAGGAAGGGATTGCGGTGGATCCGTCAAAGGTTGAAGCAGTTCTTGAGTGGGACAGGCCAACAATAGTGACTGAGATACGCAGTTTTTTGGGCTTGGCTGGGTATTACCAGAGGTTCATAGAGGGATTTTCTAAGATTGTAGGACCCCTTACCCAGTTGGCAAGAAAGGATAAAGCTTTTGAATGGACTGAGGCCTGTGAGCAGAGTTTTCAGGAGCTGAAGAAGAGGCTGACTACTTCACCAGTGTTGGTGTTACCAGATCCAAGTGAACCTTTTGAAGTGTACTGTGACGCTTCATAGCAGGGGTTAGGCTGTGTTCCGATGCAGAATCGGAAAGTTGTATCTTATGCTTCGAGGCAGTTGAAAGTGCACGAAAAGAACTACCTTACCCATGATCTAGAGTTAGTAGCGGTGGTCTTTGCATTGAAGACTTGGAGGCGCTACTTGTATGGTTCGACATTCAATGTCTTCAGTGATCGTAAAAGTCTGAAGTACTTGTTCGATTAGAAAGAGCTGAACATGAGGCAGAGACGGTGGTTGGAATTTCTGAAGGACTACGACTTTCAATTACAGTATCATCCGGGGAAAGCTAATGTGGTAGCAGATGCTTTGAGTAGGAAACTGTTACATGTGTCTGCCATGATGGTTAAAGAACATGAGTTGTTGGAACAGTTCAGAGATATGCATCTGTCAATGGTCAGTATGCCGGGAAAGCTTTGTGTGGGCATGGTTACAGTGTCGTGTGATTTGATGGATCGGATTCGAGAGAAGCAAGTGTATGATAAGTATCTAGATAAAGAGCGAGGAAATCTGAAGAAAGGGTTGACGTCTGAGTTCCAAGAAGGAGTAGATGGGATTCTAAGACGAGGAGAAAGGGTCTGTGTGCCAAACAACCCAGAGCTGAGGAGGTTAATTTTGGACGAAGCTCATAGAAGCAAGTTGAGCATGCATCCAGGATCTACATAGATGTACCAAGACCTGAAGCGGTTGTTTTGGTGGCAAGGCATGAAACGAGATGTGGTTGATTTTGTGGCGTCTTGCTTGGTGTGTCAGAAAGCAAAGGTGGAACATCAAAGGCCAGCGAGAATGTTATTTTCGTTGGACATCCCAGAGTGGAAGTGGGATGGCATAGCAATGGACTTTGTGACGTGTTTACCAAGGACACCTAAGGGGTGTGACTCCATTTGGGTGATAGTAGATAGGCTTACGAAGTCAGCTCACTTCCTGCCTATCAATATCAAGTACTCTATGGAGAAACTGACTCAGATTTATATCAGTGAGATTGTGAGACTACATGGGGTTCCTTCGAGCATCATATCAGATAGAGACCCGCGTTTTAATTCACGATTTTGGCAGAGTTTGCATGAAGCTTTAGGAACAAAGTTACGGCTGAGTTCGGCTTACCATCCTCAAACAGACGGACAATCAGAGAGGACGATACAATCTTTAGAGGATTTGTTGAGGGCATGTGTTTTGGAACATGCCGGAAGTTGGGAGAGTTTTCTAACGTTGATAGAATTCACCTACAATAACAGTTATCATTCAAGTATAGGGATGGCACCCTATGAATCTTTATACGGACGACGATGCAGAACACCTCTATGTTGGTATCAAGATGGAGAAAGTGCTTCGTTAGGACCTGAACTAGTGCAACAAATAACTGACAAGGTTAAAATGATTCAAGAAAAGATGAGGACAACTTAGAGCCGACAGAAAAGCTATGCGGATAAAAGACGTAGGCCCCTCGAATTCGAAGAAGGTGATCATGTATTTTTGAGAGTCACTCCAACGACTGGGGTTGGCAGGGTCCTTAAGCCCAGAAAACTCACTCCAAAATTCATCAGACCCTATCAAATTCTTCGTCGAATAGGTCCAGTAGCTTACCAAATAGCTTTACCTCCCTTTCTATCCAACCTTCATAATGTTTTTCACGTTTCGCAATTGCGAAAATATATTCCGAATCCCAATCATGTCATAAAGCCTGATTCAGTACAGCTAAAGGATAACCTGACCTATGAAACACTGCCTGTCAAGATTGAAGACAAAAGAGTTAAGCATCTACGAGGAAAGGAGATATCCTTGGTCAAAGTTATCTGGAACGAGACATCAGGTGATGCCACCTGGGAGTAAAAAGATAGGATGAGGGAATAGTTTCCCCATCTCTTCAAAGGTAAATTTCGAGGACGAAATTTCTTTTTGGAGGGTAGTGTTGTCACATCCAAAAATCCCTGTATCTGTCTTTTAACTGTTTGTGTGAATAACTTGGCTGAGAACACAACCTGATTAATAATAATCCTAAAAATAGTTAATAATTGGAAATTCATAATTGAATTTCAATTATGAGCTTAATGATCATAAGATATTGTTTTGAGCCGGCTGTATTGTTTTGAGTCGGTGCCGATGAAAATATTATTATTTTAATCGGGACCGCTTTACCTTGGGAAGCGTGCCAGGGCCGGGGAGTAATCGGGCCCGGGATCGGAAGGTCACTCTGGCCCAGAGTCGGGAGAAGTTGAGACTGCTTATCATCTTTCACGCGGAGGTATCTTTTAGCATTTCATGACAACTTACACCTTTGTCAACTTTTCCTTTTATGGAAAAAGCCAAACCACCCATTTTTGGTTAATCTCTACAACTTTGAATATGGTGTCAACACCTTTATACTTCATCACATCTTGGCCCTTCATTTCCTTACACAATTTTCTATCAACTTTAACTTGAAATTGGTGATAAGTCACCAAGGCCATTCGGCCATTCCATGACTAAAACACACATCCACTTTCATTTCTCATCTTCTAAAGATCAAACACACCATTTTTTAGGTTTTTGAAAAATCCTCTGTTCTCTCTCTTCTTCATAAATTCGGTTCTTCACCCTAGATCTCTAACAAAATTCCTTTCTTCAATTCTAAAACCATTCCTCACCTTGTCTTGATCTAAGAATCAACTTTGGTGAAGGAAGTTTCTTGATTTGGCGAAGTTGTTCTTCAACCTCAAGAACACCATCCAAAACCTAGGAATTGTTCTTGAGTGGGTAAGCTTCTAAATCCTTTTCCTTTTCATTTCCTTACTTATTAACTTGAGTAATCATCTTCTCATTATTCTTTTCATTAAAACAAGCTCAAGATCTCACCTTTTTCTCTCCTCTAGGTTCGGCATTCTCTTTGTTTTAAGGGCTTGGAGTTTCCTTTCACTTAAACCTCTTCATTAAAGGTATATGCGAGTGAACCTCATCACACCAAAATTGGTGGAGGATAAGAATGGTTGTTTATGTTTTGTTTGGGTGGATCCCTAGCTTGGGTTCACTACTTTCTTGATGAAGTTCTCTTTGAGGAAAAGTTTGTAATAATGTTTCTATGCTTAGTCTATGTGTATGATGATGTATGCTTAGATAGAAAAATGTTTTCATGTATGTTGAAAACCATACTTTGATCTCTAGATCAAGTAAGGATTTTTATACTTGTTTATGGTTGAATGATGTATGATTATTGTTCCTCATAATTTTGTGATTATTTTGAGCTATTTCTTGCCAAGTTAGTGAAGCAAAATCTTCACATCCACTAAGTGATAGTATTCGGCCATAGTAGTGAAAAGAGGAAGAACATGAGTTTGTTCTTTAACTTTAGTGTTTTGAAAGCGAATAAGTGTTTTAGTAACTTGTATTTCAAAACAAACAAGAAGTGATTTTAATCCAAAGATCAATTAGGGTTTCGGCCTTAAGTGTTTTTAACCAAGGTGAAAATTTGTTTTACTTTAGTCATAGTTTATTCAATTAAGTAAGTGTTTTAAAAATAAAATAGTGAAAGCAATTTCATGAGAGTAAAATTAATATGAAGTTACCTTAGATTAGTAGGATGTCACGTACTTTTTAAAACTAAGTTAACATTCAATCCTCAATGTATAAAGAGCATCTTGTCCTCAAGTTTGAATCAATTGAATCATCATTCGAAAACTAAATGAAAGTTCCATTTCTTTTAAGCTAACTTAGGGCACAGTTTTACGCTAAATTAGTGAGGAAAACCCTTTTCAAGATTTGTTGAGGTACTATAATTCAATCAAGTAACCAAGTTCTTTTAAATCAAATGAGTTTTCAATTGGAAAGGTTTTGGTTTATAAAGTCTTAAATCGAGAGTTTTCAACTCAAATCGCAAATTTTACGCATGAAAACCTAAGTTAAGTAATTAACTTAGAGCATAAGAAAAGAGATAATTACGTTTAGCTTATGGTGGAACAAGACCATAGACTATACCATTGACGACTTAGTTCATCAATGACTTTATAAGACTAAAGTGAATCAATACTTATTTCATTACTTGGAACTCAAGGAACTAATACCTTAGAAAGGATCAAAGACTTATCTAAGAGGATTCTCAATCCTTCTTCATAATACTTAGGACTTGAGATGTAATTCATAAGATACAAACACAAACATGAAACGTTTTGGGTTTGAAACAGTAGTTCGATGACGAACAGGTGATTCGGATTCAAGAAAGTCGTTCAATTGTTTCAGTCTTGTGATGACTCGATCCTAGAGGGATCACGAGATTTATCCGATGGATAAAAGTCTTATAATACAAACACGTATATAGTTCCTAAGGAAGAGAACCTTAGTAGACTTCGAGGTTCATCCGGGGGATAGACATTGCTTGATCACATCTCCTTTGTGTAAGCATTGGCATTTCATTTGCATAGTCGTAAGGCCTTGAGCCTAGGAGTTGAGCTTACACCTTGATGCGGGTGCGAAACTTACGGTGACGATCTTAAATAGTCTTGGACGTATCAGGGTTGGAAAGGCTGACATGTGACCAGTTGGTAGCTATTCTGTGTCGTGGCGAATCCGAGCAATACACTGATATCCTCGACTAGATGTTGTGCTTTCCATGTTTGGTGTAGAGTGTTTCCGTAAAAGCCAGATACGTGCACGTTACGAATGTTGTAGCATCCTGCCCAAGGCTGGCGTACATGGAACATGTCCTCCCATTCACTCTCTCCGATGTTTTGTTAGCTCCATGGTGTAGGGGTCAGAGTTTTACCCTTTGTGGCATATGGCATTGAGTCCTTTACATCACATTGCATAGCATGGCTGCTGATGAGTACATTTACTTATTATGCATCGTTATCCTGTCTTGGAGATGTTACATGCTGCTAATTGATTAAATGATATATATATATATATATATATATATATTGAGATGTTTAGTATGCATGATGGGTATGTGGTTACCTGGTGAGTCGTCCCGTTTTTACTTCTACTGTTTTGCTGTGTTGATGATCGGGAATCTCACCCATATCTGTATCTGTTCTCTGCTGGTGTTGCTGTTTTTGTTTGAGAATATGGGCGCGATGACGACTCAGCTCAGCATCTACCTTGAGTCCGGAGGGGGACTCCTTATGTTGTTTTGTTTTGGCCAGGCTGTGTCCAGTCGTCAGTTGTACCTTTTGAGGAGCTGCGTCTCCTAGTACCTATTTATGTAGCTTTTTTACAGTTAGGCTTGGGCCTATGTCTGTCCTCAATATTGTTTATATTTCTACACTTTATTTTGTTTGACCATTAGAAATGCATGGTGAACTTAAGCTTAATTATTAGTATTCATTCCACAAATATCATTTCAACATCATCATGAAAAGAAAAAGAAAAAAAGAAAACCTGTATTTTCCGTATTAATATTATTTTCGGCCATATAATCGTTCGGAAATGTGACACTTGAGAAAGGGTGTTACAAAATGAGAGTGGTGGGGGTGGGGAAAAGGGAGCTTATAGGTTGAGGCAGGAGGAGAGAAAGGGAAGAGTCAGAGAGAAGGGATGAGATCAATTTTTTAAAATTGAACAAGTTTAGGGTTTTAAAAATAATAAACATTTTTTACAAAAGGGCCTGCTCATGGTGAGAGACATAATATGATCTCTCACCCTAGCATTAGCCCATAAGTCAATACAGTTGAGGGATAACTTAATCTTTAAGTCAGGCCTAGTCAGATCATCGATAAGAGTACTAAGACTCTGCGGAACAAGACAGCTTTAAATATAAAGCGCACAACAACCACCCTGATTTCTGACCAAGGTGAACAATGCGAATAACAACCTTTTTACACCCTAAAACACCTTAGTAATGGCTGTGGAGCATCCTCATGCTTGGAAGATGGGGTGGTAACAAACAATGAGTTTGGAAGGAGAACAACAACAACAACAACAACAACAAGAGGTAGAAGAAGAAGCTGAAGAATAAGGAGAAGGAGAAGGAGGTTCAAGGTTGAGGAAGGCGACATCTAGGATTCGCCATGGGGTACGCTTGGAGATTCTTGGAGGTCTTCAAGAGGTGAGTAGAAATGCTCTTTCTCACCCTTTCCATGGTGCAAATCGTTTTGGGGGTTTGGATTATGCTTTCAAAAATATGTTTTTGGAAAATAATCCTGTGTTTGGTCAAATCCTGATTTTACAAATTTTGGGTTTTCCTTCTAAGGTGTTTCTGCTATGAATTAAATGTATACTCTTGAGATTGATATTATATTATGTATGTTGTATACATGATTTGATTGATTGACATGCTATATTTGGACTATATGATGATATTGGTGATATTGGCATGATTCAATAACTGTTAAATGTGATGAATGCTGTTTGCTGCAATACTGCCTATGATAGGAGTATCGAAAGTAACACTGCCAATGAATTGGGGTGTCGAAATATGAAATACCGCCGTAATGGGGTATCGAAAGCAACATCGCCACACGTTGGGATGTCGAAATGAGTAATACCACCAGTGTACAATGGTTGGTATCGAAATGAGTAATGTCACTGAAGAGAATGTGACATCGAAATACCTTCATCAGTAAGGTAGGTAATGGGACGCCATTGTTATGTGAAATTTGAAAGTAATACGACATACGAGGATATTTGAGATTATTTGATTTGTGAGACTTTGACATACTTGAATATGATGTGTTGATGATAACTGTTTATTGTTAATAATAATTTATATTATTATTATTATTATTATTATTATTATTTTATTATACACTATTTTGATAATACCGGGTACCATGGACAGTTTTTCCGATTATCGTACCGGCTGAGAACAATGCTTTTGCGAAAACTTTTTAAACTATATTTTTTTTCACTGGGATTTTATATCTCATTAGTAGTATTGTTTTCCGAGCCTGAGGACATCCCTGTTGAGCAGCCAAATATTTTGAAGAGTATCTCTTTAGTTTTGGAGCTTGGTTAGTATTATATGGTATATACCAGGAGGACCTTTATTATCTTTTAATTATTCTCTGGCGCGAGATATTATAGACGCCCGGTTTTGAGGTTCTAAACTTATGATATTTCGATTTTTGAATTAATGTAAACAATTATTTTGGATTCTTATTAAATTAATTATTGATTCAATATTTATTTAAGAAAATTTTTATTTACCTTCTTTTATTTAAATTAATTATTTTGGGTTACTAATGTAACGAAGGGCGTTACATAATATATCAGCACATTTAGTACCAAACCAGATTCACTAATTCACTTTAGGACCAAATCACATGCAAACTTAACAACCAAATGTTCAAGAACACGAAACCATGCAAACTTAACAACCAAATATGCAAGAACACGAAACCATGCAAACTTAAATATTATAACAATCAAAGGAGCAAGAACACGAAAATTGCATTGCAAAATTATAAAACCAGATTCATATGTACCTTGACAATTACTAAATAAATGTCTCCTCGAAAAACTAGCACCATTCTTCCACAAGTTCTGCTAGCTGATCCTCAGAGTATTTGTCCCATTTACACTCTGGAAAGTACTGCATAATCAAAATTAGAATTACATTGAAATGGTGAAATTATAAAAACTAGCTAGATCTAAAATTACATACCATCGTTTGGATGCTCATTTGGTTTTGTGAGACGACATCTTTCATGAATTTCATCACGTAATAGCCGCAATCTATGTTGTTGGGTTGTTGAATGTTACGGCCTGGACTGTTTTCAGGATTGCCGACTGTTCCCACAAACCAACACCGGTCTTTTCAGCATGCTTTGTCCTCAGTGACATGCTTCCTAGAAAGTCACCCATCCCACAATTACTCCAAATCAAACACGCTTAAATATGGAGTTCTTATGTTCTGGGCTCCCGAAAAGAAGATGCATCTTGTTGGTATAGGTAGTACCAATCAATTCCTTTAAGCCTCCCTTAACTATGTAGTCTCATACCTGCACAGTCTTAGGATCCCTCTCATTCCGATGTGAATTCAGTTCATTCATGTATCCCTTTGTCTAGAAGCCTGCCAGGAGTCGTTCCTTGTCCATGCCTCATGCACCAATGATCACTCCCCACCTGTGACACCCCCTTCTGGGACACCACATGGTAACCCGTTGCGGAAAATAAAACTTAACTAATTTTGTGCTGGTTACTTTCGGAAAATAAGATTTTCTAAATATTTAACTTATTTAAAAAATCCGTGATAAAATTTTTCTTCTAACTTAGCTTATCACACTTCAACGTAACTTAAACACGCACTTATATAACATTAAACAGAGCATACATATTAAGGTACTATAAATTTTTACATAAGGCCTTATACAGACGGCCATTCACAAAAAAGTCATGGCTTTCCGTAGCCATAGCAATTAACGAAATGTTATTCAAAATAATAGGACTTATCCTATAGCTGTGACTCCTCGTACATCACCCTCCTTTGCGTACTCAAGCGTCAGGGAATGGATCCTCGAATGTTCTAGTGGCATCTTGGAACTCATCTAAAGATGTAAGGGCGAGATACCAACATATGGATTTCAAATGCAATAACTACATGCACAACACACCAACAACATATAGGTATACAATCAATCCGAAAGTCGCTCGATTTCTCGTCCGATTACTCGTTGACAACTACCCGCATACAATCAATCAAGATATCAATTTCAAATCACAAAAATTTCTACTATACAACTCCTCCTAGGTTCGGCCATAGCTACATAAAATAGCTAGGGATGTCCAAATATTCCTATCTCTTGGATTCCATCCTTACTAGGTGTGGTAAGACTAGATCAAAGTCTATTACACCAAAACTTGAACCAAAACCCCATCCACCCACACATAGGGGTTTCGGCCAAAAAACCCATATGAGCTAGGAAGCTCATTTGGTTTCCAACTCTTGCATTATGATAGACAATCATGAACCTGGTTCAGAGAAAGTGGTTTGACATTAAAAGGATTTTCCTACAATTTCTTATGGATTTTTGAAGTTCATGGTTAGAAACCTAACCTTCCATGAGTCTAGAGATTAAAGAGAGAAATAGAGAGATTAAGAGGTGAGGAATGGAGTTAATACCTCCTAGATGATGAAGCTTGGTGAGAAACCAACTTAGTTTCACCAAAATCTTGAAGATTCAAGAAGAAAATGAAGAAAAGTTGAAGAACAAGCAAGAACAAGTGGGAGATGAGTGAGAGAGATAAGTGTCCGAATGGCCTTGTGGTGAGGGAAAGAAATAGAGATATTTTTTTCACTTATGGCAAACTTGTAATTAACCGAAAGACAATTTGGTCATTTTGTTACAAGACCAGGGACATTTTGGTCATTTCGTGTCCAGATATTTTGAAAATTATCATGACACTGGCACGCATCCCAAGATTATATTGACATGATGTGACTTCAAGATTATCCGTTAGTGGGTCCCATTAAATCCATCTATAGCTCCAATCGTCTCCCAGTTCGAGTATTCGCCCGAATATAATATATTATTTTCACTTTTGAACGTTAGGACTGATTTTAGCAAATATGTAGAGGATCAAATTCTAGGACAAATGGTTCTGACCGTTAGTCAAAATTAGGTCTTTATAGTAGTAAAACACTACTATCCGTGAAAACGTAAACCGGGCTCCGTTTGAGTTTTCGGCCCAAAATTTAACCGTAGGTTCCTACGATTGCATGGAGCATGAATATGATTTTAGTTTTTCCAATATCATTTTCTAAAATACAGATAAAAATATAAACTCATTAATCAAGTTTATTGTCCTTAGAAAGCACAAAAAATCGGGGTGTTACACAGCCCTCATCAACCTCAGGCGTTACATTGAGGGCATTGTAAGATCAAACTTAATAAATTAATTGTTTTTTTAAATATATAATTTTCTCAAGAAGTTTTATAAATACCTCTATATTAATCCATTTAATCGTCGATGATTTAGACACCTTGCACCCGCTGCATGCATAATAAACTTTGATGGCCCTGATTATAAAATCAACTTCATTAATGTACTATCTTGAATCATCCCACACATATGTTAAAAATAAATGTATATACTTACTTATCGAACTACTCCATCAGTTCTTTCCTATTGCAATATGGACGTCGCAGGGGATCTAGATATTACACGATGTTTCTAATAGGATTGATAACTATCAATACCCAGTGCCCTCTACAAAAAAAACATTGAGCTAGCAAATCCTAAGTAGGTCATCATGCACATTTCACAAAATTAAGTGTCATTAGGATAAATGACTCACCCAACATTGCATAAAGACAAAAATAGGGTCTCATTCTCAGTCCTTGTGAGACTCAAGCGATCAGCTATGTATTGTATTTCCCCGGTGTTCGTAGCTGTCGGAGCTGTTCTGAATGGGCATAAGAACACAAACTTGTTCGTCCGTTGCTCTGGGACCAAAATGTCCTCATACAAGTGCCTAAAATTAAAATACATATGCAAATGGATTAACAATAACATCTATTAACAAATGGATTAAAAATAACATTAAAATAGATGTAGGCTGGGAGGGCTGAGTAGGCTGGAAGGCATTAGAAGGTTGGGAGGGCTGAGAAGGAGGGGAAGGCTGGGATTTGGTTGTGCCCTTTACTGTGGATGTAATTGACTTCATTGTGTACCCCAGACTTTTAATAGACTTAGGAGTGTGCATCGACAGTTTGCACTTGCCCCTATCCTCGCTTTTGGATTTGGAGAGCCCCTAGACATTAGACCATATGTACATCAGCTAGTGACCAACTAATTATAATCAGTAAATATATGCAGTATACGAAAATGGTCGGATCATATTTATTAACATACCATATCATGTACTTCCACAAGGCTAATTGGCCATGCCACATAGGTACCTCACGCTTGTTGTACTGTCATCAATTTTGCCTCCACAACAATACAGGCAACGGCGCATCTGTAACATCCCGATTTTTCGTGCTTTCTAAGGACAATAAACTCGATTAATGAGTTTATATTTTTATCTGTATTTTAGAAAATGATTTTGGAAAAACTAAAATCATATTCATGCTCCATGCGATCATAGAAACCTACGGTTAAATTTTGGGTCGAAAACTCAAACGGAGCCCGGTCTACGTTTTCACGGATAATAGTGTTTTACTACTATAAAGACCTAATTTTGACTAACGGACGAGACGATTAGCCTTAGAATTCGATTATTTACATATTTGCTAAAATCAGTCCTGACGTCCAAAAGTGAAAATAATATATTATATTCGGGCCAATAATCGAACTAAGAGACGATTGGAGCCGTAGAAGGGTTTAACGGGACCCGCGAATGGATAATCTTGATGTCAAGTCAGTGTTAAGTCACCTAGGGACTCGTGCCAGTGTCATGATGATTTTCAAAATATCTAGGCTCGAAATGACCAAAATGCCCTTGGTCTTTTAGCAAAATTACCAAATTACCCTTCTCTAAATTACAAGTTTGCCATTGAAGTAAAACAATATCTCACCTCCCTCACCCTAACTTAGGCCACTCGGCCATCTCAATTCTTTCCCCATTCTCACTTTTCTCTTCTTTTCTCTCTTTGTTCTTCGAGTTTTCTTCAACTTAGAACCTTGAAATCTTGAGAAAACTTGATGATTCAGGCTAGTTTTCAAGATGGTATTATCTCTCTTCTAGCTCTCTCAATCTCTCCTTTCATCTCTTGAAATCATAGTTTCATGGAGGTTAGGATTTTAACCCATAAACTTCAAAAATCCATGAAAAAATGTAGAAAAATCCTTTTAATACCAAACCAATTTCTTTGATCTAGGTTCATGGTAGTCTTTCATAATCCAAGAGCTTAGAGTAAAGAAATTCCTCTAACCCATATAGGTATGTGAGGGCCGAACCTACACCTTTGTGGGAGGGTAGGATTTTGTTGGTTTTTGGTGTTTTAAGCTTGTATCGAGGGTTATCTCACTTAGTTAAGGTAGAATCCCAGAGATGGGAATTTTTGGAACTACCAAGCTATTTTTAGTGGCACAAGGCCGAACCCTAGAGGTAGAGGATTAGGGAGAATTCTTGTGTGTTTTGTGTTAATGCATTTCTTATTGTATGTGTGTAGTTGCTGTTGAGTAATCGGACGAGGAATCGGGAGAATTTGCGGGCCGATTGAACTTCAATGGGTAAGGGGACAAAACTGAGGAATTCCAATTCCGACAGCTATGTGCTGTATTTGTGTAATTGGAGTGTAATTATTTATCTGTGCTTGATTGGTTGTGGAGTGATTTAATTTATCTGTTGATGATTGCATATGCCTGAAATATTTGTTTATGCCTGAAATACCTGTTTATATTGTGATTGTATGGTATGGCATTGAAATGAGTGTATGGATGTATCACGTGCCCTGTTGTGGGAATTATTGCATCAAAGGATCTAACACCGGTTAGAATCCGATAATATGTAATATAAAAGTTTTAAAAAGCTTGGGACGTGGAATAAAGAAAAATAATAATATTAAATTGTTTTCAATGAACTTTGAGAGAAAAAGTAATAAATTGCCTTTTTAGAATAAAATAATAATAAATATTTGCTTTTTAAGGGTAAGTTGACTTAAAGGATGAAATAGAGAAAATTTGTCTTTAGGGAAGAAAAATGAAGTTTTTAGGATGAATAGTGTTTTTGGAAACTTTATTTGATTTTTAAAATAATAAAGTTAATCTTTTGAGCAAAAGTGTCTTTGAGAAGCGTTGTTTCAAAATAAATCGTTTTATCTAAGAAAAAGGTTTTTACGAACCGTATGTCATAGTTTGTGTTTTACCGAAAAACTACGAAAGAGAAATGGTGGTCCTTCGACCGAGTTTTGTTTTTATGGAAAACCGATCCCAAAGGCTTTGTGTAAGTTTCGGAGATTTGGGTTTTGGTTTTTGAGTTTTAAAGAGAAATGTGGTCTTTGGTTTTGAACCTATAAACCGAGACGTCGGGATTCTAGAATTCTGCAGAACGCGAGGATCAAGGATCTGTGTTAGTGTGCTGGTCCTATAAAGCTGGTGGACACTCCTTGTGGTCTTAGGGGCTTTGCAGACATTTTTGAGCGGTAAAATCCAAAACCCGAAACTGGTGCATCGGTTAGGGATGTTTGGGTTTGAGCTGTGTGGACTGCGTGTCCTTTTTGAATTTTGGACTAAGTGTCCAGTTTTTGAGAAAATGTTATAAAGGCTTAAAATAGTCTAAAACATTGTGGTAGTTGATAGCATTGATGCTTCAACAAGGAAATAAAGATACGACAAAGATAAATTGACGAAAACAAATGGTTTTCTCATGCATATGTGTTTGGTAGACGTGCCGTGAAACGAGAGGACTTTGATGGCAAGGATAACTAGGATGACTTATTGTCATTGTGTAACATTGTGCCTTGATGGGCAATGGAGTCATACGTGATAGGTGTTCGTGTTGTGCCCCGAGTGGACAATATAGTATGACTGATTACAACGTAAGTACCACTGACATGTGTGCCCATGTGCTATTTCCTATGAGTCATGTACTTATGTTTTCGGCCAATTTTGGTGTTAGTCATTGTTGCCTGTGGGTCAATGATTTTGGAGCCTGATCAGCTCATTTCGAATGGTGATGGGATTTTCGGAAATTAAGAACTGAAACGTTAGCTGAGATATGTGGAAGTGTTCATGCATACGTTTTTGAAAATAACGTTGATTGTTGGGCACGAAGCCCTTGTGTTTTTACTGTTAGTACTCTGATATATTGTACTATCTTATGCATGATGATATTTTGTGAGACATGCTTATATGAATCTGCTGTATGTGTTTGGGTATGTAGTTGTTGTTTTTGGATTCATATATTGGTTTCTCACCCTTGCTTGTACATGTTGGACACCCTGTTGTGTTTTTGGATACATGTATAGATGTTTTTCAACAGTCCTCTGGGTCATTTAGGGACTCAGTAGCTTGATCTGCTCGAAGCTGACGACGAAGAGGTATGGATGGTTGGAGACGAGACCTAGTCTCAGGGATACGGCGTATGTTAGGTAGTACGTCTTTTGTTAGTGTTAGACCAGCTTAGGGTTTTCCTTTGAGGTAGAGTCTTTTGGGTAGTCTGTGAATGGCTAATGATGGCCAGGGTTTGGAGATATGTTTCTCAGACCCATCGCTACCTAGTTTTTGGGACTTATTGCGTTTTGCTTCTATTGATACATTTTGGAAACGGACGTGTTGTCCAGGGTCTCCTATGTGTGTTGTTAAACTGGTGATAAATATATGTGTATATGAGTAGTGTCAATCATTGTCTTGAGGATATGTTCTTCAGTGTTGTATGAAGAAAAAAATTTATCACTATTTTCACAGTAAGTAAGACCTGAGTACAGGAATATGTTTTCCGAAAGTAAACCAGCAAAATATGTTTTTATATACTTAATGTTGTTTGGAGTTACGAAAATGACACCCGAGAAGGAGGGTTGTTACAAGCATCCCCCTCAATTACAATATCAACTCCAACTTTCACATGGTCGAGGGGTAATGGTCGGTTATGCAGTACTATATCAACCGATTGGCCATACGCTTTTCCCGTAGCGACCATGCAATGTGTTGGGGTCGATAAGTATAATTTGCATGACTTGAAGCCACCCTAAACCAATGATAAAATAATAAGTTATGAATTAATGTAAATTGTGAATGCAATAATACTAAAAGAACCAATATAATTACCTCGGGAACATAGATGGGTGACATAAGAGTGCAACTGTCTCTTGCGCAGGATGGGGTAGCTAAATTAGGCTCATGTCTATCCAACTCCTCATTCCTCTACATGTTGAACTTCTCACTAACAAGTCTCTCGAGACGTTCTAACTTCATCTTCAACTCTTCATGTTCACTAAGTTTTGGGCGCTTTTGAGATGGGTAGATAGACATCCAAGTGACAGGAAATCCCACACCCCTCCAACGACCAGGGTACTCTTTACGAGATATGGCTCTGGAAAGAATACCAGTGCGATTAGAAACTTCTATCTCCCCCTGTGTTGCAGACTGTGTTATGGTCCCCTGGCACAGATATTAAAGAATTTTAGCAAGGGTCATGATTTTAACCAAGTTCTGGAAAATATTGTTAATCAAGTTCTGGAAAATACTTACAATTTTTTCAACCACTTCCCGAGTGCTATCATCGATGATATTAACCCTCGCGTCCACATGAGCTCCCACCCACAAAATGTTGCGATCAACCATTGAAGTTTTAACATCTTTTCTTGCCTGCACGTTCTGTACATATTGAAACAATATTAGTCAAACATGTAACAATATTATATTATCATGTTGTAGACCCTAAGTATATATATATATCTATATATACATACCATTTGTTCCTCAATGCCTTTATACCCCAAACGTGATCCTCTGTAAAGGTAGTTAGGCTTTGACGCTCTCTCCCGATTAGCATCCCTTAAGAGCTATTTAGACACAGTAGATATATCAATATTTTATTAAAGAGTATATGCAAATTATAAGGATAAGATCTACAAATATACCTGAAAGTCCTCATCTTCCATGCGTTTTGCTATAAAATCTCTCCAATCATCTTAACTTATAAAGTCAGCATATGTTGATGGAGGCTCCTGTAAGACATTCCCGTTCTCATCTATTAGCCACTTGTTGGACAAATTACTTCTGAAAGCTCGATGTAGTTTTCCGGCTTCCTGAAGTACAAATGTCTTGTCGTTGTTATTGACATTAAAAGTCATTTACAAAACAATATAAACAAAGTGTCAAATTAAAGTATTTTCATTAAAAACAACTCGCAAATGTAGTATAATTACCTGTATATCATTCCAGATGTCTTCTTTGAGTTCATACAAAGCTTCATCCCTCCAATCCTCACACGTAATGGGGATCGTCCGTCGGACTAAGGCACCAATGTAACTGATGAATGTGTTGCCGTCTTCAGTAATTGATTGGCCCTTAGCATTCCATGTCACCTAATAAAAAAACAAAATGAAACAGTTAGATAATAAAGAAGATAATGGAATAATTAGATAATAAATAACATAATGAAACAGTTAGAATAGTAAGTATATTACATTTAATTTCTTTCATTCACTCCTAGCGCGGATGACATTCCTCATACAAGTTGGTCCACGTCGCTTCACCTTTTTCTGGGTCGACCCGGCAACACTATCATGATCGGGATCGGGAGATGCGATTTACCTGCACCAAAATTATAGACACGCATGTAAAATGTTAATGGACAATTATACATGTCTAATTTGAGAAATTGATAAATATAAATTTAAGTAATTTAATTGATCAAGAATTTACAAAATAAAAACACTACATACATGTTTAAGTAATTCTTTTCCGTTTCCTTGTTGGATTGTGACTTGTTTTTCCCTTATTGATACGAAATAATGGATTGAACCAAAGCTCCTGGTCATGATCATCTCTCATATACAAACCATCCTCTATAGTTAGATCAGTCTGAAGTGGTTGTGATGTTCCGAAGAAAGGATCATCCTCAATATTGGCATCTTTAAGGGCTTGGCCATCAATCTCAGTAACAACTTTTTTGTTCGTTAAAGAACAATGGACCAATTCATATCAGCTGGATCGGTGACATAGAACACTTGTTGGGCTTCCGATGCTAAAATAAAAGGCTCATCTTTATACCCCCACCCTTTTGAAATCCACTAGAATGAATCCTAAGTCATCCATTTGTACACCATTATTGTTGTCAACCCACTTACATTGGAACATAGGCACCTGAAACATTGTGTAATCAAACTCCCATATGCGTTCTATGACCCTGAAGTATGACATATTCGAGTATATGAGGTTTCTGTCTTTTGCATTTGAGATATGCATAGATTGAGCTATAAGAGTCACCACACTATTTTGCATCATACTCTAATCATCTTGTTCTTTTGTATAGAATGTGTACCCGTTAATCAGATGACCGCTGTAAGAGAAAACATGCCCAGTTGGACCTTTCACTAACCATCTCAATCTTTCTAAAACTGAAGTAGGATTTACAACCAACTCTGCATAATTGCGATCTTTTAGCCACGTTATAAAACACCGATTGTGTTATCTTGTTAACCAATTTTGATTCTTATTTGGGTACGAACTCTTATGTTCTACCTTATGTTTTTCAATATATGGCTCAACCTCATTGGCATTGTGAAGAACATATACGTGTGTTTGCTCCCATTCTGTCCTTGGTATAGCCAATATTTTAGCTCCAATAATCCCTTGCCCTATGGTTCTTCCCGTGTAACGAGACTTTGGCATCCTAGCGGAATAGTCAACATTGGGTAGGTACTCGACATAGAATTCAACATCTTTTTCGACGATGTACCGTTCAAAAATAAAACTCTCTGGTCGTGATCGGTTTTTGACATACCCTTTTAATATTTTCCTGTAACGCTCAAACGGATACATCCATCTCATATAAGTTGGCCCACATAGTTGTGTCTCTCTAACAAGGTGAATGGTTAGATGAACCATTATGTCAAAGAATGAAGGTGGAAAATACATCTCAAGCTCACACAAAGTCAAAACAATTTCCCTTTGCAATGTTGGCAACTTTCCAGGGTCAATCACTTTGCTGCAAATTGCCTTGAAGAAGAAACAAAGTTTAGTTAAGGTTATCCGTACTTTGTTGGGCAAAATGGATCGTATACCGATGGGTAGCAATTTCGCCATGAGAACATGGCAATTATGAGACTTTAGACCCTTTAACTTCAGATCTTTTGTGGATACAAGATTCCCAACATTTAAAGAGTATCCCTCTGGAACCTTAACTCCATCAAGAAACTCATAAAAAGCCTTTTTCTGCTTTCTAGATAGAGTATGAGTGGCCGGAGGTAGATATGTACGTTTCCCCTTCTTTATAACCGATCCTAATTCTTGTCTCAATCCCATACTAACCAAGTCCAGCCTTGCATTGATGCCATCTTTAGTCTTCCCTAGCACATTGATTAAGGTACCAATGACACTATCAAAAACATTTTTTTCAACATGCATCATATCAATGAAAATGTCTTACATATAATGACTTCCAATATGACAACTCAAATAAAATCGACCTTTTCTTCCACCCTTTGGTGACAATCTCTCTCGCAAAAGGTTTACCGAAATTAGTACTCAAATTATTGACCTTTTTAAACAGTTCCTCACCCGTCAACGCTGAAGGAGCTTTACCTTCTTCTGTGTTCCCATTGAATGCCTTTCTCCACGACCGGTAATGATGATCTGGATTCAAAAATCTACGATGCCCGAGGAAGACATTCTTCTTACCATGTTCCAACCGCATCCAATCTGTACCATCTTCACATATAGGGCATGCACACTAACCTTTAGTACTGTATCCTGACAAATTATCATATGCCGAAAAATCATTAATTGTGCTGAAGATCATAGACCTCAAGGTGAAACTCTCTTTTTTATACCAATCATACACCTCTACACTTGTCTCCCACATTTCTTCAAGTCTTCAATTAAAGGAGTCAAGTATATGTCGAATCATTTCCTGGTTGTTTGGGCCCAGAAATTAACAAAGACAACATAATATGTTTGCGCTTCATACATAGCCATGGAGGTAGGTTATAAATCACCAAAATCACAGGCCATGTAATGTGAGAGCTACTTTGAACACCATGCGGGTTAAATCTGTCAGTAGACAATGCAAGTCGTAGGTTTCTTGGTTCTTGCCCGAAATCAGGATAATCATAATCAATTCTCTTCCATTGAGGAGAATCTGCCGGGTGTCGTAGCTTGCCATCTTGAATCCTTTCATCCTCGTGCCATGTCAAGTGCTTTGCATCTTCTGAACTGCCGTACATATGCCTGAATCTAGGTATTATGGGAAAATACCATAGAACCTTCTCTGGAGCTAATTCTTTCTTCTTATACCGTGAGCCATTGCATTTAGGTCACATCTCTAATGATGCATATTCATTCCAAAATAAAATGCAATTGTTAGGACAAGCATGTATCCTCTCATAGCTCATGCCAATCGAGCATAACATTTGTTTAGCCTCATATGTCCGACTAGGAATCACATTTTCATCTGGCAATATATCTTTCAATAGTGTGAGTAATTCATTAAGCTCTTATCAGTCCATCCATTGCTCGATTTCAAGTTATACAACTTTAACATTGCCGAAAACCTTGTGAATTTAGTACAACCCTCATACAATGGTTTCTATGAATCACTTATAAACTTCTCAAACATTTGAGGACAATCACGAAGATGTTCTTCATCCGCATTTGCCATCTCTTCAAAACGGTCGCCCTCATATGTATTTGTACCAGTATTATTTGAAGCATATCTCCCATTATTCCTCATATCACTAGACTCACCTTTTGTCTCACCATGCTTTGTCCAACATGTAACGCCCCGATTTTCACGTTTTCTAATTATTCAGTATTTTAATGTCTTTATTTTATTCGAGGTCTTATGAATGGAAATAAAATATTCCGAGACCATAGTCATGCTCGACGATATCGTAGGAAGCTACGATTAAGTTTTGAGTCGAAAACTCAAACGGAGTCCGGTCTGCGTTTTTACACTGACAGTATGATTTTACTGCTCAGAAGACCTCAGATGGACCCGTGAACGACACAGTAAGTCTTAGAATTCGATTATCTACGTTTTGGTTAAATTTCGTAAAAATTTCAGAAAAATCACTTCCTGACCTTCGTTCGGGCGGAATTCTCAATCGGGTGACGAACGGAGCCACATATGGACTTACCGAGACTCGTCAACAGATAATCTTGATATCACAACATCCCAGGACACTTGGGAGAGTATGCCAGAGTCGTCATGACGATCGGAAAAATCTAGATGCAAAATGACCAAAATGCCCCTAACCTTAGTCTTTTGCACTTTTACCATTTTACCCTTTTGGCAAATGACCATTTTGCCCTTAAGTGACTTGTTTTAAGGCTGAACTCAGCCCTCACACCCTCTCATTCACGCAGCCCAGCCCTTCTTGAAGAGCCAAGAACACCATCTTCAACTTTAGAGAGAAAACACCATTGTTGTCTTGAGAAAAGCTTGAGTTCTTGTTAGAATCACTTGATTCCTTGAGCAATCTTCCATCATTTCAAGGTAAGATCACTTCTATGATCTCTTAGCTTCTTGAATATCTCTTTATTTCAAGATCAATCTTCATTTTCATGAAAATCATTTCTTAGATCCAAAACTTTGAAAATCCATAGGAAATTGTAGAAAAATCATTTTGATGTGAGACCAAGTTCTTTGAACTCACCTCATCATTCTCTATCTAAACCCAAGAGCTTATGATTCAACTCTCATCATAGCTCAAAAAGCACATTAGGGCCGAACCCTTCTTGATGATGATGAATAGTGTTTTCATCAAGTTTTGATTTTTAACACTTGATTTCATTCTTAGCTTTCCTAATGCCTTTGAATCCATGAAATGGAAAACCAAGATCAATTCCTAGCTTTATTCTCTTTAGGGTGGCCGAAACCCTCTTTGTGAGAATTGTTGAGTTTGGTTTGATTGTTGTTTAATGTTTGATTGTTTGGTTGTTTGTAGTTGGTGACAATTATCAGAAGGTTCACAAACCGATCAACCGACTTTGATCCGGGAATCTGCTCTTCAACAGGTATGGGGAGAAGAACCTCATCACACCAAGATGGTGGTGGTGAAGATGGTTGTTTAAATTATGTGTGGGTGAAACCCTTTAGTTTGGGTTCACTTTTATGTGTTAAGTTTTGTTAAGTTCTCATGAAGAACAAGATTGTTATGATGAGTTTATGCTTGAGTATGTTGTAGTGTGTTTTAGCATATGTTGATGATGATATGATTGAATGAAAAACCATTTTCATGTATGTTGGGAAAACCTACTTTGATCATTAGATCAAGTATGGACTTTTATTGTTGATTATGAGACCATGATGTGTGATGGACTTGGATGTTTGATTATGATGTAGTAATGTGTATTATGGTTATCATGCTTTGTGTAAGTGTTGTGAGCTATACTTTGATTGGTTGATGAAGTAAAACTTCACATTGATTCCTAGTTGGCTATTAGCCATGACCTTGAGGAAGGGAAGGATATGAATAGTTCTTGGACAAGTCAAGTTTTGATGTAAAGAAAGTGTTTTCAATAACTTGTGTTTTTCAAAGAAAAACCCTAAGTGACTTTAAATGGAATTTAATCTCAAAGTGCTTTCACCAAAGTGAAACATGTTTTATACCTTATCCTTAGTTCATCTAGCTAATCAAGTGACTCAAAATGAGAAAAGAAGTGTTTTCATGAAGAGAATCAAAATGGTTCCATAAGGTTGATGTCTTGTTTTAAGGCAACTTTTCGCTAAGCGAATTTACTTTCGCTACGCGAAAAACAGGGAAAGTCTTAGTTGGGCATTACTGCCTCATTTTCACTAAGCGAATTCATATTCGCTAAGCCAACCCAGCGAGTTTCGCTACGCGAATTCTGTCTCGCTGAGCAATCCAGAGAAGTCTCCAAAAGAGGTGTAACCGTCTGAACTTGCGCTAAGCGAATTCATATTCGCTAAGCGAATCCAATATATTTCGCTACGCGATTTGTGTCTCGCCGAGCGAACCAGAGAAGTTCCAAAGGAGGCATTACTGCCTCATTTTCGCTAAGCGAATGGAATTCCGCTAAGCGAATTTCATGTTTCAGAAAATGCTAGAAATGAAGTAAGTAGTTCAAATATTGTTTCAAATCAAATGAGTTTTTAATTGTAAAAGTTGTTTGGTTTACAAAAGGAGTTTTCTAACTCAATCGTAAAGTTTTACGCGTGAAAAACCTAAGTTAAATAATTAACTTAGAGTTGAAGACAAGGGTTAATTAAGTATGGTATGTGGTGGAACAAGACCATGTACTATACCATTGATGACTTAGTACATCAATGAGTTCATAAGACTTAAGTGAAATCAACACTTGTTTCCTTAATTGAAAAACAAGGGATTAATACCTTAGAAAGGCTTAAAGACTTATCTAAGAGGATTCTCAATCCTTATTCATAATGCTTAGGACTTGAGACATAATTCATAAGACGTAAACACAAACACAAAACGTTTTGGTTTTCGAAACAGTAGTTCGATGACGGACCAATGATTCGGATCTAGGTTAATCGTTCAATTGTTTCTGTCTTGTGATAACTGGAATGAGAGAGATCCTGAGGCTGTGCAGGTATGGGACTGTACAGTGGAAGGAATCCTGAGGCTATGCAGGTATGGGACTGTATAGTTACGGGAAGGCATATAAGAATTGATTGGTACTACCCATACCAACAAGATTTATCTTCTTTTCGGGAACTTAGAACATAAGTACTTTATAGTTAAGCGTGCTTGACTTAGAGTAATTATGGGATGGGTGACCTTCTGGGAAGTTTCCTAGAAAGCGTGTGAGTGAGGACAAAACACGCTGAAAAGACTTGTGTTGGTTTGTGGGGACAGTCGGCGATTCTGAAAGCAGTCTGGATCATTCCAAAGGAATCACGAGATATTTATCCGATAGATAAATGTTTTATAAAACAAAGATGTGTGTAGTTCCTAAGGAAGAGAACCTTAGTGAACCTTGAGGTTTATCCAATGGATAGACATTCTTTTATCGCATCTGCTTTGTGTAAGCATTGGCATTTCATGTGCATAGTTGTAAGGCCTTGAGCCTAGGAGTTGAGCTTACACCTTGATGCGGGTGCGAATCTTACGGTGACGATCTTCAATGGTCTTTTTGGAGGTATCAGGGTTGGAAGGGCTGACATGTGACCAGTTGGTGATTCTTCTGTGTCGTGGCGAATCCGTGCAATACACTGATATCCTCTACTAGATGCCGTACTTTTCATGTTTGGTCGAGAGTGTTACCGTAAAGCCAGATACGTGCACGTTACGAATGTTGTAGCATCTTGCTCATGGCTGGCAGAAACCGGAACATGTCCTCCCATTCACTCTCTCCGAATGTTTTGTTAGCTCCATGGAGTAGGGGTCAAAGTAGTACCCAGTGACATTGACATTGAGTCATATACATTGCATTGCATTGCATGGCTATTGATGTTTATGGCTATTGATGTTATATTTACTGTTATACATCGCTGTACTGTTTAAGGATGCCTTATATTATGCTGTTAAATGTTTAGCATGCTATTATGTCGTTAACTGCTTAATATGATTTATATTGAGAACCTTGTAAGCATGTTGGGTACGCTGTTACCCGGTGAGTCGTCCCGTTTTTACTACTGCTGTTTTGTTGTGTTGATGAACGGGAATCTCACCCATATCTGTATGTTTTCTGCTGGTACTTGCTGTTGATGCTTGAACAGATGGACGCGACGATGGTTCGGTTTAGCAGTCCCTTTGAGTTCGGAGGTGGACTCTTTTACTGTTTTAGTTTTGTTGTCGGCCAGACTATGTCAGTTTTTGTAGTACCTTTTGGGAGCTACGACTCCTAGTACTTATTGTATTTTCTTATGTCAGTCATACATTAGACTTATGTCTGTATACAGTAATGTTGATGTTTCTGTTTTTCGTTTTCTGTTTTTGTATTTATAATACTGTATGTATGTCCTAGTAATGCATGGTGAACCTAAGTTCACTTATTAGTATTATTTATTACCTTTACTAATCCCATTACATCCTTATGAAAAGAAAAGAAAAAGAAAAATCGTATTTTCTGCATTAATAAATATTTTCGGCCTTATAAACGTTCGGGAATGTGACACTCGGGAAAGGGTGTTGCATTATTTGGTATCAGAGCTGGCCGAGTCTTTTTGGGGTTTGTAGGTTATGGTCTGTCTTGTTTGTGTTGTGTTTTCTCTGATTGTTTTCCGTGTTATTGTTTCTGAGAGAAAACAATGTTGGAGAGGATGATGACTTCGGTCTATCCTTTTGTATTGTTTGTTCTCTGTGTTGTGTTTCTGTGAAGAAGACAACGATTGTTTGTTACTCTCTGCATTATTGTTTCTGAAGGGGAATGATATTGGACAGGGTAGTAATGTTTTTGCTTTCTTGTAAGTTGTCGCTAGCAGAGTTCTTCAGAACGAGTGCTTTCCGACGGGTGCAAGACGAGTTGAAAGACATGGAGTTCCTGCAGCTACGTCAAGGAGGAATGTCTGTCAAAGAATATGCTGATCGTTTTGAGTCCCTGCTGAAATCTTCGAGGTATTTCCATCTTCATCCCGACGAGGAGTGGAAGTGCACAAAGTTCGAAGAAGGTTTAAGGGACGAGATTCGAGGAGAGGTGCTACCTCTTAAGGTCAAAGAGTTCTCGATTTTGGTAGATGAATGCTTCGTAATCGAAGATCTGATGAAGACTCGTGGAGGAAGGCAACGTCACTCTGGACCGACTAGGTTCCATAAAGGCACCAATGGTCGTGATGATAGGCCTCAATGGAAACCATATTCGAAACAGCAAGGTCAACAACAACGTTCTGTAGGGGGAAGTAGTGGGAGTATTAGTCAATCTGGAAGCGCCCCAAAGAAGTGCATGAAGTGTGGCAAGAACAATCATGTCACCAGAGAATGCTTAATCAAGGGAATCATATGCTTCAAGTGTGGGAAGCTAGGACATACTTCACGCGATTGTGTGCAATCAAAAGCTACACATTCGGTCAACGATGTGCAAGCAGCGAAGCCTAAGGCAATGAGTGGAGTTTATACTGGGGATGATGCTGAGACTTCTCAAAAGGAAGATTTGATTCACGGTCAGATCGTCGTGGAAGGTAAAACGTTATCTGTATCTTTCCTTACCCTTAGATTTGGTGATTTTTGCACTTTCTGCAAAGCCTGTTATAACTGCGAAAGTCTGTTTGAACTGTTCTATTTTCCGTAGTGGATAGAACGTTTTTGATTGATTTAATCTGTTTGCCTCTTCCGCAAATGGATTTGATCATAAGGATGGATTGGTTATCTTGTAACTATATCCCATTAGACGGTGCAAACAAAACCTTAGTTTTCCTGATTCGAATAATTCTGGATTTGGATTGCCAACCAAGGAAACGTTTCTTTGAGAGGAGGAGGAGCAAAACGAATACATGTTACTAACGAGTTTCCGGAAGTCTTTCTTGAAGACGTACCAGGTGTACCGCCAGTTCGAGACATCGAGTTGTGATCGATCTTGTGCCAGGAACAGGACTAGCGTCTATGGCACTTTATCATATGGCACCTGCTGAGTTGGAAACCTTGAAGGAACAGTTGGTAGACTTATTTGGAAAAAAACAGTTCGTTAGACCCAGTGTGTCGCCGTAGGGAACGCCTGTGCTGTTGGTGAGAAAGAAAGACGAAACATCTTGCTTATGTGTGGATTATCGCCAGTTGAACAAAGTTACCATTCAGAACAAGTATCATCTTCCGAGAATAAATGACTTGATGGATCAGTTGAGGAGAGCGGCAGTTTTCTCCGAGATTGATTTGCGATCGGGTTATCACCAGATTCGTGTGAAGACAGAAGATATACCGAGGACAGCGTTTCAAACACGCTATGGGCACTACGAGTATCTTGTGATGCCGTTTGGTGTGACGAATGCTCCAGCTATATTCATGGATTACATGAATAGGATCTTTCGTCCATACCTAGATAAGTTTGTCATTGTCTTCATAGACGACATACTCATCTATTCGCGAAACCAGGAAGTACACGCTGAATATCTTAGTGTGATTCTTCAGGTTCTGAAGGAGAAACAGCTGTATGCAAAGTTGTCCAAGTGGGAGTTTTGGCTCGACGAAGTAAAGTTTTTGGGTCATGCGATTTGAAAGGAAGGATAAAGCGTTTGAATGGATTGAAGCCTGTGAGGAAAGTTTGCAAGGACTCGGGAGAAGGTTGACTACTTCACCTGTGTTAGTGCTGCCTGATCTCAAGGGAACATTTGTGTTCACACTCCTACATATTCCTCAATGTATTAGATAATTGAGTGAATTGGTAATATGGTGTCCATTGGTCTGGACATTTTCGTATTATTTCACTGAAAGTTTTGTTATGACTATTTATGACTATTTCTTGAGTTATAACATAAACAACTTCTTGATACTGGAAGTTTCTTGATGAAACTTAGTCTAATCACTTTTACTTTTGGTGAAGGTGATCCAGTCTGATTTTTGCCAGACTGTTTATCTTTTGATTCCAAAGTTTATTGGAAGATTCTTATGAAAGAAGGAACTTTATTAGAGTCATGGATGTAAACATGTATTAGCTATGCATTTTTACACTCACGAACCTACTGAAGAATCTTTTTGCATACTGGATATTCCTATATTCATTCCAGATTGGTAAAATTCTTTTGTTATTTTCTTTTGAGACCAAGACCAGGAAAAATTTCCTTTGTTGAAAATTTCTTTCCTTAATCTTCAGCGACCGAGTAGGTTTAGTTTTAAGTCACGGAATTTCGAGGACGAAATTCTTTTAAGAGGGGTAGGAATGTAACGCCCCGATTTTCACGTTTTCTAATTATTCAGTATTTTAATGTCTTTATTTTATTCGAGGTCTTATGAATGGAAATAAAATATTCCGAGACCATAGTCATGCTCGACGATATCGTAGGAAGCTACGATTAAGTTTTGAGTCGAAAACTCAAACGGAGTCCGGTCTGCGTTTTTACACTGACAGTATGATTTTACTGCTCAGAAGACCTCAGATGGACCCGTGAACGACACAGTAAGTCTTAGAATTCGATTATCTACGTTTTGGTTAAATTTCGTAAAAATTTCAGAAAAATCACTTCCTGACCTTCGTTCGGGCGGAATTCTCAATCGGGTGACGAACGGAGCCACATATGGACTTACCGAGACTCGTCAACAGATAATCTTGATATCACAACATCCCAGGACACTTGGGAGAGTATGCCAGAGTCGTCATGACGATCGGAAAAATCTAGATGCAAAATGACCAAAATGCCCCTAACCTTAGTCTTTTGCACTTTTACCATTTTACCCTTTTGGCAAATGACCATTTTGCCCTTAAGTGACTTGTTTTAAGGCTGAACTCAGCCCTCACACCCTCTCATTCACGCAGCCCAGCCCTTCTTGAAGAGCCAAGAACACCATCTTCAACTTTAGAGAGAAAACACCATTGTTGTCTTGAGAAAAGCTTGAGTTCTTGTTAGAATCACTTGATTCCTTGAGCAATCTTCCATCATTTCAAGGTAAGATCACTTCTATGATCTCTTAGCTTCTTGAATATCTCTTTATTTCAAGATCAATCTTCATTTTCATGAAAATCATTTCTTAGATCCAAAACTTTGAAAATCCATAGGAAATTGTAGAAAAATCATTTTGATGTGAGACCAAGTTCTTTGAACTCACCTCATCATTCTCTATCTAAACCCAAGAGCTTATGATTCAACTCTCATCATAGCTCAAAAAGCACATTAGGGCCGAACCCTTCTTGATGATGATGAATAGTGTTTTCATCAAGTTTTGATTTTTAACACTTGATTTCATTCTTAGCTTTCCTAATGCCTTTGAATCCATGAAATGGAAAACCAAGATCAATTCCTAGCTTTATTCTCTTTAGGGTGGCCGAAACCCTCTTTGTGAGAATTGTTGAGTTTGGTTTGATTGTTGTTTAATGTTTGATTGTTTGGTTGTTTGTAGTTGGTGACAATTATCAGAAGGTTCACAAACCGATCAACCGACTTTGATCCGGGAATCTGCTCTTCAACAGGTATGGGGAGAAGAACCTCATCACACCAAGATGGTGGTGGTGAAGATGGTTGTTTAAATTATGTGTGGGTGAAACCCTTTAGTTTGGGTTCACTTTTATGTGTTAAGTTTTGTTAAGTTCTCATGAAGAACAAGATTGTTATGATGAGTTTATGCTTGAGTATGTTGTAGTGTGTTTTAGCATATGTTGATGATGATATGATTGAATGAAAAACCATTTTCATGTATGTTGGGAAAACCTACTTTGATCATTAGATCAAGTATGGACTTTTATTGTTGATTATGAGACCATGATGTGTGATGGACTTGGATGTTTGATTATGATGTAGTAATGTGTATTATGGTTATCATGCTTTGTGTAAGTGTTGTGAGCTATACTTTGATTGGTTGATGAAGTAAAACTTCACATTGATTCCTAGTTGGCTATTAGCCATGACCTTGAGGAAGGGAAGGATATGAATAGTTCTTGGACAAGTCAAGTTTTGATGTAAAGAAAGTGTTTTCAATAACTTGTGTTTTTCAAAGAAAAACCCTAAGTGACTTTAAATGGAATTTAATCTCAAAGTGCTTTCACCAAAGTGAAACATGTTTTATACCTTATCCTTAGTTCATCTAGCTAATCAAGTGACTCAAAATGAGAAAAGAAGTGTTTTCATGAAGAGAATCAAAATGGTTCCATAAGGTTGATGTCTTGTTTTAAGGCAACTTTTCGCTAAGCGAATTTACTTTCGCTACGCGAAAAACAGGGAAAGTCTTAGTTGGGCATTACTGCCTCATTTTCACTAAGCGAATTCATATTCGCTAAGCCAACCCAGCGAGTTTCGCTACGCGAATTCTGTCTCGCTGAGCAATCCAGAGAAGTCTCCAAAAGAGGTGTAACCGTCTGAACTTGCGCTAAGCGAATTCATATTCGCTAAGCGAATCCAATATATTTCGCTACGCGATTTGTGTCTCGCCGAGCGAACCAGAGAAGTTCCAAAGGAGGCATTACTGCCTCATTTTCGCTAAGCGAATGGAATTCCGCTAAGCGAATTTCATGTTTCAGAAAATGCTAGAAATGAAGTAAGTAGTTCAAATATTGTTTCAAATCAAATGAGTTTTTAATTGTAAAAGTTGTTTGGTTTACAAAAGGAGTTTTCTAACTCAATCGTAAAGTTTTACGCGTGAAAAACCTAAGTTAAATAATTAACTTAGAGTTGAAGACAAGGGTTAATTAAGTATGGTATGTGGTGGAACAAGACCATGTACTATACCATTGATGACTTAGTACATCAATGAGTTCATAAGACTTAAGTGAAATCAACACTTGTTTCCTTAATTGAAAAACAAGGGATTAATACCTTAGAAAGGCTTAAAGACTTATCTAAGAGGATTCTCAATCCTTATTCATAATGCTTAGGACTTGAGACATAATTCATAAGACGTAAACACAAACACAAAACGTTTTGGTTTTCGAAACAGTAGTTCGATGACGGACCAATGATTCGGATCTAGGTTAATCGTTCAATTGTTTCTGTCTTGTGATAACTGGAATGAGAGAGATCCTGAGGCTGTGCAGGTATGGGACTGTACAGTGGAAGGAATCCTGAGGCTATGCAGGTATGGGACTGTATAGTTACGGGAAGGCATATAAGAATTGATTGGTACTACCCATACCAACAAGATTTATCTTCTTTTCGGGAACTTAGAACATAAGTACTTTATAGTTAAGCGTGCTTGACTTAGAGTAATTATGGGATGGGTGACCTTCTGGGAAGTTTCCTAGAAAGCGTGTGAGTGAGGACAAAACACGCTGAAAAGACTTGTGTTGGTTTGTGGGGACAGTCGGCGATTCTGAAAGCAGTCTGGATCATTCCAAAGGAATCACGAGATATTTATCCGATAGATAAATGTTTTATAAAACAAAGATGTGTGTAGTTCCTAAGGAAGAGAACCTTAGTGAACCTTGAGGTTTATCCAATGGATAGACATTCTTTTATCGCATCTGCTTTGTGTAAGCATTGGCATTTCATGTGCATAGTTGTAAGGCCTTGAGCCTAGGAGTTGAGCTTACACCTTGATGCGGGTGCGAATCTTACGGTGACGATCTTCAATGGTCTTTTTGGAGGTATCAGGGTTGGAAGGGCTGACATGTGACCAGTTGGTGATTCTTCTGTGTCGTGGCGAATCCGTGCAATACACTGATATCCTCTACTAGATGCCGTACTTTTCATGTTTGGTCGAGAGTGTTACCGTAAAGCCAGATACGTGCACGTTACGAATGTTGTAGCATCTTGCTCATGGCTGGCAGAAACCGGAACATGTCCTCCCATTCACTCTCTCCGAATGTTTTGTTAGCTCCATGGAGTAGGGGTCAGAGTAGTACCCAGTGACATTGACATTGAGTCATATACATTGCATTGCATTGCATGGCTATTGATGTTTATGGCTATTGATGTTATATTTACTGTTATACATCGCTGTACTGTTTAAGGATGCCTTATATTATGCTGTTAAATGTTTAGCATGCTATTATGTCGTTAACTGCTTAATATGATTTATATTGAGAACCTTGTAAGCATGTTGGGTACGCTGTTACCCGGTGAGTCGTCCCGTTTTTACTACTGCTGTTTTGTTGTGTTGATGAACGGGAATCTCACCCATATCTGTATGTTTTCTGCTGGTACTTGCTGTTGATGCTTGAACAGATGGACGCGACGATGGTTCGGTTTAGCAGTCCCTTTGAGTTCGGAGGTGGACTCTTTTACTGTTTTAGTTTTGTTGTCGGCCAGACTATGTCAGTTTTTGTAGTACCTTTTGGGAGCTACGACTCCTAGTACTTATTGTATTTTCTTATGTCAGTCATACATTAGACTTATGTCTGTATACAGTAATGTTGATGTTTCTGTTTTTCGTTTTCTGTTTTTGTATTTATAATACTGTATGTATGTCCTAGTAATGCATGGTGAACCTAAGTTCACTTATTAGTATTATTTATTACCTTTACTAATCCCATTACATCCTTATGAAAAGAAAAGAAAAAGAAAAATCGTATTTTCTGCATTAATAAATATTTTCGGCCTTATAAACGTTCGGGAATGTGACACTCGGGAAAGGGTGTTGCACAACATGTATAACTTCGATAATTCCATTACAGACTAAATGTTCTTTCAACTCAGTTGCTCTAACTCGGCTTGCATAA
The DNA here is from genome assembly GCA_039655645.1 of Ammopiptanthus mongolicus. Taxonomy (NCBI): domain Eukaryota; kingdom Viridiplantae; phylum Streptophyta; class Magnoliopsida; order Fabales; family Fabaceae; genus Ammopiptanthus; species Ammopiptanthus mongolicus. Next base: position 22,679,479 of record CM077350.1, read on the forward strand.
TAACAACGTGCACATGGGTATACAATTCTACTAGGGTTTTCTACATTTCTCAACTGCAAACCTAATAAAATCTTGCACTCCTTCCAGATATTCCTTCGAAAAACGACTGGCAGACATCCACTTCCGATCTATACTTTCCCGATCTACCACATTTACTTTAAGTTCAGAGAGGTTGATGTCTATACATGCATGCTTGATGTACCTACTTCATATTATAGGGTGGAGTTTCTATCCTATCCAAGATTGTAAACTTCGCATTATATTGTTGTATGTCTTAATTACTTATGAAAAATTCGGCAGCATTTCCCTTTAGTTCTTCAAGCACACAACTTAATCCAGGTGGTATTATGACCCAAATTAGGTATGTACCCAGTGAACAAAGGGAAAATACAAACCAATGTAATTCTTAGAGCAAGAAGTAATTAAGAACAACATGTATACTATGTCAAAAACAATATACAAATCATTCTTGAACAGGAAATTACTAAGGTAAAATGCATGTATACAAATAAAAATAAACATGTCTAATGCTACAACTAAAGGATTAAAAAAAGACAAATACCTGGTAGTAATAGCTCAATGCCAAGTACCAATAGAAGACTCTATCCACAAGTTCGATCACCTCAACAACTCAAACAACTCAAGTATTGAAAAATTCAATTAAGAAAAATTTCAGCAAACTAGCACCAACATAGCTTCCTCTAACAGAATGAAACTAACCTAAAATCTGCATTAAAATGAAACTAACCTAAACATTTCCTGACCTCCCCCTTTCAACTTTTCAGCAGCTTCTAACTTATGTAAACAATTATAAAATTACTTCAAGCAATTACAAGATGAAGAAACTAAGGGTGACAAGAACCTGTTACCTGAATAAAAAGAAAAGGGTCAGCAACAAAATTAGTGGGAGAACCAGCATCAGAAACTGAAGCACACTTCACCACCGGATTGCCTAGTGGCCAACCGGCACTTTCATTATTCCATACATTCGCTTGCACACAATCAAGACCATCACAATCAAAGAAAAACAGAACAAAAGCAAAACTTCCAACATCATAAAGAACAAAAGCGTATGCATCTAACCTAACTTAGATTTGAAAAAATTGATGCTGATTATATTGATTTCAGAGATTATAAATGCAGATCATAAAGAAAAAGAAAAAGAAACATACAGATTACAAATGGAAAAATGAAATGAGATTAGGTTGAAGAGAGGGAAGGTCAAGACTACCTCGGTAAGGGGAGGTTATCCTCGTGAATGGAACCCTCACGAGTATAGAGCAGTGAAGGACAATGAATGGAGGGCCTTCGCGGTGGAGGAGCAATGGGAAGGCCTAGGGCCTTTGCGGTGGTTGCGAACGCACGGAACAAAGTGAGGACGACTGTGGGAGAGCAAAGTGGGGACGACAGCGGTGGTGAGTTGGGACAACGGTGAGGAGAGGGGGAAGAGGTTTCTGACGAGGGTGTGTGTGTGGAGAGTGAGAGAGCCAGAGAAAAGAGATTGAGAGGGAGCGAATTGAATTCAACGGGTAGTGTAGTTTTAGTTTAGGTAAAGGCTATTATAGCGTTTCCCTAAGGAAGCTCTATCTTAGGGGAGCCTAATATAGCACTTGAAGCACTATATTAGGCTCCCCTAAGGAAGCGCTATAATAGACTTATTATAGCGCTTCCTTAAGGAAGCACTATCTTTAGTGGTACCTATTATAGTGCTTCCTTAATGAAGCGCTATATTAAGCTCCCCTAAGATAGTATTTCCTTAGGGAAATGCTATAATAGGCCTCCGCATCATTTTTTATAGCATTTCTGATACAAAATGCTATTAAACGGGTGTCATCTATTCCAATATGTATGGTAGTGAGGGAAGCCCTAAACCCAACTAGAGGTTGAGCCACGATAAAGTACCTAAACCCTAGGTTTAGTTTACTTTGGGCTATCACCGCTAAGTTGGAACCCTAGGTTAGATAACCGTTGATCGAGGATGAAATACTTTGCATGACTGCTACTTGTCTACGTGCCTATATGCTTACTTGGCTTGTTGACATGTTATACCTGTTGAATTGTTGTTACTATTGTTATTGATTTTGCATCTATTGTTATGCTATGGCAGTGTGCCTAAGTTAAGTTGTTGAGCAGCTGTGAGCCCTATATGAGCGAGTTGATACTGTGGATGGTTCTGCTGTTGTGATGTGATGTGCTGGCTAAGCTGGAGCTATGGCTCGTGAGGATGAGTGGCATCATATGTTGATCTGCTATTGAGCATTTAGGCGTGAGGGTCTAGTATCATCTCGTTGAGGTTGTTTGCTACATATCATAGTTGCCAACTGGCGAGGCCTTATGACAGGTAGTATGGGCTGCCAACGTCATACGAGGTTAGTTGTACTTGAGTGTGGGTACAGAGAGCGAAAGGGACAGTCAAGTGAGTGACCTTGGGGATGTTACCGGTCTCGGAAATAATCTATAGTGACAGATGAGGTTGCTCCTATCGTGTCGTGATGCCCAATCTAGTTTGGTTTGCCCGACTAATCCCCGACCTTTCCACGTTCCAGGCTAACGTTCTGAGGCGAACAAGACACCACGATCCCGGGCTTAGGAGGGGGATGCACTCTTATTGGTCACAACGAGCGGTTCGATTTCTTGGGCAAGCTAACTCCTGTTCTAGCGTGGAACTTTGCATTATGAGTTTTGATCGACATGCTGCATGGGAATAGTATCCCAGGCTAGAGGTTTGATCTAAGGGAGAGAGATTTATGGAGATGGATGCTTATTGTATATGTTGACTCGAGAGATGTTTGGCAGCGTGAGATATCTGCTATACATGCTACTTGTTGTATATGTTGCAATGTTGCTATTGGCATTCTGATATGCATGATACAGTATTCTTATATCCCTGCTATTTCTCTTTGGTTGTTTTTCCGTTCTTCATTCGTGTGAAGACAACGAGCCTTCAGCTTTTGGATATGGACCCGAGGGCGCACCCCTTCATTACAGTGGCACCAAGGATGCCAGTGCTGAGGGAGATTGAGATCATATACCAGGAGGATAGGGGTGGCTTGTGGACCCCTCGATGTTCCTGACGGTCCACACAGGGTTGGTGAGCTTGTTGTTTAGAGGAGGGGCTTCACATCGCAAGGATATTTTGGGGCCTTACAGAGTTACTTAGTTCCTACCTTTCACCCAGTTATGGTAGCCGTCGAGACGCCATGAGACGGACTACACGTGGGCAGCACTAGCAACTTCGCATGCTTCCCGCCGCAGAGGTTTTGTAATACGAGGATAGCGGAGGAGGACCGAGTAGTATCTGAGGATCTAGAGGAGACGTAGGGTTGTGGTGTCTAGCTCTTCTTCCGAGTACGAGCTATTGGTGGTTTATCGTCGTACTCACGGAGGGGGCTAGGGTAGTTCCGGGCATCCGCACCACTGATGGTGGGATCCTGCTAGTGTGTCTAGGAGGCAAGCTGAGTGATTTTGATGTATCTTTTGAGTGATGGGTGGGTAGTGCCGGTGAGCTGTGAGAGCTCTTTTCTTTCTTTGATGTATATGTTTATAATTTTTAGTATTCATGTACATTTGGCATGTATATTTTTAGTATCACAGTGCCCTACTGATGGGGCTACTCTTATGCATGTTTATGTATATAGCTTTTTCCTTACTTGTGCGTTACACTGATCTGTTTTACCTTTATCGTCCACTTGTACATTTTTCGCTGTTTTCTTTCGCTACGCTTCTTGAATAACACACTAACGTTATATTACGGTTAAAAATAATATAAGCTTGGGACTAATGAGATTATGCTACGTAAGTGGGGTCGTCTTATTTTGGTGGTATCAAAGCATTGAGAATATCTTGAGGCTAATAGGGAGACTTCATGGATATAGGGTTGTCTCATTTCACACACGTTAGGTGTGAGACTCATTAGAGCCAGAGCAGCTAGAGAGGTGCCACCTCAGGAGCGCATAGTGTTAGGTCACCCTCCCGGATTCCCAAGTCCGCGAGGTGGGGTACATGTTGTCACTACTCCCCGGAAACGGGTGAGGCCATGCCCACGTCCCTTTGTTTGGCCCCTGCCATTATATGATGAGGGAGAGGGTGGTGGTAATGATGGGGAAGAGGAGGGAACAAAAAGTGACCCTGAAGAGGACCCCTCAGATCCTCCCTCTAAGTAGTATTCTTGCTTGGCCAGTGTGACAACAATCGTGTCAGATCCTGTTTCACTTACTTTCTTTTGTTAGTACATCTTTAGGGGCTGTGACCCCAATATTTTGAAGAACCTATGACACTCAACACTTTATTTTATTTGCTTTCATTCGGTACTTATGACAATGTGTTCATTTAGGTATGAATATTTATAATTGATGCATGTTGTCTAATTTTCACAAATACCGACTTTATTATAAAACGAAATTTTCAAATCGTCATTTTTATAAACCTGACGGATATATGGATATAATTATGATTTGATACTTTCGGCGGGTTAATATTTATTATTTAATTTTCTGCATTAAGTGACGCCCTCCGGAAAAAAGGTGTTACATTCTTGGTATTAGAGTTAGACGAGTCTTTAGAGGTTTGTGTTTTAGGTGTGTCCATTTTGTGCTGTGTGTTTTCTGACTTATTTTGTGTTTTCATCTTCGTAAGGGGATGATATTGATTGATTGTTGCAATTTGAGTCGGGCTGATTATCCGAATGTTGTAGGAAAGTTATGACTGTTCGGGGTATGGAGACAGTTGTTAACGCTATCCGAGAGATGGCTGTTGCGATGACATAATGAGAGGAAATAGCTGCTGGTGGAAGAGGTTTGGACGAATTCCTCATGAGGAATCCACCTCAATTCAAGGGAAAGTTCAACCCAAAGGCAGCTGATCGATGGATTCGAAGTCTGGAAAAGATATTCGGAGCAATGCGATGCACTGAGGTACATAAGGTTATCTACACAACTTATCTTCTGGTTGATGATGCTGACTATTGGTGGGAGAATGCTCGAAGAGTCATGGAGCATGATCAGGAGGAAGTTTCTAGAGAAATAGTTCCCTGCAAGTGCAAGGCACGAGAAGGAAATGGAATTTCTTTCTGTTGAATATTTGTATGCTGAAATTTTTGAGTAGATCTCGTTCTTTGAGACGAGTAATCTGCTCCAGCTATGATGAGATGATTTTGTCTTGATTGTTCATTATCATTGCTTCTGAGGATATCTGAACCAGAATCCTCTTCCTTTAACATCCTTTTCATCATTTTGCTCTTTTGCCATTTTTCTGTAGCTCTTTGTTTTTTCTTCATATGCATTATGAGCATCAAGATAAGCTTACACACTTTTGCAACATATGTTGCTACATTTCTCTCTGGCTATTTCTCCTGTTACAATCTGCTATATATATTCTTCTCAGGAAATGAGACCGTTGAGAAATAGTTGTTGGCTTCTCTATTCTTGTATAGAATAGATCCGTTCTGATAATTTCTTATGAAGAATTTCATTGGTCTTCTTTTATCAGAAGCGAAGAGAGACTTTCACTATGGCAGTTGACTCTTTTGATATTTTGGTGCAAGCTGTAGATAATATAGGAATAAGTCTTTTTGTAATATCCAGATAGATATTTCAATTTTCAAGGATGGCAGTTTGCTTTAACAACTTTGACTTTTACCTATCCTTCTTTCTTCAGATACAACAGTCATTCAGAATAAGACATGTTCCCAGTTGAAAAGTTCTTCTTAGCATTCTTAGAGATACTCAGTGTATACTGCTAGCTTGTTTTGTACACTTCTTTGGATAAGACGATGTGATGAAAGAGTTGTACTTGACCATCTTGTTTACTTTGACCATCAACCAGGGTTATTATCAGGAGAGGTTAACTCAGATTTACATCAAGGAGGTTGTGAGGCTGCATGGGGTACCTTCAAGTATAATTTCGGGTCGTGATCCGAGATTTAGGCCAAGGTTTTGGAGAAGCTTGAACAGTGCTATGGAAACCAAGTTAAGTATGAGTTCTTCTCATTATCCTCAAATGAATGGTTAGTCAGAATGAACGATTCAATCATTGGACGATCACTTAAGAGCGTACGTGTTGGAGAACACGGGGAGTTGGGACGAGTTCCTTCCATTGATCGAGTTTACTTACAATAATAGTTTCCATTCAAGTGTTGGCATGGCGCCGTACGAGGAACTATATGGACAAAAGTGCAGCACTCTGTTGTGTTGGTTTTAGACCAGAGAAAGCAAGCTTTTAGGTCCAGAGTTGGTACAGCAAACAACGGGACAAGTCCGTGTGATATGGGAAAAGATGAAGGCCACAAGGGATAGGCAGAAAAGTTATGCCGAGAAGAGGAGGAGACCCTTGGAGTTCTAAGAGCTATACCACGTCTTCATGAGAGTTACCCCAAGAGCTGGAGTGGGTAGGGCAATCAAATCAAGAAGGCTAATACCAAAATTTATAGGACCGTTTCAAATTCTTCGCCGAATCGGTTCTGTAGCCTATCAGATAGCCTTACCACATAATCTTTCAAACCTACATGATATTTTTCATGTATCCCAACTCAGAAAATACCACCCTGATCCATCACATGTGTTAGAGCCTTAATCAATCCAACTAAAAGATAACCTTTAGTACGAGGCTTTACCTGTTCGGTTAGTGGATAGAAGGATCAAGGAACTGCTTGGCAAACATATTCCTCTGCTGAGAGTGGAGTGGGACTCAGTGACTGGTGATTCAACATGGGAACGTGAAGCTGAGATGCGGCAACGTTATCCTTTCTTGTTTTCAGGTATGCAAAGGAAATTTCGGGGACGAAATTTTCTTTAATGGGGGTGGCAATGTAACATCCCGACTTTCTGTAACTCTACCCAAGTTGGTTAATCTTGATTAAGGCTTTGATTGATTGTGTGCTTTGTTTGGTGCTAGTTTAAGGCTTAGTTAGAAGCTTAGGAATAGGCTTGAGTACTGATGGAAGTGTCTAAGGCATAACACGACAAACTGGGGGAACTCAATAGTTTGGAAGACTCTTCCTAGCTGAGCGCACCCTCAAGCGTGAGAAGAGTGCACGCTCAAGTGTGCCAACATTTAGATGTTGGCATGTTTCACGATCAAGCGTTCTGAGTGTCTTTGCCAGCTGGTGTGAGTTCTGACGCGTGTGTGACACGTGTCAGGCTAGGTCAAGGTGGAGTGGGCGAGGCTCCACGCTCAAGCGTGGAAGAACCCTACACTCAAGCGTGGGCACGCTCATGCATGACATTTCTACACGCTTAAGCGTTCTCAGCAGGATGCCCCAAGTGAAGTTTTTCCTTTCTCTTTCACTTAGCTCATTTTCCAAACTTTGGAGCTCGAGTTGCTGAGAGTGTAGGGAGAGGTCAGAGCATTTCTTGAGAGAGAAAGCTTGGTTTAAAGGCGCTCGAAGCATCGGAATGTGATTCTAACAACAACATTGAGATCGTGACAAAGTTCTCTTCGAATTTGTCCGAACAATTTCTTGATTCGCCATAGGTAAACTTGAATACCTAACACACATTCTTCGTGTTCTTCATGTTTCTTCGAGTTTCTACCTTTTCTCTTGAGCTTTGAGGTTGCATTAGGGCTAATACTATTGCATATGTGTTGTCTTTGTGATTAGGGTAAAGTTCTTTCTCATGATTGTACGGGTTTTGGGAGATTGAGGCTACGGCTAGGGGAGGTCCATGTCTGTTCTTGGTGTTGTGGTAGCGTGCTTGGTGGTGTCAGTGATCGTGTTGAGAATCGCGTCAACTGTTCAGGTGGGGAGAAAGACTACTACGGTCGTCTGGAAGGCAAGAGTAGTGTAGTGATTTTGCTATGTGTAGGGACTACTAGAGGTTGAGCCCCGATAAAGTACCTAAAGCCTAGGTTTAGTTTACTTTGGGCTATCACCGCTAAGTTGGAACCCTATGTTAGATAACTATTGATCAAGGATGAAATACTTTGCATGACTGCTATGTTGCTGATTGTGATAGTTGTCCATCTTGTTTACTTTGACGCGACGCTTGTCTAGAGACTTGAATATATTACTATTTTGAATAATATTCTTCTCTAATATTCATTGAGACGCGTCTTTGATCTTTGACCCATAAAGTCTTCAGACGATACTAATCTCTGTTCTAACTGTTTACATTCATCAGACGTTTCAATCAAAGTCAGAATCTTCGGATAAATTCTGTTTGGACATGTGATCATTTTTGTTGAGAATCTTCAAACAGAACCTTTATCCTTCAAACGTGTGAAAGTGAAACACCCTTTCCCGAGTGTCACATTCCGGAACGTTTATAAGGCCGAAAATATTTCTTAATGCGGAAAATACGGTTTTCTTTTTTTCTTTTCACAAAAAGGTAATGGGATTTAGTAAAGGTAAATAATACTAATAAACGAACTTAGGTTCGCCATGCATTTCTAGAACATACTGTATAATAAACACAGAACAGAAACAAAAATAGAAACGTCAACATTACCATATACAGACATAAGTCTAATGTATAACAGTCATAAAAAGATACAATAAGTACTAAGAGTCGTAGCTCCCAAAAGGTACTACAAAAACTAACATAGTCTGGCCGACAACAAAACTAAACCACAAAAAGAAGGTCCGCCTCAGGGCTCAAGGAAACTACTGGGCTGAACCATCGTCACGTCCATCTGTTCAAACAGCAACAACAAATACCAACAGAAAACATACAGATATGGGTGAGATTCCCATTCATCAACACAACAAAACAGCAGTAGTAAAAACGGGACGACCCACCGGGTAACAGCATACCCAACATGCTTACTAGAATTCTCAATGTAAAACATATTAAGTAGTTGACAACATAATATCATGTTAAGCAGTTAACAGCATAAAATAAGGTACTCTTAAACAGTACAACGATGTATAACAGTGAATGTAAACATCAATAGCCATGCAATGCAATGCAATGTATATGACTCAATGTCAATGTCACTGGGTACTACTCTGACCCATACTCCATGGAGCTAACAAAACATCGAAGAGAGTGAGTGGGAGGACATGTTCCGGTTTCTGCCAGCCATGAGCAAGATGCTACAACATTTGTAACATGCACGTATCTGGCTTGACGGAAACACTCTCGACCAAACATGAAAAGTACGGCATCTAGTAGAGGATATCAGTGTATTGCACGGATTCGCCACGACACAGAAGAGCTACCAACTGGTCACATGTAAGCCCTTCCAACCCTGATACCTCCAAAAAGACCATTGAAGATCGTCACTGTAAGATTCGCACCCGCATCAAGGTGTAAGCTCAACTCCTAGGCTCAAGGCCTTACGACTATGCAAATGATATGCCATTGCTTACACAAAGCAGATGCGATCAAGCAATGTCTATCCCCCGGATAAACCTCGAAGTCTACTAAGGTTCTCTTCCTTAGGAACTATACGTGTCTTTGAAAAACAAAAACTTTTATCCACAAGATAAATCTCGTGATCTCTCCGGGATCGAGTCATCACAAGACTGAAACAATCGAACGACTGATCGGGGTCCGAATCAGCGGTCCGTCATCAAACTACTGTTTCAAAATCCAAAACGTTTCATGTTTGTGTTTATGTCTTATGAAGTCATTGATGTACTAAGTCATCAATGGTATAATATATGGTCTTGTTTCACCACATATTATACTTAATTATTCCTTGTCTTCAACTCTAAGTCAATTACTTAACTTAGGTTTTTAATGCGTAAAACTTTACAGTTTGAGTTAAAAACTCCTTTGTAAACCAAAACATCTTCTCAATTGAAAACTAAATTGATTTGAAACAACTTTTGAATCACTTACTCTATTTTTAGCATTTTCTGAAACATGAAATTCACTTAGCGAAATTACATTCGCTTAGCGAAATTGAAGCAATAATGCCTCCTTTGGAACTACTCTGGATCGCTCGGCTTAACATAAATCACGTAGCGAAATTCACTTGGTTCGCTTAGCGAAAGTGAGGCAGTGATGCCCAACTTAGAATTCCTCTGTTTTCGCTTAGCGAAAGTAAATTCGCTTAGCGAAAAGTTGTCTTAAAACAAGACATTAACCTTATGGAACCATTTTGATTCTCTTCATGAAACCACTTCTTTTCTCATTTTGAGTCACTTGATTAACTAGATGGACTAAGGATAAGGTATAAAACATGTTTCACTTTGGTGAAAACACTTTGAGATTTAATTCCATTCAAAGTCACTTAGGGTTTTTCTTTGAAAAACACAAGTTATTGAAAACACTTTCTTTACATCAAAACTTGACTTGTCCAAGAACTATTCATATCCTTCCTTTCCTCAAGGTCATGGCTAATAGATAGCCAACTAGGAATCAATGTGAAGTTTTACATTCATCAACTAATCAAAGTATGACTCACAAAACTTACACAATTATGATAAACCATAACCCACAACATTGAATCATGGTTAAGCACATAAACACAAAAGTCTATACTTGATCTAATAATCAAAGTAGGTTTTTCATCATGCAAGAAATCATTTTCTCACCTAGACAACATCATCATAAAACACATGATAAGGCATGAAACACATGATAAGGCATAACTACAAATATCACACATTGTTCTCTTGGAGAACTTAACACAACTTAACCATTAAAAGTGAACCCAAACTAAAGGGTTTCACCCACACATAACTTAAACAACCATCTTTACCACCACCATCTTGGTGTGATGAGGTTCATCTCCCCATACCTGTTGATGAGCAGATTCCCGGATCAAAGTCGGTTGATCGGTTTGTGAACCTCCTGGCAATCGTCAACAACTACAACAACACAACAATCCAACATTAAACAACAATCAAAGCCAATCTCAACAATCTTAACAAAGAGGATTTCGGCCACCCTAGCTTAAAGAGGTTAGGAATTGGTTTTGGTTTTCCATTTCATGGACTCAAAGGCATTAGGAAAGCTAAGGATGAAATCAAGTGTTAAAATAAAAAAATTGATGAAAACACTATTCATCATCATCAAATAGGGTTCGGCCAAAAAGTGCTTTTTGAGCTATGATGAGAGTTGAATCATAAGCTCTTGGGTTTAGGTAGCGATTGATGATGTGAGTTCAACGAACTTGGTCTTACCTCAAAAGGATTTTTCTACCATTTCCTATGGATTTTCAAAATTTTGGATCTAAGAAATTCTTTTCATGAAAATGAAGATTGATCTTGAAATAAAGAAAGATTAAAGAAGCTAAGAGATCATAGAAGTGATCTTACCTTGAAATGAAGGAAGATTGCTCAAGGAATCAAGTGATTCCAACAAGAAATCAAGCTTTTGCAAGGATGAAAATGGAGTTTTCTCTCAAGAACAATTATGGAACTCTAAAGGGTGAGGGGGCTGTGCGTTAAAGTGAGAGGGTGAGCGGCCGAGTTCAGCCTCTTAAAAGCTCACTTAAAGGTAAAAAGGTCATTTGCCAAAAGGGTATAATGGTAAAAGTGTAAAAGACTAAGGTTAGGGGCATTTTGGTCATTTTGCGTCCAGATATTTCTGAACGTCATGACGACTCTGGCATACTCTCCCAAGTGTCCTGGGATGATGTGATATCAAGATTATCCATTGGCGAGTCCCGGTAAATCCATATGTGGCTCCGTTCGTCACCCGATTGAGGATTCCGCCCGAACGAAGGTCAGGAAGTTATTTTTCTGAAATTTTTGTGAAATTTAACCAAAACGTAGATAATCGAATTCTAAGACTTATTGTCTCATTCACGGGTCCATCTGAGGTCTTTTGAGCAGTAAAATCATACTCTCAGTGTAAAAACGCAGACCGGACTCCGTTTGAGTTTTTGACTCAAAAATTAATCGTAGCTTCCTACGATATCGTTGAGCATGACTATGGTCTCGGAATATTTTATTTCTATTCCTAAGACCTCGAATAAAATAAGGACATTAAAATACTGAAGAAATAGAAAACGTGAAAATCGGGGCGTTATAGAAAGAGAGAAATATCTTCATTTGAGCATATTCGGTGAGAATCTTCATTTGGTAAGATGAGTGACTTAAGCGGACTCCTTCAGTTGATTTTGACTTCAAACAAAACATAAGATGAGTGCTGAGATTTGAGCATAACGATATGATGACTCCTTCATCATTAGTGGTGAGTCTTGAAGCTATAAGACAAATGTCTTATAATTTATCTTCGCTTGGTTAAAAACTAACTCAGATGTACATAAGTAAATTATTACTTATATTGAGATTAGTTGATTAAATCAATCTTCTGCACACTTAAATTAGATCATCAATAATATTCATCAAGTTTATTTAATTATCTTTGTGTTGTTTGCTTTCATCAAAACCTTGGTTTAACCAACCTTGGTAAAATGGGGACTTAACATTCTCTTCTCGATGTTCAAGGCTACATACAAGGATCTGAGAAGAATACAGTGAAATAAACTCAGTAAACAGAAGAAGGAGGGTTGAATGATGTTTACTTAAAACTTTTTAGATAAACAGAAACTTTTTCTTGGAAGCTTAAAGATAAGACGCTATATGATAAATATGCGAAACAAATATGCGCCTAAAGGAGTGAAAATAAGGAAAGCTAAAAAAAAAAAATAACTTTCTTTAAAAGCAAACCAATTTAACCCCTGGTTAGATATAAGAAGTAAAACTTAACAGTAATAATTAAAAGTTAAAGGAGAGAAAGAATCACACTCAGCGATTTTATACTGGTTCACCCCAAACTTTGAGCTACGTCCAGTCCTTCGCTTAACCAAGTATTTTACTATAACTGATCAGATTACAAACATGTATTCTTTGCACACTTGGGCTCTCCAGGCTCAAGTATTATTTGCACACCTATCCTCTCCAACCTCAACGATCAACGAGTCTTGTTTGCACACCTAGCCTCTCCAGGCTCAAGTATTCTTCACTTAGCCTCTTCAGGCCTAAACGAAACAAATAAATTGTTTTGAAGTAGCAGCTTCAGTTTGAATGAGCAAGTCAGCCAGATTACACTCACAAAGTGAATATGAAGTATGAAGGGTTTGACTGCGCAATAACTGCTCTTAGGATTTACAAATGATTGAGAAGTACATGAAGGAATGAAGAATTAAAAGCTTTACAATAAATGAGAGTTGTTCAGCTTCCTTGATATATTCATGTTGTAGTTGTTTTCTTTCTTCAAAACTTCAGAGTCTTCTATTTATATACTTCACAATAATAAAACCGTTGTGAGACATTCCGTCTTTAACAATTGCTTTATCTCAAGTCTTCAGAAAAACCATTAATGCAGAAGAGTCGCTCTGATGAAGCATTAAATGTGTTGCAAGACGTTGAGGGTATTCTTGTACTGAACTACAACCTTTTATCGTAGAGCAGAGTGAAAAGCAAGTCATCAGAATATTTGCAGTGGAGATTTCTTCTTTAGTGTAATCACTCAGAGTAGACAGTTGTAAAGTGACTTCGTTGCGTACTAAGAGTAAAGGTATCAGGTACAATGCATAGAAGATGTAGCTTTATTCCAATTGACTTTGCGAATAAAGAATCCTTGTATTACTTTTTTAAATATATTCTCAACATAATATAAAAAGGTTCGGATTAGTTACTTGAAGAAGAGAGTAAAGACGTGCTAAAACCGCGAGAAGACTCGTCTGTCTTTGCATGAGACGCTTGGACTTTTGTTCTTTGATTATATCTGCCTCAGACGCTTGATGTGCAGATAGCAGATGATAGCTAGCGAGGGCTCAAATACAATGATAAGACGATATAAATAAGCAAACCCTCTGAATATAAACTTGAGTCTTGTCTTATTAGAAGATATGTCTGTACACTTGAATAAAATGATTAGAAGATATCAAATGGTTTATTTAAATCATTATATAAATGTTTGGGTTCATCAAAACTTAAGGTTTAAAGCAATATCTACGCTTGGAGACTCAACAATCTCCCTTTCTTTATGACGACAAACATTTTGTGATTTTAATAAAGTTTTAAAAAGGATAAGAAGCAATCATAAAAAATTGAAGCATACATCATATATTAATGTGTCCCTTTTTATACTATTTACACTTTCCTTAGTTTTATCCCCCTTTTGGCATCACCAAAATGGAGTGCACATAATCAAAATAAGAGAAAAAAGGAAATACAATAGAAATATCGTCATTAAACAACTGTAATGTATACATAAGAGAAAATCAACACAAGATCATACATAATGCAACAAAGATATTTACATATGTAACATTTTTAACATCATTGACATCACTGTGGTACAGAAAAACAAGGGATAAAATCGAAGACAACAGCTTGAAAACTATGAACTTTTCAAGCAACTGGGTGAGCAACCTTCGAGCTTCATGGTCCACGGACTGCATTTGAACAGCAGGAAGAGCATGAGGAAGAGCAGGAGGAGGGGAAGGTACAACAGGGTACCATCGTAAGGCTAAAACCGTTATTGTAGAAAACAAGGATGAAAAAAGATGGTTAAAGGAAAATTTTCAAGAGAAAGAGGAGAAAAGAAGAAATAATGAAGATTATGAAACTTAGGAAGAGCAGAAAGAGGTTCAGAAGGTTCAATAGGATTAAAAGAAAAAGCAAAAGAGACAAGTTTTTCTAAAAGAGAAGGTTTTAAATGAGTCAGAATGGAATTTTGCAAATTTTGATAGCAAATAAATTTAAAAACCATTGAAAAAAAAAAACATGTAAGAGGAGTATAACCTAAGAACGGAAAAACTCGAAAAGGTCAAATGAGAAGAATTTTAAGAAAAATAGAGCAGATAAAGGTTGGGTAGAAAGGGTACAACTGATAACATCTTTTCTGCTTGGTTCTACCAGGATATCTAATCCAAGGAATTTGATAGAAGCTAACTCTTTTACCCTGAAAAGGCGTCTGAAGCTTGTCTTCAATCGAGAGACCAGAACAACAATTTGTATCCCCAACAATCCTTACGGGAGGAGGCCTGGACCATGTAGAAGTAGTCCATTTTTAAAATTTTATCCTCCTGTCACTGATATCAATGCGACAATGCCTATTTTGGGTAGGAAAAGAGAGACTTTTCCTACGAGGTGTTGGTTCCAACAAGTCTAGTTTGAGGTAAATCTGAGTCTTGGTTTTCATCTCAATGTGGGAGTCAGGCCTCCAATGAATTGTGTGCTTGACTGCAATATTTTGTCTTGACAAATATTGATCAGACTCCAGAAAGGCAATTTTCTTAAAGTCCGGCCAATCATTAGTGAATGGATCAAGAAGTGTTTTGTGTACAGGCGTGTATGAACAAGGTTTATATAGAGGAACGTCAAATTTTAGAAAGCCAACATGTGGTTTCTGTAGAAGTTCTGCAGACACTTTCCAATTCCACCATTTCACTGGAGGGGCAGAGTAGAGGAAGGAACAATGGGTAGGCTTCCTTTGGTGATGGTGGAGGTGATTGTATAAGTGGTGATGGTGATTTAGGGGATTGTGGATGTAAGGATGAATGTGCGGGGGAATGACTTTGTAAGTTTTGAGGAGATAGGGGTGATGATACCTTGGTCGGAGAAGAAGTCGTGGTAGTTTCATGAGATTGGGAGCTGAGAGTGAGCTTGATCCTTTCTGATTGCCTTAGAGGAAGCTGGACAACATCAGATGCCTTCCTTTTGAGAGGTTTCTTATTATGTTCTCTGGGGATAGTCTCTGCAAGACTGTGCTCCCCCTCAACAGATGCTTCCCTTCTTGGAAACTTAAAAGCATGTTCTTCATCCATATTAGAGATTACCAGTTTACGTCTGATAGGCAGTTTAGATGCTTTTATGCTTGTGGAGGTGTCTCTTGATACTTCCAACTTAGAGATTAAAGGAAAGTTAGGCAAAAAGGTTGGTCCCTAATTAGGGGGTTGTTGAGCCTTATCTTCCCGACCTTCAAGAGGCGTCTCCCCATCCAGTTTCTTGAGACCCCGGCCAAAGTCGTAATATTAATAGGGGTTCCCATGGTGACCGCACTACCAGACAGATCTAAGTTGAGATTTGTGAAAATATTTGTCAACAACATGCCATACAAATAAGTTCTTTTCTGTTCGCTTGTCTTGGCATTTTCACCATATACTTCAAAATAAGATCATTTAAATCCACCTTAATCCTGTGAATTAAATGATAAAGGGAAAACCTATCCATTTTGCTTACTTGATCACGTGCCCCATGGCTGAGCATAACACAATTGATAAGAAGAACATGTAGAAATCTTCCTTTTGGAATTAGTTTAGAAGACTTGAGAGAATGAGGGTTAGGGTTTCCATACAGAGCAATGTTGACAATATTAGAGCAAAGAACATCTTCCTAATTCTCAGAGAAGGAAGCGCCTTCACAAGCACAATTTGTTGCTTGAGCAATCGTCATGAGTCAAATATAGAGGAGATGATTTATCACAGTACCTTTAATGTCCACACTCAGATTGCTTTCTCTTACCAAAACTGTTTCCCAAAACTTAGAGAGTGGCATGGGAAATGCTTGCTCATTGAGCGAGAAGAAATTCATCCAACCAGTGTGATTTAGTTCTTTAGATACATCCATACTACTCATTCTTATCTTTTCTAATTCAACCACTCGTTTAGGAACAATTTTGAGAATCTGAGATTCCTTTAAATTCAGTCATTTCACAGTCCCGACGACAAACACAGGAGGTGCCCTAGGAGCGCCTTTGCCCTTGGAAGATTTGAATGCCATGAAGAGCAGGTTTAGGGTTTGAGAGAGAAAAGTGAGAGAGTTTTTTTTCGAAAGACAGGTCTTTTGAGGAAGAAAACATTTGAAATAATTTGAAAAGAAAAAGAGGTTTTAAAAGAGGGGTTTCCCTTTTTTTTAAAACGAAAAACTTCGTCGTTTCAGGATAAAATGGTACTTTTGTAAATAAAACGATAACAAACAGCACCAGATGTCTCAGTTACGTGTCATGACTTAAGACGCACGACAAGTTCAGACGAGTTCAAGACATGTGTAGTGTATGCATCAGACTAGTTAACTTCAAAACTATCGGACGCTTCATTCAACAATTTAATGGAAGTTGAGATTATCTCTAATATATTTAAACCTATCTTCAACTGAAGGTTTTGTGAAGATATTAGCCCATTGTTTCTCAGTTTTAACAATCTGTAATTCAAACACTCCTTTTTGAACATAATCTCTTATAAAATGATGTTTAATTTCAATATGTTTTGCTTTAGAATGCTGTATGGGATTTTTGGATAAGCTAATGACACTTTGATTATCACACCAAAAAGGTATATTATGTTCAAATATAGAGTAGTCTTCGAGTAGATGTTTTGCCTATAAAAGTTATGAATAACAAATTGCAGCAGAGATGTATTCTGCTTCAGCAGTTGAAAGTGCAATTTTTCCTTGTCTTTTGCTTGACCAAGAGACCATGTTTGCTCTAATGAAATGACATCCTTAATTGATGCTTTTTTTTTTTCAACTTTGTCTCTAGCAAAGTCAGCATCATAATAACTGGCTAACCTGAAATCGTTAGATCTCATATACAGCAAAGCAAGTTATCTGAATATCCCTTTAATAGCCTAGAGATGTGATTCTCTAGGATCAGATTGAAATCTTGCACATAAGCAGACACTGAATTCAATGTTTGGTCTGCTGGAAGTTAAGAACATAAGAGATCTGCAACACCCCCCGTTTTCTTGTTTGAGGTGTGGGACATTAATTAAGCATATTTAAGGGCTTAATTATGTTCCTGATGTGTTGAGGAAGCCATGGTTCAAATTTGGGACAATTTGACTTCAGAACGAGCTTAGAACGTGCAAAAACGTGAAAGAACAGTTCTGATCAGCGTCCAACGCTTGGACGTTGAGAAACTCCACGTTCCAACGTTGACCGTTGACGTCAGAGTGTGGCTAGTTGCACGTCAAAACGTGGAGGGTGGATGCGTGGGGGTACACGTGTCAACACGCACACGACGCGTGGCAGAGACGTGGCGATCAGCTCTCCACGCTCGTGCATGGAGAATTCCCACCCTCAAGCAAGGGAATGCTGGAGCGCTCCAGGGCTGCACGCTTGAGCATTGGCAGCCTGGCAGCAAGCTCTTTAGTTTTTATTCTCTTATTCCTTTGCACAAAACTCTTTTGAAACTTGCAACCTGAGAATTAGAGAGAGACTCCAGAGGTTCTAGAGAGAGAAAGTTGAGTTAGAGGAAAATCGGAGTATCGGAACGCGTTTTTGACTGTACCACTACGATCAGGGCTTCGAGTACTTCAAGTTTCACCGATTGAATTCTTGATTTCTCGAAGGTAAGCTCAAATCTCTAACATGTTGACTTTACGTTCTTCGTGTTCTTCGAGCTTTTTCCCTTGAATCTCTTTGGTTTTGGTATTGCCCTAGGGTTAACAATGTTGTTTACACGTTGTTCCCTTGATTAGGGAAAATTTCGTGATCCTGGTTGTGTGAGCTCTTGGACGAGGTTGCAGCTGCGAGTTGGTGGCTGTTTGGAGCTGAGATTCATGGAGGTTGTGGTGGTGGTGTTAAGATCGTGATGGTGTTCGTGGTCGCAGTCACACAATCTTTCAGGTGGGGAGAAAGAAACTGTTATCGTCGGAAAGGCAAGCATAGTGTAGAATGTATGCATGTGTAGGCGAACCCTACTTGAAGTTGAACTCGTGGCAAAGTACCTAAACCTAGGTGTAGGTATCTTTGGGGCTATCACCGCTAAGTTAATTAATAACCTAGGCTAGACGACGTTGTTGTTGAGGTTGATGTGATATGCATGCTACTTTGCCCATGTGATTATTTGTTTATCTGCCTATATGATGATATGTGTATTAGCATGCTTATTGCTATGATGATGTTATTGTTATTGATTGCTTGATGCTGATGTTGATGTTGATGAGAGTATTGTGAGGTTGATGTGTTGAGCGGGTTGATACCATCATGGTTCTGACTGTGGAGCTGTGGCTAGTGGACACGAGCCGTCGTGTTGATGTTGATGATGATGTGATGTGGATGCAATGCATTGTGGCTGAGGCCGAGTGCTTAGGCATGAGGTTCCGGTGTCAACCTGTGATGGTTGCTTGTTGCATATCATAGCATATTTGATCCTAATCGGGGATGCCCAAATGGGGGCGAGATGTGTACCACCGATCCCGAGGCGGGACATCCAATTGGGGATGTAATGTATTGATACCGATGGGGATGTCCAATTGGGGACATTATTGATCACGACAGGGATGTCCAACTAGTGATGTGATGAAATCGGCCGACATTCATATAGGGATTAGTATCCCTCGTAGAGGTTTGATCCAAGAGAATGACTTTTGAGATGGTTGTGCTGTATGACTCGAGGGATGTTTTGTTTTGAGTGTTGATTGTTGTATGTGGTGCATGCTCCATGTTTACATGTTATACTACCACCCCTCTCCCATGTTTGATGATATGCATGTTTCTTATCTCCCTGTCTCTTCTCTGTGCATTCTTTTATTTTGTGGGAAGACACTGTGGAGGAACTAGTCGTTGAGGAGTTGGAGGGCACCCCTTACAAGCCTGATGTCGGTGGACGAGCCACGAACCTCAGCCTCAAGAGGCATTGAGTTTTTGTACCAGAGAAGGGTGCGAGTTCCTCGTTAGAGTATGTGCCCTTGCTGGTCTATAGGCGAATATATGGTGGGGGAGGGTAGTTCAGAACATCACCATTGTCGGTGACGAGATTTCCACCAGTGCGTCTGCGTAGGAGTATGCTAGAGGATTTTTGATGTATTTTGAGCAGGGGTGGTGAGTGGTGTTAGTATGAGGGTTTCTTCTTCTTTTGATGTACTTTTTGTTATGGTCGATTTTTGATGTACTCTGTGTGTATATATTATTACTGTAGCCCTAATGATGGGGACCTGATGCATGTATATATTTGTTTATGTTTTATAGTTGTGTACTCTGATATGTTGCGTGCTTTAGTTTTTTTTTTTTTTTTCCTTTTTATCTTTTTTCGCTTCGCTTCGTTTGGTTTCTAAAGCGCGCTAATGTTTATAATACGATTAAGGTTAGTTAATATCTTAGGTTCTTTAATGGGACAATGGTCATCTCATTTGGTGGTACCAGAGCAGTTCGGTTCTAACCAGACTATGAGGCTAAGTGTAATTTGATGGTTGATACCTGAGTTGTATCAACTATGTTTAGAGATGGGGTAGAGTGTCCAATGCTCAAGTTATCAAGCGTGATATTTCTTCATTCGTAAGACATATAATATGTATATCTGTTGATTAATATTGTATGTCTTATCGAAACTAATGTTTCCTTTTCAGGAAGGAATGGCTAGAGGACGTGGTAGAGGAAGAGGAACACCCGCTGGAATTGGGGACTTCAACCATAATGGGGATACTTCGGGAACCGCGGATGGCGGAGATCAGAACGAAGCGATGAGGGCCATGAGGAATTTGGCCACTGCAATGTTGCAACAAACGCCACAGAACGCCCAGTACATGCAGCGACAGAAGGAGAGGAAAGCTAGACAACAACAGTTGCACCCGATAAGAGGGAATAAGATGGTTGATGCAACACCATTTCCCGAAGGTCACATTCCCGAACGTTTATAAGGCCGAAAATATTTATTAATGTGGATAATACGGTTTTAATTTTTTCTTCTTTTCACAAAGATGTAATGGGATTAGTAAAGGTAAATAAATAATAACTGAACTTAGGTTCACCATGCATTTCTAAAAGACATACTGTATTAAAAATACAGAAACGAAAAAGAGAAGATAGAAATAATACTGTATACAGACATAGGTCTAATGCATAACTGACATAATAATATAATAAGAACTAGGAGTCACAGCTCCCAAAAAGGTACTACAGATACTGATACAGTATGGCCAAAACAGAACTAAACAGTAGAAAGAGTCCACCTCCGAACTCAAAGAAACTGCTGAACTGAACCGTCATCACATCCATCTGCTCAAGCAGCAACAGCAATACCAGCAAGAAAATATATAGTTATGGGTGAGATTCCCGTTCATCATCACAACAAAAAAACAGAAGTAAAAATGGGATGACTCACTAGGTAATAGCGTACCCAACATGCTTACTATACATCTCAATATAAATCCTGTTAAACAGTTAACAATTAACAGCATAATATAAGGCATTCTAAAAAAAAACAGACTATATAACAATGAATGTAATCATCAACAGCCATGCAATGCAGTGCAATGTACATGACTCAATGCCATATGCCACAAGGTAATACTCTGACCCCTACTCCATGGAGCTAACAAAATATCGGAGAGAGTGAATGGGAGGACATGTTCCGGTTACTGCCAGCCATGAGCAAGGTACTACAACATTCGTAACGTGCACGTATCTGGCTTTTACGGAAACACGTACTCTCGACCAAACATGAACAATACGACATCTAGTCGAGGATATCAGTGTATTGCTCAGATTCGACACGACACAAAAGAGCTACCAACTGGTCACGTACCAGCCTTTCCAACCCTGATACCTCCAAGATTATTTCCAATCATCACCGTAAGATTCGCACCCCACATCAAAGTGTAAGCTCAACTCCTAGGCTCAAGGCCTTACGACTCATGCAAATGAAATGCCAATGCTTACACAAAGCAGATGGGATAAAGCAATATCTATCCACCGGATAAACCTCAAGGGTCACTAAGGTTCTCTTCCTTTAGGAACTATACGCGTCTTTGAAATACAATACTTTTTATCCACAGGATAAATCTCATGATCCCTCCGGGATCGTGTCATCACAAGACTGAAACAATTGAACGACTGATCGGGGTCCGAATCACCGGTCCATCATCGAATTACTGTTTCAAAACCCAAAACGTTTCATGTTTGTGTTTATGTCTTCTGAATTATGTCTCAAGTCCTAAGTATTATGGATAAGGATTGAGAATCCTCTTAGATAAGTCTTTAATCCTTTCTACGGTACTACTCCTTGATTTTCAATTTAAGGAAATAAGTGTTGATTCACTTAAGTCTTATGAAGTCATTGATGTACTAAGTCATCAATGGTATACTACATGGTCTTGTTCCACCACATACCGTACTTAATTATCCCTTGTCTTCAACTCTAAGTTAATCACTTACCTTAGGTTTTTCTACGTAAAACTTTACAATTTGAGTTAAAAACTCCCTTTGTAAACGAAAACAACGTTTTTCAATTGAAAACTTATTTAATTTGAAATACGTTGCACTTGCTTAAAACAAGGTACCTTGACTAATTTTGAAAAGAGTTTTTCCTTACTAACTTAGTGTAAAACTATGTTCTAAGTTAATAGAAAGGAAATGTAATCTCATCTAACTTCCTTAACTATGATTCATTTTAATCAACTTAAGGATAAAAGGTTTCCATTATTTTCGAAAAAGGAACATTATCTTTGTTCTAAGATAAAGGTAATGCCTTGTGAAACTATGTTAGTTTTCATGAAAATATTTCATGATTTCCCTTTCTAAATCATTTGATTAACTAGATATACTAAGGTTAAATTAAAAGATGTGTTTCACTTTAGTGAAAACACTTAAAGATTGAAACTTTATTTGATCTTTGGATCAAATCACTTATTGTTTTTCTTTGAGTCATAAGTTATTAAAACACTTCTCTTACTTCAAAACTTTAATTTATTCAAGAACAACACGTGTTCTTCCTTTTCTTATGGTCATGGCCGAAAGTCTTTCATGGACAAATGTGAAGATTTTGCTTCACCCACAAGATAAGTTATAGCTCACAATGCTCACATAATTATGACAAATAATAATCACACATCATTGCATCATAATCAAGCATAAAATCCATACTTGATTTAGAGATCAAAGAAGGTTTTTCAACATACATGGAAAAGTTTTTCATCTAATCAACAACATCATAAACATGATCAAGAATACAAAAACATAAACTCCCATTATTACAACTTTGTTCTCGAAGAGAACCAAATCAAATGGTGAACCCAAACCAAAGGGTTTCACCCACACACAAAGTAAACAACCATTCTTACCACCACCATTTTGGTGTGATGAGGATCAACCCCACACCTGTTGATGATCAAACTTCCGGATCAAAGTCGGTTGATCGGTTTGTGAACCTCCTGATACTTGTCACCAACTAAAAACAACACAACAATCAAACATTAAACATCACACAAAAAAAATCTCATATATTTCCCATCAAGAGGGTTCGGCCATACTCTAGAAAAATTAGCTAGAGATGTCCAAAATTTCTAATCTCTTGGATGGATGATCCTTAGGTACTCCTAACACTAGAACAAGTCTTATTACACAAAACTTGAATAAAACACTCAACCTTTTTCTATAGGGAGGTTTCGGCCAAAAAAAAATACCCATATGGGTAGAGAAAGCTTTTGGTTACATGCTCTTGGATAGTGAAAGAGAACGATGAAACTAGATCATAGAAATTGATTTGGTATTAAAAGGATTTTTCTACACTTTTCTATGATTTTTCAAAGTTTTGAATCTAAATTTGGATCTTCATGAATCAAGAGATTCAAGATATAAAATCGAGAGATTAAGAGAGTTAAGATGAGGGTCATACCTCCTAGAATCAAATATTAGTGAAAGAGAAACAAGTTTTCACTCAAAAACTTCAACTTTTGAAGATCAAAATGGGTTTTTTGTGAAGAACTTTGGTGAACTCTCATGAACTTGTGAAGAACATGAAGAACAAGTGAGAGAAAGGAGACAAAGAGACGATGGCAGAATGGCCATGTGAGGATGAGTGTGATATAGCCATTTTGCCATTCATAGCAAACTTGTAAATAAACAAAGGACAATTTGGTCTTTTCCTTAAAAGGCCAAGGGCATTTTAGTCATTTTACGTCCAGATATTTTGTAAACCCTCATAAATGCTAGCCACGAAATTCTTCGTGATGGGACACCAAAATTATCCATTCGCGGGTCCCGTTAAATCCTTTCGCAGCTCCAAACGTCTCTCGGTTCGAGTATACGTCCGAATATAATATATTATTTTCAGTTTTGGGCGTCAGGACAGATTTTAACAAAAATGTAGAGAATTAAATCCTGAGACTTATTGTCTCGTTCACGAGTCAAGATTAGGTCCCGATAGTGGAAAAACACCTCTATCCGTAAAAAACGCAGACCGGGCTCAGTGTGAGGTTTCGCCCGAAACATAAACATGACTTCCTACAATTGTGTAGGGCATGCCTATGTTCTCAGAATATTTTATTTCACTTTCTAGACCCTCTAATAAAATACAAATGTTTAAATACTGAAGAATTATAAAACTTGAAAATCGGGGCGTTACAGTGGATACTGGTCTAAACGCATTTATGAAGGGAAATCCTTCCCAATTCCATAGCGAATACAATCCGGAAGCTGTTGAGATTTGCCGGCAAGAGAACGAGATGGTCTTTGTCATTATCCATTGTAGAGAGGATAGGAAAGTCACATACGCTGCTTTCATGCTAGTCGGAGCAGCAAAAGCGTGGTGGAAGAACAAGCAGAGACTCTTAGAGATGGAAGGAGGGATGTTAACTTGGGATGTATTTAGAGAGAGCTTCTTGGAAAAGTAGTGCCCAAGGAGTGTCCGGCAAGAGATAGAGAAAGAGTTCCTTAACCTGAAGTAGGAACTGAGATCAATGGGGGAATACGCCATAAGGTTTGAGGCGTTGCTAAAATTCTCCCAATTTTATTAGGTGCATCCGGATGATGACTAGGTGTGAAGAAGGTTTGAAGACGGACTAAGACCCAAAATAAAGAGAGCAATGTTGCCTTTAAGCATCCGATCATTCCCAGAACTAATAGAAAAATGTACCGAACTAGAAGGGCATGATCAAGAGGGAGTTGCACAAGATCAATTGAGGCGTGGTGGACTAGTCAGAAGTTTTGGTCATAAAGTTCATGGAGGAAATTTCCAACCAAGGGCAAAGCCTTACAGTCGCCTAGGTCAACAAACAACAATTTCTGTAAGGGGAAGCAACATTCATGGACAACCAGGAGTCTTGACATGTTTCCGATGCGGCGGGCCACATCTAGTGAAGGATTGTCCTTAAGCACCTAGTGTTAATTGTTTTCATTATGGCAAATGGGGCCACTATGCCAACGAGTGTCGACAAGGGAATACTAGTAGGAGCCAAGCTCAACAACAAGGCAGAAGAACTTAGGATGCGGGAACAAGGCAACCGGTGGTGAGCCAGCAGGGCAAACCACGGACGACGGAAAGAATGTTCGTCTTGAGAGGATCTGAAGCCTCTCGAAGTCCCGACCTGATACAAGGTAAGTGCCTAGTAGCTGGGAAACTCTTATCTGTTTTATTTGTTCAGGGGCTACACACTCTTTTATATCATTAGCATGTATGAATCATTTGAATTTACCTGTTTCATCCTTACTTTACGATCTGACTGTTTCTACACCTACAGGTGATTCCCTAACAACCCTAGTTGTCTGTTTACAATGTTCGGTTGTTATAGAAAATCGATCTTTTCTTGTGGACCTAGTCTGTTTGCCTATACAATTGATTGATGTTATCCTAGGCATGGACTGGCTTTCAGCAAACCATGTTGTACTAGACTGTTCAGATAAAATCCTCCATTTTTTCGAGCAATCTCGATCATTTCTTGCCAATGATGGTGTTTCAGGAGGCGTACGATCAGGAGAGTGCATGGTGCTGTTTTCTTTGGAAGCCAAGGAGGCTCCGAATCTAGATGCTTTGCCGGTAGTGCGCGAGTTTCCCGACGTTTTCCCTGATGATGTGCCAGGATTGCCACCCAAGAGGGAGATAGAGTTTGCCATCGATCTTGTACCTGGAGCCAGACCGATTTTGATAGGACCCTATTGAATGTCCCCAATAGAGTTGCCAGAGTTAAAGAAGCAACTGGACAATATATTGAAGAAGCAGTTTATAAGGCCAAGTGTTTCGCCGTGGGGAGTGCCAGTGTTATTCGTCAAGAAGAAGAATGGTAGTTCAAGGTTGTGTGTGGACTACCGACATCTCAATAAGGTAATGATCAAGAACAAGTACACATTGCCAAGGATCGATGACCTTATGGACCAGCTGAGGGGAGCAACGGTGTTCTCAAATATAGATATGAGATCCAGTTATCATTAGATAAGGGTGCAATAAGATGATATAACGAGACAGCTTTCAGGAGTCTATCTAGTTATGCCTTTCGGTGTCACTAATGCCCCTGCAGTGTTTATGGATTATATGAACATGATCTTTAGACTGTACCTTGATCGGTTTGTTGTTGTCTTCATCGATGCATTCTCATCTACTCCTCAGACAAAGAAGAACATTAAGAGCATTTGAGGGTTGTACTTCAAGTTCTTAAGGACAGAAAACTATATGCCAAGTTGTCTAAGTGTGAGTTCTGGCTGGAGGAGGTACAATTCCTTGGACATGTGATCAACAAGCACGGCATAGCAGTAGATCTTGCGAAGGTGGAAGCTATGGTCAAGTGGGAAAGCCCTAAGATGGTAAGCGAGACCAGAAGTTTTCTCAGGCTAGCGGGATACTGCATGAGGTTTATCGAGGGATTCTCGAAGATTGCGTTACCTCTTACGCAGTTAACGAGAAAAGGAAGGGCATTTGAATGGACAGAAGAGTGTGAGGCTAGTTTCCAAGAGCTAAAAAGGAGGCTAACAACATCGCCGGTACTAGTCTTATCAGATCCATCGACATCGTTCGATGTTTACTGCGACGCCTCATATCAAGGCTTGGGTTGTGTACTCATGTAGGATAGGAAAGTAGTGGCTTATGCCTCCAGACAGTTAAGAGTGCATGAACGGAACTACCCAACCCATGACCTAGCGTTGGCCACGATAGTGTTTGCATTGAAGATATGGAGACACTATCTCTATGGTGCTAAATTCAGCGTGTTTAGCGACCATAAAAGTTTAAGGTATCTGTTCGACCAAAATGAGTTGAACATGCGGCAGAGAAGATGGATGGAATTCATAAAGGATTATGAGTTTGATCTACAGTACCATCCAGGGAAGGCCAACGTGGTAGCGGATGCATTGAGTCGGAAATCTTTGCATATGTCCGCTATGATGGTGAAGGAGCTGGAACTGCTGGAATAGTTCAGAGATCTGAATCTGGACGTGGAGCTATCCAAAGATAAGATGAGTTTAGGGATGGTCATCACCAGTGATTTCCTGAACTTTATTTGGAAGAAGCAAGGGGAAGACCAGTACCTACGCGAAATGGTGGAAAAAGGTAGGACTTCAGAGTTTACGAGAGGTACTGATGGAATCCTAAGGTTTGGAGAAAGGATTTGTGTGAAAAAAGATAACGAAATCAGGAAGATGATCTTGGAAGAGACACACAAGAGCAAGCTAAGCTGTCATCCAGGGGCTACGAAGATGTACGAAGACCTGAAGAGGATGTTCTGGTGGCCAGGAATGAAGAAGGAAGTAGCAGAGTATGTCCAATCTTGTTTGGTGTGTCAAAAAGCAAAGATCGAACACCAAAAACAACCAGGGTTATTGTAATCACTGGACATCCTAGAATGGAAGTGGGATAGTATTGCAATGGATTTTGTTTCCGGACCACCAAGGACGAAAAAGAGGTACGATGCAATCTGGGGATCGTTGACAGGCTTACGAAATGTGCTCATTTCCTACCTATAAACCAGAGGTATTCTTTGGAGTGACTAACCCAGATATACATCAAGGAAGTTGTAAGGTTACATGGAGTACCTTCAAGTATAATTTCGGACCGGGATCCGAGATTTACTTCTAGGGTTTGGCAGAGCTTGAACAGTGATTTGGGAACTAAGATAAGGATGAGTTCAGCTTATCATCTGCACACGGATGGTCAGTCTGAAGAACGATTAAATCTTTGGAGGATCTTTTAAGAGCATGTGTTTTCGAAAACACAGGAAGTTGGGACGATTTCCTTCCACTGATTGAATTCACATACAATAATAGTTTCCATTTGAGTATTGGCGTGGCGCCATAGAGGGCACTGTATGGAAGAAGTACAGGACCCCACTCTATTGGTATGAAGCCGGAGAGAATCAGTTGATAGGCCCGGAGATGGTGCAGCGAACAACGGAGCAAGTGCAAAAGATTCGGGAAAAGATGAATGTCGCACGGGATCGACATAAAAGCTATAGTGACAAGAGGAGGAGACCCTTGGAGTTCCAGGAAAGAGAGCATGTCTTTATGATAGTCACTCCAAGAACTGGAATTGGCAGGGCAATCAAATCCAGAAAGCTTACCCCTAGATTCATTGGACCATTTCAAATCCTTCATCGAATTTGTCCAATTGCCTACAAAATTGCTTTACCTCTCAACCTATCCAATATTCATAAGGTTTTCCAGGTATCCCAACTCAGAAAATACCATCCCGATCCATCACACGTTATAGAGCCTGAATCAATACAGATAAGACAGAACTTAGAATATAAGGCGTTGCTTTACGGATCGAGAGGAAGAGGGTGAAAGAACTCCGTGGAAAGCAAATTCCCATAGTCAAGGTCATCTCGGATGCAACCACAGGAGAGGCTACTTGGGAAAGAGAGGATGACATGTGACAACAGTACCCAAATCTGTTTTAAAGGTACAACGAATTTCGAGGACGAAATTCTTTTAAGGGGGTGGTAATGTAACGCCCTATTTTCTTGCTTAAGGAAGCCATGGTTCAAATTTGGGACAATTTGGCTTCAGAAGGAGCTCAGAACGTGCAAAAACGAGGAAGAACAGTTCCGATCAGCCTCTAACGCTTAAACATGGAGAAACTCCACACTCAAACGTTGACCGTTGACGTCAGAGCGTGGGAAGTTACACATCAAAATGTGGAGAGTGAACGCGTGGGGGTACACATGTCAGCCTGCACGTGACACGTGGCAGAGACGTGGCGATCAATGCTCCACGCTTGAGCGTGGAAAAGTCCCACGCTCGAGCGTGGAATGCTCCAGGGTTGGTAGCCTGGCAGCAAGCTCTTTAGTATTTCTTTTCTTCTTCCTTTACACGAAACTCATTTGAAACTTGCAACCAGAGAGTTAGAGAGAGAGACTCCAAATGTTCTAGAGAGAGAAAGTTGAGTTATAGGAAAATCGGAGTATCGGAACGCGTTTTCGACTACACCATTGCGTTCAGGGCTTCAAGTAAAGTTTCACAGATTGAATTCTTGATTTCTCGAAGGTAAGCTAGAATGTCTAACACGTCGACTTCACATTCTTCGTATTCTTTGAGCTTTTTCCCTTGAATCTCTTCGGTTTTGGTATTGCCCTAGGGTTAGCGATGTTGTTTACACATTGTTCCCGTGAATAAGGCAAAGTTCGTGATCGTGGTTGTGCAAGCTCCCGGAGGTGGTTGCAACTGCGAGTTGATGACCGTTTGGAGATGAGATTCGTGGAGGTTGTGGTGGTGGTGTTAAGATCGTGATCGTGCTCACGGTCACGGTCGCACAATCTTTCAGGTGGGGAGTGTTGCGTTCAAAACACAATTAAGGGCAGTGTACCCTGTCGCAGAAGTAATATAGGATGGAAGTCCAGATATCGTACCCAAGAGATTAATTTCGATAACTAAGTGATAAAGCAAGTACAAAAATAGAGAAATCCTTATGCTATTTAGACTGATGAAGAACTCAAAAGAAATAAATAATAATATAGCAATAGTAAAAGAGGTTAAAAGAAGATGAAAAGAGAGTTTCATAATCAAGAGTAAAAGAGCTTAGAGCCGAGGTTTCATTTGTCCTTTCGATACCCCCTAAACCCTATTTCTATTTAATTTCACAGTTGTTTTTTGAATATCAATCCCTCTACGAAAACTATTAATTGTTTATCAAGCAATTAATATTCTTTTCCCCAAATGAACCCAATGGTTGTCAGGCAAAGAATATAAATGATTAGAAAGCATGAAGAACAAAGAGGTTGAATGATTGAAAGGAGTAAATCATGCTTTCTCAAATCTAGATGTTAAACCCCGGTTATCCTATAGGTCTACCAATTTAATTAGGCTTAGTCCTCTTGATCCCCAGATCTCATTCAAGGTATGTGCTTAGTGTCGAGTAAACTATTGTCCATGTTGTTTAACTCGGGAGCCATTAATTCATTCATGTCTCTTGAATGTGTGAAACACTTGAAATTGCATGTGTCTTTGCTTCCATATAATCTAACTGTTTCTACTCCTGCAAATGATTCTTTGACTACAATGTTTGTTTGCTTAAAATGTCCAATTGTTGTAGAAAATAGGTCTTTTCTTGTTGATTTAGTTTGTCCGCCTACGCAACAATTAGATGTTATCTTAGGTATGGATTGGCTCTCAGCCAACCATGTACTGTTAGACTGTGCTAGAAAGACCTTAGTATTCCCCGAGCATCCTAGTTTGATGCCTGCCAATAGTAAGAATCTTCAAGGAGGTAATGGATCTCAGAAATACATGATGTTGTTCTCCACGGAAGTGAAAGAGGTTCCCGAAACAAGTTATTTTCCTGT
This sequence comes from Ammopiptanthus mongolicus, assembly GCA_039655645.1. Lineage (NCBI taxonomy): Eukaryota > Viridiplantae > Streptophyta > Magnoliopsida > Fabales > Fabaceae > Ammopiptanthus > Ammopiptanthus mongolicus. Next base: position 22,709,806 of record CM077350.1, read on the forward strand.
GGTGAGAGAATTTCTGGAGATATTTCTAGATGATGTTCCAGGATTGCCACCTGAGAGGGAAATCGAATTTTCAGTAGACCTAGTACCTGGAACCGGACCAATCTCAATAGCACCATACAGAATGTCACCGACAGAGCTAGCGGAATTGAAAAGGCAACTAGATGATATGAGGGGAAAAGAATTCATCAGGCCAAGCGTTTCACCATGGGGAGCACCAGTTCTGTTTGTTAAGAAGAAGGATGGAAGTTCAAGATTGTGTGTTGATTACCGACAGCTGAACAAGGTGACCATCAAGAGCAAGTATCCTTTGCCAAGGATACACGACCTGATGGATTAATTGAAGGGAGTAGCCATATTTTCGATGATTGACTTGAGATCTAGCTACCATCAGATCAGAGTCAAGAAGGAAGATATGCCAAAAACGGCGTTTAGGACTTGGTATGGACATTACGAGTACCTAGTTATGCCTTTCGGCATAACTAATGCTCCAGCAGTATTTATGGACTACATGAACATAATTTTATGGCCGTTTTTGGATAAGTTCGTGGTAGTATTCATCGACGACATCCTCATCTACTCATCAAACTGAGAGGAACATGAGGAACACCTCCGGATTGTGCTCCAAGTGTTGAAGGACAGACAGCTGTATGCAAAGCTATCCAAGTATGAATTCTGGCTAGAGGAGGTACAGTTTATGGGGCATGTGATCAATAGTGAAGGTATAGCAATGGATCCGGCAAAGGTAGAGGCAGTAGTCCAGTGGGAAAGTACGAGGACAGTCAGTGAAGTAAGAAGTTTTCCTGGATTGGCTGGATACTACAGAAGATTTATAGAAGGCTTCTTGAATATTGCGCTACCTATGACGCAATTAACGAGGAAAGGCAAGACATTCGAGTGGACAGCGGAATGTGACGCCAGTTTCCACTAATTGAAGAAGAGGTTGATTGCGTCACCAGTGTTGGTATTACCAGACCCTTTGGGGCAGTTCAAGGTGTATTGTGATGCATCATATCAAGGTATGGGATGTGTACTCATGCAGGAGGGGAGAGTCGTAGCTTACACTTCAAGGCAGTTGAGGATTCATGAAGGGAACTATCTGACTCACGACTTGGAGTTAGCAGCGATAGTATTCGCTCTGAAGATAAGGAGGCACTATCTCTACAGGGTCAACTTTAGTGTCTATAGTAAACATAAGAGCCTAAGATATTTGTTCGACTAGAAAGAGCTGAACATGAGGCAGAGGAGGTGGATGGAATTCATCAAGGACTACGAGTTCAAGCTGCATTACCATCCAGGAAAGGCTAATGTTGTAGCAGATGCCCTGAGTAGGAAGTTGTTGCATGTAAGTGCCATGATGGTCAAAGAACTAGAGCTGGTAGAGCAATTCCGAGATTTGAATCTGGGGGGAGAATGTTTCGAAAGTAAGATGTGTCTGGGAAGACTCATTATCTCCAGTGATTTTCTTGAGACAGTTAAAGGGAAGCAAGATATGGACCAATTTCTTCAGAAAATGAAGGACTTAATTCTCAATCAGCGAACCTTGGAGTTTAAGGTGGATGCAGATGGAATCATCAGGTTCAGAGGCAGGATCTGTATACCAGACGATGATGGAATCCGGCGGATGATCTTGGAGGAAGCGCATAAAAGTAAGTTTAGTTTTCATCTAGGTGCCACAAAGATGTACCAAGATTTCAAGAAGATGTTCTAGTGGCCTGGGATGAAGATAAGAGTTGCAGAATATGTGCTATCATGTTTGACGTGTCAGAAGGCGAAGATTGAACATCAGAAGCCTGGAGGATTACTGCAGTAGTTGGAAATTCCTGAGTGGAAATGGGATGGGATTGCAATGGATTTTGTGACAGGGTTACCAATAACTCAGAAGAGGCATGACGCGATATGGGTAATCATCGACAGGCTGATGAAAAGTGCCTATTTCCTACCTATTGGTGAAAGTTACACATTAGAGAAGCTGACGCAGATCTACATCAAAGAAATAGTGAGGTTGTAGGGAGTACCTGCAAGCATCATATCTGATAAAGCCCCAAGGTTCACATCAAGATTCTGGAAGCAGCTGCACAGTGCATTGTGTACTAAACTGAGGTTAAGCTCAGCTTACCATCCTTAGACAGATGGACAGTCAGAGAGGACGATCCAATCATTGGAGGATTTGTTGAGAGCCTGTGTACTCGAACACACGAGGAGTTGGGATGATGGCTTACCTCTGATAGAGTACACGTACAACAAGAGTTTCCAGACGAGTATCGGTATGGCACCGTTTGAAGCTCTGTATGGAAGGAAATGTCGAAAACCGCTATGCTGGTATGAAACGAGAGAAAGTCAAGTACTAGGGCCAAACATGATTCAGCAGACAATAAAACAAGTGAAGATGATCAGGGAAAAGATTAAGTCAGCTCAGGACAGGTAGAAGAGTTACAGTGACAAGAGGAGGAGGCCTCTAGAGTTCCAACAGGGAGACCACGTTTTTCTGAGAATTACACCTAGAATAGGTATTAGCAGAGCTATCAAGTCTAGGAAGCTTACTCCAAGGTTTATTGGACCATTTCAAATTCTTCATCGAATTGGTCCAATAGCCTATCATATTGCCTTACCTCCAAATCTGTTCAACCTTCACGATGTCTTCCATGTGTCATAACTCCGAAAGTATTATCCCGATCCTTCTCATGTCATCGAACCTGAGTCTATATTGTTGAAAGAAAACCTAGAGAATGAAGCCTTACCAGTGAGAATTGCGGATCGAAGAGTTAAGGAACTCTGTGGTAAATACATTCCCGTTAGTGAAGGTAGTTTGGGATAAAGTTACAGGAGATGCAACTTGGGAAAGAGAAGCTGATATGCAGGAACAACACCCTCAACTATTCTAAGGTATGCTAAATTTCGGGGACGAAATTTCTTTTAAGGGGCGTGGTAATGTAACATCCCGTTTTCTTGATTAGTGTATGGGACATTAATTAAGCATGCTTAAGGGCTTAATTAGGTTCCTTATGTGTTGAGGAAGCCATGGTTCAAATTTGAGACAATTTGGCCTTGGAATGGGTCCAGAAAGTGGGAAAACGTGAAAGAACAAAATAAATCAGCGTCCAACGTTTAAACTTGGAGAAACCCCACGCTCAAACGTTGACCATTGACGTCAGAGCGTGGGTAGTTGCACGTCAGAGCGTGGAAGAGGGGACGCGTTGGGGTTCACGTGTCAGCGCGCACGCGATGCGCGGTAGAGACGTGGCCATCAGAGCCCCACGCTCGAGCGTGGAGTTTTCCCATGTTAGAGCGTGCCCACATTGAAGCGTGGAGTCTTCCCACGCTCGAGCGTAGATAGCCTGATAGCAAACTTATGTTTCTTCTCCATTTTTCATTTGGGATAAAAAACCTAAGTGTTTCCCAGTCCAGAAAAGTAAGACAGAGAAGTAACCGAGTTCTAGAGAGATAAAGTGATCTCCGATAAGATTGAGGCATTGGATCCTGATTCCAATTACACCATTTTCATCAAGGCTTCGAGTACTATGAGTTCCACATATTGGTTTCTCGATTTCTCGAAGGTAAGCTCAAATCTCTAAAACGTCAACCTTCGTGTTCTTCGTATTCTTCGAGCTTCTCCCTTGAATCTTCTTGGTTTTGGAATTGCCCTTGGGTTAACAATGTTGTTTATACGTTGTTTCCCTGATTAGGGCAAAGTTCGAGGTGCAACGATGCTTGTGGTGGGGAAGGCAGCCGCAGTGGGGGTGGCGTTGGAGCTGCTAGCGGTGGTGGTGGAGACTTGTGTAGTGGTGGCTGTGGTGTTGGTGTGATTGTGGTTGAGTTCGTGATCATTGCATAAACCACTCTAAGGTGGGGGAAAGAATTACACTCGTTGGGGAGGCAAGAGTAGAGTAGAATATATTAGCGCCTGTTTAGTTTGTTTTTAGTTTCTTGTTTTCATTTCCTATTTTTATAAATAATTACAACATAAATAATTACAAAATTGCCATATTATTTTCATTCTACTTCTTATTTTTTAAATTTTGTATAGGAAATACTGAAAACAACTTTTTATTTGTTTTCATTTTTCCTACACAAATATTTGGAAACAAGAAACAGAATGACAATGTGACAGTTTTATAATTATTTGTGTTGTAAATATTTTTAAAATCAGAAAATGAAAATAGGAAACTAGAAACAAATCAAACAGACCCTTAATATGCGTGGGGGATCCTAGCGACTATCGTAAAGTGGTACGAATGTGGGATTAGGCATTGTAGGTTTATCATCGTAAGTTGATACTATGTTGATCGAGGTTTTATGTTTAACATGCTTATATGGCTGCTATGATGTATTTGTGAATATGTGCTATGCTATGCTCGTGACAACATGCCTTATTGCTTTAATGGGTGATGTTGTGATAATATGTTTATTTACCTCATTCGATGATATGGTGATAATATGCTGGGAGATAATAGGATACTGCATATATGACTGTTTGTATGCCTAGAGCTAAGCAATGATCGTTGTAAATTGGGTGATGTGTGAGATAAGATCATTTGGTGGAAATAAGCTACTGCACTCAACCTGATGAAATGATTGAGGACTATGGATAGTCATGAACACTCTGCTTGGTAGGGAGTGTTGGTGTTCAATGTGTCAGGTGATGAGGTTGAGTTGCTAAGCCATTGATTGGAATGAGTCGTGAGGATTCATGCTAGATTGCATTGTGTGGTGATGTCACAGCCGCGTAAATCTGGGATTACGCGACGTCAAACCAGAACTACAGATAGATGCTTGGTAAGTCTACTATGAGCTTCTGAGATCTCCGATGCGCCTTGCGACACCGAGACAGCTATTCCTATCGGGAATGGGGAATAGTGTCACCCTGCTTGGTAGGGAGCGAGCATCCTGCTTGGTAGGGGATGTAATGTACCCGTGGGTGTAACGAAACTTGTTGCTCGGATGACGTTTGACTTTCATCCTGCTTGGTAAGGGCTGAGTATCCTACTTGGTAGGGGATACGTTGTGACATAGGAATGTGGCCGCTTCTTCATGTCAGGTCTAGGTACATGAGAGTGTGAGATGAGTAGTTAAGATCAATAAACCCTGATGATGGCTGTTGGTGATGATTGTGTGTGTGGTTGTGCTATTAATGTATATGCTTTACCTTTATCCCTATCTGTGATGAGATGCAATTCTTATCCCCTGCTTTTTCTATATTGTATGTTCTTAAAATGGTAAGAAGAACCGGTCGCAGAGCCAGAAGACGAAGAGTTGGACGGAACCCCGTACGAGCCCGATGCTGGTGGAAGGGCCATAGATCCCAATCTTAGGAAGTTCTAAGTGACTGTACGATGAGAACAAGCGAGGAGTATCCGTCGTCCAGGCTGAAGAAGCGTATGTTAGTGTACTAAGTGTATATGGCCAGTGAGTCTTTATCTTTGGATGTATTTTGGGCGAGGAGAGGGAGTCGTTTGTACTTCTTTATACCATGCTTTCTTTTTGAAGTTTGTGCACTTTGATAATGATGTATATATGTACTGTGTGTGTGTATGTTTAAAGTTTTAAATACCTCGTATGTATATAAGCGCGCTAATGGTTATAACGTAATTAGGATTAGTTAACTAGGTTCTTTAATAAGGCAAGGGGACGTCTCAACTCAGCACGGCCATGCTCTTCAGAATATTAGGTCATGCTCAAATATGTCAGGGTGTACCAACTTCGTAGAACAACCTTCTAGTGCACGGATTGCAGCACGGGCGTGCTCTCGCATGGCACGACCGTGCTAAGTCTCCAGAGGTCAGCTTTAAGTATTTTTGTAAGGCATTGTTTGGATAGAGGGATTTGGAAGGGTGGCAAAGGCGTGCTCTCGCATGGCACGGCCGTGCTAGCCTCAGAACTTCAGTATTCTGCCCAATTGAGCTCTAAAACCTTCACTTTTTTTCAAATGTTCGTCAAGCTGCCTCTGAACGTCAATTCTGTCAAAATTTAAGTAAAAGGGTGAAATATAATAATATTTTTCTTGAAATGCATCGAAATTCTACCCAAATCCCCCTATAAAATGCACAGCATTGAGATTCATCAAACTTCCCACACTTAAACATTGCTTGTTCTCAAGCAATTATCTGGCTTGAAATAATTTTCAAAAGAAACTTCAGACTTAAATCAAGGGAGCCCAAAACAAATAGAGTTCTTTCAAAATTGCAAGGATAATCAAACAAGTATAAAGAGATTGGGCACCTAATTGGAACTTCTAAATTCCTTGAAATCAAACTTTTTCAGAAGACCATGGTCGCTCTACTCACAATCTCTCAGTGTATTGGGCAAAGATATTTAATGCACTCAAGATTCTCAAATAAATACATTACCATAGGCTTGTTCATCGACCAAATCTCCACAATATGAACCACATGCATGCAGAAGAAGGTTGGGGTCTTTCATGGGTTGTAACGGGGCCAACGTATTAATGTCTGGTGAGGTAGAGAAAGAAAGGGATATTCATAAGGCTAAACCAAGAAAATAAAGTAATAATGTAACACCCCCTCGCGAGTGCTACATAATCGGATTCTAATGCGGAAATAAATCAAGAAAATAAAACGCTGGTTGTTTTTGGAAAATACTTTAATTAAGTAGCTACGTTCGAAAACGCGGTTTTAAAAATTTTCTGAATGCATAGGCAATAAAAACTCAAGATGAAGGAATAAACTTCATATCACACGTTGATATTCACTGTTCATAAAAAAGTAAACATAACATAAAACCTTGTCTAATATATAACATATTACAGACATAGAAATAATTTCAACATATGTGCAGTAATATAATATAAGACTGCTCAAAATAAAAGACTTCTAAGCTGGTCGGCTAAAAGTAGCCATTGGGGTACAACCCAACGTCAACTTCATCATAACATTCCGTCATCCGAGTCCTTATGTCTCCGCGGGGACTTATGATCAACATTTGTATATGTGTTCCAAAAACACAACAAGGCGTCCAACATGTACAGGCAAAGGTGAGATACTCATATAAAGTTTATCATGATAGCCGCATAGGTGACAAACAGCAGTATAAACATCCACAAATAAATACAGTTATATGAGCAGTCATCTATACAACACAATATAATATCTCAAACACAATCATGAGTTATAATAATGCATGAGACTTCAATATCATCTTTCTAAGTTATGTACTCTGGAGATTCTAACTTCCCAACATCGAGCGATAGGCCATAGTAACACCCGTAACACAATTGTTCTCATGAGTTGGCCTCTCGATTTAGGTCCGAACTCCAATTGTTCAAGGGTACCACATCATAACCATATCTTGAATACGCCAATCTCAGATCGAGTTCATTCGTGTTTGGAAACAGCCGATTTACCACGGCACGGGGTTGCTACGCCACCAGCCACTTGTGGGATCTCAAACACAGAATGTCCCTATAGACCTAGTGGTCTTGATTGATTAAATTCTCAACTACTAGAGTTGTAGCTCGGTTTCAAATGGCACGTCTACCGGTTCATGCATGTACACAGAAATTTTTGTTTTTTTTTTTTTTTGTGTTCATTCTTTCAAATGTTGAGACATAAAGTCCATGACTCGTTTCAAAAAGGCATTAAGCCCACTCAAATCAAAAACACAGGACACGAAGTCCGAGTGCTCAATCCATAAAACACTAGCCCCGACGTCTCGGCCACTAGGTTTGGGCTCATCTAAAAGGTTCATCATATTTCTTTTGGTTTCGTTTTTCTCAAAACAACTTTAGAAAACAAAACAGTTCATTGTTCTTGAAACAAAACATTTCTTTATCAAAGGAAACATTTTCAAGGAAAAAACACCTTTCTGAACAAAACACATTTTACACAACTTTTCACAAAAACCACTTTTTACTTCTCAAAAGAACGTACTTTTCAAAAAGGAAACTTACTTTTTTGAAAAAGCAATACGTTTTCCAAAAACCACTTTTTGATTTCAAAAACACGGTTTTCAAAACTTTGATTCGGTTTTTCGAGTCTTTTAATAATTATCGACACATCAATGATTACTCAACAATGCTTCTTTAAGTACACAACTTCACAACTAATTCAAACTTAACTCCAAATCATTAATCAAAGCCATCACAATACATATACAAAACAAGCACTATGAAGCTACCAAACTTAAATGACTACCTCCCTTTACCTCACAAAAGTTTTCACTCCAAACTAGATCGGTTCTCGGCTCCGGCTCCGGTCCCGTTCGCGTCGCCTAAAGCAATCAAACACAATTCAATTCAAACAACAAAGCAACACCAATCTATAACATCAAAACATAAGTTTTCTTGCCCAAGAAGTTATAGGGTTCGACCATGAAAGGATAAAAAGGCTAGGGATCTCATTTGGTTCTAAACTTTTGGATGGTTGGTCCTTAAGCATGATTAACACAAAATCAAGTCCTATGACCCAAAAATTTGAGACAAAACTCACGATTCTATATCCTATATGTTTCGGCCATGAAGAGGAGAAATAGGTTTGGTTGATGTTTTGCTCTTGGGTTTAGGGTTCAAAGACATCAAGTAAGCTAGAACAAGTGCTATATTGCCAAAAATTGCAACAAAACCCATCCTTGTACCATTCTTAGGATTCAGCCCTCCCATGGAAGAATAGGGAGAAAATATCTTTTGGGTTCATGCCTCTAAACACTCAAAGTATACATCATGATGGGTTCATAGAAATTGGTTTCATGATCATAGGATTTTTCTACAATTTTCTATCGATTTTCAAAGTTCTAGATCTAAACTTGGAGCTTCATGAATCAAGTGATTCAAGAGATGAAATATAGAGATTGAGAGAGTTAAGATGATGATCATACCTCCTAGGATCAAAGATTACTGAAGAAGAAACAAGTTTTCACTCAAAAACTTCAACTTTTGAAGATCAAACTAGGGTTTTTGTGAAGAACTTTTGATGAACACTCAAGAACTCATGAAGAACATGAAGAACAAGTGAGAGAAAGAAGAGAGAGAGTTAATGGCCGAAAGGCCTAGTGAGAGAGTGAAAGAGGTATTTATATTTTCATCCTATGGCAAACTTGTAAATAAGCAAAAAGGGTAATTTGGTAATTCCATCAAAGACTAGGGGCATTATGGTCATTTCCCTTATAAATATCTAGATATTTCTAGAAATGTAATGACGACATTGGTGAGTCACAACACACCTTCCTAGATGAATCTTATCCGTATCGGGTCACGGTTACACCTTCAGGTTTTAATGAGGCCCTATTGTTTGTTAAAAAAAAAAACGGTAAACCCCTTTACAGCTCCAATCGTCTCCTAGTTCGAGTATTTGCCCGAATATAAAATATTATTCTCGACTTTAGTCGTCAGAACGGATTTTATCAAAGATGTAGAGAATAAAATCCCGAGACTTATTGTCTCGTTCACGAGTCCAAATTAGGTCTCGATAGTAGAAAAAGGCTACTATCCGTGAAAAACGCAGACCCTGCTCCGTTTGAGCTTTCGTCCGAAACTTAACCATGGCTTCCTATGGTTGTGTAGGACATTCCTATCTGGTCAGAATATTTTATTGTCATTTCAAAGGCCTCGAATAAAATATAAGTTCATAAATACTGATTAATTAGGAAAACTCGAAATCGGGGTGTTACAAATAACCTCTTGAAGTATAAAAGAACATAAAGTGCATTGGCATCTTTTTAACAAAATATTCAAGGATCTACTACTTTTATTCAACCTTTTCTCTTTCCTTTTTGCTATAAGCTCTTTATTTTTCTTACTTTCTCTCTAATCCTTATTTTCATAATTTTTTTTTTTTTTTTTTGAGAAGAGAGAAGCAAATTTTTTTGTTTTTACTATTATCATATTTTTAACATTATTTTTGGAAAGGCATCCATAATCACACATTCCTATTGTTGCTCCATTATACTTCCAAGAGGTCACCAAAAATAATTTTTAATTTCTAGAATAGGGACCAAGGAAGAGAATTCATAAAGGCTCAAAATTGGGCAACTAGGGGGAAGTGTTTAACAAAACAAATGCAGCCTAGAAAGAATACCTAAGAGTGCCCCAACCAGAGTTTCACATGCATAAGTCAAATTTAACTCGAGATGGTCTTAGGACAAGTTCTAGAATATATTCACCTAAGAATCGCTCTCATAAAGAAAAAGGGTTAACATCAAAATATTTGGCAATGTAACTTAACCCCATAAAAGCCAAATCTCACATTTAGAAGCTAAGTCTAATGAATAGTTTTTCTATCAAAGAATTTTTCTGCCAATTATCAGTTTTCAAAAGACTAATTTTTTTGAACATACTTATGAGATTATCAAAGCAATTTGTCAAAAAAAAAAAAAAAAAATTTCTCTTTTTTCGAAAGGGGTTTCATTAATTTTAAAAGAAAGATAAGCCAAATAATTGGATGCAGCAATATAAAAAATATGAATATATTTTTCCTTCCCACAATTAATTGATGCAGTGTCCTCAATGCAACATATTTAATCATGAAATACAAGTAGAGAGGGAAAGGAGTAGAGAAATTTTTACAAAATAACCCCCGATACAATAGCACAGACGCTTAAAGTATCATAGAAGGGGAAATCACTAGGGTGGAGGAGGATAGTAGTAATGTCTCTGCATCATCTGCAACATCTGAGCCAACTGCTGGTCCTGACCATTGAAGCTCCTGTAGATGTCCGCTCTAAACTGTTGGAAATCCTACTCTTGAGAGTCTAGGCGAGCATCCAACTAATCGAAACGGCCGATGAGGTGCCGGCGAGTCATCTCTATAGATCTCGGCATGTGGGTCCTGGCCCTGATGCTGATCCGGCTCGGAGTCTGAGTCTGCAGTGGCCTCTACTCCAGCTAATCTCAGCTCTCCACGGGGCCCACGTGTCAGAATGCTCATTGAGAGTAGCATCCTCTCATCAATTGCGGACATAGGCCTCAGTTGTTGGGCCCGTCAATGTAAATGCTGCATATTACGGGCCAGTTGGGACAAGAATGAACCGACGAGGATGAAGCCCTTCTACTTTGATCTCGGGCTATCCCCCAGATGCAGGCATGTCTGAATCAAAATGTAGCAGACGTTCAGCGACTAGGCCTGAACCATGCACCATAGAATGAACAGGTCTAATCAGGAGACACCGCCGGCAGTAGAGTAGTGACTGGTGATAGAAAGAGCCAGCCAGCTGTGCAGCACTGGGAGTGGGATGTCAGTGAACGCAGAGGACTTCGCCAAGCAAGGGGTATATGGCTCGGCTCTGTCCCTAGTAATCTCAGCCCAGAAGGCCCCATCATAAAAGTCGACAGGCATCTCCAACAAAGCTTTGTGGTATCTCTCTGAGCAGACTGACTCCGTTGTCTCGAACCCCAAGCGGACATTGAAGTCCGCCAATGACATCCGCCAGATACGGTTGTTCAGCTGAAATGATACCCTAGGCTACTCTCCCGCAATATCGGAATTAAAGTAGCAGCAAGTAGAGAGCAACTCCAAGGTGGGCTCTTGGTATGCTGGGCATCTGATAGCATCTACCCGCTCCCACCCGATATTCTAGAGTAGGTGGATGGAACAAGCAGCGAGTCCGTATATGGCCAGGATATCCATGCCAAGGTACTTCTGGGCCATAATCTCATAGGAACCCAGCTGAGAGAATCAGGCCTGGTGATTGGCATCAGTGAAAGTCAGCAACTCATTTCCCATAGGTTAGGAAGAACTGCTACGGCTTCGTTTAGGTGCTATAGTCCTGTATAAGCCAAAAATCAATCTTTAGTGTCAAGAATGGTACCTTCCAAGGTGGGCAAGCAAGTAAGTGCCTCACCCATGAGGGAGTAAATTGATCTGATATCATAAGCAGTTTTGGTGGTGATTTTATAACATGTTAGTTTTGCAAGGACACTCTTATAAAATTTAATAAATTGCATATAAGTCCCATAAGAAGTTCTGATCTAGGTTCCTTCTTAACAACTGACAACCCACACACCACAGGCTATGGCAGGACGTGGTGGAAGTTCGCGGAGGAAAGCGATGGAGGCGTGGTTAAGGGCGCGATTGCAAGCTTTCAAGTTGCATCTGCTGGCGATGCCGACGACGGGATGCCATGATGTAGTTGGAATATGGTTGTTGCACGTTATGTACAAATCTGAAATTTGTAGCTAGGCTCGCGATGGTGTGGAGAACGCTCGATTGGATGTTTACAGGGTGGAGGTAGTTGTACAACTAGTTCTGCAAAACAAGTCCTAGTGACCCGACTAGAGGTTTGGGATGAGTTACATCATGTCTAAGTTCAAATAGCAAAAAAATTCAACAACTAACATCTCCGCACAGGGTGGCATGATGGTTGGTGGTCTTTGTTATGGTAAGGAGGTCACGAGTTCGATCCCTAAAATGAGAATTTTGAATTTTTTATTACCCTTTTAATTTGAGAATTAAATTAAAACAAAACAACATTGGCAAGGATGAAACTCGTTACACGGTCGTCGCCCCTCAACTAATTAATGGTTGCCAACCATGGTGCCACGCAAGGAAGACATGAATTTATTTGACACTCATCTTCTACCTCCAGTCGGGTCTGCATGACCCGTTTTACATAAAACGAATTTTTACAGTATCCAATACCGTTTTTGACAATTTTCACATTTTTTCCAACCCAAATTTGATGAAGCTTTTATCCTTGTGACTTTGCATTTCTTTCAATCGAAATGGCAGAGTTTTGGATGAGAAATTTTGTAAAATATAACACAAAGATCGATTTACAAAAAAAAAGGAGATCGAAGGGAGAGAGAGAGAGAGTTGGGTGAGTTGAGGTTATATTATGGAAGGATTAATTTGCAATTTACAATATTTTAAAAGAAAAGAGACAAGGGCCATTTAACAATTTTACAAGTAACTGGTAATAGCAAGTAAGGAAAACAGATCTGAATGGTACAATTAATTTAATATTATATCTGATGGTCCAAAATCAAGATCCACAATGTAACGTCCCAATTTTCATATCAGTAAAGTATATGGATCTTATATGAGTTACAGTGGCAAAGTTGTAAATATCAAGATATTTTGAAGAAGTAATCATGACTACTTTAGACAAGTAATCATGACATGAATGACTCATGGTGGTGAGTCATGGTGGAGTAATCATGATAGTGATGAGTCATGGTGATGACTCATCCACTGACTCATCACATTCAGGAACCACGTTTCTCGTCCGGTGTTTGATTTTATCTCTATGTATCCACTTTTTGGATACAACACAGATATTGTTTTACTCTACATTACTAGTAGAGAATTATGGTTAAGGTTTGGGTTGAAGACTCAGACGAAACCCGGTCTGCATACGAGATCACCAGAACCGGTAATGGATAAGCATCACGTTGCTTTCATGCCACCTCACCTAGACACCTCACCTACCTTAACACAATGGAGTTTTATACTTTCTTCCATACAAAGCTTCAACGGATGTCATTCCAACACTGGAATGGTTCCAACTTCTTGTCTATTTCCACACACATGCTTTTAATAGATCTTCCACCTTGTAGACTCCTCTAGAACCTTGATATAAATCTTGATACTTGAAGGCACTTCATGTAACCTTACTATCTCTTTGACATAAATCTCGGTTCACCTTCCCAAAGAATACCTTTCATTGATAGCTAAGAAATGCACAGATTTCGTTAACCTATCAATGACTACCCAAATTGTATCAAATCTTTTCGGAGTCCTTGGAAGTCCCGTTACAAAGTCCATTGCTATGTCATCCCTTTTTCCATTCTGAGATATCTAGAGACTGTAACATTCCAGCCAGCTTCTGATGCTCAATCTTAGCTTTTTGGCACACTAAACATGATAATACATATTCTGCTATTTCTTTCCTCATTCCAGGCCACCAAAACATCTTCTTCAGATCCTGATACATTTTTGTGGCATCGGGATGAAAACTTAGCTTACTTTTATGGCCTGCTTCTAAAATCATCTTCCTAATTTCTATATCCTCAGGCACACGGATTCTTTTCTTATATCTAATAACCCCATGGCCAACTATATTAAACTCAGAAGTCTTGTTCTGCTCTATTAACTTTTCATCTTTTGGAGATACTGATCGGATCCTTTCTTCTCTCTAACCATCCTTAAGAATTCATTGGTTACTGAGATCATACCTAGGTGCATTCTATCCTTAGATATCTCCACTCCCAAACTTAAATCTCTAAACTGTTCTAGCAACTCTAGTTCTTTTACCATCATTGCAGACACATGTAACAATTTCCAACTTAATGCATTTGCCACCACATTAGCCTTTCCTGGATGATAATGTAGATCGAATTCAAAATCCTTTATGAATTCTATCCACCTCCTCTGTCTCATATTTAGTTTCTTTTGATCAAACAAGCACCTCAAACTATCCCAAAGGGTCTGGTAACACCAACACTGGTGATGTAGTTAACCGCTTCTTCAATTCTTGAAAACTGGCTTCACACTCAGCTGTCCCTTCTAATGTCACGCCATTCTTCGTCAATTGCGTCATCGATAGCACAATCTTCGAGAAGCCTTCTATGAATCTTCTGTAGTATCCAGCTAATCAAAGAACTAGACTATGGTCTCTACTTGTCTGCCTTGCATCAGCATATAACTCAATCCTTTATATAAAGCATCCTGGTACTTTTCAAGACATCCATTCAATTCGGAAGCTCCCATACGATTGAAATCAATATTCTATCTTTCCACTCTCGAAAACTCTATCTACAATCTTCCTTCCTTGCATATACTTCGCCCTTTTTGGTCAATTCACTAAATATATCACTCATGATCAACATTTATGCTACATATATCTAGTTCCTACATGCATGTCGGTTGATATCTCAAATCTCGTTCTCAATCTCGACCACCATAGTTAGTTGTCCAGAGAACCTTTCTGCTCACAGTGACCAATAAGAGTGCATCCCGATCCAACTCTCGGGAGAGGTATCTTGGCCACCTCGGAAAGTCCACCTGCGACGTGGAATACTCAGGGTCCAGTCAGGATAACCAGGCTCCAGCTGGCATCACGACACAATAGGAGCAACCCTATCCGCCACTTGTGATAAGTCCCGAGCACGATTACATCCCCAAGATCACGAAGATCGTCCCTTCCGTAATTTATACCCGTACTCAGGTACACTAACCTCGTGTGTCCCATACCACACGGCTCGCCACTTGGTACATGATTATGCTATGCATGTCAACCATCACTTGTGCCACTAATATCTCAATAATCATCTCAATCCTCAATTCATTTTATTCATGATACCATTGTATCCATCACTTTATCAATATCCATTATTTTTCCTCACATATGAATTGTGGCACTTTGATTCACTATCCATATCATCATCAATCATAAAACATGCATACATGATATTAATTATCTCAACATACCAACTCAAACATATAACATCATACATTTCATACTAGTGAGCAAATCATTGTACACTTCAACACATAAAGCATATAGTCATATTTTCGAGCATATCATTCTAAGCTCATATCACATAAAGCACATAGAGCATAACTCACAACAATCACACTAAGCATATCAATCATCCATCAAATAATAGTCATCTAGCCTAGGGTGTATTCTTAGTGGTGATAGCCCAAAGATACCTACACCTAGGGTCTAGGTACTTTATTAGGGCTCAACCTCTAGTAGGGTTTAGGGCTCCCCTACACATGTCAATATATATCATTCTAATCTTGCCTTCCCGATGGATGTGAGATTCTTTCTCCCCACCTAATATCAATGTAGTCACTGTCACAAACTCACGAGCACTTGCTCACGACCGCAGCCCCGTACCTCCA
This sequence comes from Ammopiptanthus mongolicus, assembly GCA_039655645.1. Lineage (NCBI taxonomy): Eukaryota > Viridiplantae > Streptophyta > Magnoliopsida > Fabales > Fabaceae > Ammopiptanthus > Ammopiptanthus mongolicus. Next base: position 22,725,600 of record CM077350.1, read on the forward strand.
ACCGGTAGCCGTACACGCTTAGGATGATTGAATGCAATCTCCTCCTTCATCATAAATCATAATTACAATTAGTATAATCAAACAAACTCACCTAAATCTTATGAACCAGGTTCGGTCCCTTAAGTAGGAAAATGCTAGGAGTGTTAAAATTCCACAAACTCTTGGATCTATGATTCTTAAGCATAGATAAAGCTAGTGTAAGTCATTGGATTCAAGAATTTGAAACAAAACTCAAGATCTCCAACATATAGGGTTTTGGCCCCTTCATGAAAATTAGGTTAGGAAAGGTCTTTGATTCAATTCTTTTGGGATTCCAAGACAGCTAAGTGTGATAGGATCAAATCAACACTTCTTTAAGTAAAATTTGAACAAAACTCCATAGATTCGCCCAAGTAGGGAATTTGGCCATCACATATATAAACGGGTTAGAGAGCTCTTGTGGTTACAAGCTCTTGGATTATGAAAGAAGATAATGAATCTAGATCAAGGAAACTGGTTTGACATTCAAATGATTTTTCTACAATTTTTCATGAATTTTGGAAGTTTAAGCATCAACTTGGAACAAGCATGAAAACATAGAGTTTCAATGGATGAAAGTGCAGATTTAGAGCTAAAGTATAAGATCTCTACCTCCTAGATAATGAAGAAGATCAAGCTTGTCAAGTTTGCTACTCAAAGTTCTTGGAGAATCCTTGAAGAAATGGAGAGAAATGGGAGTAGAAGCTTGAAGATGCTTTGAAGACTTGAAGTGGAGAAGAAGATGAAGAAGAAAGAAAGTGCTAGAGGAATGGATGAGGGGATTTGGTGGCCTATATAAAAGGAAAGGATAAGGATGTTCAAAAATTACTTAAGGGTAAAATGGACATTTCACCTAGGAACAAAATTGGAATTTTACCAAAAGTTGTACTAGAAACTTCAACACTTGAACTTAAAGAATAAAGTGAAGGAGAAAGAAATATGAGATAGGATATGTATCTATGAATGGCGTGTAAGATATATGAAGGAAGGGTGAGGATTGTATAAAAATTACTTAGGGGCAAAAAGGTCATTTCCTTTAGGGGCAAAATTATCATTTCACACTAGGTCATCATGACTATGTTGAGTCACCCATGTGACTCATCCCTCACCATCATTACTATGGTGAGTCACTCATGTAATAATTACATATAGATAAGGATAAGGTGAGGTGGCTTGAAAGCGATCTTATGCTTATCCGTTACCGGTTCCTGTAATTCCGTACACAAACCGGGTTTCGTCTGAGTCGTCAATCCAAACCTTAACCATAATTCTCTACCAGTAATGTAAAGTAAAACAACATCTGTGTTGTGTCCAAAAAGTGGATACGTAGAGATAAAATCAAACATCGAACGATAAACATGATTCCTGATTGTGATGAGTCAGTGGATGAGTCATCACCATGACTCATCACTGTCATGATTACTCCACCGCGAGTCATCCTTGTCATGATTACTTTTCTAAACTAGTCATGATTACTCCTCCAAAATATCTTGATATTTACAACTTTGCCACTGTGACTCAGATAAGATTTGTATACTTTTCCGATGTGAAAATTGGGATGTTACATTACTACCCCCTTAAAAAGAATTTCGTCCTTGAAATTAGATGTACATTGTAGAACAGAGTCAGATACTATAGTTGTCTATTCTTTTATCGCCGTAACTCTTCTGTCTATCTTGTACGACTTTCATCTTTCCCTTATCCTCTTGATTTGTCCTGTCCTTTACTGTACCACCTCCAGTCTTAAGATTTTATTCTCTCTCTCATCTCGTACCAACACAACAGAGTTTTATACTTTCTTCCATACGAAACTTCAAAGGATGTCATTCCAACACTAGAATGGTTTCAACTTCTTGTCTGTTTCCACACACAAGTTTTTTTTTTTTAATAGATCTTCCAATGCTTGAATTGTTCGTTGATAAACTCAACCTTGACTTCGTCCCCAATATTCCTTGTAGACTCCTCCAAAACCTTGATGTAAATCTCGGATCTCTATTTGATATGATACTCGAAGGTACATCATGTAACCTTACTATCTCCTTAATATAAATTTGGGTTATCCTTTCCAAAGAATATTTTTCATTGATGGCTAAGAAATGTGCAGATTTCGTTAACCGATCAATGATTACCTAAATTGCGTCAAATCCTTTTGGAGTCCTTGGCAATCCCATTATGAAGTACATTGCTATGCCATCCTATTTCCATTCTGGGATATCTAGAGATCATAATATTCTAACCGCCTTCTGGTGCTCAATCTTAACTTTTTACACTAAACAAGATAAAACGTATCCGACTATTTCCTTCTTTTTCTCAGACCACCAAAATATCTTTTTCAATCTTAGTACATCTTTATTGCTTTGGGGTGAAAGATTGACTTACTCTTGTGGCCTTCCTTTATGATCATCTAATTTCTATATCATCAAGCACATAGATTCCTTTCCTTATATCTAATAATCCCATGGCCATCTATGTTAAACATAGAAGCCTTACTCTGCTCCATCAATTCCTTCATCTTTTTAATATACTGATCAAATCCTTGCTTCTCTCTAACCATCCTTAAGAATTCACTGGTCATTGGGGTCATCCCTAGGTACCTTCTATCCTTAGATATTTTCACTCCCAAACTTAGGTCTTTAAACTATTCCAATAACTCTTCCTCACATAAGTAAATATTTCCGACTCAATGCATATGCCACCACATTAGCCTTTCCCGGATGGTAATTTAGATCAAACTCATAATCTTTTATGAATACCATCCACCTCCTCTGTTTCGTATTCAGTTCCTTTTGATCAAACAAGTACCTTAAGCTCTTGTAATCGCTGAGCTTTCATGAATTCTAAATTGTCTAGAACCATAAGCCACCACTATTCCTCTTGTATAAGCACACATTCTAGTCCTTGATATGACGTGTTGTACTGAACCTTGAACTGCCCCATAGGGTCAGTTAAGACCAACACTCGCAACGTAGTTGATTCATTCTTCAATTCCTGGAAACTGGCTTCACAGACCGCTATCCATTCGAATGTCACACCTTTCTTTGTCAATTGCATCATAAGTAGCGCAATCTTCGAGAAGCCTTCTATGAATCTTCTATAATATCCAGCTAATCCAAGAAAACTTATCACTTCACTAATCATCTTCGGACTTTCCCACTGGATTACTGCCTCTATTTGTCTACCTTGCATCAGCATGCAACTCAATCCTTGATACAAAGCATCCTGGTACTTTTCAAGACATCCATTCAATTTGGAAGCTCCAATATAATTGAAATCGATATTCTATCTTTCCACTCTCGAAAACTCTATCTATAATCTTCCTTCCTTGCATATAATTCCCCCTTTTGGTCAATTCAGCTATTATATGTGGTCAATCCTATTAAAATCCAACTTCCACATTCAAAGAATTTACTGAAATTTATTCCTTCAACTACTTGTCCCAACTTAACTTCCTCAAACAAAACTCACACTTGTCCGACTTGGCAAACTACTATCCTTCTTACAAGATTTGAAGATTCATCTGAAGTCGTTCTACTTGCCTCCCGCAATCTCGTGAATGGAAGAGAAAGTTGTAAGGAAAGACATTAATGAATGACCAGGAAGAAGAAAATATATGAACGTTTCACGTTACAAAAGAAAATTGACCAAATAAAGGATATGAGAGGAGATCTAATACCTCAAAAGGATTTCCAATAGGGTATTGATTGTGAGAATGGTCGGCTACATAATCACAAGCCCAACTCTACTAGAGTTCCTTCTTCTCAAGATTTATTACTAGGTTGACCATCGAAGTTTCCAATATTCTCAACTTCAGAAAAGTCAGAGTTTTACTAGAACGAACTAAAAGGACATAGTTGAAAGATAACCAGTCCATTTCCACAATGACATCCATATGAAACAAGGCAATCAAATTGAATCACCAAAACAATATCAAATCAACTAAAGCGATGAGGAGCAAGTTTTGTGATGGAATGGCAACGATCAAATCAAGAATATAGACAAAATGAGAAAACCTGATCGTCACACATCATCATGAGAATTTAAAGAAAAGGCTAAGACTTAGAGCAGGTAATACAATATTAGGATTACCTTCAATGAGATATGTATCCTCATGTAAACTTTCGGTTGGTGAAGCCTCCACTTTATTCACTGCACAACTTCTTCCTTTCGCTTTCAACGTAGACGCTTGAACGTCATGGACTGCAGCCTCCACCTTCTATGGTTTGCAACCCAAGACAAGGCATCCCCATACTTAGAATAGACCGCTTCTTTAAAGGAGTAGCTTCTCACTTTGAGTACCTCTCCGTAACATCCCATTTTGGGTGTAGGTCTATATTGATCGAGTCTTGTTCGGGTTTGGGTGTAGGTCTATCCTTGCTTGTGCTGTGTGCTCTATGTCATTGTCTTCAAAAGAAGACAATGTGTGTTCATTGTGGAAACGATGCTAATGAAGGTAGTGGGTAAGTAGGAATTAGAACATTCGAGTTCTGACTATTACGGAATGTTATTTGTGACATTGGTGAAAATCAACAAGTTTAGATGGAGTTTGGAGAGGTACTCAGAGTGAGAAGCTACTTCTTTAAAGAAGCGATCTATTCTAAGTGCGGGGACACCTTGTCTTGGGTTGCAAACCACAAAAAGTGGAAGCTGCAGTCCATGACGTTCAAGCGTCTAAGTTGAAGGTGAAAGGAAGAAGTTGTGCAGTGAATAAAGTGGAGGCTTCACCAACCAAAGGTTTACATGAGGATACATATCTCATTGAAGGTAATCCCAATATTCTATTACCTGCTCTAAGTCTTAGCCTTTTCTTTAAATCTCATGATGATGTGTGACGATCAGGTTTTCTCATTTTGTCCATATTCTTGATTTGATCGTTGCCATTCCATCACAAAACTTGCTCCTTATTGCTTTCATTGATTTGATATTGTTTTGGTGTTCAATATGATTGCCTTGTCTCATATGGATGTTATTGTGGAAATGGACTGGTTATCTTTCAACTATGTCCTTTTAGTTCGTTCTAGTAAAACTCTGACTTTCTAAAGTTGAGAATATTGGAAATTTCGATTGTCAACCTAGTAATAGATCTCTTGGGAGGAAGGAATTCTAGTAGAGTTGTGACTGTGATTATGTACCCGGGCATTCTCATAATCAAGACCCTATTGGAAATCCTTTTTGAGGTATTAGATCTCTTCTCATATCCTTAATTTGGTCAATTTTCTTTTGTAACGTGAGACATTTATATATTTTCTCCTTCCTTGTCATTCGTCAATGTCTTTCTTTATGACTTTCTCTTCCATTCACGAGATTGCGAGAGGCAAGTGGAACGACTTCAGATGATTCTTCAGATCTTGTAATAAGGATAGTAGTTTGCCAAGTGGGACAAGTATGAGTTTTGTTTGAGGGAGTTAAGTTTGGGATAAGTAGTTGAAGGAATAAATTCATTGAATTCTTTGAATGTGGAAGTTAGATTTTAATAGGATTGACCAAATGCAAAACGAAAAAAAAAAAATCAAATCTTAGGACCAAATGTGGTATAGAAAAAGATGGAACAAATCACGAGGATAAGGGACAACATGAAAGCCATACAAGATAGACAGAAGAGTTACAACAATAAAAGAACAGACAACTACGGTATCCGAGTCTGTTATACGATGTACATCGAATTTCGAGGACGAAATTCTTTTTAAGGGGGTAGTAATGTAACATCCCAATTTTCACATCAGTAAACTATATGGATCTTATCTGAGTTACAGTGGCAAAGTTCTAAATATCAAGATATTTTGGAGAAGTAATAATGACTACTTTAGACAAGTAATCATGACATGAATGACTTATGGTGGAGTAATCATGATAGTGATGAGTCATGGTGATGACTCATCCACTGACTCATCACATTCAGGAACCACGTTTCTTGTCCGGTGTTTGATTTTATCTCTACGTATCCACTTTTTGGATACAACACAGATATTGTTTTACTCTACATTACTAGTAGAGAATTATGGTTAAGGTTTGGGTTGAAGACTCAGACGAAACCCGGTCTGCATATGAGATCACCAGAACCGGTAACGGATAAGCATCACGTCGCTTTCATGCCACCTCACCTAGACACCTCACCTACCTTATCCATAAGCAATCATGACTATAGTGACTCACACATAGTAATGGTGGTGAGGGGTGAGTCACATAGGTGACTCACCATAGTAATGATGATGGTATAGAAAATGACAATTTTACCCCTAAAGGAAATGACCTTTTCGCCCTTAAGTAATTTTTATATAATCCTTACCCTTCCTTCACATAACCCCACGCCATTCATAGATATATATTCTATCTCATATTTCTTTCTCCTTTACTTTATTCTTTAAGTTCAAATGTTGAAATTTCTAGTACAACTTTTGATGAAAGTCCAATTTGGTTCTTAAGTGAATGACCATTCTAACCTTGAGTAAATTTTATCCTTATCTTTTTCTTCCTATATATATGGACCTCACACCACCCTCATTCTTCTTTTGTTTCTCACTTTCTTTCTCCTTCATCTTAATTCCTACTCAAAGCCTTCAAGCTTCTAACTCCATTTTCTCTCCATTCTTCAAGGTTTCTCCAAGAGCTTTGTGAAGTAAACTTGCTTAACTTGATCTCCTTCATCATCTAAGAGGTAGAAATCTCTTCTTTGAGCTCTAAATCTCCATTTATTGTCATGGAAACTCTATGTGTTCTATGTTGAGCTTAAACTTCCAAAATTCATGAAAAATTGTAGAAAAATCATTTTGATGTCAAACCAATTTTCTTGATCTAGATTCAATGTTTTCTATCATAATCCTAAGAGTTTGTACTCATAAAATCTCTCTATCCCGTAGGGTTATGGAGTGGCCGAATTCCCTATGGTAGTGAATCTATGAAGTTTTGTTCAAATTGTTATTAAAGAAGTGTTGATTTGATCCTATCACACTTGGATGTCTTTGAATCCCAAAAGAATTGAATCAAAAACCTTTCCTAGCCTTATGTTCATAAAGAGGGCCGAAACCCTACTTGGCCATATCAAGGGATTTGTTTCAAATTCTTGAATTCCATGACTTACACAAGCTTTATCTATGCTTAAGGATCATAGATCCAAGAGTTTGTGAAATTTTAACATTTCTAGCAATTCCTACTTATGGGGCCGAACCCTAGTTCCTATGAACTAGGTGTTTTTTTGTTGCTTATACTAATTGGGATTATGATTTGTTGTGTAGGATTAGACCGTGTTCCATCGTTCTAGAGCGTGTACCGGTGCCGGTTGGAGAAACGGGACTACGGTCGTGAGCAAGTACTTGTGGGTTGGTGATAGTTACTACATTGCTATAAGGTGGGGAGAAGAATCTCACATCCATCAGGAAGGCAAGATTAGAATAATGTATATTGAAATGTGTAGAGGAGCCCTAAACCCTACTAGAGGTTGAGCCCTGACAAAGTACCTAAACCCTAGGTGTAGGTATCTTTGGGCTATCACCACTAAGAATACACCCTAGGCTAGATGACTATTATTTGATGGATGCATAATATGCTTCGTGTGATTGTTGTGAGTTGTGCTCTATGTGCTTTATATGATATGACCTTAGAATGATATGCTCGAAAATATGACTACATGCTTTATGTGTTGAAGTGTACAATGATATGCTCACTAGTATTAAATGTATGATGTTATATGTTTGAGTTGGTATGTTGAGATAATTAATATCATGTATGCATGTTTTATGATTGATAATGAAGTGGATAGTGAATGAAAGTGCCACAATGCATATGTGAGGAAAAGTGATGGATATTGATAAAGTGATGGATACAATGGTATCATGAATACAGTGATATGAGGATTGAAATGAGATGAATATTGAGATATTGGTGGCACAAGTGATGGTTGACATGTATAACATACTCATGTGCCAAGTGGTGAGCCGTGTGGTATGGGACACATAAGGTTAGTGTACCTGAGTGCGGGTACGGAATACGGAAGGGACGATCTTGGTGATCCTGGGGATGTAATTGTGCTTGGGACTTATCCCAAGTGACGGATAGGGTTGCTCCTATCGTGTCGTGATGCCCGCTGGAGCCTGGTTATCCCGACTGGATCCAGAGTATTCCACGTCGCAGGTGGACTTTCCGAGGCGGCCAAGATACCTCTCCCGAGAGTTGGAGCGGGATGCACTCTTATTGGTCACGGTGAGCGGAAAGGGTCCCTGGACAACTACCTATGGTTTTCTGAGATTGAGAACGAGATTTGAAATATCAGCCGACATGCATGTAGGAATGAGATACATATAGTATAAGTATTGATCCTAAGTGATGTAATTGGGAGATGTTTGTGTACATGCTTATGTGATGTGTGGATGTGTATATGCTTATGTGATGTGTGTGATGTTCATATATGTTATTCTATAAGCTTCTTTCCCGTATATGATGTTTGTGTTAGATCCTTATCTCCCTATATTTTTCTATGTAGGTTTTCTCTTATGACTCGTGGAGAAGACACTTCAGTTGAAGATCCTATTCCTGGAGAGGATGGCATCTCTTATGAACCAGATACAGGTGGAATATCTGTCGATGCCAGTGGTGAAGAATTCAAAAATAGAGGATAGTTTATATTAGCATCTGGCCAGTACAGTGTGTACGAGAATTTTGATTATTTGTATTTTGGTGAGGGGACTGGAATAATATATTAGGGGTTTTTAGTGTGACTGGTTATGTATCTTTGTTGCTGTAAAAATGGTTGATGTGCTTGTGCATGTATACACAATCATTTAACAAGTAATAAAGTGTAAGAGAGATCGTTCCCACGAGGATTATATGGTGAATCGGGTACAAGTTGGAAATCATGGTTCTATTAATCAAGATTAATAAAGAGTAACAAATAATTTGTGGGTGTGTATTTAGGACAGTTTTGGGAAAATAAATGTTAGAGCAATAAAAACAGATTTGTTAACAGAATGGGTAAAACAGCTACGGGGAAGTATCCCTTGCAATTTAAGTCTAGTTCAGTTATGCGTTTGCAATGCTACGGCAATTTGGCTCTAGGAAATGAAAGTTTGTTTTCCAACAGTTTTGAGATAAACTTCACTAAACGTCTCCTATTCCTAGGTCCATATTAGTTACATTCACGCCTCTCTTAAGCTCGTTCCAGTTAGCCTAAGAGTTAGAATGTTCATTCCTAAATCACTCTTCATCATAAATTTCCAATTAATGATTTTACTCTTTTCTATAAAACAGTTCTGCTACACTTAGCTTTTCCAAGCAGTCGTGAGCTCGAGTTCTAACTAAGGTAATCAAGCTCAATTAAAACACAACCAAATCAGATTTATAGAAAATGCAATAGCAAGGAATAGCATAACATTCACTAGAAATCCATTACAAGTTCAACATCCCATAGCTACAAGCGGTTTAGCTCATACTGAGCTTACAAAAACAAACAGAAGAATAAGAAATGGAAGAAGAAGCAATTACGAGAGAGGAGAGAGAGAATGGGGCGTAGCTGCTGTCCTTGCTCCAGTAGGGAAGAAGAAGATGTCTAGTCTTTCTCCTGTTGTCCCCCTTTTAGGGTTCTTTTTCCAGCCTGTCTCAAGGCCCTTTCCTTTCTCATCCTTTTTGGGCTATAAACTGATTAGGACAAGTGTCCTTGGCCCAGTTCCCAGACTTTAATGCACCAAACATCAGTCCCACGTATAGGACACTGTCCTTATCAGCGAAGGACAACTCAATGTGTAAGAGAATGTTTTGAGCCTTTGTCCTTGTGCACAGTCAGCTTCAGCTACAATTGCTACAGCGTATCCCAGAGCAACGTTTCCAGTTTAGCGCATAGATCTCCAAAAATTGCCCTCCATAGAAAACTCACACTCAAATACTGAAAACAGCTCCAAAAGACACCAGAACACTAAAACTTACAAAAGACTCTTATAAAACACATTTCACACAAAATCACACTAAAACATTAAAAACATAAACTCAAAATACTCAAAGACCACAAGAACACAAGTGAAAAAGGTACAAATAACTCTTCATAAAAAGAGTTATCAATCTTCAGTGTTGAAAGTTGGTGTAATAATTATCTGGTCTTAGTAGTGCACTCTGATAAATGTAATTAAGGATGATAGTACTTATATGTATATGTTGTTAGCTATGGGTTGTTTATATTGTCATGTATCTTAAGTTTTAAATTTTCGCATATTATAGAATTAGGTTACAATGGGATTATCCTACGTAAGTGGGGTCGTCTCACACAAGTGAGGGCGTTACTTGCTCCCTCACCTTAGAAGGCATCATCAAGAATAATCATTATAATATGCAAAACATAAGCGTTGATCACAATCAACATAGCCATTGGACAAATGGATTGAACTCCCAGTTAAAAACAATTCCGTTAAGTATTCGAGGTTTGGCACAGCTGTGCTAGCGTAGAGTGTGACTATGGCCTCGGAATAATTTATTTAATTTTCTAGACCCTCTAAGAAAATATAATTACTTAAATACTAGTTAAATAAAAATATTAAGAAAATCGGGGTGTTACATTACTACCCCCTTAAAAGAATTTCGGGAGATACTATGAAGTCTTTTATATTTGGCATCAGTTGTTGTAGGCTCTACTAATGGAGCCGATACTCTTATGTCTGTATATATTACTATGGTATCAGGATGTATTGTATGTTTTAATATTTCCGCAAATTTTATACTACTACACTATGCTATAACGCTAATAATTATAAGTGGGGTCACCAATGGGACCTCCTAGGAAGGGGCTGTCTCAGTGCTCATGTGTGGCTGTGCTGAAAATATTTTCCAAAAAATGAAATTGTCACGGCCGTGCTAACAGGGAGCAAGGCCATGCAAATTTCAGAATTCCAAAACATATGAACAGCACGGCCGTGCTAGTGCTCATGCTAATGTAGAATTCCAGAAATATGAGCAGCACGGCCTGTGCTTGGAACAGTACGGCCGTGCTCTTGCCCATTCCACACGCAGAATGCATAAAAACTCAGAAATCACAGCCCAAACATGCAGAGACTCACAATCAATACTAAACCAACAGTCCTAGACATCAATCATTATTTAAAACTAGTGATGAACCTCAATTCTGTGCATTTTATAGGGGGTATTTGGGTCGAATTTCAATGCATTTTAATATAAATATGATTGTATTTCACCCTATTACTTATGTTTTGACAGAATTGACGTTCGGAGGCAGTTTAATGGACTTTTAAAGAAAAGAGAAGGTTTTTGAGCTCAAAGTGGCAGAATTATGAAGTTATGAGGTTAGCAGGTCATGCCATGCGAGAGCGCGCCCGTGCGCCCGTGCCAACCTTCAAAATCCATTCATCCAAACAAAGCCTTACAAAAATACTCAAAGCTGACCTTTGGGGACTTAGCACGGCTGTGCCATGCGAGAGCACGGCCATGCCACGTTGAAGAAAGGGGCTGACTCAAAGAAGCAAGGCCTGACATAAGTTAGCATGATCCCAAACGCAAATAGCACGTTCGTGTTGTAGCCCATGCCTTAGAACGTTGTTTTACGGAGTTTGTAAGCCCTGACACAATTGAACACGACCTGATATTCTGAAGACACGGCCGTGCTGAGTGAAGAGCATGACCGTGCCAAGTGAAGAGCACGCCCGTGCTAATGGCACATAAGATCTAAATCAAGGCCCGATCCGCATTATGTGTTATAAATAGAGGCCCTATGTTCCACTCTAGAGATATCTTTTTCATAATCTCTTTATTTCTTTGAGTACTATACTCTTGTTTTAGTTTTTGGTTTGTCATTTTGATTTCTAGAGTAGGATTTGGCACCTGGAAATTAAGTTGGAGACAACTTCTCCCTCTTCAATTATTCAGGATGTGTTTTCCAATGTTGATTTTAGTTTTCTCTTTCATTATAAGTAGCTAAATTCACCACTAGAGTTATGGTGGATCTTGTGTTAGTAGAAACCTTTTTCTCTATGTCTTAGCTTTAATTCAATTCTATTTTTAAGGTTGCAATTTGAATAGTGTTATTCTGTTGTTCTTCATCCCATGTTTAGGATTAGCTACCCTTTGCATGCTGTTAATCAATTGATTGACATTTTGGCTATCAAGCCCAATTAAATTGGTAGACCTATAGGATAACCTGGGTTTAATATCAAGATTTGCGAAAATGTGATTTATTCCTTTCAATCATTCAACCTCTTTATGCTTTATGTTTTCTAATCATTTAAACTCTTTGTCTGACAACCATTGGGTTTATTTGGGGAAAAGAATATTAATTGCCTGACAAACAATTAATAGTTTTCATAGAGGGATTGACATTCGAAAATTGCGAAATTGAATAGAATTAGGATTTGGGGGGTATCGAAAGCACAAGTGAAACCACAGCTCTAGGCTCTTTTACTCCTGATTTCTTAAACTATTTTACTCTTCTTCTATTATCTTTTACCATTGCTATATTATTATCTATTTCTTTTGAGTTCTTTATTAGTTTGAATAACATAAGAATTTCCCTATTCCAGTACTTGCTTTATCACTTATTTATCAAAATTAATCTCTTGGGTACGATATCTGGACTTTCGTCCTATATTACTTCTGCGACAGGGTACACAGCCCTTAAGTGTGTTTTGAATGCAACAACTAGCAGAACAGCAACAAATCCAAAGAAAAACATAAATGGGATAAAACTACCCTAACCTAACCTATGCCAAATCATACAAATTAAAGAGAAAGAAGTGAGATTTTTACCTTGGGGAAGTGAATAATCAGGGCAGAGAGCTGAAATTTTGATGAATAAGCGCAGTTGGGGGAGCACAGGGTGGGCAAGGGCAGTGCTCTGCCCATGCGCTGCTCCCCCTTATATTTTGAATGGTCGTGCGTGTGGCACAATAGTGCCAACAGGGAGCACTGCCGTGCTCTTCTATTTTTCCAGATTTTAAATTTCAGTTCAAATATAGGGAACACTTTGTAACTTTTTGCAATACTTCCCACACTTATTTCTGTCTCCATAAAATTTTTAATTTTCAGAATAAAAATAAAAATAAAATAAAATACTGGTTGCCTCATGTGTAGCGCTTGTTTTACGTCATGAGCCTGACGACCTGCTTAGAGCCCTGATCAGGGTGGTCTTGGGGGGACCTTGAAGATAGCTTCTTCACCCTTGTGCCTTAAGGTTAAGTTGCCTTGTTTGACCTCTATTTTAGCATCACTGGTGGCCAGGAAAGATCGTCCTAAGATGATAGGGACCACCTCCTCCTCCTTCATGTCCAAAATCACAAAGTCCACCGAGTATGTGAATCTCCCCACACTTACTAGCATATTTTCTATTGTTTCTCGAGGGTGGGTAATGGTTCTGTCAGCTAACTGCAATGAGACTTTGGTTCTTTGAGGTTCCTGTAAACTAAACCTTTTTGACACAGAATAAGGCATTAGATTTATACTAGCACCTAGATCTCATAATGCTTTATAAATGAGCATTCTCAATGGAATAGGGAACAGTAATACTCCCTGGGTCTTTTATTTTACAAGGTAATTTATTCAAAATAACAGCAGAGTATAACACCCTTTTCGGGGGCATCACATTTACAAACATTTTCTAACAGCTATAAGGCCGAAAAACGGGTTAACTAAAACATATAAGAAATATGAGGGTAAATTTTTCCTTTTCACAAGACATTACTATAAAAGCTTGTAACCGTTTATGCGTGCAAGGTAAATAAAACATTTCATAATATAACTTCATAAGTTCATAAAGGCTTTACATAAGAACCCAACCCGACTACAGAAAGAAAACAGAAAGATACAAACTCAACATAAAGGATTGGAGACACAGCTCCTAAACACAAGATACTTGGAGGCACAGCTCCACAAAAGATAAAAGAAAGGTATAGACACTCTTACTTCGTACACTGGCCGACAACAGACTACACAGCGAAAAACCCCTTGCATCAACCACTGAATACTTCCTCTGACTCCTCCCTTATGGGGAGACAAGTGAAAGGAATAGGAGGCATGGATGGATCACCTCCCTCCTAATCTCCTCACTTATCGCCTTCCAACCAGGACCTGTCAAACAAGAACTAACAGGAATCCTAGTAGGGACTACCACTGGAATTCCTATGGAAGACATCGCAGAAATTGCCCTAGAAGCAACTTTCCAACAAGCGGCCTATTCCTAACAGAGGGAGAAGGCACTGAACGCATCGGTGGGAAAGTCTATCTAGCATCCCACTTACGAGTACAACCTTGACAGCAGACGACATGAAGACAAGCTGTTGAGCAGTCAAGAACTCTTCCTCTACGACCCTTGCTGATAGTGAGTGTGGCTCTTCCCATGTACTTTGCTAGAAGCTTATCATGACTAGATGTCCAAAAGCGAAAACCACTGGGAGGCTCAACAGAGAGGTGCATCCAAAACGTCGGTTGAAGTCTCGGTAACACGACCTTCTCGAGAGACAACCAAAGAAGTACACAACGATGCAATACAAAGTAATGAGGTGAGATTCCCATTCATCAGCACAGCACATGGCAGAAGTAAAAATGGTACGACACACAAGACAATAAAATACTAGTCATGCATATCATACATCTCAATATCTCATATTATCCAATCAACAGCATAAGACATCGTCAACATAGGATAATAATGTATAATATAAGAATGTATCCATCAACAGTCATACAATGCAATGTACAAGACTCAATGCCATATGCCACAAGGGTATGACTCTGACCCCTACTCCATGGAGCTAAACAAAACAAGAGTGAGTGATTGGGAGAACATTGTCTGCGTTATCGCAGCCGCACAGTGCCACATCAAGATCGCAATCGCTATAACGGCTCACGCCAGACGTTCTTTACCCAAATCATGATTTGTTCGGTGTTTCAGTCAGGAGGTCAGTATTTGTTGATGGATATCCACGACACAGAGGAGCTACTCTCTGGCCACATGTGTTTTCCCCAACCCCTGGCATCCCCAAGATCCTCATGATCGACACCTCAGATAATCGCACCTGCACCAAGGTTGTTGGAACCAAAGTGGTTATGGTCCAAGTAATCCCTTAGTTTTGATGTTAACAAAGGACTAATTTAAGAAGAACAACAATTTCTTATGGACTAACGTTTTATATTAAGTGTGCAGGATAAAACTTATTTGAGTCTGAAGACTATCTAAAGTCCAAAGACTTTATCTCGTCCAACCTGGTTAAACAGTGATTTACGTCCTTCTTAGACTGGACGGTAATAAATAGAACCATGAGTCCAAAGACTCTTTCTGTTACTTTTGTAATAGCTAGTCCAATAGTGCTTTTATATTTTAAGCGCAAATACCTTGTAAAAGTATTTGAATTTATTATTCCCTGTAAAAGGTTTATATCCTTAGGACAAACATTCTTTTTGATATTCGTTCAAACGTAAAAGCATAAGCCAAAATGTCTCTGACACATAAAGAAGTTGACCTTCTTCTTTGAGAATGACAAAAGGCAACTTTCGTTCTACCCAGAGGATATGTCAGCACCATTTTTAGCTATCACCCTAATAGTCTATCCTGCTGATCAGAAACTTCAGAAGCTATCAGACTCAACGGATCAAATGCATTCAACGCTCATCAGAACAGATCCTTTTCCATCCGTTGAAGATCAAAGTTGGTCAAGGCTCGAAGCTAGCTATATCTATATACCTCTCTTCTTGAAGACACCAGTAAGAGAACTTGCACAATAACAAGTGAAGCAATACTCAGTGATCCAAAAATCTCTCAAGAGAAAACAACCAAACAAATACTCAAGCTACCAAGAGAAAATCTCAAAGCTTGCAAAGCTACTATGAGCCTCATTTTCATATTACTCTCTGTGTAGAGTTTTCATCTAAGAATCTAAGCTTTAGTTTTGAATTCTCACATTTAGTGAGTTAGTAGAACAAACTCTTTTCATAACCTTATTGGTTGAGCCTGAAGAGGCTTGTGTAGAAAGAATACTTAGAGAACCTGAAGAGGTGTTGAATACTTTGTAACAAAGAGTTTTTGTTATAGTGGATAAAGCTCTCAAGTACAAAGGACTGGACGTAGCTCTTTGGTGAAGAGTGAACCAGGATAATATCTTTGTGTTCTTTTCTGTCCCTTATCCTTGCTTTAGTTTATGAATTGCTTTTTCCCTGCGCTTCTTTCTTATCTTAATCAAACAAAGTTAGCGTTCACTTGGTGTTTGGAAGAGCTCTCTTTGCTTTTAATCTTTTTAGCATCCAACCTTACGAAAATTATTATCTGCTTACGAAAAGATTTTAAACTCTTCAGAAACACAATTCAACTCCCCTTCTTGTGTTTCAAATAGGTTCCTTCAAAGGTGTAATCTCAACTCATAGGCATCACGCCCAACTCATGCACAGATGCAGATGCATGTCAATAAATGCCACAAAACAGCCACGTGCTACCTCATCACAATAGTACCACGTTTATCTCTTGTTCAACCACAGGATACCCTTAGGGGACCCACTTTCATGCGACTTGCCATCGGTCGCCCATTCTTGGTTCCGTTCCTTGCAATCGCGTACCACCTCGTTGTTCGTAACACGATGTTCACGTCTTATGATACATTAGTTCAAAACATAGATGTATTATGGAGGACAGGGTCCACAAGGATCCCCTTCATCAATCTTCTCACTTGTCTACCAAAGGAATATTACTTATTTGCTATAAGTAACTCTTTGTGATTTAAACGTTATGGATTCCTTAGATGATCTAAGTCATCAAGGATGTGGAACATGATTTTGTCATGACCACTAGATGTTAGTGCATGTCTTTTATTTAGCCTCTGTGAATCCGTTATGGAACTCATTGAATTTCCTTTTTGAAGATAATACATAATTACACTACTATAGTAAGATCTTCAACATACTTTCCTTAGTGGTAAACTGGTTAAAACAACGTTGGCGTGCACGGGCATGCTCTTCAGTCAGCACAGTCGTGCTAAATCTTCAGAGGTCAGCTTTAAGTCATTTTTATAAGGCTTTGTTTCGATGGATGGCTTGGAGGGCTTGCACGGGTGTGCTCACACATGGCATGGCCATGCTAATCTCAGAACTTTAGTATTCTCTCCCTTTTAGCTCAAAAACCTTCATTTATCTTCATAAGCTCATCAAACTGCCTCTAAAAGTCAATTTTGTCAAAACTTAAGGAAAAAGGGGTGAAATACAATAATATTTATCATGAAATACATCGAAATTCAACCCAAATAAACCCTATAAAATGAACAGAATTGAGGTTTATCAAACTTCCCACACTTAAACATTGCTTGCCCTCAAGCAATTATTTGGCTTACAATTTTGAAAAATAAATTTCAGACTTAAGTCAGGGGAACCCAAAACAAACAGAGTTTTCAAAACTGCGAGGATAATCAAACAAATATAATTTTCAAAATAAAGTCAAGACAATATCCATTTATAATTTCCTAAATTCCTTGAAATCAAACTTTTCAAAAGACCAAAGGTCGCTCCACTCACACTCTCAGTGTATTGAGCAAAGATATTTAAAGCACTCAAAATTCTCAAATAAATACATTATCACAATCTTGTCCATTGACCAAATCTTCACAATAAGATCCACATGCATGCAGAAGAAGGAAGGGGTCTTCCACAGGTTGTAATGGGGCCAAGGCATTGATGTCAGGTATGATAGAGAAAGAAAAAGGATATTCAAAGGGCTAAATCAATAAAACCAAGTAATGACCTCTTTAAGCATAAAAGAAAATAAAGTGCATTGGCACTTTTTCACAAAATTTTTCGAGGATCTACTACCTTTTCTTCAACCTTTCCTTTCATTTGCTTTATAAGCTTTTTTTTTTTTTTTCTTTTCCTGCTCCTTCTCTTCATCTTTATTTTCACTAATTTTTCTTTTTCTTTTCTTTTTCTTTTGGAATAGAGGGAAAAGACTTTTTCTTTTACTGCCAGCTTATTTCTAAGACTTTTATCAGCAGAAAGGGAATTCACAACAACACATTCCTATTAATGCTCCAATATACTTCTAAAAGGTCACCAAAATCAATTTTCGATTTTTCAGAATAGGGACCAAAGAAGAGATATTTTTATAAGGTTCAAATTGGGCAACTAGAGGAAGTGTTTAAGAAATAATGCGATCTAGAAAAATACCTAAGAGTGCCCCAACCAGAGTTCCACAAGCATATAAATCAAATTCGCCTCGAGATAGTCTCAGGACAAGTTCCAGAACATATTTACGTGAGAAATCACACTCATCAAAGAAAAGTGATTAATAAATTTAATATTATAATTTAATCCCCATAAAGGCCCAAGTCTTACATTTAGAAGCTAAGTCTTAATGAAAAAATTTCAATCAAGGAATTTTCTGCTAATTTTTAATTTTCAAAAGACCAACTTTTTCAAAAATACTTAAGAGACTATCAAAAGATATTGTCAAAAAAAATTTGTAGGGGGTTTCCTTAATTTTCATCACAAAAGGGAGTAAAGCCAGTTAATTAAATGCAGCAATATCATCACATTTATATTATATTTTTCCTTCCCACACTTAACATTTGCAATGTCCTTAATGTAATGAAATTAACCTGAAGTACAAGTATAGAGAAGGAGAAGAGAAATACCGATTCTCAAATTTTTTTTATCCTAAAAATAAATAAACTATTCTAAACATAAATGAAATAAACTATCCTAAAAATAAAATAAAATAAACTATCCTAAAAATAATTAAAAATAACAAAATAAATAAAATAATTCGGGTTACCTCCCGCAAAGCACTTGTTTAGCGTCTTTAGCTTGACGGCATCTCAAAAGTGATCAATCAGGGGGCTCTCCAAGGGCAAATTTTGCCTGTAAGGCATTGTCCCTTCTTAGTTTTCTGATAATGTGGTTCATGTTATTTTTCATTTCTTCCCCTTGGTGGATGAGCCTCAAAAGATGATGGAATTTTTGCTTTCCCATCATCCACTAATATAATCAGATCCTGCCAGATACGATTTTCTTCCATAGGTTCCTATGTCTTTTCATAATTGAATGTGTTAGACGCAACCACATCATTAGCAAAATAAGAAGAAATAAAAGGAGAGAAATATTTAGAGGGATTTTTAGAATTTAATGTTTTTAAAACATCCTCTTTGGTACCACTATTTAATGTTATCTTCTCCTTTTTAACCTCAATTTCAACATTACCGATGGCTAAGAGAATCTTTTCTGGTTCAATGTTGATTTCTACCATTTTTGGCTCACTGGGAGTGGTGCACAACCGTGCTTCAGTTGGTACACAGTCGTGC
Organism: Ammopiptanthus mongolicus; assembly: GCA_039655645.1. Classification (NCBI taxonomy): domain Eukaryota; kingdom Viridiplantae; phylum Streptophyta; class Magnoliopsida; order Fabales; family Fabaceae; genus Ammopiptanthus; species Ammopiptanthus mongolicus. The sequence continues at coordinate 22,744,868 of CM077350.1, forward strand.
AAACCATCAGACTTGCTCTTTTCAGCAGAAGCTTCGTCTTTTTCTATGGTTCTATCAACTAACTCTTCTGGTACACTATCAACTGTGTACGACTGTGCTTGAGCTTCAGTGTTGTCCTCTTCAGTACGAACTTCTTCTGTGGATGCCTGCCCTCTAATAAGTGGGATGATACTCATCCAAAAATGGTAAATTTGATCATCTCCAAGCTCTTCATTTATGTTGATAGTATCCCAGAAGTGATATTTTTCCAGCATTGATAGAGCTACTCCTCTTCAAGCTCTTTATTCATTTTGATGGCATCTTGAAAAGTGACATCTTGGGCTTCTTCCTCCAGATTGAGCTCAACTTGAGGGGCAAATGGTTCTTAGGCTAACCGAGATAGCAACATAGATAGGTTGGAGAGTTGAGTTTCTATAGCATCAAATTGATTATTGCTCCGCTCCCTAAACATGTCCCAAGCTATTTCTTGTTTTTCTTGTCTTGGCCACTGATTTTGCAAGTAAGGTGACTCGTAGACATAATCATACGGGCCGCAGTTGGAGTTTCTCCCATAATTAGTCCAAGGATTGCTTGATGGCTTCTGCACCCATAAGCCATAGTCACTGATAGTGAAATCATCTCCAAGAGTTATCCTCTCACCCATGCTTCTGCAAAATAAGATCAACTACAAGCGGGCTGTTAGTGTAACGGCCCGGACTGCTTTAAGGATTGCTGACTGTCCCCACAAACCAACACGGGTCTCTTCAGTGTGCTTTGTCCTCACTCACACGCTTCCTAGGAAAACTTCCCAGGAGGTCACCCATCCCAGAATTACTCCAAGTCAAGCATGCTTAACTTTGGAGTTCTTAAGTGATGGGCTACCGAAAAGAAGATGCATCTTGTTGGTATAGGTAGTACAAATCAATTATTATAAGCCTTCCTTCAACTGTACAGTCCCATACCTGAACAGCCTCAGGATCCCTCTCATTCCGGTGTGAATCGGTTCATTCATATATCCCTCCGCCTAGAAGCCTGCCAGGAGCCGCTCCTTGTCCGTGACTCATGCATTGGTGATCAGTCCCCGCCCTCGTCAGCTCCGGGTGTTACATGCCCACCAGCTTCCGCTTTGTTCGTCCCTGAACCACACCGTACTGGGAGAGGTCCACTTTGATACCATTTGTAACGGCCTGAACTGCTTTAAGGATTGCTGACTGTCCCCACAAACTAACACGGGTCTCTTTAGCGTGCTTTTTCCTCACTCACATGCTTCCTAGGAAAACTTCCCAGGAGGTCACCCATCCCAGAATTACTCCAGGTCAAGAATGCTTAACTTTGGAGTTCTTAAGTGATGGGCTACCGAAAAGAAGTCAAATGTCTGCTGCGGACAATCAAGCATATGAAACATCGTATTTGGAGGAACACTCGTCCAAATGAAGTGGTCTTGATTTAGTTAGAAAGATAAGACAAATACCCACAAGTTTCCTGAATAAGTCGAGATCTAAATCATTCTCTATCTGAGTGAAATTCCTTCTTCAATGTGGAGAAGTGATACTGTTTGTGACAATGGGAACATGCAACCGTCTGCTGACAATTTCCGGAGCTTTAGGTGTTCAAATACAATGATGTTGGTATCATTGGAAGGTGCAGAGAACTATCTGCAGCTCTCATAAAGAGGTCGAGAGCGAAATCGATCTCTATCTTTGTCAAATTGTATCCGTAAGTTGGTGACGTGAAGTTGTTCGTGACTGTCATACCTTTGTAGGGTCTATTCGCCATATATTTCTCTATAGGTTTCCGAATTGGATGAAAATGGTCTCTCATTAAACCTAAAATCCATATGTTCAAGTTTCATGAAGACATCGAATCTTAATTCGGCGGTTAAGAGGGTCAAGGAAGCATAATATGCTAACTGGTCGGAATTCGACGAGTTAAACAGCCTTGTGAATGTGCCTAGTGGATAACCCTGCGTTTTATCTCATTTAAGAAGCGTCCAGTGAAGCTAACCAAGCGTCTACTAAAAATACAGAACATTATGATGAAAAGAGAAGTAATTTTGAATGAAGTATTAAAATATTCAAAGTCCAAGCTTGACCAGATAATGAGGTACCCTTTTCCATAAACTTGGTGACTTGATGTTGTTCCAGACAGTCATACCTTTGTAGCATCTATCCATATTTTGCGCTATAAGTGTCCGCATTGGATGAAACTAGTGTCTCATGAAACCTAATATCCATATATACAAGTTTCATGAAGACATCGATTATTAATTCTGCCATTAAGAGGGTCAAGGATGCATAATACGCTAACTGGTCAGAATGCTACAAGTTAAACAGTCTTGTGAATGTACCCAGGGGATAACCAAGCGTCTTATCTCATTTACGAAGCGTCCTGTGAAGCTAACCAAGCGTCTACTCAGAATACAAAACATAATGATGAATCGAGAAGTAATTTTGAATTAAGTATCAAAATATTCAAAGTCCAAGCCTGACCAAAAAAATGAGGTAACTTTTCCACAAAATACTGAAGCATCAAGTACTACAACAGAAGAAGAAAATAGATTTAGCAACTCTAATATAAGAAAGACAAAAGAAGCCCGAACAAAGACAAAAGTACTAAAGCTGTAAAAGCAAAAACACTGAAGATTGAAGTCAAGCGTCAGCTGCCGACAATCAAGCGTACGAAATGTCGTATTTGGAGGAACAATCCTCCAAATGAAGTGAACTTGGTTTAGTTAGAAAGATAAGATAAATAATCACAAGTTCCTAAATAAGTTGAGATCGGAATCAATCTGCATCTGAGTGAAATTCCTTCTTCAAGGTGAAGATGTGATATTGTTCGTGACAATCAGAACATGCAGGCATCTGCTGACAATTTCTGGAGCTTTAGCTACTCAAATGCATCAATCTTTGTATCGTTGGAAGGTGTGGAGAACTATCTGCAACTCTCATGAAGAGATGGAGAGCGAAATCGATCTCTATCTTTGTCAAATTGTATCCGTCAGTTGGTGACGTGATGCTGTTCCTGACAGTCATACCTTTGTAGCGTCTATTCGCCAAATCTTTCGCTATAGGCGTCTGAATTGGATGAAACTATTGTCTCATTAAATCTAATATCTATATATACAAGTTTCATGAAGACATCGAATCCTAATTCGGCCATTAAGAGGGTTAAGGAAGCATAATACACTAACTGGTCAGAATGCTACAAGTTAAACAGCCTTGTGAATGTGCACAAGGGATGACCAAGCATCTTATCCCATTTAAGAAGCATCCAGTGATGCTAACCAAGTGTCTACTCAGAATATAGAACATTATGACGAATGGAGTAGTAATTTTGAATGAAGTATTAAAATATTCAAAGTCCAAGCTTGACTAGAAAATGAGGTAACCTTTTCAATAAAGTTCTGAAGCGTCAAGTACTTTAACAGAAGAAGAAAAATCTTCAACAACTCTAACAGAAGAAAGATAAAAGAAGCTCCAGCAAAGACAAAATTACTAAAGCTACAAAAGCAAAAACACTGAAGATAAAAGTCAAACGTCTGCTGCCGACAATCAAGCGTACGAAACGTCGTATTTGGAGGAACACTCGTCCAAATGAAGTGATCTTGGTTTAGTTAGAGAGATAAGATAAATACCCACAAGTTTCCTGAATAATTCGAGATCTAAATCAATCTCTATCTGAGTGAAATTCCCTCTTCAAGGAGGAGATGTGATACTGTTCGTGACAATTGGAACATGCAACCGTCTGCTGACAATTAATGGAGCTTTAGGTGTTCAAATGCATCGGTCTTGGTATCGTTGCAAGGCATAGACAACTATTTGCAACTCTCATAAGGAGGTCGATAGCGTAATCGATCTCTATCTTTGTCAAATTGTATTTGTAAGTTGGTGACATGATGTTGTTCGTAACTGTCATACCTTTGCAGTATCTATTCACCATATATTTCTCTATAGGTGTCCGAATTGGATGAAAATGGTCTCTCATTAAACCTAAAATCCATATGTTCAAGTTTCGTGCAGACATCGAATCCTAATTCGGCGGTTAAGAGGGTCAAGGAAGCATAATACGCTAACTGGTCGGAATTCGACGAGTTAAACAGCCTTGTGAATGTGCCTAGTGGATAACCAAGCGTTTTATCTCATTTGAGAAGCGTCCAGTGAAGCTAACCAACCGTCTACTAAGAATACAAAACATTAGGATGAATAGAGAAGTAATTTTGAATGAAGTATTAAAATAATCAAAGTCCAAGCTTGACCAGATAATGAGGTACCCTTTTCCATAAAGTTGGTGACTTGATGTTGTTCCAGACAGTTATACCTTTGTAGCGTCTATCCATATATTGCGCTATAGGTGTCCGAATTGGATGAAAATGGTGTCTCATGAAACCTAATATCCATATATACAAGTTTCATGAAGACATCGAATATTAATTCCGCCATTAAGATGGTCAAGGATGCATAATACGCTAACTGGTCAGAATGCTACGGGTTAAACAGCCTTGTGAATGTGCCCAGGGGATAACCAAGCGACTTATCTCATTTTAGAAGCGTCCTATGAAGCTAACCAAGCGTCTACTCAGAATACAGAACATTATGATGAATGGAGAAGTAATTTTGAATTAAGTATTAAAATATTCAAAGTCAAAGCTTGACCAGAGAATGAGGTACCATTTTCAATAAAGTTCTGAAGCATCAAGTACTGCAACAGAAGAAGACAAAAGCTTCAGCAACTCTAATAGAACAAAGATAAAAGAAGCCCGAACAAAGACAAAAGTACTAAAGCTGCAAAAGCAAAAACACTGAAGATTGAAGCCAAGCGTCAGCTGACGACAATCAAGCGTACGAAACGTCGTATTTGTGGGATCACTCCTCCAAATGAAGTGAACTTGGTTTATTTAGAAAGATAAGATAAATACCCACAAGGTTCCTGAATAAGTTGAGATCAGAATAAATCTCTATCTGAGTGAAATTCCTTCTTCAAGGTGGAGATGTGATACTGTTCGTGACAATTAGAACATGCAGGCATCTGCTGTCAATTTCTGGAGCTCTAGCTATTCAAATGCATCGATCTTTGTATCGTTGGAAGGCGCAAAGAACTATCTGCAACTCTCATGAAGAGGTCGAGAGCAAAATCGATCTCTACCTTTGTCAAATTGTATCCGTCAATTGGTGATGTGATGATGTTCCTGACAGTCATACCTTTGTAGCGTCTATTGGCCACATCTTTCGCTATAGGTGTCCGAATTGGATGAAACTAGTCTCTCATTAAACCTAGTATCCATATATACAAGTTTCATGAAGACATCGAATCCTAATTCGGCAGTTAAGATGGTCAAGGAAGCATAATATGCTAACTTGTCGGAATGCTATGAGTTAAACAACCTTGTGAATGTGTCTAGTGGATAACCAAGAGTCTTATGTCATTTAAGAAGCATCTAGTGAAGTTAACCAAACGTCTACTCAAAATACAGAACATTATGATGAAAGGATAAGTAATTTTGAATGAATTATTAAAATATTCAAAGTCCAAGCTTGACCCGAAAATGAGGTACCCTCTCTGGGGGCATCACATAACGAACATTTTATAAAACTATAAGGCCGAAAAACGGGTTAATTGAAATCATGTAAGAAAGATGGGGGTGAATTTTTTCCTTTTCATAAGACGTAATTGTAAAAGCTTGTAACCGTTTATGCATGTAAGGTAAATAGAATCATTTCATAAAATAAGTTCATAAATTCATAAAGGTTTACATAAGAACTGAACCCGACTGCAGAAATAAAACAAAAAGATACAAACTCAACATAAAAGATTGGAGACGCAGTTCCTAAACAGAAGATACTTGGAGACACAGCTCCACAAAAGATAAAAGGAAGGTACAGACACTCTGACATCCTACACTGGCCAACAACAGACTACACGGAAAGACATCTCTTGGATCACCCATTGAATGCTTCCACTGACTCCTCCTTTTATGGAGGGACAAGCGAAAGGAATAGGAAGGCATGGGTAGATCACCTCCTTCCTAATCTCCTCACTTATCACCTTCCAACTAGGACCTGTCAAACAACACCTAACAGGAATCCTAACAGGGACTACTCCTGGTATTCCTATGGAAGACATTGCAGAAGTTGACTTAGAAGCAACTTTACCAACAAGCGGCCTATCCCTAACAGAGAGAGAAGGCACTGAACACTCTGGTGAAAGAGCTCACCTAGCGTTCCACTTACGACCACACCCTTGATGGCAAATGACAGAAGCAAAGCGGTGAAGCAGATAAGAACCCTTCCTCCGTTCTCCTCGCAGATATGAGTGCGGCTCTTCACACATACGTTACTAGAAGCCCATCATGACTAGTTGTCCAATGGTCGTAACCACTGGGAAGCTCAACAGAGAGATGCATCCGAAGCGTCGGGTGGAGTCTCGGTAGTACGACCTTCTCGGGAGACAACCAAAGAAGCACACAACGATGCAATATAAAGTAATGAGGTGAGATTCCCATTCATCATCACAACACATGGCAGAAGTAAAAACAGTGTGACACACAAGATAACGACATACTAATCATGCATATCATACATCTCAATATCTCATATAAATCAATCAACAAATAAGACATCATCAACACAGGATAATAATTTATAACATAAAAATGTATCCCTCAACAGTCATGCAATACAATGCGATGTACATGACTCAATGCCATATGCCACAAAGGTAAGACTCTGACCCCTACTCCATGGAGCTAAACATAACTGGAGCGAGTGATTGGGAGAACATTGTCTACGTTATCTCAGCCCAACATGTGCTATCCCAACAAGATTGCGAATTCGCTTTAACAACTCACGCTAGACGTTCTTTACCCAAATCGTGATTTGTCCGGTGTCCAGTTAGGACGTCAGGTTTTTTGACAGGTCACCCACGACACAGAGGAGCTACTCTTTGGCCATATGTGGTCTCCCCAACCCCAACGTCCTCAAGATCTCCACGATCGTCACCGCCAACAATCGTACCCGCACAAAGGTGTAAGCTCAACTCCCAGGCACAACGCCCAACTCATGCACAGATGTGTATATATGTCAAGAAATGCCACAACACAAACACGTACTACATTAGCACTGTAGCACCACATCTATCTCTTGATAAACCACAGGTCACCCCTACGGGTGTAACACCCCACTTTAGGGGTCACGATTATTCAACACAAGACCATAATTGAAAATGGAAAATATATAAATAGAGCTTACCGAAAAAATGGGTTTTCTTTTTCCTTTCTTTTATACTCGAGTTCCAAAACCATACACGTATACTTACACAACAAGGATAATATGCATTGTCATAACAATATTAAAAGGTAGAACTTCTGCCAACTTTTCATAATACACATAGTAGTTTAACATCTAACTACGTGGAAAAGTAAAATAGCATAAAGACCATCTTATCCTATACTATAGGAGACGTAGCTGCATAACATAAAGGGGAAGGGGTTACATAATAAGTATACAGACACTGGGAAGACTCTAGAGACTGGCCAAACACTGACACTACACTAGTCATCAGAGTAATACTCCTTAGGGTCCTCCTCCTCCTCGTCCTCCTCCGTGGCCTCCTCCTCCTCGTCTTCATCCTCCAAGGCCTACATGTCATAGCCGCTCATGATCTACTTCGCATAACGCAGCGCCTCCTCGTTAGTCCTCAACCACCATGGGCTGGCATGGGCTACCTCAGGAACATTCTCCAGAACATACTCGGGCACTTCCTCTTCCTCCTCCTCCACCATCTCCTCATCGTCAAATGAGAGGATAATGAGGGAAGCAAAAGGATACCTTGGCAGGAGCCGATGTGCTCTTACGAGCAGTCATCCTCCAAGTAGCCCGATGGCGGGGAATCAGAGGGTGTAGCTCGGAAGGCTCATAAGTAGGCCTTGGGGGTGGGACAACAGGGACAGAAGGGCCGGCCGCAGATTCAGGTACAGCAGAAGTAGACGATGCAGTACGTGGAGGTGGCATAGAAGCAGGGTCAACATATATGTCCCGGGGCTCCTCCCGAGGGGCTGCAGTCTGAGTGCTGGGCTGTCGTGGATGATCAGCAAGTGGTGGTGGTGGTGGTTGGGTGACTCCTGTGCTACCCTCACCACTAAACCGTACAGTACAAACACTCTCAGACAGGCTCGTCAAGGAGAAAGGCAACTTTCTCCTGCTCGTGAAACTCACTGCTCCCGTTTATGTGCGACGTCCATCAGGATGAATCGTCCAAGCATCCGCCCCGTCATGAAGCGTCAAGTCCAACGTCAATCGAGAAGGTGGATCGCTCGCCATATCTACTCACCATAGTAGGAAGAAAACCACGTGAGCAGCGTGACAGCAAAAGTAATGAGGTGAGATTCCGCATATCGCACAACCAGAATAACAGTGATAAAAGTGATGTACACAAACCCAATCGGCATAATAGCGCATGGGCTTTCACAGTTATATATATATATATATATATATATATATATATATATATATATATATATATATATATATATATATATATTGCAGTTAATATATTAGTCACAGTTTAATATCTCTATCAACAATGATATGGGTCAAAGGTCAACTCAAGAATGCAATGACACAAATGCAACATGACTTAGACCCCCTACTCCATGGAGCTAAGCATAATCAGAGTGAGTGATTGGGAGAATATTGTCTGCGTTATCTCAGCCCACAGTGCCACATCCAATTGATTGCAATCATCATAATGGCTCACGCCAGACGTTCTTTACCCAAATCATGACTTGCCCGGTGTTTCAGTCAGGACGTCAGTGTTTTTCGATGGATATCCATGACACAGAGGAGCAACTCTCTGGCCACATGTGTTTTCCCCAACCCCCGACGTCCCCAAGATCCTCATGATCGACACCTCAGACAATCGCACCTGCACCAAGGTGTAATCTCAACTCCTAGGCATCACGCCCGACTCATGCACAGATGCTGGTACATGTCAAGAAAACCACACAAAACAGCCATGTACTACCTCATCACTGTAGTACCTCGTTTATCCCTTGATAAACCACAGGATACCCTTATAGGACCCACTTTCACACGACTTGCCATCAGTCACCCATCCTTGGTTCCTTTCCTTGCAATCATGTACCGCTTCGTCGTTCGCAACACGATGTTCATGTCTTATGATACATTAGTCCATAACCTAGATGTATTATGGAGGTTACGATTCCCCAAGTAATCCCTTCATCAATCTTCTCACTTATCTAGCAAAGGAACATTACTTATACTTTATAAGTCATTCTTAGTGATTAAGCATTATGGAGTCCTTAGATGATCTAAATCATCAAGGATGTGGAACATGATTTTATCATGCCCACTAGGTATTAGTGTATGTCTTTTACTAGGATCTTATGAGTCCATTATGGAGTTCATATAGATTCCCTTAGGAGATAACGCGTGTTTATACTATTATAGTGAAAAACTTCAAAGTACTATCCTTATAGCAAAGTAATTGATGAAATCCCCTTTATTAGGTATAGTTTGAAAACTCTAATCAAGTATCCATAGGTGTCTCATTTAGTGTAGAACTCTTTGAGTTAGTTCCCTTAATTCTATTACTTAGTGTAGAAGAAAGCATGATTCTCCTTTGAAATCATTATTTTGTTTTCAAATGAATTATAACTTGTAAACCTTTTGAAAGTTCTAAAAGGTAGATAGTGTAAAACTCCTTGTTCTGAAAGAAAGGTTTTGTAAGAATCCTATCTTCTCAAGGAAAGCTTACTAACTAAAATTCTTTAAAAACCATCTTGATTAATTATGGAACTCTTGGATCTTTGAAAAACTTTTCTTTAAAGCAACTTATTAAAGTAAGTGGTTGATCAACATCAAACCAACCTATTCTTAGAATGGTTCCTACATGAAGTCCAAAAACCCTTATTTCAACACACATGGTTCTTTGGAACCAAAGCTTGGTTTCTTTGGAAACCATTTCAATTTATATACTTTTTAAACTTTAGTATAAACATATAAAACCCCTTAGCATTAAAATTTTAAGGTCCTAACCCTATTTTTCTACACCAAGGCCGAATGCCCCATAGGAAAATAGGATAGGTTTTTCTTTGCTTTATTGCATTGTTAGAACCATATTAAGTTCATTTTACCATCACCTAAACATAGAAGCTTTGGCTTTCCTCCTAAACCTCATATGGATGAACCAAACATGTCCAAATACCACCAAAATACAGCCATTTAACAACATCCAAGGTAGCATAGAATAATCACATCAACATATAAGCATGTTATCAAGACAACTTAGAACATAAACAAGTCCAAATCATTCAAAAATCCTATCCTTAGATCTTTGGACCTAAGAATAGTTTTTTACCGTGCCAAAATACTTTTCTTCTAGCACATACAAACATAATCATCATATCAACACAGTCACATAATTTAATATGACAATAAAGTAAAGAACTTTATAAGGAAACCCTAGATCTAGGGTTTTCCTTCAACAAATTAGGAAGCCTTTATCACCACCATTTAAGGTGTGATATGGTTCACTCCCCCATTACCTTTGTGAAGCTTCCTTGAAGAGTAGAAGATGAAAACTTGGTCACCAAAACCACTATGAAAACCGTGACCTAGAGGAGAAACAAATAAGTTCAAAAACTTGATTTTTCAACTTCATAAATAATGAGGACACAATGATTTTTCAACATCATGAGGATGATAACATAAAGATGTTCTCAAGAGTAATAAAGAGAAGAACCAAGTTAGAAACTTAATCTTGAACAAGGGTTCAAAATCAAGTTCAAGAAGCTTGAACCTTCTTGAATGGTTCTTGAATATCTTGAAGCAAACAACTTCAAATGAAAGGAAAGTTGTTTAGATGAATGAGATAAACAAGAATATGAAGTTAGAATGATGAAATAAGGTGAGTAAGACTACTTTCCAGGTCTGGCCGAAACTAGGAAGAAAGGAGAGAGAAGAGAGAACTTAGGTGTTTTAGTGTTTTCAAGTGAGAGGTTAGAATGAATGGAATAGTGACTTTGGTGTCTTGGACACCTAAAGGCCGAGCTTCCCCTCCTTGTGGACTCCAAATCCTCATTCAATTTTGGTCATAGAGAATGGAGGGCCAAGATTCAAGTTGATGAGTGTGTTGTTGCTTAAGGAAGGCTTAAGGACAAGATTAACCAAAAATGGCTAAGATGCTTTGTACATTAATGGTTAGTGTCATAACTTTCTTGGATATGATAAAAGGAGGATTTTGGGCTCTTCCCCAAGCATCATGGCTGAATGGCCTTGGCTAAATGTAACAAGAATAGTTACATTCTCATTTAGTTAGGAATTAGGTAATTAGGGTTTTTACCAAAAATGGATAATTGGTTTTTACTACTTTTGGTAAATTTTTGGATTTTAAGAAAGCTAATTCTCTTCATTAGGAATGTAATTCAACATTACATCTCACTTAATTCCTCGTTTCCCAGCCTCCGACATGCAAAACGAGAAATTACCCGATAATGATCAAAATAGAACTTTTATCGGTTTTTTGTCTCTTGACGACAAAAGAAACTTTACAACAACATAACCATGGATATAAACCATCATATAAACATTAACATATATATAAGGTAGAGATCACAATTAAATGATGATCATAAACAGTTACAGAAACGGGGGTGTTACAGTTAGCACACAGATAAAATAAAATAACAATTTTTTCCTGTGTCTAAAGTAACTAGGATTTCTTTCTTCCCATATCATAAATATCACAAATTAATCCTCGGCAATGGCGCTAAAAACTTGTTGCGTTCAAAACACACTTAAGGGCAGTGTACCTTGTCGCAGAAGTAATATAGGACGGAAGTTCAGAGATCGTACCCAAGAGATTAATAGTGATATAGTAGTGATAAAGTAAGTACTAAAGTAGAGAAATCCTTATGCTATTCAGACTAATCACGTACTAATAATAACCAAATAATTATGCGAGCAAGAGAAAAAGCTAGTTCAAGAGAAATAAAGGATAGTTGAGAAATCAAGAGTGAAAGAGCCTAGAGTCGTGGTTTCACTTGTACTTTCGATACCCCCAAATCCTAGTTCTATTCAATTTCGCAGTTGCTTTTCGAATATCAATCCCTCTACGAAAACTATTAATTGTTTATCAGGCAACTAATATTCTTTTCCCCAAATGAACCCAATGATTGTCAGGCAAAGAGTTTAAATGATTAGAAAGCATAAAGAGCAAAGAGGTTGAATGATTGAAAGGAGTAAATTATGTTTTCTCAAATCTAGATATTAAACCCTAGTTATCCTATAGATCTACCAATTTAATTAAGATTGATTGCCAAAATATCAATCAATTGATTAAGAGCATACAAATGGTGCGCAATCGTAGTATGGGATGAAGAACAACAGAATAGCACTATTCAAATTGTAACTTTGAAACCAAATAGAATTCTAATTAAAGCTAAGACATAGCAAAAAGGTTTCTACTAATACAAGATCCACCACAACTCTAGTGGAGAATTTAGCTGCCTATAATAACAAATAAAACCAAACTCAAAAAATGGAAAACACATCCTGCTCTAGAAATCAAAACTAACAAAAGCTATAAACTAGAAAGCTATTAAAAAGAGTATAGTATGATAGTATCAAAGCATGCCTAAGAATGGCACAGAGAGCCTCTATTTATAAGAAAATATGAGATTTGGGCCTAAAATTAGATCTTCTGCGTAGTCAGCACATATAATTTTCAGACTTAAATCCGGGGAACCCAAAACAAACAAAGTTTTCAAAATTGCGAGGATAGGCAAACAAGTATAATTTTCAAAAGAAAATCAAGAGATTATCCAATTAGAATTTTCTAAATTCCTTGAATCAAACTTTTCAGAAGACCAAAGGTTGCTCCACTCACAATCTCTCAGTGTATTGGGCAAAGATATTCCAAGCACTCAAGATTCTCAATTAAATAAATTACCATAGGATTTTACATTGATCAAATCTTCACAATATGATCCACATGCATGCAGAGGAAGGAAATAGGTCTTTCACAGGTTGCCTTGCCCCTTTAGATACTTCAAGTGAGAAGACCCCATAAGTATGAAGCCTTCCCATTAGTCCCAACCTCTTATTATTATTATCTATGCCTAGCGGTATATAAAGCGATAGCATGGTAAACAAACAACGATGCGGAAAAAATAAACAAAACGACAAGCATAGAAAAGTGATCAGAGTAAAAGCGCAATATATACATAACTGTACAATAACATGCATAAGTTAGCCCCATCAGTAGGGCATTGTACATACATATACATCCTAAAAGTAAAACCAAAATACATCAAAATCAAAATAAAACTCTCGGAGCTCACCAACAAACCCCCCGTCCCCTCTCAAAAGATACATCAAAAACTCACGGCTCACTCCCTAGAACCCACTGGCAGGCTCTTATCATCAGTGGTGAGGATGCCCTGAGCTACCCTGACCCTCGCCATGAGTACGCCTGTACCGCACAATAGGCTCGTACTCTGACGAAGAACCGGAGACCACGACCCTCCGCCTACGTAGGTCCTCAAGTACTGCTCGATTCTCCAGCGCTGGCCTCGGTAGACGTAACCTCCCCTGTTGGTCACGACCGAAGATTGGGGTGCTACCCACGTGTAGTCTCGTTCCCTCTGCCTCGGAGGTCACCACTTCCTCGGGAAAGGTAGAAACTGGTACACGCGGTAAGGACCGATGATATCTACATAGGGAGGCATGCCGCTCCGAAAGATCAGACTAACTGGCCCTGTTTACACCACCAAAAAGGTAGAGGGGTCTGCCCGCCATCCCCTCTCGTCATGATATACTATCTCAATATCGCCCAGCACTGGCATCCGCGGTGCCCTCGTGAGGAACGGGTGAAGCCTCGGGTCCATGCTGAATCTTCGCTGGCTCGTCGTCTTCAAGTGATCCATAACAGACAACAAGGAAGAACAAAAGGGAGATAAGAAATACAGCGCGTCATCCAGTAGGAAAACATTAGTAATGCAGTAAACACATATAATAAGTAGCAGGTAGAAAATATCTCAAATATCACAGTTACTGCATAATAACAAACGTCTCTCAAGACAATACTTGCAACAAGCATTCATCTCCATAAGTCTCACACTCAGATCAATCCTCTAGACCGAGATGCTAATCCTATGCAGCATGTCGGCCAAAAAATGCCCTTCTGCATGTTCCCAACTGGAACGGTTCCACACCCAAACAAGTCCACACCGGAACAGGTTCCATTTCGGAACGGAGTTAGCTTGTCTAAGAAATGGAACCGCTCACCGTGACCAATAAGAGTGCATCCCCCCTTCCACACTAGAATCGGGGTATCTCGGTCACCTCTGAACGTTAGCCTGGAACAACTGGAAAGCTCTGGGATTAGTCGGGCAAACCGGACTGGAACGGGCATCACGATAGGATAGGAGCTACCTCATCCGTCACTGTAAACTACTCCCGAGACCGGCAACATCCCCAAGGCCACTCACTTGACCGCCCCATCTACTTTCCGTACCCGCACTCAGGTACCGCTAACCTCGTATGATGCTGGCAGCCCATACTACCTATCACACGGTCTCGTCACTTGGCAGCTAATGATGATATGCAGCAAACATCCTCAATGGGCTTGATACCGGATCTCATGCCTATGCTCTCAATCAGAAACAACACGATGCCACTATATCCACACGGCCATAGCCTCGACGCCACGCGTCCACGAGTCACCTCTCAAACAAGCACGGCCACAGCCTCAAGAAGTCAATATAATAGCAACGGCACCATATACGGTATCAACCCGACAGCAACACGACACATAGCCAAACTTAATTCTACGGCATTCCGCCACAACGCTCAACAATACATCAAACAGCATACTAACAATAGCAATAACATCAACTATAGCATATAGCAGCATATCACATACCAAGCAGCATATAGGCACTTAGACAGATAGCAACAACAACAAGCGGCAGCATACAGTCATACGAAACCAACCATTCTCAATTAACAGTTCGCTAGCCTAGGGTTTCCAAACTTAACGGCGATAGCCCAAAGTAAGCTAAACCTAGGGTTTAGGTACTTTATCAGGGATCAACCACTAGTAGGGTTAGGGCTTCCCTACATATAGCAGAAACATACTACACTACTCTTGCCTTCCCGACGGCAATAGTACTCTTTCTCCCCACCTGAACAGTCATCACTCGAGCTCGCAGCCCTCCTTCAACGGCAGCTCCAAGAACAACCCCAATCCTCTTGGTAGCCACGGCCGTACCCTCAATTTGCGGGAAATCACGAGCATGCACTTTGCCCTAATAACGAGCACAACACATATACAACAGTGTTAGCCCTAGGGCAAGCCCCAAAGATCAAAGAAAAGGTAAAGCCTTGAAGAACGCCAAGAACACGAAGAACACGTGTTAGGGGTCTGAGTTTACCTATGGCGAATCGAAAAACTAATCCGTCAGAGTTGTAGATAACTCAGTCCCGATCATAACAGTGCAGCCGAAATCAAGTTCCGGTACTTCGATCCCCTCGAAAGCAAGCTTCCTCACTCAAGAACTCTGTTTCTCTCTTTAGACTCTCTGGAAAAGCTCAAAAGTTCTCTAAGTTTCGTGCAATAAATGAGGGAGAAGAGAAAACTCACTAACTTGAGCTGTTGTGCACGCTTTAGCGTGGACATTCCTGCACGCTTTAGCGTGCCCATGCTTGAGCGTGAAGTTCCCTCCACGCTTGAGCGTGGAACCTTGTCTGCTCCGCCTTGACCCTGGCTTGACACGTGTAGCACACGCGTCAAAATACTCCAGCTGGCAACCGCACTCAGAATGCTTGAGCGTCTGCGTTACCAATGCTTGAGCGTTAGAACGCTTAGGCGTGATAACCTCCCACGCTTGAGCGTTGCGTTCAGCTGGGAAAAGCCTTCCAAACATCTAGCTTCCACAGTTACTCGTTTAACGCCTTAGGCACCTCCAACCTTGTTCAAGCCTATTCCTAAGCTTCAAAGTAGGTCTAAAACTAATACACAACAATTCACACAATCATCCAAAGCTCCAATCGAGATTAACCAACTCAATTAGAGTTCACAGAAAGCCGGGATGTTACATCAAGGACTTATGGTCACTATGAATGACAAACTCTTTGGTCAAAAGGTAATGTTGCCATGTTTGCAAATTTCTTACCAAGGCATACAATTTCTTATTATAGGTGGGATAATTATGGGTTGCCCCACTTAATTTCCCCCTAAAATAAGCAATTGGATGACCTTCTTGCATTAGAACAGCCCCAATTCCAACATTAGAAGCATCACATTCAATTTCAAAAAGATTTGGCAAAATTAGGCAAAGCAAGTATTGGTGCATGTAACGCCCCGATTTTCATGTTTTATAATTATTCATTATTTAAACGTTTGTATTTTATTAGAGGGTCTAGAAAGTGAAATAAAATATTCAGAGACCATAGGCATACTCTACGCTATCGTAGCAAGCTATGGTTAAGTTTTGGGCGAAAACTCAAACGGAGCCCGGTCTGCGTTTTGCACTGTCAGTAGGGTTTTACTGCTCCTGAGATCTCAGATTGACCCGTGGACAAGACAGCAAGTCTTAGAATTTAATTCTCTACGTTTTGGTTGAATTTCACAAAAATCACTTCTTGACCTTCGTTCGAGCGAAATCCTTAATCTGGTGACGAACAGAGCCGCATACGGACTTACCGAGACCCGCCAACGGATAATCTTGATGCCACATCACGTTATATCACTTGGGGGAGTATGCCCGTGTCGTCATGACGTTCGGAAATATCATGACGCAAAATGACCAAAATACCCCTAACTTAACCTTTTTCACATTTACCATTTTACCCTTGAAGGAAATGACCATTTTGCCCTTAAGTGACTTAATTAAAAGGCTGGTCAGCCCCATTATCACGCATAGAACAGCCCCAAAGAAGCTCCAAGCTTCATCTTCCTCCTTTGACCAAAACTCCACCATTTTAATGAAGCTTGATTCTTTGATCAATCTTCATCAATCTTTAGGTAAGATCACTTCTATGATCTCTTAGTTTCTTGAATCTCTTCTTATTTCATGATTTAAGCACTTGATTTCTTGAGTTCCAACTTTACGATCCAAATTTCAAAAATTCATAGGAAATTGTAGAAAAAATCCTTTTAATGGGAAACCAATTTCTTTGAAATCACTTCAACATCCTCTACCTAAACTGAGACGATCCGCCGTCCCATCAGTAGAACCTAAGATATTAACTAACCTTAATCGCATTATAAACGTTAGCGCCTTATAAATATGAAGTGATGCGGAAAATTGAGCGCGGAAGCAAAAAATTTATGGCACGCTACGCCTCAGAGTACACAGCTTTAAATATAAAGAAATATATCACATACATCATTGCCCCATCAGTAGGGCTACAGTATTGAAGTAATAATATGTAGAGTATTTTAATACAAACCAAAATAAAAGCATGAAAATAGGCCAAGAGGCAACTCTTCAGCTAACCACGATCATTGCCCAACCTCTCAAGGCTAGGGTCTGTGGCACGTCCTCCGGCGTCAGGCTCGTAAGGAATGTCGTCCAGCTCTTCAGCAGCTGGTTCATCCTTGGGGTCTTCCCATAAAATAAAAATAACATATATAGAAAATAAAGGGAGATAAGAATCATAATTCATCAATATGGGAGAGGGGTATCAGTACAACATATATATATATATACATACATCACACAACACAATTAAATCATACGATACAACCTCATCCATCATAATCATCTCAAAAGTCATTCTCTCAGATAATCCTATAAGAGGGATACTAATCCCTATGTATATGCTGACTTCCCTATATGCATGTCGGCCGATACATCACGTCCCCAGTTGGACATCCCGTCCCCCATTGGGATTTAAAGTAACGTCCCCAATTGGACATCCCCCTTTGGGACAAAATGCTGTGGTATGAAATGATATGAAAATGCAACAAACATCCATCGCAGATTGATATCGGGACCTCACACCTAAGCACTCGTCCACGACCACAACATATCGCATCACATCAACATCAACATCACATCATCAACAACATCACATCAGCATCAACATCAGCATCACGACACTTTACGTCTACGAGCTACAGCTCCACGGTCGGGACCACAACGATATCCACCCAAACAACATCATCACTAACCATACTCTCATCAACACTCAACCACCAGTAAAATCACAATAACATTACAACAGTAATTCATTCCAGTGTCGATATCATCACAAAGTCGAATAACAGTAAATCACACCAATAGTTCAATTTTCAATAAAATAAAACCAACGGATAATCAAATAAACAATTCATCACATCAACCTCAATCAATTATAATATCCATATTATAAACTTAGTGGTGATAGCCTAAAAGTACCTACACCCAGGTTTCAGGCACTTTATCCAAGGCTCAACCTCTAGTAGGGTTTAAGGGTTCCCCTACACACACACACACACACACAAATATATATATATATATATATATATATATATATATATATATATATATATATATATAGTGAATCGGTCCCTAAGGAAGCCCCGAAAGGGCTGCCGTCCGATGGGTACACGAAAGTGACGAAGTTGCTTTGACTACAGAACCATGCCTGTCTGTTGGAGTTAATTGGATGATCGGGCCGTACCCCGGGGTGATCATCACCACCTGCACCTCACATCTCGGCATAGCGGAACGTGTAACCCGCCTTCCCGACAATATTAGTTCTTTCTCCCCACCTTAGTAATGCTCATGTGTAGCTCTGGCTATGACTCCACAACAGTCAGTCGGGTGCGTGGTCGGATGTTCGAGTCTTGTCCGATTTTATACAACAAAACACAACCAGAAATTAAAACAGTTAAATCAAAACCTTCCTAATTCCTTAGGATTAGGTACTGCCCCTATTTAATTAATTAGGCTAGGGATGTCTAAAAATTCCTAACTCTTGGATCAATGATCCTTAGGTATCCCTAAACATAATCAATTAAGGCATTAACTCAAAAAATCAAAGATTTCTCCTATTGCACTACCCCTAGGGTTCAGCCCTATTAAATGAAAAATATCTAGGGAGCTCCAAAAATTCTCATGTCTTGGAAAACACCCTAACTAAGTGTGATAACCCGATATATCAACTCAAAACATCAAAAACCAACCAAAAACCCTACCCTACACTATATGGGGGTTCCGGCCTCTCCCTCAAAAAAATATCTAGTGAGATTTCTTGGCGCTAATCTCTTGGATCATGCAAGTATGTCATGAACCTAGGCCATAGAAATTGGTTTGGTATTAAAATGATTTTTCTACAATTTTTCATGGATTTTTGAAGATTTAGGGACAAAAACCCTAACATCTATGATCATGGCTGTAACACCCTGCTTTTCACTTCTATGTCTATATGTGTTAATACTTAATTATAGATGTTTGCGTATGTTGTATATACCTGTTTTTGATGCATAAGTTCATAGTTATAGTAGTTCAGCCTTTAGAATAATCGATCCATCCGAGTCTAAATAACCTGTTTCACGGTTTTGGCCATATCTTGAGTTCTAGACATCCGATCGAAGTGATCTTGGATGCGTTGGAAAGCTTAGATAATTATCTACAAGTATTATTCAGGTGTCGAGGCCAAAAACACGTTTTCTAAAAGGGAAATCGATTTGGGAAATAGATTTGCAGGTGAAGAAATCGATTTCCAGAAAGTGGAAATCGATTGTTTAAAGAGAAAAATCGATTTCCTTGATAAGAAAATCGATTTGGCCAATGGAAAATCGATTTCCATGGTTGTGGAATTGATTCCCATGTGTGTCAAAGCTTGTGTACGCGTTTGGGTTACCGGGCTATGCTGTGTACAGCCCATTCATCCTAAAACGTCCCTAATAGTTGTATATACATAGCGTATGACCTAAACCTATTATCCACACCCTATTGTACTAACTTTTTGCCTCTTCTCATCCCTAGGAGCTCACTGAACTCTTGCTCTAGAAACACCAAAAGGACGAATCCTGCTTTGGTGTTCTTCGTCAAGAACATGCCGTTGTTTGGCTAGTCTATCCCTGCTGCTAGAGTTAATCTCCTAAGTTAGAAACCAAGGTGAGTTTCTAATCTTAGATTTGTTTTCCCTTTCAATCCTTAACTTAAAGATCGACTCTGCTTTCCAGTGTTGCGATCGTGATCAAGTGCTGAACCCGTAAGAAGGAACCGTAGCAGAACTTGGCTCTGTTCTCTTTCCCTTAGGTTGTGAATCGTCATACAAGGTATGGGGGGAGAAAATTGGTCATGAATATGTGGGTTTTGGGATAGGTTAAGATGAAGGGGTTAACCCATAACCCCAATGTATGCTTGCGTATGCCTATGAATGTTATTATGTTGTTTTCTGGCTATATGAGTATTGATTGATGAATAATCTGATGTTATAACATGTTTATAACTATGAGTTCATGATTTATATGATTGTTGATGAATTGATGATGAGCATGTTGTTTATGCCATGATATGGTGTTTTGTTAACCTTATGCTATTAGAACATAGTTATAGGGAGAAAATAAATAGGCAATGTGAGATTGATGACCAAGGATTAGTTTGAGAACCCTTAGGTTATGATTTATGAGTGTTGGACTAATCAAATTGGTGATAAATAGCTTAGGCTCGAATGATATGTTAATTAGAGAACGTAGACTGGTCCGATAGCGGAGAAAATCGGCTGCTGTATGATTTGACACCCAGAAATCGATTTCCAGCACATGGAAATCGATTTGAATCCTCCAAGAATCAATTTCCAAGGTGTGGAAATCGATTTGGCCTTGTAGAAATCGATTTTCCTTGTTCAAAATCGATTGGGGAAATCAATTTGAACATGTTGAAATCGATTTCCAGAGATTGGAAATCGATTTGAAGGCTTGAGAAATCGATGCCAGAGATTGGAAATCGATTCTCACGTGCCCAGGAGCAGTTTTGACCCCTTATGCTTGATGGATAGTGTTATGTAGGCTTGTTATAATCATAATAAGATATGAATTGTGGTTTAGATATTAAGATTAAATTATAATCTTAATAAGATATGAATTGTGGTTTAGATATTAAGGTTAAGTTATAATCTTAATAAATATATGACTTGAGGTTTAAAAATTAAGATTAAGTTATAATCTTAATAAGATATGAATTGTGGTTTAGATATTAAGATTATGTTATAATCTTAATATCTATATGACTTGAGGTTTAAATATTAAGATTAAGTGATAATCTTAATAAGATATGAATTGTGGTTTAGATATTAAGATTAAGTTACAATCTTAATAAATATATGACTTGAGGTTTAAATATTAAGATTAAGTGATAATCTTAATAAAATATGAATTGAGGTTTAGATAATAAGATTATGTATAATACTTAGTAAAGATAATGTTAAGTTAAGACTTAACAAAGAGAACAATTAATAAGACGATGATGTTATTGGTAACGACGTACTGTTACCGATGTTGTTGGTTAAATCATTCTTGATGCTTATTGGTCAAGTTTGATGTTGATAAATCATCTTTGATGCTTGTTGGTCAAAGTTGATAGCCATGTAATGGTGTCGATGATGGATGGTTGGACATGTGTTTGCATATTGATGAACATTGCACGCATCATATGTTGAAGTTGATATGTTGGGTGGAAAGCAAACGATGAATCGCGATAGTGGAGGCCATGATGGGTGTTAACTCGACCTTACGAGTACATTAGGTATGGAAGTTCCAGGTGACACGGGCTAGCTACCAACTGTCGGAGTGACCTAATGAATAAGCTTGAGTACCCTGACTAGCCACTATACGTTATCAGGATTAGTGAGAGTGATCGAGGATGGCCCATGGTCTGGCATATCATCCACATTGATAACCGGACATGTACTCCTAATCGTCTTTCCAGAGTTAGAGTTGTTGGCCACATGCATACGGAGTAGTGATGTTGCATTTGCATTGACATGCATCTCTGATATACATATATATATATATATTGATTATACATGTGTTGATTGATGTATGTTGTATGTCATCTTAATTACTATTCCATTCCGTTTACATATGTTTATGATCGTATTTCTCACCCCTATCTTTTGTTGTTCTTGTGCATATGATGTTGTATGTGCAGAGGAGGGTGAACATGCCGACGAGGAGTGATCCCTTGGAGATCTCTCTTAGTAGTAGTAGTTAGGATTTACGTTCAGTTGTTTAGTTTTATTCCGATGTATTATCGGTACATGTATACCAACTCTGATATGTGACATCGGGATTTCAGTTATGTTTATTATTTATGTTTTCTGCAGTTTGTTTTTAAAGGATTTTGATTATTTCAGATTCCTACATTTTACGTTTCAGATGATGTGATGCACATTACCCTTGAGAAAATGTTTTTAATTTAATTATTATATTATTCTTTATTAAAGACATGTATGATATTATTTATGCTTTATCATATGAGGGGTAGTGGGTGTCACAATGGCAACTAGAGGAGAAAAATGAGAGATTAAGAGAGATAGAGAAGACTAGCTATCTCTTAGGATGATCTCCTTTAAAGTTGGTGAAGATTGCTTCACAAAACTCAAGCTCAATGTCTCCAAAAATGGAGTTTTTGGTGAAGAGAAAAGAGAAAGAAGAGAAAAGGAAGGAGAAGAGGTTTGTTGGGGAGGGCCGGTCGAATTTTTGGGGGTGAGAGTGAGTGAAGATAGGATATTTATTTAGTTAACTTAAGACTTAAGAATAGGTAAAAGTAATAAAAGGTAATTAGTAAAAACTAACCAGGGGCAATTTGGTCAATTCACATCCCGACATTTTGAAAATCCTTCCGACACTGGTAGGAGTCCCCAAATGATTTAACATAGCCTTGGTATGAAAATCATCGGCTCAAGGTTCTCAAAAAACCCTAGGACAGCTCGAATCGTCTCCCCGATCGATTTTCGGCCCGAATATAAAATATTATTTATATTTTTGGATGTCAGGACACATTTTAGCAAAAAGGTAGAGGATTGAATTCTAAGACTAATGATCCTGACCGTTAGTCAAAAAGAGGTCTTGATAGTAGAAAAACACTATCATCCAAAAAACATAGATCGGGCTTCATTTGAGATTTTGGCACAAAACTTAACCATAGCCTCTTACGATGGTGTAGAGCGTGACTATGGTCTCGGAATAATTTATTAAATCTTCTAGACCCTCCAATAAAATATAATTACTTAAATACTAATTAATTAAAAGATAGATTAAGAAAATCGGGGTGTTACATTACTACCCCTTAAAAAGAATTTCGTCCTCGAAATTCGACGTACCTTAGAATAGATGTGGATATCACTGCTGCATATCCTCTTCGTATTCCCAGGTGGCATCTCCTGTTGTAGCATCCCATATGACTTTGACTAAGGGAATCTGTTTCCCGCAGAGTTCTTTCACCCTCATGCCTTCAATCCGTACGGGCAATGCTTCGTATTCTAAGTTTTCCCTTACCTGGTTTGATTCGGGCTCTATCATGTGTGATGGATCAGGATGGTATTTTCTGAGTTGGGATACATAGAATACATTATGAATATTGGATAGGTTGGGAGGTAAAGCAATTTGGTAAGCAACTGGACCAATTTGGCGAAGAATTTGAAATGGTCCAATGAATCTAGGTGTAAGCTTTCTGGATTTGATTGCCCTGCCGATTCCAGTTCTTGGAGTGACTCTCATAAAGACATGATCGCCTTCTTGAAACTCCAAAGGTCTCCTCCTCTTGTCACTGTAGCTCTTTTGTCGATCCCGTGAGACTTTCATCTTTTCCCCACCATCTCTGGGCCTATCAACTGATTCTCCCCGATCTCATACCAACAGAGCGGTGTTCTACATTTTCGTCCATACAGTGCCTCGTATGGCGCCATGCCGATACTCGAGTGGAAACTATTGTTGTATGTGAACTCAATCAGTGGAAGGAACTCGTCCCAACTTCCTGTGTTTTCCAAAACATAAGCCCTTAAAAGATCCTCCAAAGATTGAATCGTCCTTTCAGACTGACCATTCGTCTGCGGATGATAAGCTGAACTCGTTCTGAGCTTAGTTCCCAAAGCACCATTAAAGCTCTGCCAAAACCTAGAAGTAAATCTCGGATCCCTGTCCGAAATTATACTCGAAGGTACCCCATGTAACCTCACTACTTCCTTGATGTAAATTTGGGTTAATCTTTCCAAAGAATACCTTTGGTTGATCGGCAAGAAATGAGCACATTTCGTAAGCCTATCAACGATTACCCAAATTGCATCGCATTTCTTTTGTGTCCTTGGCAGTCCGGAAACGAAATCCATTGTAATGCTATCCTATTTCCATTCTGGGACGTCTAGTTATTGTAATAACCCTGCTAGTTTCTGGTGTTCAATCTTTGCCTTTTGGCACGCCAGACAGGATTGGACATATTCTGCTACTTCCTTCTTCATCCCAGGCCACCAAAACATTCCCTTTAGGTCCTGGTACATCTTTGTAGATCCGGGATGAAAACTCAGGTTGCTCTTGTGTGCTTCTTCTAAGACAATGTTCCTAACTTCGCTATTCTTAGGCACATATATCCTGTCTCCAAACTTTAGGATTCCATCAGTACCTTTCTTGAACTCTGAAGTCTTTCCTTCTTCTACCATCTGGTTCTTTTCCTGTAGGTATTGATCTTCTCCTTGCTTTTTCCAGATCAAGGTCAGAAAATCACTAGTGATAGTGATCATTCCTAAACTTATCTTATCTCTGTATAACTTCACGTCGAGATTCAGATTCCTGAACTGTTCCAGCAGTTCTAGTTCCTTCACCATCATGGCGGACATATGCAAAGATTTCTGACTCAATGCATCTGCCACTACGTTGGCCTTTCCCGAGTGTTTCTGTAGATCAAATTCATAATCCTTTATTAATTCCATCCATCTCCTCTGTCGCATGTTCAACTCCTTTTGGTCGAACAGATACTTTAAACTTTTATGGTCGCTAAACATGCTGAATCTAGCGCCATAAAGATAGTGTCTCTATATCATCAATGAAAACACTATTGCAGCCAACTCTAGGTCATGGGTTGGGTAATTCCGTTCGTGCACTTTTAGCTGTCTGGAAGCATAGGCCACCACTTTCCTTTCTTGCATGAGTACACAACCCAAACCCTGATATGATGCGTCGCAGTAAAAATCGAACGACATTGATGGATCTGGCAAGACTAGCACCAGAGATGTAGTCAGCCTCCTTTTCAGCTCTTGGAAACTAGCCTCACACTCTTCTGTCCATTCATACGCCCTTCCTTTCCTCGTTAATTGCGTCAGAGGTAACGCAATCTTCGAGAATTCGTCTATAAACCTCCTGTGGTATCCTGCTAGTCCGAGAAAGCTTCTGATCTCGGTTACCGTCTTAGGGCTTTCCCATTTAACCACAGCTTCTAATTTTGCAGGATCTACTGCTATACCATCCTTGTCGATCATGTGTCCATCTTCCAGCCAGAACTCACACTTTGACAACTTGGCATAGAGTTGTCTATCCTTAAGAACTTGAAGTACAACCCTCAAATGCTCTTGATGTTCTTCCTTGTCTAAGGAGTAGGTAAGGATGTCGTCGATAAAAACAACGACGAACTTATCAAGGTACGGTCGGAAGAGCCTGTTCATGTAATCCATGAACACTGCAGGAGCATTAGTCACACCAAAAGGCATAACTAGATACTTGTAGTGTCCGTATCGACTCCTGAAAGCCGTCTTCGGTATATCATCTTCCTTCACCCTTATTTGATGACAACCAGATCTCAGATCAATCTTAGAAAATACCGTTGCTCCCCTCAACTGGTCCATAAGGTCGTCAATCCTTGGCAACGAGTATTTATTCTTGATTGTTGCTTTGTTGAGCTGTCGGTAGTCCACATACAACCTTGAACTGCCGTCCTTCGTCTTGACGAACAGCACAGGTGCTCCCCATGGTGAAACACTCGATCTGATAAACTGCTTCTGCAGTATGTCGTCCAATTGCTTCTTCAGCTCTGCCAACTCCGTTAGGGACATTCGATAAGGTTCTATCGAAATAGGTCCGGCTTCGGGGGTAAGATCAATTGCGGACTCTACCTCCCTCTTGGGTGGTAATCCTGGCACATCGTTCGGGAAAATATCTGGAAACTCATGCACCACCGGAAAAGCATCCAGACTTGGAGTCTCCTCAGCTTCCAAGGAAAACAGCACCATGCACTCTCCTGATTGTACACCTCCCGACACACTATCACTGGCAGGAAACGATCCAGATTACTTGGAAAAACAGAGGGTTTTTTTATTTGAACAGTCTAGTACTACATGGTTGGCCGAAAGCCAGTCCATGCCTAAGATAATATCAATATGCTGCATAGGCAGACAGACTAGGTCAACAAGAAAACATCAGTTTTCTAACATAACCATGCATTTTAAAAAGACAAATAGAGTTGTCAAGGAATTACCCGTAGGTGTAGAAACAGTCAAATCATACGGTAAGGTTGAAATAGGAAAATTCAAATGATCCATACACACCAAAGAAATAAAGGAATGTGTAGCCCCCGAATCAAATAAAATAGATAAGAGTCCCCCCGCAACTAGGCACTTACCTTGTATTAGATCGGGACATTGAGAGGTTTCAGAACCTCTCACGGCAAACACTCTTCCCGTCGTCTGCGGCCTGTTCTGCTAGCCCACCACTTGT
Organism: Ammopiptanthus mongolicus; assembly: GCA_039655645.1. Classification (NCBI taxonomy): domain Eukaryota; kingdom Viridiplantae; phylum Streptophyta; class Magnoliopsida; order Fabales; family Fabaceae; genus Ammopiptanthus; species Ammopiptanthus mongolicus. The sequence goes on from CM077350.1 coordinate 22,771,565, forward strand.
TGTCTAGTCCAAGTATTCTGAGCTCGTCCGACTTGCTGTTGAACTTGGCCCTTACCAGCATCCCCTATTCGAAACTCGTTGGCATAGTGGCCCCACGTGCCACAACGGAAGGAAGTGACGTTCGGTGCCTGAGCACAATCTTTCACTTGATGTGGCCCGCCGCATCGAAAGCACTTGGATAATCCTGGTTGTCCTTGACTGGCATTCCCCTTTCCATAACTTGCTGGTTGTTGATTCGGGCGACTGTAAGGTTTCGCCCTCAGTTGGAACTTTCCTCCTCGGCCTTTCTGACCAAAGCTCCTAGCTGGTCCACCGCTTGTTGCTGGAGTTTGTGTAATTCTCTCTTGATCGTGTCCTTCCAGTATGGTACATTTTTCCACTAAATCGAGAAATGATCGGATGCTCAATGGCAGCATAGCCCTCTTCAGCTCGGGCCTTAGTCCGTCTTCGAACCTTCGGCATACCCAGTCTTCATCCAGGTACACTTGGTAAAACTGGGAGAATTTCAGCAGCGCCTCGAACCTCATGGCGTATTCTCCCACTGACTTCTGGTCCTGCTTCAGGTTCAGGAATTCTTTTTCTTTCTCTTGACGAACACTCCTTGGAAAATATTTCTCCAAGAAGCTCTCATGGAATACCTCCTAGGTCAGCAGTCTTCCTCCAGCCTCTAGCAGTCTCTGTTTGTTTTTCCACCATGCTTCAGCCGTTCCGACTAGCATGAAAGCAGCATAAGTAACCTTCCTATCGTCCCTGCATTGGATAGCCACAAAGACTTTCTCGATTTCTTGCAGCCATAGCTCAGCAGCTTCCGGATTGTACTGTTTATGAAATTGGGGAGAATTCCCTTTCATGAAAGCATTCAGTCCAGTGTTTACCACTTCGCCTCCTCCAACATGATTCTACTGTTGTCTAGCATCCATCTATTCCTGTCACTGCATGAACTGAGCATTCTGTTGTGTTTGTTGCAGCATTACATCGTCCAATTCCCTCATGGCCCTTATTGCTTCGTTCTGATCTCCGCTACCTCCAATTCCCGAGGTATCCCCACTACTGTCGGGGCTCCCGATCCCAACTAGTGCTCCCCTTCCTCTACCGCGTCCTCTGGCAATTCTTTCCTGGTAAAGGAAGCATTAGTTTAAATCCATAAGGCATAACTAGTTTGCTAGCTAGAAAAAAAAAAATGAAGAAAACAAGGAAAAGGCAAAAACAAGGTTTCGCTTAGCGAGACTCCATTCGCTTAGCGAAATTGAGTGCATTTCGCGTAGCGAAACTCCATTTGCTTAGCGAAATTGAGACAGTGATGCATCATTTGAAATTTCTCTGGATTCGCTTAACGAGACAAATTTCGCTTAGCGAAATTCCCCAGATTCTGAGTTATTCTCAACAAGAATAAAGCAACATTCAATATAAATCAACCGATATATATGTCATGTGCCCTGCGAACAAAAAGTTATCACTCTCAATAACTTGCGCATCGGACACACTCCCCTTTTTCTAACACAGTTAGTACCTAATGTGGATATAACTGTCAATGCTAGTACACTTCCTAAACCACACAGTCCGATATTATAATCGAACTGCTTTGATACCAAAAAATGAGACGACCCGTCGTCCCATCAGTAGAACCTAAGATATTAACTAACCTTAATCGCATTATAAACGTTAGCATGCCTTATAAATGCGAAGCGAAGTGGAAAATTGAGCGCGGAAGCAAAACAATTTACGGCACACTACGCCTCAGAGTACACAGCTTTAAATATAAAGAAATATATCACATACATCATTTCCCTATCAGTAGGGCTACAATATTGAAGTAATAATACATAGAGTATTTTAATACAAACCAAAATAAAAGCATGAAAATAGGCCGAGAGGCAACTCTTCGTCTAACCACGATCATTGCCTAACCTCTCAAGGCTAGGGTCCGTGGCACGTCCTCCAGCGTCAGGCTCGTAAGGAATGACGTCCAGCTCTTCAACAACTGGTTCGTCCTCGGGGTCTTCCCATAAAATAAAAATAACACATATAGAAAATAATGGGAGATAAGAATCATAATTCATCAATATGGGAGAAGGGCATCAGTACAGCATATATATATATATATATATATATATATATATATATATATATATATATATATACATACATCACACAACATAATTAAATCATACGGCACAACCTCATCCATCTCTTAAATCACCCATCACAATCATCTCAAAAGTCATTCTCTTGGATAATCCTATAAGAGGGATACTAATCCCTATGTATATGTTGACTTCCCTATATGCATGTCGGTCGATACATCACATCCCCAGTTGGACATCCCCGTCAGGATTACATCACATCACGTCCCCCATCAGACATCCTGCCTCGGGAGTTAAAGTAACGTCCCCAATTGGACATCCCCCTTTGGGACAAAATGCTGTGGCATGAAATGATATGAAAATGCAACAAACATCCATCGCAGGTTGATATCGGGACGTCAAGACTGAGCACTCGTCCATGACCACGACACACCGCATCACATCAGCATCAACATCACATCAGCATCAACATCAGCATCATGACGCTTTGCGTCTACGAGCCACAGCTCCACGGTCGGGACCACAACGATATCAACCTGAACAACATCATCACTCACCATACTCTCATCAACACTCAACCACCAGTCAAATCACAATAACATTACAACAGTAATTCATTCTAGTGCAGATATCATCATAAAGTCAAATAACAGTAAATCAGACCAACAGTTCAATTTTCAATAAAATAAAACCAACGGATAATCAAATAAACAATTCAACACATCAACCTCAATCAATTATAATATCCATATTATAAACTTAGTGATGATAGCCCAAAAGTACCTACACCGAGGGTTCAGGCACTTTATCCAGGGCTCAACCTCTAGTAGGGTTTAAGGGTTTCCATACACAGATATATATATATATATATATATATATTCTACACTAAGCTTACATTCCCGACAATATTAGTTCTTTCTCCCCACCTTAGTAATGCTCACGTGCAGCTCCGGCGACGACTCCGCAATAGTTAGTCGGGAGCGTGGTCAGATGTTCGAGTCCTGTCCGATTTTATACAACAAAACACAACCAGAAATTAAAACAGTTAAATCAAAAACTCCTTAATTCCTTAGGATTAGCTACTGCCCCTATTGAATTAATTAGGCTATGGATGTCTAAAAATTCCTAACTCTTGGATCAATGATCCTTAAGTATCCCTAAACATAATCAATGAAGGCATTAACTCAAAAAAACAAAGATTTCTCCTATTGCACTACCCCTAGGGTTCGGCCCTATTAAATGAAAAATAGCTAGGAAGCTCCAAAAATTCTCATTTTTTGGATAACATCCTAACTAAGTGTGATAACCCAAGATATCAACTCAAAACATCAAAAACCAACCAAAAACCCTACCCTACACTATAAAGGGGGTTTCGGCCTCTCTCTCAAAAAAATAGCTAGGGAGATTTTTTGGCTCTAATATCTTGGATCATGCAAGTATGTCATGAACCCAGGCCATAGAAATTGGTTTGGTATTAAAATGATTTTTCTACAATTTTTCATGGATTTTTGAAGATTTAGGGACAAAAACCCTAACATCTATGATCATGGAAATTAGAGGAGGAAAATGAGATATTGAGAGAGATAGAGAAGACTAGCTACCTCCTAGGATGATCTCCTTCAAAGTTGGTGAAGATTGCTTCACAAAACTCAAGCTCAAAGTCTCCAAAAATGGAGTTTTTGGTGAAGAGAAAAGAGAAAGAAGAGAAAAGGAAGGAGAAGAGGTTTGGAGGGGAGGGCTGGTCGAATTTTTGGGGGTGAGAGTGAGTGAGGATAGGATATTTATTTAGTTAACTTAAGACTTAAGAATGGGTAAAAGTAATAAAAGGTAATTAGTAAAAACTAACCAAGGGCAATTTGGTCAATTCACGTCCAGACATTTTGAAAATCCTCCCAAAACTGGTAAGGGTCCCCAAATGATTTAACATAGCCTTGGTATGAAAATCATTGGCGCAAGGTTCTCGAAAAACCCTAAGACAGCTCGAATCGTCTCCCCGATCGATTTTCGGCCCGAATATAAAATATTAGTTATATTTTTGGACGTCGGGACACATTTTAGCAAAAAGGTAAAGGATTGTATTCTAAGACTAATGGTCCTGACCGTTAGTCAAAAAGAGGTCTTGATAGTAGAAAAACACTATATCCGAAAAACATAGATCGGGCTTCGTTTGAGTTTTCGGCCCAAAACTTAACCATAGCCTCCTACGATGGCGTTGCGCATGACTATGGCCTTAGAATAATTTATTAAATTTTCTAGACCCTCCAATAAAATATAATTACTTAAATACTGATTAATTAAAAGATAGATTAAGAAAATCGAGGTGTTACATAAACCCAATAGCATATGAACCAACTCTCATCCTAGCCTATTCTTCTAAAAGTGGTCGAACCCCTAGGGAAGATGATGAATAGTGTTTTTGTTCAATTTTTGATTTCTAACTCTTGATTCCATCCTTACCTTTTCTATTGTCTTTGAATCCAAGTGATGGAAAACCAAATCAATCCCTAGCCATGTTTTCCCTTTTATGACCGAGACCCTTAATGTGAAGAACATTGAGTTTTGTTTCATACCTTTGAGTATTAGGACTTGATTTAGTGTCCATCCAAAAGATTGGAACCAAATGTGATCCCTAGCCAATTTCATTAATTTTGGCCGAACCTAGCTTCTTAGGGATTAGTGAAATTTGTGTGTTAATTGTTGATGATTGGATTGGTTTTGTGTTTGTAGTTGTTGTCGGATAATCGGACGAGGAATCAGGAGAATTCGCGGACCGATCGGGCAACTTACCTTCGGAGGATGACTCCTAAAGGTAAGGGGAGATTAGCTCCAATAAGTTTGATAGCCTCATGAGTTTCTTGTGGAATGTTTGTATCTATGATGTGAAGTTGATGATTTGCCTAGTTGATACATTATGTGACATTTGTGTTGATTAGTGCTTTGAAGATATGTTGTACATTTTGTATGTACTTGGTTTGTTTTTTTATGAAGTACATGCATGGATATGTGAATATGAATTATGGCATAGATGCCTTGAATTGAGATTTGATATATATATATATATATATATATATATATATATATATATATATATATATCTTGGACTTGTTAAGAGCATAGCACTGGCTATAGCTTGATTTTGAGGAATGAAAAGCTTCTAAGCTAAACGTTATACTGACCAATTTTATTAAAAAGTCACTAAGTTGGGAAACCAAGATGATTTCGAATAAGACTTAGGAAGTTGAGAGTTGGTGATAAAAATAGTGAAAAGTTGCTTTATCATTATTTTCTAAACATGTTGTACAAAGAAAAGAGAACCCTACTAGTTTGTCAAGAAAATACCTTCTAAAAGTATTTGATGTTCTAAAAACGAAAATGTCTTTTCATGAAAGTTAACCTAGTTTTTAATGAGATTATATCTCTTTTACACCAAGTTAGTAAGGAAAAACCTTTCCAAGTTTGTTAAGATATTTACCTTAACCATGTAACAATGTTCTTTAAAATTAATGTGTTTTCAATTAAGAAGGGCTTTGGTTTACAAAGAGAGTTTTTAACTAAAATCGTAAAGTTTTACGCGTGAAAGCCTATGTTAAAGTAATTAACTTAGAGTTGAAAACAAGAGGTAATTAAGTATGGCATGTGGTGGAACAAGACCATGTACTATACCATTGATGACTTGGTTCATCAATGATTTCATAAGACTTAAGTGAATCAACACTAATTTCATTATTTGAAAATCAAGGAGTTAATATCTTAGAAAGGATCAAAAACTTATTTAAGAGGATTCTCAATTCTTCTTCATAACACTTAGGACTTGAGATGTGATTCATAAGACATAAACACAAACATGAAACGTTTTGGGTTTTGAAACGGTAGTTCGATGATGGACCGTTGATTCGGATCTAGGTCAATCGTTCACTTGTTTCAGTCTTATAATGACCGAAACGAGAGAGATCCTGAGACTGTGTAGGTATGGGACTGTACAGTGGAAGGAATCTTGAGGCTGTGCAGGTATAGGACTGTATAGCTGAGGGAAGGCTTATAAGAATTGATTAACATAAGAACTTCATAGTTAAGCATGCTTGACTTGGAGTAATTATGGGATGGGTGACCTTTTGGGAATTTTCCTAGGCAATGTGTGAGTGAGGACAAAACACGCTGAAATGACTTGTGTTGGTTTGTAGGGACAGTCGGTAATTCTGAAAGCAGTCCGGATCATTCCAAAAGAATCATGTGATATTTATCCGGTGGATAAATGTTTTATAATAAAAAGACGCGTATAGTTCCTAAGGTAGAAAACCTTAGTGAACCTTGAAGTTTATCCGGTGGATAGACATTGATTTATCGTATCCACTTTGTGTAAGCATTGGCATTTCATTGCATGAGTTTGTAATGCCTTGAGCCTAGGAGTCGAGCTTACACCTAGATGCTGGTGCGAATCTTACGGTGACGATTTGAATAGTCATGGAGGTATTAGTGTTGGAATGGCTGACATGAGACCAGTTGGTGATTCTTCTGTGTCGTGGTGAATCCGAGCAATACACTAATATCCTCGACTAGATGTCGTACTTTTCATGATTGGTCGAGAGTGTTTCCGTAAAGCCAGATACATGCACGTTACGAATGTTGTAGCATCTTGCCCAAGGCTGGCGTACACGGAATATGTCCTCCCATTCACTCTCTCCGACGATTTGTTAGCTCCATGGAGTAGGGGTCAGAGTTTTACCCTTGTGGCATATGGCATTGAGTCATGTACATCGCATTGCATTGCATGGTTGTTGATGATTACGTTTCCTCATTGTACATCATTATTCTGCTTTCAAAGATGTCTTATGCTATTAATTGATTAAAATGATATAATGCAATTTATGGTATACCTGTGGACATACTGTCACCTGGTGTGATGTCCTGTGTTACTTCTGTTATTGTGACTGTTTTGATACATCATTTATATGATGTTTTACTTGTGTGGCTATTATGATAAACTTGTGAAAGAGTATCTCACCCTTGCCTATACATGTTGGACACCCTGTTGTGTTTTTTGAACGCATGTACATATATTTCTCCAACGGTGCTCTGGGCCACTGTGGGACCTTGCAGCTGAGTTCCTTGGTATCGACGACGAAGACGATGGACAGTTGATGATGAGGCCCAGTATCTTTTGGGCGATTTATGCTAGGTAGTATGCCTTATTGTTCTTAGAGTTTTGTTAGACCAGCTCTTAGGATTTGATATTTAAAGTCAGGTCCATGGACCGTGACTCAGTATGATATGTATTAAGAAAGTGAAGTGATGTATGCCTTAAGGCGAAGTGAATGAGTTTCATAAATGATGAGTTTGAATTTATTCCTTCGTTATTATTAAAGCTTTGGATTGGTATCAGAATTTCCGCAATAAATCTAATAAGAAATTTCAAAAAGGTTTTAATTAACCGAATCCTAAGAATTTTGAGTTACGATTTGTGACACCTCGAGGGGGTGTTATAGTGCATGAGTAAGCCTATCCTTAAGTGCAGTGAATGCATGTTCTTGTTTCTGCCCCCCATTTAAACACAACATGTTTCTTGACAACTTCATTAAGAGGTGCAGCCAATGTGCTAAAATCCTTAACAAACCTCCTATAGAAACTAGCCAAGCCATGAAAACTTCTAACTTCACTCACATTTTGGGGACTGGGCCATTCTTGGATGGCTTTTATTTTCTCTTTATCAACATGCACTCCTTTAGCATTTATGAAAAATCCAAGGAAAATTGCATGATTGGTACAAAAAGTGCATTTTTCCAAATTTGCATACAATTTTTTTTTTACTAAGCACATCCAAAACAACCTTCAAATGTTCATGATCCTCATCTAGACTCTTGCTATATATCAAGATATCATGAAAATACACAACAACAAACTTGCCTAAAAACTCTCTTAAGATATGGATCATAAGCCTCATGAAATTGCTAGGTGCATTAGTTAACCCAAAAGGCATTACCAACCATTCATATAAACCATATTTAGTTTTAAAGACAGTTTTCCATTCATCCCCTTCCCTTATCCTAATTTCATGGTACCCACTTTTCAAATCAATCTTAGAAAATAGGCAAGCACCAAACAACTCATCAAGAAAATCATCAAGTCTAGGGATAGGGTGTCTATACTTGATGGTGATGTTGTTGACAACCCTACAGTAAATGCATATCCTCCAACTTCCATCCTTTATAGGCACTAGGATGACCAGTATAGCACATGTATATCTTAATTTCTGATGCTATGAATGAATAATTATTTTATTTAATTATCTATTTCTACGTAATATCTTGAGACGTTACAGATTGCAATATGATATCATATTGCATGACTTGGACTAATTTTATTATGGTTTATGATACGAACTGTTTAATTGTTATCTGTTGTTGATGCTTATAATACGTTTTACTTATATGTTGTAACTATGAGTCGTACCGTTTTCATCTTGTAACACCCTGAAAAACCTGTATCTGTTAATAACTAATTTTGTGAATAAATTGATTGAAAATATATGTAATCAATTATAAATAATATTAAAATGTTTATAATTGAGAATTCATCCGGAATCGAGTTGAGAACACAGATACAAACCAGATTGCATCTTAACAGACAATAGGAAATCACACTGTGATTTGTGAAACCCTAGTGAGTCGGGGAAAAATCTGAGTCCGATAAAGCATAATATAATTGTTTGAACCTCTCTGAGATGTTTTGTAACATAGCCGGTAAAAATATTATTATTTTACTCGGGTATGTGAGGTTTCGGAATTGGGACCGAAGTCGGAAGATGTTCTGGCCCAGAGTCTGGAGAGTCATCATGAATTCGTGAACCAACTCTAATCCCTAGAAAACACAATTAAGTTTTATCAGTTGTTTAGTAGCGAACCGGCGAAAGTATTATTTCCTCGATTTGCGTAGTTTCGGGAGTACGGTCCCGAGAGCCGGGAGAAATATTTGAGCTGCAATGGGAGAAAATATATGACCCATCTACACCATCTAAATGTCTCCACCACGTTTTAAAAAAAATATCTTCAACTTACACTAACATAGTAGGAGACCATTCTACTTTATCTTTTACTCCTTTTGTTTTTATGCCAAATCAAGTAAACACCATCATACACCATCAATTCAAAATTTTGAGCAAACCCATTCCTATCTCTCTTTCCTTCATGAAATCCCCCTCTTCCATACGCTCTCACATTTTTCAATTTCTTCACTTCATCTTCTCCATTCAACCAAGGCTCTACCTTCTCTCTCTAACCTCCATAGCCATAAGCTCGGTTTCTGCTCTCCCTCTCTACCATTTCCCTTCTTCTCTTCCAACAAAATACATGGCTGTAATCCTCTCTTCATCCTATAAAACTTTCATGTTGAAAGTATTTCCATTTGGAGACTTTCATTTTCGGCTGTTCTCGGTTTTGTTGTTATGCTGAAAAATGATTTTCCAGCTTGACCTTCGCTCACTAATTTGCTCATAACTTTTCGTACCTATTTCATTTTTGGAATCTAGGTTTCGATATTGAAATATTACTTCTGGGGCTTGAGTTTAGACACCTCAATTGTGTCTTTTGGTTGAGTTTTGCTATGTCAAGTAATCTTTCAAAGTCAGGATTTAGTTGCTATCCGAAAATCCGTTTTCAGCCTGACCTTCGTGCACCTTTCGAATTTTCTAAATTTTTTTAGATTGTTTCGAGAAAAGTGATTCCATACCAAAACTAGACATCCTAAGCTTAATTTTGATGTATTGGATGACCCCATACGAAAATCATTTGGCCACTATAACCTAGGTCGAAAGTTGGTCTTGGTTGCTGGAAAATGTGATGCTGCGGGTTTTCAATCCTTTTATGATGTGTAAGTTGTCTACCCCTCATTATCCTTCTCTTTAAACCATAAACATGAACCACCTTAATGGTTCATAGTGTTAAAGTTCCATGCTTTAAGCCGTATCTTTTCTTTGGTAGGTACCCTTGTCTTTTTGGATTTTTGATGGCGGATCTCCTCTTTGAACACTTTAAGGGAGCTTCATTAAGATATGGGGAAGTGAACCAAGATCGCACCTTAGGGTGGATGAGAATATGTTCTAAGTGGTCTTGAATGTCTTATTTTTTGAAAAAGGGCTTCACTTTGTTGTGGAGTTCTTTTGTGATTTGGTTTTGTAATAATGTAGCTGCTGGATTTTCTGACATTGCTTGACCCATTGCTGTTTTTCTCTTAAACTAGACATCGGAATATGAAAATTCTTTTTGATCTTGAAATTAGACATCTTGGGATTTATTTTGGTAACAAACTTCGTTTGATTTCATAAAGATTTGATCCTCAAAAATATGTTTCCAAACTGAGTAAGGAATGTTGTCTTGGATTTGGGTCAAAGAATTTTTTTCATGAAACTGTGTTGATTGGATGACTGTTTTGGTAAACTAATTTTATAAACAAAAATTAGACATGCTAAGCTTTCTTTTGAGTACTTGTTTGTCCAAATCGGAGTTATTTTGGTCTATCAAATGTTTGTTGCAAATTGGTGCTTCTATGCTGGAAAAGTGGGGTATACGGATTTGGCTTAGGATTTGGAAATGGATGTGATATTGTTGTATGTTTGGATATGATTGTAATATTGTTGTTCAACAAATTGATCTATATGATATACTTGATTGTGAGGTGTTTTGATGAACAAAAACACTCCTAAAACACTACAATGAGGTTCGGCCAAAGCAAACAAAATTGGAAGAGAAAGTTTTTTTTTTTTTTTTTTTTTTTTTGGAAAACTAATGTGATTAGTGTGCTTAATGTTGGATCAAAGCATGATTTTTTATAAGTAAAAAGAATGAAATGCAAAGGCATCACTTTAAAGACTAACATCCCAACTAGGTTGGCACCTTAGCCTTTAACTATCATTTGCGGCATACCATTATAATTTATCAATTTACCATATAATAAAACAAACTCCTCCTTGGACACGTGTCACTTGCTGGGAGAATTTTTTCCCGCTCTTTTTTTTCACTTCCTTTATTTTCGCACAACAAGAACATTGTTTTCATTTCAGCATTTTTTTTATTTTTATTGTGTCACATTTGTTTGTTTTGTCACAAGCAAACTTCTTTCACATACCCAGTTTTTGGGATTATCATTGTTATCTTTTTATTTTTTTAAATTCTTTCTCTATCATCTTTTCAACTCTTTCTCTCCCTCTTCCATTTTTCTTTCTCTTCTCCCATTAGGCCCATCCCCCCTTCCCCTTTCTCTCCTCCTTTTTCATTTGCTTTGTCCTTTAGCGTGTAGTGCACCCACTTGCTGATCTTTCTTGTTCTCTGCAGTCTCTTTACTTCCAATTCATTCATTCATCTTTTTATTTCTCACTTCATTCTGATCTAGGGTTTATTGATTTATGTAACATCCCGATTTTCAAGTTTTTCTTTTAATCAGTATTTATGAACTTATATTTTATTCGAGGTCTTCGAAAGGGTATAAAATATTCCGAGACCATAATCATGCTCAGCGATATCGTAGGAAGCTAAGATTAAGTTTTGAGTCGAAAACTCAAACGGAGTCCGGTCTGCGTTTTTACACTGACAGTATGATTTTACTGCTTAGAAGACCTCAAATGGACCCGTGAACGAGACAGTAAGTCGTAGAATTCGATTCTCTACGTTTTGGTTAAATTTCATAAAAATTTCAAAAAAATCACTTCCTGACCTCCGTTCGAGCGAAATCTTCAATCGAGTGGAGAACGGAGCCACGTATGGACTTACCAGGACCCGACAACGGATAATCTTGATATCACATCATGTCAACTCACTTGGGAGAGTATGCCAGAGTCGTCATGATGATCGGGAATTTCGAGACGCGAAATTACCAAAATACCCCTAGCTTAAGCCTTTTCACCTTTTACCATTTTACCCTTTGAACCAAATGACCTTTTTACCCTTAATGAGCTTTTAAGAAGGCTGGAACAGCCCTCTCAGCCCCTCATTCCACGCAGCCCAGCCCCTCAAGAACACCAAGAACACTTCATCTTCCTTAGAGAAAAAACCTCCATTGAATCCCTGAGAAAACCTTGAAAGCTTGTTGCAATCACTTGATTTCTTGACCAATCTTCCTCCATTTTAAGGTAAGATCACTTCTATGGTCTCATATCTTCTTGAATCTCTTTCAATATCAAGGTCAAAACTCCATTTTCATGAAACTCATGCTTAGATCCAAAACTTTGAAAATCCATAGGAAATTGTAGGAAAATCCTTTGGATGTGAAACCAAGTTCTTTGAACTCACCTCTTCACCCTCTATCTAAACCCAAGATCTCATGATCCAAGTCTCATCCTAGCCCTAAAACCCCAAAGTGGTCGAACCCTAGTAGTGGTGATGAACAGTGTTTTTGCTCAAATTTTTGATTTCTAACTCTTGATTCCATCCTTAGCTTTCGTAGTGTCCTTGAATCCAAGTGATGGAAAACCAAATCAATTCCTAACCTAAATTGCCCAATATGGCCGAGAGCTTCATGGGGAAAATCCTTGAGTGTTGTTTCACATTTTTGAGTCATAGGACTTGAAATGGTGTTAACTAAGTTCATGAACCAACCAACCAAAAGTTTGGAACCAAATGAGATCCCTAACCCTTCTTACCTTTCATGGCCGAAACCTATACCTTTTAGGGGAAGGAAAAATTGTCTTCTTATGTTATAGATTGATATTGATTTGTTGTTTGAATTGAATTATGTTTGATTGTTTTAGGCGACGCGAACGGAACCAGAGCTGGAGCCGAGAACCGATCGAGTTTGCATTGAACTTCTTTTGTGAGGTAAAGGGAGGTTTTCATTCAAGTTTGAGTAGCTTCATAGTGCATGTTTGGTATATGTATTGTGATGACTTGATTGTTGATTTGGAGATGAGTTTGAATGATGTATGGATTTATTTTACTTAATGAAACATAATTGCACTCTTGTTGATAATTTGTGGCATGGATGCCTTAGTTGATATTATGATGATGATTATGGATTGTTGATGTCTATATATCTATTTATACCCTGGATGAGCATAGGACTGGCTATGTCTCGATAATTTATTAAAAGACTTGAAATCCTAAATCTATGTTTTGAAAACCATATTTGAAATTAAAAAGTAGTTTTTGGGAAAACGTGTTACTTTTTCAAGAAAATTTATCTTTCTTGTTGAAAAGTATTTTCTTTTGAAAAGTAAAAAGTGGTTTTGTGAAAAGTCGTCCAAATCGTGTTTTATTTCAGTAAAGCGTTTTAAAAAGACGTGAAACCTTAGAAAACGGTTTTTGTTTTGAAGAAAGGTGTTTTTCACGGAAAAACGTCCTCTTGATCAAAAAGGATGTTTTGTTTCAAGAAAACCAAAATATGTTTTGTTTCCCAAGGTTGTTTTGAGAAAGTTTGATCGAAAAGGAAGAATGATGAACCTTTGAGACGAACCCGAACCTAATGGCCGAGACGTCGGGGCTAGTGTTTTGTGGATTGAGCACTCGGACTTCGTGTCCTATGTTTTTGATTTGAGTGGGCTTAATGCCTTTTTGAAACGAGTCGTGGACTTTATGTCTCGACATTTGAAAGAATGAATGCAAAGAAAACAGAAAACTTTCTGTGTACATGCATGAACCGGCAGACGTGCCATTTGGAACCGAGCTACAACTTTCGTAGTTGAGAATTCAGCCAGTTAAGACCACTGGGTCTATAAGGGCATTCTGTGTTCGAGATCCCACAAGTGGCCGGTGGCGTAGCAACCCCGTGCCGTGGTAAATCGGCTGCCAAACACGAATGAACTCGATCAGAGACTGGAGTATTCATGATATGGTGAGATGTGGTACCCTGGAACAATTGGAGTTCGGACCTAAATAGAGAGGCCGACTCATGAGAACAATTGTGTTACGGGTGTTACTACGGCCTATCGCTCGATGTTGGGAAGTTAGAATCTCCGGAGTACATGAATTAGAAAGATGATATTGAAGTCTCATGCATTATTATAACTGATGATAGTGTTTGGGATGTTGTACTGTATTATATAAATAACTGTTCCTATAACTGTATTTATCTGTGGATGTTTATACTACTGTTTGTCGCTTGTGCGGCTATCGTGATAACTTTATATGAGTATCTCACCTTTGCCTGTACATGCTGGACACCTTGTTGTGTTTTTGGAACACATGTACAGATGTTGATCGTAGGTCCCCGCGGAGACGTGAGGACTCGGACGATGGAAACTTCTGTAGGAGCCAATGTTGGGTTGTACCCCAATGGATACTTTTAGCCGACCAGCTTAGGAGTATTTTGTTTTGAATAGTCTTATATTATATTATTGCACACATGTTGAATTATTTCTAAGTCTGTAATACGTTATACAATAGATTAGGTTTTGCGTTATGTTTATGTTTTTATGAACAGTGAATATCAATGTGTGATATGAAATTTATTTCTTCGTCTTGAGTTGTTTGCCTATGCATGCAGAAAATTTTTAGAACCGCGTTTTCGAACGTAGCTACTTAATTAAAGTATTTTTCGAAAGCAACAAGCATTTTATTTTCTTGTTTTATTCCGCATTAGAGTCCGTGTATGTAGCACCCGCGAGGGGGTGTTACATTAGTTGGTATCAGAGCTGGTCGAGTCTTTTGGGAATACTTGGGAAGTGAGTCTATTATGTTTATGTTGTGTGATCTCTGTGAACTTTGATTGAATTGTTCCTCTGTTGAAGCAATGTGTGTTGACACACTAGTTTTGATTTATGTTTCCTTATTAAGGTATGTTTGGTTTGCCTTGTAGGGAGACATGAATCTTAGAGGTGGTCATGGTGGAGGTCACGGCACTGCGGACAACAATGCTGATGACAACAACATGAATCGGGCTATCCAGGCCATGGTTGATATGGCAGCTGCTGTTGCTCAACAAACAGCAACGATGGCTCAACAGAATCAACAGAACCAACAAAGAGCTGATCTTGGTGCTAGTGCCAGAGGGTTAGTCGATTTTCGGCGTCATGATCCTCCACAGTTTCACGGGGACTGTGACTCAGAAAAGGCTGACCTGTGGCTGCAAGAGATCGAGAAGGTTTTTGCTGTTCTACACTGCCCCGAGGGAGTGAAGGTGGACTATGCCACATTCCTGTTTCTGGGTGATGCAGAGTATTGGTGGGGAGGAACCAGACAACTGCTGGAAGCCAAGAACCAAGAGATCACTTGGGGAATATTTATTCACCAAGTTTCTGGACAAGTACTTTCCCCAAAGTGCCAGAACCGAGAAAGAGCAGGAATTTCTGAAGCTGTAGCAGAGGGATATGTCTGCGGGGAATATGCGGCGAAGTTTGAATCACTCGCCAAATATTTCCGCTTTTTCCAAGCTCAGCCTGACGAGGACTGGAAATGCGAGAGGTTCGAAGGCGGTCTACGCTTCGAGATCAAGGAGTCGGTGTTGCCACTAGAGATCCGTACCTTCCAAGCTCTGGTGGAGAAGTGCAGAAAAGTGGAAAAGATGAGAAGTGGAAGGGAGAACAAGGGTATTGCAGGAGGACCGTCTAGGTCAAGGAACCCGTACCAGTACCAACACCAGAAAGGGAAGCAGTCCCAGAAGAAGCCGTATTCCCGACCTCAAGGGAATAGTCAAAAACAGCAACCTTATCGTCCTGTTGCTTCTGCTTATGGTGGTGGGAGCAGAAACGACCAGAACCAAGGCCGAGCCCAGAGATGTTTCAAGTGTGGGCAACCCGGACACCCAGCTGATAGCTACAAACTGAAAAGAGTTCTATGTTTCCAATGCGGAGAGATAGGACATTTTGCGAGGGAATGCCCTACACCAAAGCCCGAGCCGACTGTCAACAACATGCGGACTGCTAGACCCACAGCGAGGGGAAGGAGTTATACCATGAGTGGCGTTGATACTTCCAAATCTGATGATCACATACAAGTTAGTTGCATCATAGCTGGTAATCTCCTAACTGTACTATTTGATTCGGGTGCAACACATTCGTTTATCTCTTTGAATTGTGTGAGACAATTAGAGTTGCCTGTTTCTTCGCTGTCTTTTGATTTGATTGTCACAACTCCAACTGCTAAACCTGTTAATGTTAATACAGTATGTTTGAACTGTCCTATTACTGTTCATGATAGGAACTTTCTTGTTGACTTAATATGTTTGCCTTTGACCCAATTGGATTTGATCCTGGGCATGGATTGGTTATCTTCCAACCATATCCTTTTAGACTGTGCACATAGAACCCTAGTTTTTCCTGACCCTGAGATTTTTGGATTTATAACTGCTAACCAAGTAAGAGCTTCTTTGAAAGAAGGAGATCAGGGATACATGCTTCTATCTTGTTTAGAAATCGAAAGGGACGTTGTCTTGAGCGATGTGCCGATTGTCAAAGATTTTCCGAAAGTTTTTCCAGAGGACGTACCAGGTTTGCCACCTGTGAGGGACATCGAGTTTGCGATAGACTTAGTTCCAGGATCCGGTCTGATCTCTATAGCTCCTTATAGGATGTCACCTACGGAGTTAGCCGAGTTGAAGACTCAAATAAAGGATTTGATGTCCAAGCGGTTCGTGAGGCCAAGTGTGTCCCCGTGGGGAGCACCAGTGTTGTTAGTGAAGAAGAAGGACGGGAGTTCAAGACTCTGTGTGGATTATCGTCAACTCAACAAGATAACAATCAAGAACAAGTATGCTCTACCCCGCATAGATGACTTGATGGATCAACTTTAAGGAGTCGCTGTCTTTTCAAAGATAGATCTGAGATCCGGTTATCACCAGACCAGAGTGAAGAACGAGGATGTACCCAAGACTGCTTTCAGGACTCATTATGGTCACTATGAGTACCTCGTGATGCCTTTCGGAGTGACGAACGCACCTGCTATCTTCATGGACTACATGAACAGGATTTTCCGTCCGCTTTTGGATCAGTTTGTCATCGTGTTTATAGATGATATTCTCATCTACTCGAAAAGTTCCGAGGAGCATCAGGAACATCTACGACAAGTTTTGCAGATCCTTCACAAGGAGAAGTTGTACGCGAAGCTACCCAAGTATGAATTTTGGCTGGATGAAGTCAAATTCTTAGGACATGTGATTTCGAAGGAAGGAATTGCCGTCAATCCTACGAAAGTAGAAGCAGTACTTCTGTGGTAGAGACCCAAGACTGTGACAGAAATCCACAGTTTCGTTGGACTAGCTGGTTATTACAGAAGGTTCATCGAAGGATTTTCGAAGATTGTTGCGCCGTTGACTCAACTTACGAGGAAGGACCAACCGTTTATGTGGACTGACAAATGTGAAGAGAGTTTTCAGACGATGAAGGAACGTTGGACAACCTCACTAGTGTTAGTACTACCTAAGCCAGACGAACCGTACGAAGTGTACTGTGATGCTTCGCATTAGGGATTAGGAATTTTGCACTAAAGATCTGGAGACATTACTTGTATGTATCAACGTTTGATGTCTTCAGTGACCACAAAAGTTTGAAGTACCTGTTCGATTAGAAGGAACTTAACATGAGGCAGAGACGTTCGATGGAGTTTCTTAAAGATTACGACTTCACTTTGCTGTACCACCCTGGGAAAGCAAATGTCGTTGCAGACGCTCTGAGCCGGAAGACCCTGCACATCTCTGGAATGATGGTCAAAGAGCTAGAATTGATAGAACAGTTTCGTGATCTCAATCTAGCTGTGGAAGTGAACCACGAGAGGATTAGCTTGGGAATGATCAAGGTATCTAGTGGACTGATGGAGACGATCCGCAAACAACAAGTAACTGATGAGTATCTCCAAGAGAAAAAGGAGTTACTTGGACAAGAAAAAGCTGTAGAGTTCAATACAGGAATTGATGGTATCTTGAGATGCAATGGACGAGTTTGTGTGCCTAGCAACCCAGAGATGAGGAAAATGATTCTAGAGGAAGGACACAAGAGCAAGCTGAGTATTCACCCTGGATCAACCAAAATGTACCAAGATCTGAAACAAAAGTTTTGGTGGCCAGGAATGAAGAAGCAAGTGGCTGAGTATGTAGCGTCATGTTTGACCTGTCAGAAACCGAAGGTAGAACATCAACGACCTGGAGGGATGCTTCAATCCTTGGATGTACCCGAATGGAAATGGGAGAGCATTTCAATGGATTTTGTGGTAGGATTCCCGAGAACTTCCAAAAGTTTTGATTCAATTTGGGTGATCGTTGATAGGTTAACGAAGTCAGCACACTTCTTACCTGTTAAGATCAACTACTCAGTGGAGAAGTTAACTGAGCTGTACATCAGAGAAGTAATCAGACTACATGGAGTGCCATCAAGCATAGTCTCTGATAGAGACCCAAAGTTTACGTCACGTTTTTGGCAGAGTCTGCATCAAGCTTTAGGAACAAAGTTAAGGCTAAGTTCAGCCTATCACCCTCAGTCTGATGGACAGACAGAGAGAACGATACAGTCTTTAGAAGATTTACTGAGAGCTTGTGTTCTAGATCATGGTGGGAGTTGGAATGATATGTTGCCTCTTATAGAATTCACCTACAACAACAGCTACCATTCTAGTATAGGGATGGTACCCTATGAAGCCTTGTATGAACGAAAGTGCCAGACACCGTTGTGTTGGTACCAGGATGGAGAGAACATGATCGTAGGCCCAGAAAAGATTAAACAGATCCGGGAAAAGATGAAAATGGCACAGAGCAGACAAAAGAGCTACTCAGATAAACAAAGATGACCCCTCGAGTTTCAAGAAGGCAAAAACGTGTTCCTGAGTGTCACATCTTCGACTGGGGTAGGTAGAGAGATTAAGTCCAGAAAACTCACTCCCAAATTCATTTGACCGTACCAGATTCTTCGGCGTATTGGTCCAGTAGCTTACCAGATTGCCTTACCACCTTTTCTGTCTAACATTCATAATGTTTTCCATCTCTCACAACTTCGGAAGTATATTCCTAATCCGTCTCATGTAATCAAACCTGATATAGTACATTTACGAGAAAACTTGTCTTATGAGATATCGCCAATGCGAATCGTTGATAAGAGGATCAAGCAACTCACGGGAAAACAAGTTCCCTTAGTCAAAGTCGTTTGGAACGAAGAAACTAGAGGTGCAACGTGGGACCTCGAGGACAAAATGAGATTACAGTATTCCGATCTTTTTCAATGTACGTAATTTTGAGGACGAAATTTTGTTTTGAGTGGGATAGTAATGTAACATCCCGATTTTCGAGTTTTTCTTTTAATCAGTATTTATGAACTTATATTTTATTCGAGGTCTTAGAAAGGGATATAAAATATTTCGAGACCATAATCATGCTCAGCGATATCGTAGGAAGCTACGATTAAGTTTTGAGTCGAAAACTCAAAAGGAGTCCGGTCTGCGTTTTTACACTGACAGTATGATTTTACTGCTTAGAAGACCTCAGATGGACCCGTGAACGAGACAGTAAGTCTTAGAATTCGATTCTCTACGTTTTGGTTAAATTTCATAAAAATTTCAAAAAAATCACTTCTTAACCTACGTTCGAGCGAAATCTTCAATCGAGTGGAGAACGGAGCCACGTATGGACTTACCAGGACCCGACAATGGATAATCTTGATATCACATCATGTCAACTCACTTGGGAGAGTATGCCAGAATCTTCATAACGATTGGGAATTTAGGGACGCGAAATTACCAAAATACCCCTAACTTAAGCCTTTTCACCTTTTACCATTTTATCCTTTGAACCAAATGACCTTTTTACCCTTAATGAGATTTTAAGAAGGCTGGAACAGCCCTCTCAGCCCCTCATTCCACGCAGCCCAGCCCCTCAAGAACACCAAGAACACTTCATCTTCCTTAGAGAAAAAACCTCCATTGAATCCTTGAGAAAACCTTGAAAGCTTGTTGAAATCACTTGATTTCTTGACCTATCTTCCTCCATTTTATGGTAAGATCACTTCTCTGGTCTCATATCTTCTTGAATCTCTTTCAAGATCAAGATCAAAACTCCATTTTCATGAAACTCATTCTTAGATCCAAAACATTGAAAATCCATAGGAAATTGTAGGAAAATCCTTTGGATGTGAAATCAAGTTCTTTGAACTCACCTCTTCACCCTCTATCTAAACCCAAGATCTCATGATCCAAGTCTCATCCTAGCCCTAAAACCCCAAAGTGGCTGAACCCTAGTAGTGGTGATGAATAGTGTTTTTGCTCAAATTTTTGATTTCTAACTCTTGATTCCATCCTTAGCTTTCCAAGTGTCCTTGAATCCAAGTGATGGAAAACCAAATCAATTCCTAACCTAAATTGCCCAATATGGCCAAGAGCTTCATGGGGAAAATCCTTGAGTGTTGTTTCACATTTTTAGTCATAGGACTTGAAATGGTGTTAACTAAGTTCATGAACCAACCAACCAAAAGTTTGGAACCAAATGAGATCCCTAACCCTTCTTACCTTTCATGGCCGAAACCTATACCTTTTAGGGGAAGGAAAAATTGTCTTCTTATGTTATAGATTGATGTTGATTTATTGTTTGAATTGAATTATGTTTGATTGTTTTAGGCGACGCAAACGGAACCGGAGTCGGAGCCGAGAACCGATCGAGTTTGCATTGAACTTCTTTTGTGAGGTAAAGGGAGGTATTCATTTAAGTTTGAGTAGCTTCATAGTGCATGTTTGGTATATGTATTATGATGACTTGATTGTTGATTTGGAGATGAGTTTGAATGATGTATGGATTTATTTTACTTAATGAAACATAATTGCACTCTTGTTGATAATTTGTGGCATGGATGCCTTAGTTGATATTATGATGATGATTATGGATTGTTTATGTCTATATATATATTTATACCCTGGATGAGCATAGGACTGGCTATGTCTCGATAATTTATTAAAAGACTCGAAATCCTACATCTATGTTTTGAAAATCCTGTTTGAAATTAAAAAGTGATTTTTGGGAAAACGTGTGGCTTTTTCAAGAAAAGTTATCTTTCTTATTGAAAAGTATTTTCTTTTGAAAAGTAAAAAGTGGTTTTGTGAAAAGACGTGCAAATCGTGTTTTATTTCAGCAAAGCGTTTTAAAAAGACGTGAAACCTTAGAAAACGGTTTTTGTTTTCAAGAAAACCAAAATATGTTTTGTTTCCCAAGGTTGTTTTGAGAAAGTTTGATCGAAAAGGAAAAATGATGAACCTTTGAGACGAACCCGAACCTAGTGGCTGAGACGTCGGGGCTAGTGTTTTGTGGATTGAGCACTCGGACTTCGTGTCCTGTGTTTTTGATTTGAGTGGGCTTAATGCCTTTATGAAACGAGTCGTGGACTTTATGTCTCGACATTTGAAAGAATGAACGCAAAGAAAACAGAAAACTTTCTGTTTACATGCATGAACCGGCAGACGTGCCATTTGGAACCGAGCTACAACTTTCATAGTTGAGAATTCAGCCAGTTAAGACCACTGAGTCTATAGGGGCATTCTGTGTTCGAGATCCCACAAGTGGCCGGTGGCGTAGCAACCCCGTGCCGTGGTAAATTGGCTGCCAAACACGAATGAACTCGATCAGAGACTGGAGTATTCATGATATGGTGAGATGTGGTACCCTGGAACAATTGGAGTTCGGACCTAAATAGAGAGGCCGACTCATGAGAACAATTGTGTTACGGGTGTTACTACGGCCTATCGCTCGATGTTGGGAAGTTAGAATCTCCGGAGTACATGAATTAGAAAGATGATATTGAAGTCTCATGCATTATTATAACTGATGATAGTGTTTGGGATGTTGTACTGTATTATATAAATAACTGTTCCTATAACTGTATTTATCTGTGGATGTTTATACTGTTGTTTGTCGCTTGTGCGGCTATCGTGATAACTTTATATGAGTATCTCACCTTTGCCTGTATATGTTGGACACCTTGTTGTGTTTTTGGAACACATGTACAGATGTTGATCATAGGTCCCCGCGGAGACGTGAGGACTCGGACGATGGAAACTTCTAAAGGAGCCGATGTTGGGTTGTACCCCAATGGCTACTTCCCTACACATAGCAGAAAAACATCCTACATTACTCTTGCCTTCCCGACAGCAGCAGTACTCTTTCTCCCCACCTGAACAATTGTCATGCGAATCCATGCGATCACTGGCAAATCCTCGCACGCAGCTACGAACACAAAGAACAGCTCCGGAACAGCCTCGAAGCTCCTCCCTAGCAACGGCCTCAAGCTCCAATTGCAGGGAAATCACGAGCACGAACTTTGCCCTAATCACAAGCACAACACATATACAATAGTGTTTTCCCTGGGGCAAGCTCCAAAGATCAAAGAAAACGGTAAAGACTCGAAGAACGCCAAGAACACGAAGAACGTATGTTAGGGATCCGAGTTTACCTTGGGTGAATCGAGAAAGTAATCTATCAAAGTCGAAGATGACTTCGCCGCGATCACAACGGGGTAGTCGGAATCGCATTCCGGTACTTCAATCGCCTCGAAACTGAGCTTCCTCACTCAAGAACTCTATTTCTCTCTCTAACTCTCCGGAACAGCTATGGAGCTCCACCAATTTCGTGTAACAAATGAGGAAGAAATGAAAACTCTACTAACTTGAGCTGTTGTGCACGCTTTAGCGTGGGCTCCCAGCACGCTTGAGCATGAGGTCCTCTCAACGCTTGAGCATGGAACCTTGTCTGCTCCGCCTTAACCCTGGCCTGACACGTGTAGCACACGCGTCAAAAAGCACACCCGCTGGTAAACGCACTCAGAACGCTTGGGCATGCAAAGCTCCCAACGCTTGTGCATTAGCACGCTAGGGCGTGCTCCCTTCCCACACTTGAGTGTGTGTCTCAGCTGGGAAAAGCCTTCCAAACTTCTGGCTCCCACAGTTTCTCGTTTAACGCCTTCGGCACCTCTAACCTTGTTCAAGCCTATTCCTAAGCTTCAAACTAGGTCTTAAACTAGCACACAACGATTCACGCAATCATCCAACCCCCTAATCAAGGTTAACCAACTCGACTAAAGTTACAGAAAATCGGGATGTTACAGAGTAGAACTTTACCTAATGGTAAATTCAAACTCCTATAGTCAATGTAGCAACTTTTGCTTCATTTCCACTCATAGGGTACACCTTTACCTATTGGTAAATTCAAACTCCTATGGTCAATGTGGCAACTTTTTATTCATCTCCACTCATAGGGTAGACCTCTACCTTTTAGTCAATGTCCTACTCCCTTTGATCCTTCACATTAATTTGAGATCCATA
The DNA here is from genome assembly GCA_039655645.1 of Ammopiptanthus mongolicus. Taxonomy (NCBI): domain Eukaryota; kingdom Viridiplantae; phylum Streptophyta; class Magnoliopsida; order Fabales; family Fabaceae; genus Ammopiptanthus; species Ammopiptanthus mongolicus. The sequence continues at coordinate 22,794,849 of CM077350.1, forward strand.
TGCGGTATCCAATACCCATAATGTTGGAGTAGATATGTTGACTTTTATAACAAATATGCCTGAACAGGAAGTCATACTTCTTTTCTTGTCTTTATGCTCTTTCTAGTACCTCTTATGCCTTGCTAGCTCTTGTTAGAGCATCATAAAGTGCATGATCATATCACACGTCTCTATGATTGCAAGCATGAGATGTCGTACACCAATGGCTTCAACTTGATGCTTCTATTAAGCATCCCTTTCGACCCTTATGGCAGTAGCAACAAATTGCTTGAGAATTAGTTGCTTGAGAACATATAGTTCTTTTTTCGTACTTGCGGACAATCCTCAAAATATGTGCCAATCCAGAAAATTAATTCTAGATAACTCATCCTTCTCAAGGATGTATCACAACAATAAAATAAAAGTTGTGTTTGTAGCCATGGTTATTTAATATAAAAACATACAGTATATAAGTATCATGATTAAAAACATATTTAATAGGTATTTCATAAATACACTCCCACTATTTTAATTAAATCAATGACCCTCATCATTGACTCGGAAATTCCCGTTGAAAGATTTTTTAGTAAGACCAAGATCCATATTTCACCTCATTTCTGAGTCAGTTGTGGCTGACCGCCCAGAACTCAGCTATTTAGGTAAGAAACTCCTTTCCAATTACAGCCAATGTAATGTAATTCTTGGACCAGTTGGGTGAGTAACTCCTTATTCTAATCCATCATATGGATTAATTCTCAACCCCATGCCTCTAAGTCGTTTCAATCCTATTGAATACACTTAGTTAAGTTCAACCTAATGGTTGGCAGTAGGTTATTTCACCTTTTGCGTCTCACCGGAATATATTAAGGTGCTCAGCTGTAGCATGACCCACACATAAATGATTCTGGCCTTGACGAGTGCCATGCATCAGGAGGCATTTAATAACTTAATTTATTGAGGGAATTTAATAATTAAGTGATCTTACCGGCTTGTTTATCATATAAGCATCTCTCATAGCATACATGGCATACTGACTTACATACATTCAAAACATATTAAGCATACAATGACATACATGTTATCATACAATTTAAATTCCAAATTTAAATCGTACATCTCATACATTTCATGCATCACATACATAAACATACAAGACATATAAAAGGTATTATGATTATGGCCTCCTACTGTGCCATAATTAAAACTAATTATTACAATCTTTGACCCTCGAGCAAACTTCCAAAGTTATTCCCACTGGCGTCATGATTTGGTGTTGCCTCCATGCCATCCCGAGCAATTTACAAAATTTAAAATAAAATAAATAAAGTAAATGTCACAACACGCAGGCCGTATTTATAAAATAAATACAATAAATCATGACATGCAGGCCGTATTTACCAAATAAAATTAAACACCAAAACTAGGGCCATAACCATATACCGCATATTTAATAAACAATTTATAAATATGCAAAAGGGGACAAAATCACATTCTGTCCATCAGCACGGCCGTGCCAAACGGTGCATGGCCATGCTAGAAACTCGCTGATGCGGTTCAACGTGTGCACGGCCGTGCCGAAAAATCGCTGACGTTGTTCAAAAGTGGCACGGTTGTGCCAAAAAGTGCACGACCGTGCTACGCATTGACTAACGCTAACCAAAATGTGCACGGCCATGCTACAGGGAGCACGGTCGTGCCAAACGGCGCAACAGGATTCCAGAAGCGAATCCTTGTTTATGTGAGGAGCACAACCAAGCACACAAAACATGTTCAAAGAGATTTATATCACATACAAATCATACAAACATGGTTTTAAACATACAAGTCATATTTAAAGGCAATAAACATGTTCTCATACCATGGCAAACAATCCTAGGATACATGGCAAACTACGACCAGACTCTCTGATACCACTATTGGGGTTTCAAGAGGGATAATTTTTAAAAACAATTTATAAAAACCTCTTGAGCGGAAAAACCCCTTTACTAAAGGACCACATATTGCACAACGAATCTCGGATCGCGAGATTACGATAACTATCCAGCCATAACCACCATAAGAAAAGGCTTCTCTATCACCAATATTGCAAAGTAGTAATACCTCTACTCAGTCCACGCGAGCAAACCAACGTCAGAGATAGCGTAGTGCTAGCTATCAGGATTGGGAGAGGCATGTCACACAGAGAGAAAAGAGGGCATGTCTGTCAAGGGTACAGCGGCCGTTGTGAGTGCTCTGTGTTATGTGTTACTTAAGTGACGTGCACAGCTTACTAATAGCTGTCACTCACTTAACCTAACCCACTTGGGTACAGGCCCAATGTTTAATTATTAATTAAATAATATTTAATTAATCAATTAAACTTATCCTCATTTAATTATTAATTAAATCATATTTAATTAATCAATTAAATCAATCCCATTTAATTAATAAATTAAATTAACTCTCTGAACATTTGCTTTATGCGTGTGACCCTATAGGTTCTCAACTAATTGACAATAATATTAATTATTATTAATCATATTAATAATTAATTAATATTATAAACAATGAGCGGCATCTAGCAATACATCATTGCTACCCAATTAATTAGAATATTGATGATACAATTAAAACCTTGTTGTAACCATATATAATGTGAAGTTAACGTCCTTTCATCTCAATGTCTTAATTGAACACAAAGCATAAATGTGTCATCCTTGTTAAGTCCAATTATTTATTTCTTGATCTAGTAATTGACGTACGATCATGTGGGCCCAATATCTCATATTGTCCCACCTTAGCATGGCCATGCATTTCTACGTCGCATACCATCAAGAATCCTATCTACATCACTCGCATTTCTCAACATGTTTCATTGCAGACCCAATAACTATCTTTATAGTTATCCTGTTACAGACAACGTTTAATAATATTAAAGTCTACAACTACATATGTCAAGAATCATAGTGACTTCAAGTCGAAGGACTACTTCACTAAGGTCACCATGAGAATCGCTTATGACACTTACATAACTATTATGCAGCGTTCTCATAGCGGGTCACTACAGTATAAATATTCCACTAATATTTATACCTATGTGAAGACTTGATATCTTATATCTATGACCCGTGAGATGTGGTTATCAGTACACTCACATAAAAGTCTCAATGTATTATTATTGTCCTTATTAATAATAATACTTGACTATGGATATTTAAGAATAGTGTTCTATAATTTAATGGCATCTCACGGTCAAGTCATACTTGACGTTCCATTAAATGAACTGCCTATTCTAAGGACTTTATTATGCTATAGATATGATCATTGCAACACCCTTTCCCGAGTGTCACATTCCCGAACGTTTATAAGGCCGAAAATATTTATTAATGCGGAAAATACGATTTTTCTTTTTCTTTTCTTTTCATAAAGATGTAATGGGATTAGTAAAGATAATAAATAATACTAATAAGTGAACTTAGGTTCACCATGCATTACTAGGACATACATACAGTATTATAAATACAGAAACAGAAAACAGAAAACAGAAACATCAACATTACTATATACAGACATAAGTCTAATGTATGACTGACATAAGAAATACAATAAGTACTAGGAGTCATAGCTCCCAAAAGGTACTACAAAAACTGACATAGTCTGGCCGACAACAAAACTAAAACAGCAAAAGAGTCCACCTCCGAACTCAAAAGGACTGCGGAACCGAACCATCGTCGCGTCCATCTGTTCAAGCATCAACAGCAAGTACCAGCAGAAAACATATAGATATGGGTGAGATTCCCGTTCATCAACACAACAAAACAGCAGTAGCAAAAACGGGACGACTCACCGGGTAACAGTATACCCAACATGCTTACAAGGTTCTCAATATAAATCATATTAGGCAGTTAACAACATAATAGCATGCTAAACATTTAACAGCATAATATAAGGCATCCTTAAACAATACAGCGATGTATAACAGTAAATGTAAACATCAATAGCCATAAACATCAATAGCCATGCAATGCAATGCAATGTATATGACTCAATGTCAATGTCACTGGGTACTACTCTGACCCCTACTCCATGGAGCTAACAAAACATTCGGAGAGAGTGAATGGGAGGACATGTTCCGGTTTCTGCCAGCCATGAGCAAGATGCTGCCATGAGCAATATGCTACAAAATTCGTAACGTGCACGTATCTGGCTTTACGGTAACACTCTCGACCAAACATGAAAAGTACGGCATCTAGTAGAGGATATCAGTGTATTGCACGGATTCGCCACGACACAGAAGAATCACCAACTGGTCACATGTCAGCCCTTCCAACCCTGATACCTCCAAAAAGACCATTGAAGATCGTCACCGTAAGATTCGCACCCGCATCAAGGTGTAAGCTCAACTCCTAGGCTCAAGGCCTTACAACTATGCACATGAAATGCCAATGCTTACACAAAGCAGATGCGACAAAGCAATGTTTATCCATTGGATAAACCTCAAGGTTCACTAAGGTTCTCTTCCTTAGAAACCACACACGTCTTTGTTTTATAAAACAATTATCCATCGGATAAAACAATTATCCACCGGATAAATATCTCGTGACTCCTTTGGAATGATCCAGACTGCTTTCAGAATCATTGACTGTCCCCACAAACCAACACAAGTCTTTTCAGCGTGTTTTGTCCTCACTCACACGCTTTCTAGGAAACTTCCCAGAAGGTCACCCATCCCATAATTACTCTAAGTCAAGCACGCTTAACTATAAAGTACTTATGTTCTAAGCTCCCGAAAAGAAGATAAATCTTGTTGATATGGGTAGTACCAATCAATTCTTATATCCTTTCCTTTAACTATACAGTCCCATACCTGCATAGCCTCAGGATTCCTTCCACTGTACAGTCCCATACCTGCACAGCCTCAGGATCTCTCTCATTCCAGTTATCACAAGACAGAAACAATTGAACGATTAACCTGGATCCGAATCATCGGTCCGTCATCGAACTACTGTTTCAAAAACCAAAACGTTTCGTGTTTGTGTTTACGTCTTATGAATTATGTCTCAAGTCCTAAGCATTATGAATAAGGATTGAGAATCCTCTTAGATAAGTCTTTAAGCCTTTCTAAGATATTAATCCCTTGTTTTTCAATTAAGGAAACAAGTGTTGATTTCACTTAAGTCTTATGAAGTCATTGATGTACTAAGTCATCAATGGTATAGTAGATGGTCTTGTTCCACCACATACCATACTTAATTAACCCTTGTCTTCAACTCTAAGTTAATTACTTAACTTAGGTTTTTCACGCGTAAAACTTTACGATTGAGTTAGAAAACTCTTTTTGTAAACCAAACAACTTTTACAAGTAAAAACTCATTTGATTTAAAACAACATTTGAACTACTTACTTCATTTCTAGCATTTTCTGAAACATGAAATTCGCTTAGCGGAATTCCATTCGCTTAGCAAAAATGAGGCAGTAATGCCTCCTTTGGAACTCCTCTGGTTCGCTCGGCGAGACATAAATCGCGTAGCGAAATATATTGGATTCGCTTAGCGAATATGAATTCGCTTAGCGCAAGTTCAGACGGTTGCACCTCTTTAGAAACACCTCTGGATCGCTCGGCGAGACAGAATTCGCGTAGCGAAACTTCACTTTATTCGCTTAGCGAGAATGATTTCGCTTAGCGAAAGTTCAGACGGTTACACCTCTTTTGGAGACTTCTCTGGATTGCTCAGCGAGATGTAATTCGCGTAGCGAAATTTGCTGGGTTCGCTTAGCGAATATGAATTCGCTTAGCGAAAGTGAGGCAGTGATGGCCAACTAAGACTTTCCCTGTTTTTCGCGTAGCGAAAGTAATTTCGCTTAGCGAAATGTTGCCTTAAAACAAGACATCAACCTTATGGAACCATTTTGATTCTCTTCATGAAAACACTTCTTTTCTCATTTTGAGTTACTTGATTAGCTAGATGAACTAAGGATAAGGTATAAAACATGTTTCACTTTGGTGACACACTTTAAAGGTTAAAACTTCATTTGATCTTTGGATCAAAAATCACTTTTGTTTCTCTTTGAAATCCTAGGTTATGAAATCATGTTTTGTTGCATCAAAACTTTGCCAAAACAAGAACAACATATGTTCTTATATTTTCATCTTACTAAGGCCACAAGCCTACTCCAATGAAAAATGGAGACTTTACTTCACCAACTAAGCAAATATAGCTCAAAAGCTCACACCAATTATGACAAACCACAATTACACCTTATTACATCATAACCAAAACATACAAGTCCATCACACATCATAGTCTCATGACCAAGCATAAAAGTCCATACTTGATCTAGTGATCAAAGTAGGTTTTCCAACATACATGAAAATGATTTTCATTCAATCATATCATCATCAACTTATGCTAAAGCACACTACAACATACTCAAGCATAAACTCATCAAAACAACCTTGTTCTTGAAGAGAACTTAACAAAACTTAACACATAAAAGTGAACCCAAACTAAAGGGTTTCACCCACACATAAAGTAAACAACCATCTTCACTACCACCATCTTGGTGTGATGAGGTTCTTCTCCCCATACCTGTTGAAGAGCAGATTCCCGGATCAAAGTCGGTTGATCGGTTTGTGAACCTTCTGATAATTGACACCAACTACAAACAACCAAACAATCAAACATTAAACAACAATCAAACCAAACTCAACAATTCTCACAAAGAGGGTTTCGGCCACCCTAAAGAGAATAAAGCTAGGAATTGATCTTGGTTTTCCATTTCATGGATTCAAAGGCATTAGGAAAGCTAAGGATGAAATCAAGTGTTAAAAATCAAAAATTGATGAAAACACTATTCATCATCATCAAGAAGGGTTCGGCCCTAATGTGCTTTTTGAGCTATGATGAGAGTTGAATCATAAGCTCTTGGGTTTAGATAGAGAATGATGAGGTGAGTTCAAAGAACTTGGTCTTACCTCAAAATGATTTTTCTACAATTTCCTATGGATTTTCAAAGTTTTGGATCTAAGAAATAATTTTCATGAAAATGAAGATTGATCTTGAAATAAAGAGATATTCAAGAAGCTAAGAGATCATAGAAGTGATCTTACCATAAAATGAAGGAAGATTGCTCAAGGAATCAAGTGATTCTAACAAGTGATTCAAGCTTTTCAAGAAGAAAAATGGAGTTTCTCTTCAAGAACAACAATGGTGTTCTTCTTTGGGCAGAAATTTCGTGAATGAGGGGCTGGATGGGCTGAGTTCAGCCTTTAAAACAAGTCACTTAAGGGCAAAATGGTCATTTGCCAAAAGGGTAAAATGGTAAAAGTGCAAAAGACTAAGGTTAGGGGCATTTTGGTCATTTCGCATCTAGATTTTCCCGATCGTCATGACGACTCTGGCATACTCTCCCAAGTGTCCTGGGATGTTGTGATATCAAGATTATCTGTTGGCGAGTCTCGGTAAGTCCATATGTGGCTCCGTTCGTCACCCGATTGAGAATTCCGCCCGAACGAAGGTCAGGAAATGATTTTTCTGAAATTTTTACGAAATTTAACCAAAACGTAGAGAATCAAATTCTAAGACTTACTGTCTCGTTCACGGGTCCATCTGAGGTCTTCTGAGCAGTAAAATCATACTGTCAGTGTAAAAACGCAGACCGGACTTCGTTTGAGTTTTCGACTCAAAACTTAATCGTAGCTTCCTACGATATCGTCGAGCATGACTATGGTCTCGGAATACTTTATTTCCATTCCTAAGACCTTGAATAAAATAAAGACATTAAAATACTGAAGAATTAGAAAACATGAAAATCAGGGCGTTACAATCATCAAATATAACATAATAAATAAATGCCTTATACATATATCAAATATATGATCAAAGTCATGATACAAATGATTATCTATTCAAAATAGATTGGCCACTAGGGCTGACCCCAACATGACTCACCACTCACTTTCTCTAGACTTTTTCCACTCCTCAAAGTAATGGCTTTGCAATGTTCGTTGGGATTAGTTTGAGTGTTACCTGAAAAATTTTCACTATTTTGCTCCGCCAATTGCTTTGCAATTTGTCCTACTTACACCTCCAAGTTCTTGATTGAAGCATCGGTGTTTTTCTAGTTAGACATGGACATTTGCATGAATCGGTTGAGATTGTCTTCCAAAACTTGTGTCCGATCCGGAGGTTGTTGATAAGGTGAAGGTTTGCTTGATTGACCACTTGCTTGACGGGCATCTTGCTTCCAATTAAAGTTAGGATGATTCCTCCACCCATATCCTTGGTTGCCATAGTTGCCTTGCCTCCCATAAATCCCCATAAAATTTGCTTCTTCTTGGGGACTTGGTATAGCCTCACAATTCCCATTATTATGTTTACCTCCACAAAAATCACACCTCAAGACTTGTTTGGATTGAACCTGGGGGCTTTGCAAAGATTGGATTTGTTGTGGGAGTTTTACAATAGACTTGCTAATGGCTTCTAGTTGTTGTGTCAATAATTTACTTTGAGCCAATATTGCACTTTGAGAATCCAACTCCAACACTCCTCTTCTAGGAATGGTGCCTCGATCATGGTGCATCATGTAATGATTAAAGGCCATGGCTTCTATCAAGACCAATGCTTTTTCCGGTGTCTTAGTGTTCATGGAACCTCCAACTGAGGCATCCAACATAAGCTTGGTCAATGGCCTCAACCCATTGCAAAACGTTTGCATTTGAGTGAGCTCATCAAACCAGTGAGTTAGACACTTTCCAAGCAAGTCTTTAAACCTCTCCCAAGCCTCATGAAGTGATTCTCCTTCTTGTTGAGCAAAGCTTGTGATATCATCCCTTTCCTTTACAAATCTTGATGAGGGAAAGAACCTTGCAAGAAACTTGGTCTCTAATTCATCCCAAGTGGCAATACTTCCCATCGGTTGAGATTAAAGCCAAGCTTTAGCTATATCTCTAAGCGATAAAAGGAACAACCTTAAGCACACCGCATCATCAGAAGCTCCATTCATCTGTACCGTATCACAAAGCTCCAAAACGTTAGAAATATGATTGTTGGGATCATCTTTATCCGTCCCGCCAAATTGGTTGTTTTGAATTGCGGCTATGAGTTGCAAACTAAGACAAAAGTTTGAGACATCCACCAGAGGTCTCACAATACTCGAGGTATGCCTATTTGGAGTAATGGCATAATCCCCAAGTGTCCTCCTCGCAGCACCACCACCATTGTTTGCCATCTCTTCCTCCTCTTGTTGAACAAAAGTGGAAGTGGGAGTAGAAGTGGAAGCGGCAGCCTCTTGCTCTTGTTGTCTTTTTTCTTACCTAACAACTTCCGCTTTCTTGATTGACTACAATTACTCCTAGCCTTTTTCTCTGCTTCCAGATCGTAAAGAAGTTGGTCAGCCGGGATTTTACCTTGCATACAAGTCTCAAAGAGCAAAAGCTTGTTAGCACAAATTATAGAATATGATAGAAATGAGTAAAATAGTAAAATAAAATTATATCTAAACTAGGAACCAAAATTATTATACTAATATTGAAACACAAATCCCCCGCAACGATGCCAAAAACTTGTTGAAACTTCGGCAAGTATATCGGGTCGTACAAGTAATAAAAGGGTGAAAGAGATATCGTTCCCACGAGGATTGTGTGACAAATACTAACACGCACAAATCGATTCTACCTAAAGAGTGTGTTTTGGATCAAAGGGAGCTCAAAAGTTCTACAATCAAGAATTAGAATTAAAAGAAACAAAACAAGACCTTAAAGGTCTTTTTGAGATTTTATCAAACACTTAATATGCAAAAACGGTTTTACTTATAAGAAAAAATATGTTGGAGTTAGAATTCACTAATCCCTTCCTCTCATGCAATAAAATGACAAATAATACAGTTTCATACTTCAATTATGAATATTAATCCACTAAAATACTCAATTCCTAATTCCTTAGGTGGAAAGAGCCTAAACCCCTAAATCAAACCCTAATTCCTTAGGTGGCCTAACTAGTGGGTTTGCATTAAGATTAGGGATTCAAAGATAACTAATAAATCAAATTCCATTCCTAGAGATAAGGTTTACTAGGTGATTAATTTCATATCTAGATTCAATAAGAACTTTCCAATTGCAAATTAAATCAAAGATCAAATCATGGATGATCAAGCCACAACAAGGATTAAGCATAGAAATTAACCACTCATAAAGAAGTAGCAACTATATTAAAATATCAAGTCAAATACATGAGAGTTTAGAACTAGCTACAACTAACCCCAACAAAAAGGGAATTAGCTACTCATAGTCATAGAGATAGCCAAATACAAACAAAGAACAAAAGAGGAGAAGAAAAACTCCATGAAAGCCTCCAAGCTATGTGTAGTAACCACCAAAGGGAGAAACCCACAAAATTAGGGTAAAAAATGATGTCAGAGCTGCTAGTTGCTTAGATCTTTTCCAAATTTAGATTTTATACTCCCAAGTGAAAATAGATACTGCGCTCAGCGCAGCATTTTCTTGGCTCAACGCAACCCTTCCACAAATTAAGTGTTTTCGTGGGTGTGCCTTGGCTGAGCGCAGCATTTTCTTAGCTTAGCGCAGCCCTTCCAGAATGTGCTTTCTAACTTTGACTCACGATGGCTCAACGCAGCAAAACCTTGACTCAGCCACTACCTTCGAAAATGCTCTTAAAAGACAGCCTCCATTTTGGGCTCAGCACAGATAAACCTTGGCTCAGCCAAATTTAATCTGAGACTAATCTTCATCCTTGCCATGCCTTACTCTTGCTACCTACAAACGCAACAATTAAACCAAAAATTACTGATTTTAATTAAAAAACACTTAATGCAACAATTAAACCTAATGACTAAAAGAAAACACATTAATTTGGGGCAAAACAACTCTATAAGTATCTAAGGAGTTATAAAATCACCAAAATATTCATCCCAAAAGTATATAAGTTTGCAACTTATCACACAACAAGGCTATATAGACTACTCTTGCCTCCCCGACGTGTGTAACTCTTTCTCCCCACCTAAACAATCGTAGCACGAACATCAACGCGATCACGAACGTGATGATCACGCTCCTTTTTCCTCCTCAAGCTCGCAGCCCCTCACGAAGAACGGTCCAAGAACAACTTCAAGAACAGCCGTGACCTCGGCTTCGCCAACTTTCAAAATCATGAGCACGAGCTTTGCCCTAATCACGGAAACAACACATACACTATAGTGTTAACCCTAGGGCAAGCTCAAAGATCAAAAAGAAAAGGTAGAAACTCGAAGAACACGAAGAACACGTGTTAGGGATTCGAGTTTACCTTTGACGACTCGAGAAACCGATCAGTCCGAATCGAAGATAACGAAGTCACGATCGCAACGATGTAGTCGAGATCTCGATTCGATGCTCTGAAGTCCCTTAAACTCAAGCTTTCTCTCTCTAACCCCTGGGTTCTGTCTCAGCTCTAAGGTTACAGGAAACACTCTCAAATTCGTGCAAGTGTCGAAATGAAAGTGGAAACTCCACTTATGGTTCCTGTTGTCCACGCTGAAGCGTGGAACATTTGTACGCTTGAGCGTTCCCACGATTTAGCATGGGCTCTCTCCACACTTGAGCGTGGAACCTCGTCCACTCCGCCTTCTCCCTGGCCTGACACATGTCTCATGTAACACCCCGATTTTTCACTGCTTTTATATATCAATAAGAGAATAATTAAGTTTAGATTTTATTCGAGAAATTAGAAAATGAAATAAAATAAAACGAGACCATATTCATGCTCAACGCTATCGTACGAAACTACGATTAAATTTTGAGCTGAAAACTCAAACGGAGCCCGGTCTGCGTTTTTTCACTGACAATAAGATTTTACTGCTCAGGAGACCCCAGTTTGACCTGTTAACGAGACAGTAAGTCTAAGAATTAAATTTTCTACGTTTTCGTTAAATTTGAAAAAAATCGCTTCCTGACCTTCGTTCGGACGAAATCTTGAATCGGGTGACGAACGGAGCTGCATATGGATTTATCGGGACCCGCTAATGGATGAACTTGATGTCACATCAAGTCAAATCACTTGGGAAAGTGTGCCAGAGTCATCATGACGTTTGAAAATATCTGAAAGCGAAAAGACCAAAATACCCCCTTCCTTTTCCTAAATGACATTTTAGTCCTTGAAGGAAAAGACCAAAATGCCCATAAGTGACCCAATTTTTGGACATTTCAGCCCCCCATTCCTACGCATAGATCATCCCAAAGAGAGCTTCATCACTTCATTTCTTCTCACTTCATCTTCTTCCTTGAAACTTCACCATTTTCTTAAGAGAAAAAGCTTGAGTTTTTGAGAGAAAAGTGTGATTCTTGACCAACCTTCTCCATTCAAGAGGCAAGATCACTTCTATGATCCCTAAGCCTCATGAATCTCTTCCAATTTCAAGTTTGAGATCCTTGATTCCATGGGTTTCAAGTTTATGATCCAAATTTCAAAAATTCCTAGAAAATTGTAGAAAAATCCTTTTAATGTGAAACCAATTTCTTTGAGCTAGCTTCATCACCTTCTACCTCTATCCAAGAGTATGTGATCAAACTCTCATCCTAGTCTAATTTATTTGAAAGGGCCGAACCCTAGAAAATTTGGGGAAGAGTGGTTTTCTCCAATTTTTGTTCTTAAACACTTGATTCCATCCTTTCCTTTCCTTTAATCTTTGAATCCAAATGATTAGAAAACCAAATCAATTCCTAGCCTACTTTTCTCTTCATGGCCGAGACCTATAAGTGTGTAGAACCATAATTTTTGTTTCAAATTTTTGAGTAATAGGACTTGATTTAGTGTTAATCATGCTTAAGAACCAACCATCCAAAAGATTGGAACCAAATGAAACCCCTAGCCTATTTTAAAAATTTTGACCGAACCTTAGACCAATTTTGGGGGAGGAAAATTATTATTTGATGTTGCTATTTTGTATTGATTGTTGTTGTGAATTGAATTGTGCTTGATTGTTTTAGACGACGCGGACGAAACCGGAGCCGGAACCGAAAACCGTTCGGGAGTTGATTTAGAACCTTAAGAAGGTAAAGGGAGTTACATCATAATGATTTTGGTAGTCTCATGCTGTTTGATTGTTATATGTGATGTGGTAGTTTAGATTGATGATTGGAAGATGTGTATGAATGATATATGTACTTGATGTATCTAATGAAGCATACTTGTACACTTGAATATGATTTGTGGCATTGATGCCTTGGATGAAATTTTGTTGTGATATTGGGCTGATTTGATACCAATATATATCTATATATATTTATATCCTGGACTGGTTAAGAGCATAGGATTGGCTATGACTCGATAAAGAAGATGAAAATACTTGAAAACCTAAATCGAAGTTTTGAAAACAGATTTTGAAATCAAGGAAAAATATTGAGAAAATGTTTTTGTTTATGAAAGAAAGTAACTTTCTTTTGAAGTATTAGATCCTTTTTGAAAATAAAAAGTTGTTTGAGGAAAGTCAATAAAAAGGGAGATTTTGTTTTAGAAAAACATTTTCAAGGAGACAGAACCTTTAGAAAAAAAACGGATCTGTGAAGAAAAAGAGTTTTTCCCGAAAAATATTTTCTTTGAAAAGGAAATGCCTTAGTTCAAGACAATGAAATTGAGTTTTGTTTTCCAAAACTGATTTGTGAAAATAAGACCGTAAAGGAAAACGATGAATCTTTTGAGATGAATGCAAACCTAGTGATCGAGATGTCGAGCTAGTGTTTTGTAGATTGAGCACTCGGACTTCGTGTCCTGTGTTTTGAATGAACGGGCTTAATGTCCTTTAAAACGAGTCATGAGCTATATGCCCCGACAAGAAAGAATGAACGAAAAAGAAAACAAAACTTTCTATGTACATACAAGAAACGACAGACGTGCCATTTGAAAAATGAGCTACAACTCAAGTAGTTGAGAATATGAGCCAGTTAAGACCACTAGGTCTATAGGGGCATTCTGTGTTCGAAACTCCACAAGTGGTCGAAGGAATCATGACCCTGTGCCATGGTAAATCGGTTGCCCAACACGAATGAACTCAATCAGAGACTAGACTATTCAGGATATGGTTATGACGTGGTACCCCGGAACAATTGGAGTTCGGACCTAAATTGAGAGGCCGACTCATGAGAACAATTGTGTTACGGGTGTATTTGCGGCCTATCGCTCGATGAAGAGAAGTATGAATCTCCGGAGTACATGAATTAGAAAGATGATATTGAAATCTCATGCATTATTATAACTCATGAGAGTGTTTGAGGTATTATGTTGTTTGAATATCTGTTATTATAACTATATTTATGTGCGGATGTATTTGTTGTTTGTTGCTTGTGCGGCTATCGTGATAAACCTATAAAATGAGTATCTCACCTTTACCTGTACATGTTGGACACCCTGTTGTGTTTTTGGAATACATGTCCAGATGTTGATCATAGGTCCCCGCGGGCATGTGAGGACTCGGATGACGGAGTCTTTTGAAGGAGCAGAAAAAGAGGATCCCTCCGAATTCCTCTGGGAATCGGAGCTGACTTTGGGGTTCATATCCCAATGACTACTTTTAGCCCCACTAGCATAGGAGTTTTATTTTGAAGCAGTCATATATTATTTGCTGCATGTATGTTGAACCTATGTTTTTAAGTCTGTAATATGATATACCAGATTTGAACCTATTCTATTGGTTAAACTATGTTTATAAGGAACTTATATGCTTCAGCATACTTATGTCATAATCATGGTAGTATGAACCTTAAATATTGATGTGTGTTATTAAGTTTATTCCTTTGTCTGGAGTTTGGATTGATTATGCATGAGGAAAAATTTTGAACCCACGTTTTCGAACGTAGTTAATTAATTAAAGTACTTTCCGAAAGCAACCAGCGTTTTATTTTCTTGATGTTTTCCGCTTTTTGAGTTCGAGTACGTAGCACCCGAGGGGGGGTGTTACATCTCACACGCGTCCAAACTCAGAACAGCTGGCACAACGCACTCAACACACTTGAGCATGCAAGATTCCCACGTCCAAGCATTGCCATGCCTAAGCGTCCTACTTAGCTGGGAAAGGACTTCCAGCCTTCTGACTTCTCCAGTTTCTCGTGTTACACCTTAAGCACTTCCAACAGGATTCAAGTCTATTCCTAAACCTCCAACTAAGCTTATAACTAACACACAAACAACCACACAATCAATACAAACATCCGATCAAAGTTATCCACCTTAATTAGGCTTTCAGAAAACAGGGATGTTACAAAAGGTCGTGCTGCTGAACAGAATGTTGGCACCTTTATAAATTGTTTATTAAATGTGTGGTATATGGTTATGGCCCTAGTTTTGGTGTTTAATTTTATTAGGTAAATACGGCCTACGTGTCATGATTTATTGTATTTATTTTATAAATACGGCCTTCGTGTCGTGACATTTACTTTATTTTATTTTATTTTAAATTTTGTAATTTGCTCGGGATGACAAGAGACAACACCAGATCACGACGCTAGTGGGAGGAACTTTGGAAGTTTGCTCGAGGGTCAAAGATTGTAATAATTAGTTTTAATTATTGCCCATTAGGAGGCCAAAATCATAATACTTTTAATTATTGCACATTAGGAGGCCAAAATCATAATACCTTTTATATGTCTTGTATGTTTATGTATGTGATGCATGAAATGTATGAGGTGTATGATTTATATTTTTATTTAAATTGTATGATACCATGTATGTCATTGTTTGCTTAATATGTTTTAAATGTATGTAAGCTTGTATGTCATGTATGTTATGAGAGACGTTTATATGATAAACAAGCCGGTGAGATCATTTAATTATTAAATTCCCTCAATAAATTAAGTTATTAAATGCCTCCTGATGCGTGGCACTTGTCAAGGCCAGAATCATTTGAGTGTGGGTCATGCTACAGCTGAGCACCTTAATATATTCTTGGTGAGACGGGAAAGGTGAAATAACCTACTGCCAACCATTGGGTTGAACTTAACTAAGCGTATTCAATATGATTGAATGGCTTAGAGGCATGGGTTTGGGCATTAATCAATATGATGTATTAGAATAAGGAGTTATTCACCCAACTAGTTCAAGAATTGCATTGGATGTAATTGGAATGGAGCTTCCTAGCTAAATATTTGAGTTATGGGTGACCAGCCACAACTGACTCAGAACGAGGTGAAATATGAATTTTGATCCCACTAGAAAATCTTTCAACTGGATTTTCTAAGTCAATGATGAGGGTCATTGATTTGAGTAAAATAGTGGGAGCGTATTTTATAAAGACATATTAAACATGTTTTTAAAATCACGATACTTATACTTTGCATATTTCTTTTATGTAGATTTCCATGGCACCAAACACAACTAATAATATGTCATTGCGATATGTCCTTGAGAAGGACAAGTTATCTAGAAGTAATTTTTTGGATTGGTACCGAAACCTGAGGATTATTTAGGCAAGAGAAAAAGTTGTATGTTCTTGAGGAGGATGCTCCTAAACTACTTGAGACTGCTACTAGGGTTGAAAGAGATGCTCATAAGAAGTATCAGGATGATGCCCTAGATGTTAGCTGCCTCATGCTTGCCACCATGAGCTCTGAGCTTCAGAAGCAACATGAGAACATGGAGGCGTTTGATATGATCAAACGTCTCAAAATGCTCTACCAAGAGCAGGCAAGGCATAGATGCTATGAATTTTCCAGAGCCCTGTTTAATTCTAAGATGGCAGAAGGAAGCCTAGTTGGACCTCATGTGCTCCTTATGATTGGGTACATTGAGAGCCTTGATAGATTGGGTTTTCCACTGAGCCAAGAGTTTGCTACAGATGTAGTTCTGCAATCATTGCCAGAAAGTTATAGTCAGTATGTCATGAATTACAACATGAATGACATTGATAAAAATCTACCAGAACTATTAGGCATGTTGAGAACTGCTAAGCAAAACATTAATAAAGGAGAAGGGAAAGCCATAATGCAGGTTGATTCTAGAAAGAAGACTAAGAAGAAGCCCTGGAACAAGCAGAAGCAAGAACAAGTTCAAGCCTCATACATCTGGCTTGAAGCCCGTGGGCGGGGTAGCTAAGGAAGGCAATTGACACCATTGTGGCCTACTTGGCCAGTGGAAGAGGAACTGCAAAAAATATCTGGAAGAGAAAATGAAGAAGGGAAGTGAGACTTCCACTTCAGGTATTTATGTTATTGATGTTAATTTATCTACTTCAGCATCATGGGTATTTGATATTGGATGTGGTGCTCACATTTATAATAATGTGCAGGGACTAAAAAGCAGGAGGAAATTGACTAAAGGTTAGGTGGACCTACGCGATGGAAATGGAGCAAAAGTTGCTGCATTAGATGTAGGGACTTATGTTTTGACTTTACCTACCGGGCTTATTTTGGAACTTGATAATTGTTATTATGTTCCCGTTATTAGCAAAAAAAATTATTTCTGTTTCTTGTTTGGACAAGAAAGGTTTCATTTAATTGTTAAGGACAAATGTTGTTCTCTTTATTTGGATAATGTTTTGTTTGCTAATGCACCATTGAGTAATGGACTTTATATTCTTGATCTCGATGTGCCCATATATAACATAAATGCAAAAAGGATCAAACCCAATAGTTTGAATCCTTTATATCTTTGGCATTGTCGTTTAGGCCACATAAATGAGAAACGCATCTCCAAACTCCACAAAGATGAATTATTGGATTCTTTTGATTATGAATCATTTGATACATGTGAATCTTGTTTATTGGGGAAGATGACTAAGGCCCCATTTACTGGCAATAGTGAAAGGGCCAATGACCTTTTGGGCCTGATACATAGTTATGTATGTGGGCCACTAAACAAACCTGCTAGAGGTGGTTTTTCCTACTTTGTTACATTTACTGATGACTTCAGTAGATATGGATATGTGTATCTAATGAAACACAAATCTGAAACCTTTGAAAAGTTCAAGGAATTCGAGAACGAAGTAGAAAACCAACTTGGCAAGAGTATTAAAGCCATACGATCAGATCGTGGTGGTGAATACCTTAGCCAGAAATTTGATGATTATCTGAATGAGTGTAGGATAAAATCCCAACTCACTCCTCCCGGAACCCCACAATGGAATGTTGTATCCAAAAGGAGGAATCGCACCTTGTTGGACATGGTACGATCTATTTCTGGGGTTACGCATTGCTTCCAGCAGCTTTTACAATTAACCGTGTTCCATCTAAGGCGGTAGAACAAAAACAACATGAGATATGGAAAAGGCGAAAGCCTAGTTTGTCATTTATAAAGATTTGGGGTTGTCATGTCTATGTCAAACGTTTAATCATAAATAAACTTGAATCCAAATCAGATAAATGGACTTTTGTGGGGTATCCCAAAGAAACAAAAGGATACTATTTCTATAACCCCTCTGATGACGAAGTGTTTGTTGCTAGGACTGAAGTGTTCCTTGAGAAGGAATACATCTCTAAAGGAGACAATGGGAGAAAAGTAGAACTTGGAGAAATCCAAGTACCACAAGTACTGACCCGCCTACAACGGAACAAGAACTGCATTCACAAGATGTTGTGGTCCGACCACCGGTTCAAGTAACATAAGAACAGCATAGGTCAAACAGATCACGTACACAACCTGAGAGATTTGGACTACTCCTAACTCGAGAAGGTGATGTACTGCTTATGGATCAATATGAGCATGTTACCTACCAGGAGGCCATAGTTGGCCTTGAATCTAAGAAGTGGCTAGAAGCCATGGGATCCGAAATGGAATTCATGTACACAAACCAAGTTTGGACCTTGGTGGAGCCACCCGAAGGGGTAAAACCCATAGGGTGCAAGTGGGTCTTTAAAAAGAAGATTAACATGGATGGAAGGTTAATACCTTCAAAGTGCAACTGGTTGCAAAAGGTTCCAAGCAAATTCATGGTGTAGACTATGATGAACCTTTCTCTCCAGTTGCAATTATTAAATCGGTTCGGATCCTACTTGCTATTGCCGCATACCATGATTATGAAATCTGGCAGATGGACGTCAAAGCTGCAATCCTTAGCGGGAATCTCCTTGAGGATGTGTACATGACACAACCTGAGGGTTTTGTAGATTCAAAGGATGCTGGAAAGGTGTGCAAATTGTAGAGATCCATCTATGGACTCAAGCAAGCTTCCAGAAGCTG
This sequence comes from Ammopiptanthus mongolicus, assembly GCA_039655645.1. Taxonomy (NCBI): domain Eukaryota; kingdom Viridiplantae; phylum Streptophyta; class Magnoliopsida; order Fabales; family Fabaceae; genus Ammopiptanthus; species Ammopiptanthus mongolicus. The sequence goes on from CM077350.1 coordinate 22,813,967, forward strand.
GAATCTTCGTTTTGATGAAGCTGTAAGACAGTTTGGATTCATCAAGAATGAGGATGAACCTTGTGTATACAAGAAGGTTAGTGGGAGCATAATTACTTTTCTCGTATTGTATGTGGATGACATACTACTCATCGGAAACAATATTCCAACACTATAAAATGTAAAGACATGGTTAGGGAATTGTTTCTCAATGAAGGACTTAGGCGAAACTTCCTATGTATTGGGAATTAGGATCGATAGGGATAGATCACTGAAATTATTAGGCCCTATTCAAGATACATATATTCCAAGAAGGGTCTCTTGCCTATGTCACATGGCATATGCTTGCCAAAGGGACAGTGCCCTACTGCATCTGATGAGAGGGAACGCATGAATAAAATTCCATATGCTTCGGCAATTAGATCTATTATGTAACCCTAAGTCGTATTATTAGCGTTACAGCGTAGCGTGATAATATAAAATGCGAAAATATTAAAACAACCAATACTGATACCACGACTATATATATATAACATACATATAAAAGTAGTGGCTCTATCAGTAGAGCCTACAATAACTGATACCAACTACAAATCTTCAGAGTACGCAACACATATAAACTGAAAGCATGGCAACAAAATAAAAATACATACGACTTCCTCTCCTGGCCCTAAAAATACATTTCGCTCAAACCCATGTACTGGCCATAACAAAACTAAGACTGTCTACCCAACTACGACTCTAACGTATACAGTAGCCGGGCCCATACACACTACTCTTCGCTGAGAGTAGTCAGTCTCCCAGAGACGGTCGTCTTCTGCATAGAGCAGGCCAAGGTCCCCCAACATTGGGATCCAAGGCTCTCCCGCCAACATTAGGCTCAACAGGTATGCCATCAATCTCCTCTGGCAATTCCTCAACAGGATCTTCTCGTACAGTCGAGAAAAATAAAGTATGACATAGAGAAAATATAGGGGATAAGAAACAACAATTCATTATAAATGAGAAAACAGCTATAAAATAATTTATATAGACAGCAATACTCAACAACATAACAGTGTCAATCAACCAACTCCCAAATCATTCTCTCTTAACTACTGTCTGTTACACTCATGCAATTAACGACTATATGGACGCGATCACTAAGTGACATCTCCAGCAGATCAAGATATCTCGTTCATCTCTGTGCCACCCCCCATAATGCAGGGTTCGGTCAAAAGCCCCCAGGCTCAACACGTGGCTACGATATTCCCCCGCCCGCAGGCTAGGTCGGAATCATCGTCGGCCCACAACTTAACTTACGGCAACGACACATTCCCACACCCACAGGCCTGGTCGGAACATTCGCCCATCCATTAATAACTCGACTTATGGCAAAGACATATCCCCCCGCCCGCAAGCCAGGTCGGGACATTCTCCCGTCCGTCTACAATTCGACTAATGGGTATGATCATCTCCCCACAGGCAAGATTGATCGCCCGTATGCCAACATAGTGATGAAAAACAACTATGCAAAATGAATCTCACTGACTCATCTCAGGATCAACACTTAGTTCCTCAACCACGACTTCCAAACAACCATGACCAACTTTCCTCCGGCTTAACCGGGTATCAACTTTAAATCACAATACAAACAGATCAACTGTATCTCTAGGTTGAGCACTATAACATATACATCTATCGTCGACTTTCTCACCACATATTCATCTCCCAACTCATCAGAAATCACTGTCTAACTTTACTCAGGCATCAATAGTCACAACAACACATCAACAACAGCCAGAAACAGATTCAACAGTAATATCAAGTCACAGATAATCAATCATAAACATATAGTAGGCATAACATATATATCACAAATAATATATTAAATACCCAATCACAGCACAAACAACCTCGATATACAGTAATATCAACCTATCGGTCAAACGACCTCTAGTAGGGTTTGGGTCGCCCTACGCATATCAATATATATTATTTTAAATCTTGCCTCCCCGACGATATTGTGGTTCTTTCCCCCACCTTATAGAAAAAGTAGCAATGATCACGAACTCACGAGCACTTTTTGCTCCTATGCACAACCTCACAGCCATAGCCGCAGCCTCGCTCCTTCAACCGCAAACTATACACGCTTTAGAACGATCGAACACAGTCTAATCCTTCTCAACAAATCACAATAAGAAATTAATATAATCAAACAAAACCCACTTAGTTCCTATGAACTAAGTTTCGGCCCCTTTTTAGAAAAATAGGCTAGAGGTGTTAAAACTTTACCAACTCCTGGATCAATGATCCTTAAGCATATACAATACTAGATTAAGTCTTTTTACACAAAAAATTTGAAGCAAAACTCATGATTTCCTAAGTATAGGATTCGGCCATTCATTAGAAAAATAGGCTAGGAATGTCATTTGATTACATGCTTTTAGATAGTGATAGAGAATGATGAAACTAGATCGTAGAAATTGATTTCACATTAAAAGGATTTTACCTCTTGAAGCTTGAAGAAAAGTGAAGAAGAAAACTTGCACTTGAAGACAACAATGGAGGTTTGAAGAAGATGAATAAGCTTTTGTGATGAGAAAGATGTGAAGGAAAACAAAGGAAGGGAGGGTGTATTTATAGGCTAAGGTAGCCGCCCCCTTGATGGGCTTTTTGGCCCGAGGCCCAATTTTTAGATATTTTATGGCAAAAGAGTAATTTCTCTTAGGGACAAAATTGTCATTTCAACAAAAGACCAAGAGCATAAACGTCATTCCGTCATAAATATCTAGATATTTTCAAAAAAAGTAATGATGACAGTAATGAGTCACATGGCACGAATTGTAATTTCATCAATTCCTAGGGGCAAAGCGGTCTTTTCTCGCGCTAAATATCTTAGATATTTTGTAGAAACGTAGTGATGACGCGGTGAGTCATGGTGGTGACTCACCCTCTGACTCACCCTGCTCAGGTGACTCGTGTCCCTCCTCTGGCGTCCGGGTTTGTCCCCGTGCATCCGTTCTCGATTCCGTCGATTTCCCGATTTAGGATTTTCGCCCAAGAAAGTCATGAGAACTTATTTCTTTTTGAAATTTTTCAAAATCGCCGATATTGTTTGCATTTTTATTTAAAACCTAACTGTTTCGTTCACGAGTCAAAATTAGGTCGTCTAAGCAACAAAATCATACTATCAATGTAAAAACGCAGACCGGGCTCCGTCTGAGTTTTCGACCAAAATTTAACCATAGCTTCCTACTATAGCGTACAGCTTGACTATGGTCTCGGCTTATTTTATTTCACCCTCTAGACCCTCTAATAAAATACAAACACACAAATACTATTTAATTAACAAAAACTTGAAAATCGGGGTGTTACATTACTACCCCCCTTAAAAAGAATTTCGTCCTCGAAATTCGACGTACCTCAGAATAAATGCGGATATCGTTGCTGTATATCTTCTTCGCGTTCCCAGGTAGCATCTCTCGTAGCTTCGTCCCATACGACTTTGACCACTGGAATGGTTTTACCTCTGAGTTCCTTAATCCTTCTATCCGCAATCCTTCCAGGCAAAGCTTCATACTCAAGGTTATCTCTCAATTGTATTGACTCTGGTTCTAAGATGTGTGATAGATCAGGGTATTATTTTCTCAACTGATAAATATGAAAGACATCATCAAGATTGGATAGGTTTCGTGGTAAAGCAATATGATAGGCTACAAGACCAATTCGACGAAGAATTTGAAATGGTCCAATGAATCTAGGAGTAAGCTTTCTAGATTTTATTGATCTGCCGATTCTAGTTCTCAAAGTCACTCTCAGAAATACATGGTCTCCTTCCTGGAATTCTAAAGGTCTTCTCCTTTTATCGCTGTAACTCTTTTGTCTATCTTGTGCGATTTTCATCTTTTCTCTTATCCTCTTGATTTGTTCCGTCATTTGCTATACTACCTCCGGTCCTAACACTTGAATTTCTCCCATCTCATACCAACACAATGGTGTTCTACATTTTCTGCCGTACAATGCTTCGTAAGGTGCCAACTTCCTGTGTGTTCCAACACACAAGCTCTTAAGAGATCTTCCAATGATTGAATTGTTCGTTCCGACTAACCAGCCGTCTGAGGATGATAAGCAGAACTTAACCTCAACTTAATTCCCAAAGCCTCATGTAAATGTTTCCAGAATCTAGATGTAAATCTAGGATCTCTGTCGGAAACAATACTAGAAGGCACTCAGTGCAACCTTAATACTTCCTTGATGTAGATTTGGGTTAATTTCTCCAATGTATAACTTTCGCCAATAGTTAAGAAGTGAGCACACTTCGTCAACCTATCGACGATTATCCAAATTGCATCATGCCACTTGTTAGTTCTTAGCAGACCAACCACGAAATCCATAGATATACCTTCTCATTTCCATTCTGGGATATCTAAAGATTGTAGCAGTCCCACTGGCCTCTGGTGTTCTATCTTCGCCTTCTGACACACCCTATCTCGTATTCTTAGCGTTACAGTGTAGCGTGATAATATAAAATGCGGAAATAGTAAAACAACTAATACTGATACCACGACTATATATATAACATACGTATAAAAGTATTTGCTCTATCAGCAGAGCCTACAATAACTGATACCAACTACAAATCTTCAGAGTGCGCAACACATATAAACTGAAAGCATGGCAACAAAATAAAAATACATATGACTTCCTCTCCTGGACCCAAAAATACATTTCGCTCCAACCCATGTACCGGCTATAACAAAACTAAGGTTGTCTGCCCAACTATGACTCTAACGTATACGGTAGCCGGGCCCGTATACACTACTCTTCGCTGAGAGTAGTCAGTCTCCCAGAGACGGTCGTCTTCTGCATAGACCAGCTCAAGGTCCCCCAACATTGGGATCCGAGGCTCTCCCACCAGCATCAGGCTCAACAGGTATGCCGTCAATCTCCTCTGGCAATTCCTCAACAAGATCTTCTCGTACAGTCGAGAAAAATAAAGTACGACATAGAGAAAATATAGGGGATAAGAAATGACAATTCATTATAAATGGGGAAACAGCTATAAAATAATTTATATAGACAGCAATACTCAACAACACAACAGTGTCAAATAACTAACTCCCAAATCATTCTCTCTAAACTATTGTCTCTTACTCTCATATAATTAACGACTACATGGACGCGATCACGATGCGACATCTCCAGCAGATCAAGATATCTCGTTCCTCTCTGTGCCACCCCCCGTAATGCAGGCTTCAGTTATAATGCCCCGATTTTCAAGTTTTATAATTATTCAGTATTTAAATGTTTGTATTTTGTTGGAGGGTTTAGAGAGTGAAATAAAAGTTTTATAATTATTCAGTATTTAAACGTTTGTATTTTTTTGGAGGGTTTAGAGAGTGAAATAAAATATTCTGAGAACATAGGCATGCCCTACACAACCATCGGGAGCCATGGTTAAGTTTCGGGCGAAAACTCAAACGGAGCCCGGTTTGCTTTTTTCATTGGCAGTAGTATTTTACTACTATCAAGACCTAATTTTGACTCGTGAATGAAACATTTAGGTTTTAAATAAAATTGCGAACGATATCAGCGATTTTGAAAAAAAAAATTCAAAATAAATAAGTTCTCACGACATTCTTGGGCGAAAACCAAAGTCGGGAGAACAACAGAGCTGAATATGGGATTTCAGTGACCCGCTACGGATAATGTAACACCCCGATTTTCGAGTTTTCCTAATTATTCAGTATTTATGAACTTATATTTTATTCGAGGCCTTAGAAATGGCAATAAAATATTCTGACCAGATAGGAATGTCCTACACAACCATAGGAAGCCATGGTTAAGTTTCAGGCGAAAGCTCAAATGGAGCCCGGTCTGCGTTTTTCACAGATAGTAGTCTTTTTCTACTATCAAGACCTAATTTCGAATCGTGAACAAAACAGTTAGGTTTTATATTTTATTTCCAACAATATTTGTTATTTTGAAAATATTCAAAATAAATAAGTCGTCATACGACTTTCTTGGGCGAAAACCTAAATCGGGTGAAGAACGGAGCTGAATACAAGATTTCAGTGAACCGCTACGGATAAGGTTGAAGTCACATGGTGTGCTATGACTCATCAGTGTAATGATTACGTTTAGAAAATATCTGGACGTGAAATGACTAAAATACCCTTGACCCTTTTCATAATTACCATTTGTCCTTGAATGAAAAGACCGTTTGCCCTTGAGAATTTATGGAATAACCATTCTGACCCTGTGACTCACCATGTCATCATTACCTTTCTAGAAATATCTATATATTTATAAGGGAAATGACCAAAATGCCCCTAGTCTTTGAAGGAATTACCAAATTACCCTTTTGGTTATTTACAAGGTTGCCATGACATCAATATATATATTTCTCTCTTTCTCTCTCTTGGCCATTTTCGGCCACACACTCTATCTCTCTTCTTTCTCTCACTTGTTCATCCAAATTCATAGAGTTCTTGAAGTTCTTCATGTGTTCTTCATAAGTTCTTCACAAAAACCCTAGTTTGATCTTCAAAAGTTGAAGTTTTTGAGTGAAAACTTGTTTCTTCTTCACTAATCTTTGATCCTAGGAGGTATGATCCTCATCTTAACTCTCTCAATCTCTCTATTTCATCTCTTGAATCACTTGATTCATGAAGACCTAAGTTTAGATCTAGAACTTTGAAAATCCATGGAAAATTGTAGAAAAATCCTATGATCATGAAACCAATTTCTATGAAACCATCATGATGTGTACTTTGAGTGTCTAGAAGCATGAACCCAAAAGAAATTTTGCTCCCTATTCTTCCATGGGAGGGCCGAATCCTAATCATGATGAAAGGATGGGTTTTGTTGCAATTTTTGGCTATATAGCACTTGTTCTAGCTTACTTGATGTCTTTGAACACTAAACCCAAGAGCAAAACATCAACCAAAGCTCCTAACCTATTTCTCCTCTTCATGGCCGAAACATATAGGGTGTAGAACCATGAGTTTTGTCTCAAATTTTTGGGTCATAGGACTTGATTTAGTGTTAATCATGCTTAAGGACCATCCATCCAAAAGTTTAGAGGACCATCCATACAAAAGTTTAGAACCAAATGAGATCCCTAGTCTTTTTATCCTTTCATGGCCGAACCCTATTCCTTCTTGGGGAAGAAAACTTATGTTTTGATGTTATAGATTGATGTTGCTTTGTTGTTTGAATTGAATTGTGTTTGATTGTTTTAGGCGACGCGAACGGAGCCGGAGCCGGAGCCGGAGCCGGAGCCGAGAACCGATCGAGTTTGCATTGAACTTCCTTTGTGAGGTAAAGGGAGGTAGTTCATTTTGAGTTTGGTAGCCTCATGGTATATGATTGATTGGTGTGTTATGATTGAATTAAGACTTGATGTATATGTATACTTATGTCCTGGATTGATTGGATGTTAAGTGTTGTGCATAGCTGGTTATTTGATATAACTGTGGCATGGATGCCTTGGATGATATCTTATTGTGATATTGAACTGTTGATATATATATATATATATATATATATATATATATATATATATATATATATATATATATCTATACATATATTTATATCCTGGATGGGCATAGGACTGGCTATGTCTCGATAATTGTTAAAAGACTCGGAATCGAAAACAAAGTTTTGAAAAACGCGTTTTGAAATTAAAAGTGGCTTTTGGAAAACGTGTTGCTTTTCAAGAAAAGTTAAGTCCCCTTTTGAAATGTATATTCTTTGAAAAGTATGTTCTTTTGAAATGTATGTTCTTTTTTGAAAAATATGTTCTTTTGAAATGTATGTTCTTTTGAAATGTATGTTCTTTTGAAAAGTATGTTCTTTTGAAATGTATGTTCTTTTGAAATGTATGTTCTTTTCAAAAGATGTTCTTTTAAAAAGTGATTTTGGGAAAAGTCGTGCAAAATGTGTTTTATTCTGTAAAGTGTTTAAAAAGGGCGTGAAACCTTAGAAAACGGTTTTGTTTTCATGAAAGGTGTTTTTCCCAAAAAATGTGGAAATGTTTTATTTCAAGAAAACAAGAGTGTATTTTGTTTTCCAATGTTGTTTTGAGAAAGTTTGACCGAAAAGGAAAATGATGAACCTTTGAGATGAACCCAAACCTAGTGGCCGAGACGTCGGGGCTAGTGTTTTGTGGATTGAGCACTCGGACTTCGTGTCATGTGTTTTGATTTGAGTGGGCATAATGCCTTTTTGAAATGAGTCGTGGACTTTATGTCTCGACATTTGAAAGAATAAATGTGGATTGAGCACTCGGACTTCATGTCTTGTGTTTTTTATTTGAGTGGGCTTAATGCCTTTTTGAAACGAGTCATGGACTTTATGTCTTGACCTTTGAAAGAATGAACGCAAAGAAAACAGAAAACTTTCTGTGTACATGCATGAACCGGCAGACGGGCCATTTGAAACCGAGCTACAACTCTAGTAGTTGAGAATGGAACCGGTTAAGACCACTAGGTCTGTAGGGGCATTCTGTGTGTCGAGACTCCACAAGTGGCCGGTGGCCTCGCGACCCCGTGCCGTGGTGAGTCGACTACCCAGCACGAATGAACTCGATCAGGGACTGGACTATTCAGGATATGGTTATGACGTGGTACCCTGGAACAATTGTTGTTCGGAGCTAAATAGAGAGGCCGACTCATGAGAACAATTGTGTTACGGGTGTTACTACGGCCTATCGCTTGATGTTGGGAAGTTAGAATCTCCGGAGTACATGAATTAGAAAGATATCATGCATTCTTATAACTCATGATAGTGTTTCAGATGTTATATGGTTTTATATAGACAACTGCTCATATATCTGTAATTATCTGTAGATGTTTATACTTCTGTTTGTCGCCTATACGGCTATGTGATAAACTTATCATATGAGTATCTCACCTTTGCCTGTACATGTTGGACACCTTGTTGTATTTTTGGAACACATGTACAGATGTTGTTCATAGGTCCCCGCGGAGACGTGAGGACTCGGATGATGGAGCGTTCTGATGAAGTTGACGTTGCGTTGTATCCCAATGGCTACTTTTAGCCGACCAGCTTAGGAGTCTTTATTTTGAGCAGTCTTATATTATATTACTGCAAGCTTTTGAACTTATGTTTTCAAGTTTGTAATAACTTATATATTAGACCAGGATTTATATTATGATTATGTTTTATGAACAGTGAATACTGATGTACTGTAAGAAGCTTATTCCTTCATCTTGAGTTTGTATTGCCTATGCATGCAGAAATTTTTAGAACCGCGTTTTCGAACGTAGCTACTTAATTAAAGTATTTTCCGAAAGCAACCAGCTTTTTATTTTCTTGATTTATTTCCGCATTAGAGTCCGAGTATGTAGCACCCGCGAGGGGGGTGTTACATTAGTGGTATCAGAGCTGGTCGAGTCTTTCGGGAATCCTTGGGAAGTGAGTCTGTTATGTTTGTGTTGTGTGATCTCTGTGTTAACCTTGTTTGAATTGTTTCTATGTTGAAGCAATGTGTGTTGACACACTAGTACACTAGTACAGTAGAACACTGTTACTTGACACATTAGCATTTAACGCACGAATTTATGTTTCCTTATTAAGGTATGATTGGTCTGCCTTGTGAGGGAAGCATGAATCTTAGAGGTGGTCGTGGTGGAGGTTGCAGCACTACTGACAACAATGTTGATGACAACAACATCAATCGAGTTATCCAGGCCACGGCTGATATGGCGGCTGCTGTTGCTCAACAGACAGCTACGATGGCTCAACAGAATCAACAGAACCAACAAGGAGCTGATCTTGCTGCTCATAGTCCACCGCAGTTTCATGGGGACTAGAAGTGCGAGAGATTTGAAGGAGGTTTGCGCTTCGGGATCAAGGAGTCAGTGTTACCGTTGTAGATCCGTACCTTCGGACAAGGAAGGGAGAACAAGAGTACTGCGGGAGGACCGTCTAGGTCCAGGAACCCAAACCAATACCAGCACCAGAGAGGGAAGCAGTCCCAGAAGAAGCCGTATTCCCGACCTCAAGGGAGCAGTCAGAAACAACAATCGTATCGTCATGTCGCTTCTATTTACGATGGTGGAAGTGGAAACAACCAGAATCAAGGCCAAATCCGGAGGTGTTTCAATTGTGGGAAACATGGGCATCAAGCTGACACCTGCAATCTGAAAGGAGTTCTATGTTTCCAATGCGGGAAGATAGGAAATTTCGCGAGGGAGTGCCCTACACCAAAAACCAAGCCGACTGTTAACAATGTTCGAACTGCTAGACCCACAGCGAGGGGAAGGGTTTATACCATGACTGGCGTTGATGCTCCCAATCTGAAGATCGCATACAAGGTAGTGGCATCATAGCTGGTAATCTCCTAACGGTACTATTCCATTCGGATGTGACACATTCATTTATCTCTTTGAATTGTGTGAGACAATTAGACTTGCCTGTTCTTCGCTGTCTTTTGATTTGATTGTCACAACTCCAAGTGCTAAGCCTGTTACTGTTAATACAGTATGTTTGAACTGTCCTATTACTGTTCATGATAGGAACTTCCTTGTTGACTTAATATGTTTGCCTTTGACTCAATTGGATGTGATTCTAGGCATGGATTGGTTATCTTCCAATCATATCCTTTTAGACTGTGCACATAGAACCTTAGTTTTTCCCGACCCTGAGGTTTCTGGATTTTTAACTGCCAACCAAGTAAGAGCTTCTTTGAAAGAAGGAGATCAGGGATACATGCTTCTATACTATTTAGAAATCGAGAGGGATGTTGTCTTGAGCGATGTGCCGGTTGTGAAAGATGTTCCGGAAGTTTTTTCCAAAGGACGTACCAGGTTTGACACCTGTGAGGGACATCGAGTTTGCGATCGACTTAGTTCCAGGATCCGGTCCGATCTCTACAGCTCCATGTAGGATGTCACCTACGGAGTAGCTGAGCTGAAGACTCAACTAGAGGATCTGATGTCCAAGCGGTTTATGAGACCAAGTGTGTCCCCGTGGGGAACACCAGTGTTGTTGGTGAAGAAGAAAGACGGGAGTTCTAGACTCTGTGTGGATTACCGTCAACTGAACAAGATTACGATCAAGAACAAGTATCCTCTACCCCGCATAGATGACTTGATGGATCAACTTCAGGGAGCCTCTATCTTTTCAAAGATTGATCTGAGATCCAATTATCACTAGATTAGAGTAAAGAACAAGGATGTACCTAAGACTGCTTTCAGGACTCGTTATGGTCACTATGAGTACCTCGTGATGCCTTTCGGAGTGACGAACGCGCCTGCTATCTTCATGGACTACATGAACCGGATTTTCCGTCCGTATCTGGATCAATTCGTTGTCGTGTTTATCGACGATATTCTCATCTACTCGAAAAGTTCCGAGGAGCATGAGGAACATCTACGACAAGTTTTGCAAATCCTTCACAAGGAAAAGCTGTACGCAAAGCTACCCAAATGCGAGTTTTGGCTGGATGAAGTCAAATTCTTGGGACATGTGATTTCGAAGGAAGGAATTGCCGTCGATCCTACAAAAGTAGAAGCAGTACTTTTATGGGAGAGACCCAAGACTGTGACAGAAATCCACAGTTTCTTTGGACTAGCTGGTTACTATAGAAAGTTCATCGAAGGATTTTTGAAGATTGTTGCGTTTCGTCGTTGACTCAACTAACGAGGAGGGACCAACCGTTTACGTGGACTGATAAATGTGAGGAAAGTTTTCAGACAATGAAGGAACGTTTGACAACCTCACCAGTGTTAGTACTACCTAAGCCAGACGAACCGTACGAAGTGTACTGTGATGCTTCGCATCAAGTATTAGGATGTGTGCTTATGCAACATCGGAAGGTTATAGCGTATGCTTCACGGTAGTTGAAGACTCATGAGAGGAATTACCCGACGCACGATCTTGAGTTAGCTGCTGTGGTTTTTGCGCTGAAGATCTGGAGACATTACTTGTATGGATCAAAGTTCGATGTCTTCAGTGACCACAAAATTTTGAAGTACTTGTTCAACCAGAAGGAACTTAACATGAGGCAGGGACGTTGGATGGAGTTTCTTAAGGACTACGACTTCACTTTGCTGTACCACCTTGGGAAAGCAAATGTCCTTGCAGACGCTCTGAGTCGGAAGACCCTGCACATCTCTGCAATGATGGTTAAAGAGCTAGAATTGATAGAACAGTTTCGTGATCTCACTCTAGCTGTGGAAGTGAACCACGAGAGGATTAGCTTGGGAATAATCAAGGTATCTAGTGGACTGATGGAGACGATCCGTGAACAACAAACAATTGATGAGTACCTCCAAGAGAAAAAGGAGTTACTAGGACAAGAGGAAGCTGCAGAGTTCAGTTTGGGAACTGATGACATCTTGAGATACAATGGACGAGTTTGTGTACAGAGCAACCCGGAGATGAGGGAAATGATTCTGGATGAACCTTTGTACTCACACTCCTGCGTATTAGAAATTTGAGTGGATTGGTTTAAAAGTAACCTTTGGCCTAAACTTTTACATGTCAGTCTATCGAAAGATTTTGTTTTAGGACTATTCCTTGAGTTGTAACACAGACTAATTCCTCATACTGAAAGTTTCTTGATGAAACTTAGTCAAATCACTTTTACTATTGGTAACTGTGATCCAGTCTGAAACTTTTTCCAGACTGTTTACCTTTCGATTCCCTGATTTGTTGGAGAATTCTTATGAAAGAAGGGACTTTATTAGAGTCATGGTTATAAACATGTATTAGCTATGCATTTTTACACTCACGAACCTACTGAAGAATCTTTTTACATACTGGATATTCCTGTACTCATTTCCGAGATATAGAATCCTTCTATATACTTTCCTGTGAGAGTAAGACCAAGAAAATTTCTTCTATCGGAAGATTTCTTCTTTAATCTTCGAGGGCCAAGTAGCGACCAAATCCAACTGTTTGCCCTCAACTCAAGTGGATGAGCAAGAAGACGTTTCGATCTTTGAAGGACTAGCTAGGAGTAAGTGTATTACTCTAACTACGAACATCCTGTCAGTAGGATAGACGAGAAGAGTTAGGCGTTCTGTTAAAGTATGGCGTAGTGCATGAGATGTGGAACCTGGGGGATCAAGAGGGTCCTGTCCAGTTTTGAGTCGCGAAATTTCGAGGACGAAATTTTTTTTAGAGGGGTAGTAATGTAACACCCCGATTTTCGAGTTTTCCTAATTATTCAGTATTTATGAACTTATATTTTATTCGAGGCCTTAGAAATGGCAATAAAATATTCTGACCAGATAGGAATGTCCTACACAACCATAGGAAGCCGCGGTTAAGTTTCGGGCGAAAGCTCAAATGGAGCCCGGTCTGCGTTTTTCACAGATAGTAGTCTTTTTCTACTATCAAGACCTAATTTCGAATCGTGAACAAAACAGTTAGGTTTTATATTTTATTTCCAACAATATTTGTTATTTTGAAAATATTCAAAATAAATAAGTCGTCATACGACTTTCTTGGGCGAAAACCTAAATCGGGTGAAGAACGGAGCTGAATACAAGATTTCAGTGAACCGCTACGGATAAGGTTGAAGTCACATGGTGTGCTATGACTCATCAGTGACTCATCAGTGTAATGATTACGTTTAGAAAATATCTGGACGTGAAATGACTAAAATACCCTTGACCCTTTTCATAATTACCATTTGTCCTTGAATGAAAAGACCGTTTGCCCTTGAGAATTTATGGAATAACCATTCTGACCCTGTGACTCACCATGTCATCATTACCTTTCTAGAAATATCTAGATATTTATAAGGGAAATGACCAAAATGCCCCTAGTCTTTGAAGGAATTACCAAATTACCCTTTTGGTTATTTACAAGGTTGCCATGACATCAATATATATATTTCTCTCTTTCTCTCTCTTGGCCATTTTCGGCCACACACTCTATCTCTCTTCTTTCTCTCACTTGTTCATCCAAATTCATAGAGTTCTTGAAGTTCTTCATGTGTTCTTCATAAGTTCTTCACAAAAACCCTAGTTTGATCTTCAAAAGTTGAAGTTTTTGAGTGAAAACTTGTTTCTTCTTCACTAATCTTTGATCCTAGGAGGTATGATCCTCATCTTAACTCTCTCAATCTCTCTATTTCATCTCTTGAATCACTTGATTGATGAAGACCTATGTTTAGATCTAGAACTTTGAAAATCCATAGAAAATTGTAGAAAAATCCTATGATCATGAAACCAATTTCTATGAAACCATCATGATGTGTACTTTGAGTGTCTAGAAGCATGAACCCAAAAGAAATTTTCTCCCTATTCTTCCATGGGAGGGCCGAATCCTAATCATGATGAAAGGATGGGTTTTGTTGCAATTTTTGGCTATATAGCACTTGTTCTAGCTTATTTGATGTCTTTGAACACTAAACCCAAGAGCAAAACATCAACCAAAGCTCCTAATCTGTTTCTCCTCTTCATGGCCGAAACATATAGGGTGTAGAACCATGAGTTTTGTCTCAAATTTTTGGGTCATAGGACTTGATTTAGTGTTAATCATGCTTAAGGACCATCCATCCAAAAGTTTAGAGGACCATCCATACAAAAGTTTAGAACCAAATGAGATCCCTAGTCTTTTTATCCTTTCATGGCCGAACCCTATACCTTCTTAGGGAAGAAAACTTATGTTTTGATGTTATATATTGATGTTGCTTTGTTGTTTGAATTGAATTGTGTTTGATTGTTTTAGGCGACGCGAACGGAGCCGGAGTTGGAGCCGAGAACCGATCGAGTTTGCATTGAACTTCCTTTGTGAGGTAAAGGGAGGTAGTTCATTTTGAGTTTGGTAGCCTCATGGTATATGATTGATTGGTGTGTTATGATTGAATTAAGACTTGATGTATATGTATACTTATGTCCTGGATTGATTGGATGTTAAGTGTTGTGCATAGCTGGTTATTTGATATAACTGTGGCATGGATGCCTTGGATGATATCTTATTGTGATATTGAACTGTTGATATATATATATATATATATATATATATATATATATATATATATATATATACATATATTTATATCCTGGATGAGCATAGGACTGGCTATGTCTCGATAATTGTTAAAAGACTCGGAATCGAAAACAAAGTTTTGAAAAACGCGTTTTGAAATTAAAAGTGGCTTTTGGAAAACGTGTTGCTTTTCAAGAAAAGTTAAGTCCCCTTTTGAAATGTATGTTCTTTGAAAAGTATGTTCTTTTGAAATGTATGTTCTTTGAAAAGTATGTTCTTTTTTGAAAAGTATGTTCTTTTGAAATGTATGTTCTTTTGAAATATGTTCTTTTGAAATGTATGTTCTTTTGAAAAGTATGTTCTTTGGAAAAGTATGTTCTTTTGAAATGTATGTTCTTTTGAAAAGTATGTTCTTTTGAAATGTATGCTCTTTTCAAAAGATGTTCTTTTAAAAAGTGGTTTTGGGAAAAGTCGTGCAAAATGTGTTTTATTCTGTAAAGTGTTTAAAAAGGGCGTGAAACCTTAGAAAACGGTTTTGTTTTCATGAAAGGTGTTTTTCCCGGAAAATGTGGAAATGTTTTATTTCAAGAAAACAAGAGTGTATTTTGTTTTCCAATGTTGTTTTGAGAAAGTTTGACCGAAAAGGAAAATGATGAACCTTTGAGATGAACCCAAACCTAGTGGCCGAGATGTCGGGGCTAGTGTTTTGTGGATTGAGCACTCGGACTTCGTGTCCTGTGTTTTGATTTGAGTGGGCATAATGCCTTTTTGAAACGAGTCGTGGACTTTATGTCTCGACATTTGAAAGAATAAATGTGGATTGAGCACTCGGATTTCGTGTCCTGTGTTTTTGATTTGAGTGGGCTTAATGCATTTTTGAAACGAGTCGTGGACTTTATGTCTTGACCTTTGAAAGAATGAACGCAAAGAAAACAGAAAACTTTCTGTGTACATGCATGAACCCGCAGACGTGCCATTTGAAACCGAGCTACAACTCTAGTAGTTGAGAATGGAACCGGTTAAGACCACTAGGTCTGTAGGGGCATTCTGTGTGTCGAGACTCCACAAGTGGCCGGGGCCTCGCGACCTCGTGCCGTGGTGAGTCAACTACCCAGCACGAATGAACTCGATCAGGGACTGGACTATTCAGGATATGGTTATGACATGGTACCCTGGAACAATTGTTGTTCGGAGCTAAATAGAGAGGCCGACTCATGAGAACAATTGTGTTACGGGTGTTACTACGGCCTATCGCTCGATGTTGGGAAGTTAGAATCTCCGGAGTACATGAATTAGAAAGATATCATGCATTATTATAACTCATGATAGTGTTTGAGATGTTATATGGTTTTATAAAGATAACTGCTCATATATCTGTAATTATCTGTAGATGTTTATACTTCTGTTTGTCGCCTATACGGCTATCGTGATAAACTTATCATATGAGTATCTCACCTTTGCCTGTACATGTTGGACACCTTGTTGTATTTTTGGAACACATGTACAGATGTTGTTCGTAGGTCCCCGCGGAGACGTGAGGACTCGGATGATGGAGCGTTCTGATGAAGTTGACGTTGCGTTGTATCCCAATGGCTACTTTTAGCCGACCAGCTTAGGAGTCTTTATTTTGAGCAGTCTTATATTATATTACTGCAAGCTTTTGAACTTATGTTTTCAAGTTTGTAATAACTTATATATTAGACCAGGATTTATATTATGATTATGTTTTATGAACAGTGAATACTGATGTGCTGTAAGAAGCTTATTCCTTCATCTTGAGTTTGTATTGCCTATGCATGCAGACAATTTTTAGAACCCTGTTTTCGAACGTAGCTACTTAATTAAAGTATTTTCCGAAAGCAACCAGCTTTTTATTTTCTTGATTTATTTCCGCATTAGAGTCCGAGTATGTAGCACCCGCGAGGGGGGTGTTACAGATAAGCTTGAAGTCACATCACCTAGGAAGGTGTGCCATGACTCATAAATGTAATGATTACGTTTAGAAAATATCTGGACGCGAAAAGACCAAAATGCCCCTAACCTTTTCCATAATTACCATTTGCCCTAAGATGAAAAGACCGTTTTGCCCCTGAGAATTTGTGAAATGACCCTTTTGGCCCTGTGACTCACCAATGTCATCATTACCTTTCTAGAAATATCTACATATTTATAGGGGAAATGACAATTATGCCCCTGGTCTTTTAAGGAATTACCAAATTACCCTTTTGGTTATTTACAAGTTTGTCATGACATCTAAATATCTATCTATCTATCTCTCTCTCTCTTGGCCATCACTCTTTCTCTCTTTATCTCACTCTTCTCTCACTTGTTCTTCATTTTCTTTCTTTGTTCTTCATTGTTCATACTTTGAAACCTTTGAAAACTTGAAGTTTTTGGGTGATTCAAGCTAGTTTCTCTTAAGCTTCATCATCTAGAAGGTATAAACTCCATCCTAGCTTTCTTATTCTCTCTATTTCATCTCTTGAATCTCTTGATTCATGAAGATCCAACTTTGATTCATAACTTTGAAAATTCATAGAAAAGTGTAGAAAAATCCTTTTAATACCAAATCAATTTCTATGATCTAGTTTTATCATTTTCTTTCATTATCTAAGAGCATGAAATCAAATATGTTTTCTAGGCTTTTTATTTAAAAGGGACCGAAACCTTCATGTTAAGAAAGGGTGAGTTTTTTATTCAAGTTTTGAGTAATAAGACTTAATCTAGTGTTATGTGTACTTGAGGATCATTGATCCAAGAGTTGGAAACCAAATGAGCTTCCTAGCTCATATGGGTTTTCTTCGCCAAAACCTCCATGTGTTGGTGGATGGGATTTTGGTTCAAGTTTAGGTGTAATAAGCTTTGATCTAGCCTTAGCACACCTAGTAAGGATGGGAACCAAAATATAGGAATTTTTGGACATCCCTAGCTATTTTTATAGCTCCACGGCTGAATCCTATATAGGTAGGATTGGAAGAATTTGTGTTGTGTAATATTGAAGTTTGGATTGACTATGTGTATGTAGTTGTGGCTGAGTAATCGGACGAGGAATCAGGAGAATTTGCGGGCCGAGCGGACGACTTTTGCTCGGAGGATAACTTCAATGGGTAAGAGGAGTTTGCCTGAGGGATTTTCCGATAACTATATGTTATCCGTGATTGATTTGTGTAGCTCTATTTGAGCTTCGTGGTGATTGTAATAATGGTCTATGCTTTAGTATGTTTAAGCATATGTTTATGATGATTTTGATTGGATGAAAAATGTTTTCATGTCTGTTAAAAAACCATACTTTGATCTCTAGATCAAGTAAGGATTTTTATGCTTGATTATGATACAATGATGTATGATTATTGTTTGTCATAATTATATGAGCATTTTGAGCTATAATTTGGCTAGTTGGTGAAGCAAAATCTTCACTTTTACCTTGAGGAGGCTTACGGCCTTAGTGAGTAAAATGAGGAAGAACATGTGTTGTTCTTGAACAATTAAAGTTTTGGAGTAAGAAAAGTGTTTTAAAGACTTATGTTTCAAAGAAAAACAATAAGTGACTTTGATCCAAAGAACAAATAAAGTTTCAACCTTTAAGTGTTTTCACCAAAGTGAAACATGTGTTTTACGTTAACCTTAGTTCATCTAAGAGAGCAAGTGATTTAAAAGTGAAACAAAGAAGTGTTTTCATGAAAAGTTCAACATAGTTTCATAAGGCATTTCTTTTATCTTAGAACAAAGACAATGTTCCTTTTTTTAAAAACATAATGGAGACCTTTTATCCCTAAGTTAATTAAAATGAATTATATTTAGAAGATTAGATGAGATTACATTTCCTTTCCATTCCTTTCCATTAACTTAGAACATGATTTTACACTACGTTAGTAAGGAAAAACTCTTTTTAAATTAGTCAAGGTACTTTGCTTTAAGCATGTGCAACGTATTTCAAATCAAGTAAGTTTTCAATTGAAAACAATCGTTTTGGTTTACAATCATTTTGGTTTACAAAGAGAGTTTCAACTCTAAATCGTAAAGTTTTACGCATGAAAAACCTAAGTTAAGTAATTAACTTAGAGTTGAAGACAAAGGATAATTAAGTATGGTATGTGGTAGAACAAAACCATATACTATACCATTGATGACTTGGTACATCAATGACTTCATAATACTTAAGTGAACCAACATTTATTTCATTGATTAAAAATCAAGGAGTAATATCTAGAAATGATCAAAGACATATCTAAGAGTATTCTCAATCCTTCTTCATAATACTTAGGATTGGAGATGTGATTCATAAGACATAAACACAAAAATGAAACGTTTTTGGTTTTGAAACAATAGTTTAATGACGGATCGATGATTTGGATCAAGGTCAGTCGTTCGATTGTTTCAGTCTTGTAATGATCGGGACAAGAGGGACCCTGAGGCTGTGCAGGTATGAGACTGTATAGTTGAAGGAAGGCTTATAAGAATTGATTAGTACTACCTATACCAACAATATTTATCTTCTTTTCGGAAGCCCAGCACATAAGAACTCCATAGTTAAGCGTGCTTGACTTGGAGAAATTGTAGGATGGGTGACCTTCTGAGAAGTTTCCCAGAAAGCGTGTGAGTGAGGATAAAGCACGCAAAAAAGACTTGTGTTGGTTTGTGGGGACGGTCGGCAATTCTGAAAGCATCCCGGATCATCCCAGAGGAGTCACGAGATGTTTATCCGACGGATAACTGTTTTATAATACAAAGACGAGTATAATTCCTAAGGAATAGAACCTTAGTGGACCTCGAGGTTTACCCGGGGGGTAGACATTGCTTTATCGCATCTGCTTTGTGTAAGCACTGGCATTTCATTTGCATAGCTGTAAGGCCTTGAGCCTAGGAGTTGAGCTTACACCTTGATGCGGGTGCGAATCTTACGGTGACGATTTTCAATGGTCTTTGGAGGTATCAGCGTTGAAAGGGCCGACATGTGACCAGTTGGTAGCTCTTCTGTATCGTGGTGAATCCGGGCAATACACTGATATCCTCTACTAGATGCCGTACTTTTCATGTTTGGTCGAGAGTATTTTCCGTAAAGCCAGATACGTGTACGCTACGAATGTTGTAGCATCTTGCTCATGGCTGGCAATAACTGGAACATGTCCTCCCATTCACTCTCTCCAACGATTTGTTAGCTCCATGGACTAGGGGTCAGAGTTTTAGCCTTGTGGCATATGGCATTGCGTCATGTACATCGCATTGCATGGCTGTTGATGATTACATTTACTTATTGTACATCATTATTCTATTTTCGAAGATGTCTAATGCTGCTAATTGATTAAATATGATATATTGCAATTTATGGTATGCGTGTTGAACATGTTATTACTTGGTGCATCGCCCTGTGTTACTTCTACTATCGTGCTGTGTTGATACTACATATGTTCACATGCCGTTTGATGTGTCGTGCATGTAGTTATCATGTTTAAATCCATATATTGGTTACTCACCCTTGCCTATATGTTGGACACCCTATTGTGTTTTTCGATACGCGTACAAATATTTCTCAACGATCATTTGGGTCACTTCAGGACCCTGTAGCCTGTGTTTCTCGATGCCGACGACGAAGATATGTGGATTGTCGACGACAAGACCCAATCTCATTGGTACGACGTATATTAGGTAGTAAGCTCTATTGTCCGTAGAGTTTTTTTATCAAACCAGCTCTTAGGATTTTAATGTATAATGTTGAGAAAGTCCATGTATCTGGTTTTGAAAACCTCTGTACAGTTTGGAACTTCTGTATGAAAGACAATTTCAAAAAACTTGTATATGATGGTTTAGGGTTTGTGAATAGACCCAGTTATGTGTATTATCAAGTATAATGTGATCTTATTATTGTGATGTGTGTATCACTTTCTAAAGTATTATGATGCAAACTTTTTACACCCGAGTTTTCTGACTTAAAGTAAATTATCCTTTTTCCGAAAGTAACCAGCAATTCTCTTTGAAAATTTTAATTCCGCACGTGTTCTTTGTAATACCCTGCTTTTTCACTTCTATGTATATATGTGTTAATACTTGCTTATAGATGTTTGCATATGTTGTTTTTGCTTGTTTTTGGTGCATAAGTTCATAGTTGTAATAGTTCAGCCTTTAGAATAATCGATCCATCCGAGTCTAAATAACTTGTTTCACGGTTTTGGCCATATCTTGAGTTCTAGACATCCGATCCAGATGATCTAGGATGCGTTGGAAAGCTTACAGGATTATCTACAAGTCTTATTCAGGAGTCGATGCCAAAAACACGTTTTCTGAAAGGGAATCGATTTGGGAAATTGATTTCCAGGTGAAGAAATCGATTTCCAGAAAGGGAAAATCGATTGTTTAAAGGGCAAAATCGATTTCTTTGATAAGAAAATCGATTTGGCCAATGGAAAATCGATTTCCATGGTTGCGGAATCGATTCCCATGCGTGTCAGAGCTTGTGTACGCGTTTGGGATACCGGGCTATGTTGTGTACGGCCCATTCATCCTAAAACGTCCCTAACAGTTATATATACATAGCGTATGACCTAAACCTAGTATCCACACCCTATTGTACACACTTTTTGCCTATTCTCATCCCTAAGAGCTCTAATTGATCCCTTGCTCTAGAAAACCCAAAGGACGAATCCTGCTTTGGTGTTCTTCGTCAAGAAAACGCCGTTGTTTGGCTAGTCTATCCCTACTGCTAGAGTTAATCTCCTAAGTTAGAAACCAAGGTGAGTTTCTAATCCTAGATTTGTTTTCCCTTTCAATCCTTAACTTAAAGATCGACTCTGCTTTCCAGTGTTGCGATCGTGATCAATGCAGTGGCTGATGCTTTGAGTAGAAAAACCTTACATATTTCAGCCTCGATAGTGAGAGAGATGGATTTGATAGAGGAGTTTAGAGATTTGAGTTTAGCTTGGGAAGTTACCCCTAAGAGCCTTAGGCTAGGAATGTTGAAAATCACTAGCAGTTTGAAGGATCAGATTAGAGAAGGGGAGAAGATAGATGTATATCTTTTAAACCAGAAAGAGTTGATCGCTCAAGGTAGAAATCTCAGTTTTAAGAAAGGGACTGATGGAATTTTGAGGTTCCAGGATAGAGTTTGTATACCTAATGTTCCAGAGCTTAGGAAGTTGATCCTTGAGGAAGGACATAGGAGTGGTTTGAGTGTTCAGTCGAGAGCCACAAAGATGTATCAGGATCTGAAATGGATGTTTTGGTGGCCTAGGATGAAAAAGGATGTGGCTGAGTTTGTTTCTGCTTGCCTAGTGTGTCAGAAGGCTAAGATAGAGCACCAGAAACCTTCAGGTAAGTTGCAACCTTTGAGTATTCCTGAGTGGAAGTGGGATAGTATCTCTATGGATTTTGTGTCTGGAGTCCCTAGGACTCTAGCTGGTTGTGATGCCATATGGGTTGTTGTGGAGAGGTTAACCAAAGCTGCCCATTTCATTCCTATGAACATGGAATATCCATTAGAGAAGTTGACGGGGTTGTATATCAGAGAAATAGTTAGATTGCATGGTGTTCCCTCTAGCATAGTTTCAGACAGAGATCCTAGATTTACCTCTAGATTTTGGAATAGTTTGCATGAGGCCTTAGGAACTAAGCTTAGATTGAGTTCAGCTTATCACCCACAGACCGATGGTCAGTCTGAGAGGACAATCCAATCCTTAGAAGACTTGTTGAGGGCGTGTGTGCTAGAGCAGTCTGGTAGTTGGGATAAGTTTTTACCCTTATAGAGTTTACCTTTAATAATAGCTTCCATTCCAGTATTGGGATGGCACCTTATGAGGCTTTGTATGGGAGGTGGTGTAGGACACCCTTGTGTTGGAATGAGCCTGGAGAGAATGTTGTGTTAGGACCTGAGGTAGTGCAAGAGACTACAGAGAAAGTGAGGATGATACAAGATAAGATGAGAGTGGCACAGAGTAGGCAAAAGAGTTACCATGATAAGAGAAGACAAACTCTCGAATTCCAGGAAGGGGATCATGTGTTCTTGCGAGTTACTCCAACAATTGGGGTTAGTAGAGTAATGAAAGCGCGGAAACTTACTCCTAGATTCATTGGCCCTTACCAAATTCTAAAAAGAGTCTGTGAAGTCGCCTACCAGATAGCCTTACCCCCGTTCTTGTCAAACCTTCATAATGTGTTTCATGTGTCTCAACTTCGAAAGTATGTTCATGATCCAAGCCATGTGATAGTACCCAATGTTATTCCACTAAAGGATAACTTGACCTTTGAGGTGTTACCACTTCGGGTTGAAGATCGAAGGGTCAAGCAGCTGGGAGGGAAGGAAATTCCCTTGGTCAAGGTCATTTGGAGTGGAGCTACAGAAGAAAATGCTATGTGGGAGTTGGAGAGCAAGACGAAGGAGTCATACCCGCATCTGTTTACTCAAGGTGAGTAGAAATTTCGAGGACGAAATTTTTTATAAGGGGGTGGAATTGTAACACCCTGCTTTTTCACTTCTATGTATATATGTGTTAATACTTGCTTATAGATGTTTGCATATGTTGTTTTTGTTTGTTTTTGGTGCATAAGTTCATAGTTGTAATAGTTCGGCCTTTAGAATAATCGATCCATCCGAGCCTAAATAACCTGTTTCACGGTTTTGGCCATATCTTGAGTTCTAGACATCCGATCGAGATGATCTAGGATGAGTTGGAAAGCTTAGAGGATTATCTACAAGTCTTATTCAGGTGTCGATGCCAAAAACATGTTTTATGAAAGGGAAATCGATTTTCTGGTGAAGAAATCGATTTCCAGAAAGTGGAAATTGATTATTTAAAGGGCAAAATCAATTTCTTTGATAAGAAAATCGATTTAGCCAATGGAAAATCGATTTCCATGGTTGTGGAATCGATTCCCATGCGTGTCAGAGCTTGTGTACGCGTTTGGGTTACAGGGCTATGCTGTGTACGGCCCATTCGTCCTAAAACGTCCCTAACAGTTATATATATATATATATATATATATATATATATATATATATATATATATATATAGCGTAAGACATAAACCTAGTATCCACACCCTATTGTACAAACTTTTTGCCTATTCTCATCCCTAAGAGCTCTAATTGATCTCTTGCTCTAGAAAACCCAAAGGACAAATCCTGCTTTGGTGTTCTTCGTCAAGAACACGCCGTTGTTTGGCTAGTCTATCCCTGGTGCTAGAGTTAATCTCCTAATTTAGAAACCAAGGTGAGTTTCTAATCCTAGATTTGTTTTCCCTTTCAATCCTTAACTTAAAGATCGACTCTGCTTTCCAGTGTTGCGATCGTGATCAATGCAGTGGCTGATGCTTTGAGTAGAAAAACCTTATATATTTCAGCCTCGATAGTTAGAGAGATGGATTTGATAGAGGAGTTTAGAGATTTGAGTTTAGCTTGGGAAGTTACCCCTAAGAGCCTTAGGCTAGGAATGTTGAAAATCACTAGCAGTTTGAAGGATCACATTAGAGAAGGGCAGAAGATAGATGTATACCTTTTAGACCAGAGAGAGTTGATCGCTCAAGGTAGAAATCTCAGTTTTAAGAAATGGACTGATGGAATTTTGAGGTTCCAGGATAGAGTTTGTATACCTAATGTTCCAGAGCTTAGGAAGTTGATCCTTGAGGAAGGACATAGGAGTGGTTTGAGTGTTCAGCCGAGAGCCACAAAGATGTATCAGGATCTGAAACGGATGTTTTGGTGGCCTAGGATGAAAAAGGATGTGGCTGAGTTTGTTTCTGCTTGCCTAGTGTGTCAAAAGGCTAAGATAGAGCACCAGAAACCTTCAGGTAAGTTGCAACCTTTGAGTACTCCTGAGTGGAAGTGGAATAGTATCTCTATGGATTTTGTGTCTGGAGTCCCTAGGACTCCAGCTGGTTGTGATGCCATATGGGTTGTTGTGGAGAGGTTAACCAAAGCTGCCCATTTCATTCCTATGAACATGGAATATCCATTAGAGAAGTTGACTGGGTTGTATATCAGAGAAATAGTTAGATTGCATGGTGTACCCTCTAGCATAGTTTCAGACAGAGATCCTAGATTTACCTCTAGATTTTGGAATAGTTTGCTTGAGGCCTTAGGAACTAAGCTTAGATTGAGTTCAGCTTATCACCCACAGACCGATGGTCAGTCTGAGAGGACAATCCAATCCTTAGAAGACTTGTTGAGGGCGTGTGTGCTAGAGCAGTCTGGTAGTTGGGATAAGTTTTTACCCTTATAGAGTTTACCTACAACAATAGCTTCCATTCCAGTATTGGGATGGCACCTTATGAGGCTTTGTATGGGAGGTGGTGTAGGACACCCTTGTGTTGGAATAAGCCTGGAGAGAATGTTGTGTTAGGACCTGAGGTAGTGCAAGAGACTACAGAGAAAGTGAGGATGATACAAGATAAGATGAGAGTGGCACAGAGTAGGCAAAAGAGTTACCATGATAAGAGAAGAAAAACTCTAGAATTCCAGGAGGGGGATCATGTGTTCTTGCGAGTTACTCCAACAACTGGGGTTGGCAGAGTAATGGAAGCGCGGAAACTTACTCCTAGATTCATTGGCCCTTACCAAATTCTAAAAAGAGTCTGTGAAGTCGCCTTCCAGATAGCCTTACCCCCGTTCTTGTCAAACCTTCATAATGTGTTTCATGTGTCTCAACTTCGAAAGTATGTTCATGATCCAAGCCATGTGATAGTACCCGATGTTATTCCACTAAAGGATAACTTGACCTTTGAGGTGTTACCACTTCGGGTTGAAGATCGAAGGGTCAAGCAGCTGAGAGGGAAGGAAATTCCCTTGGTCAAGGTCATTTGGAGTGGAGCTACAGAAGAAAGTGCTACGTGGGAGTTGGAGAGCAAGATGAAGGAGTCATACCCGCATTTGTTTACTCAAGGTGAGTAGAAATTTCGAGGACGAAATTTTTTATAAGGGGGTGGAATTGTAACACCCTGCTTTTTCACTTCTATGTATATATGTGTTAATACTTGCTTATAGATGTTTGCATATGTTGTTTTTGTTTGTTTTTGGTGCATAAGTTCATAGTTGTAATAGTTCAGCCTTTAGAATAATCGATCCATCCGAGTCTAAATAACCTATTTCACGGTTTTGGCCATATATTGAGTTCTAGACATCCGATCGAGATGATCTAGGATGCGTTGGAAAGCTTAGAGGATTATCTACAAGTCTTATTCAGGTGTCGATGCCAAAAACATGTTTTATGAAAGGGAAATCGATTTCCAGAAAGTGGAAATTGATTATTTAAAGGGCAAAATCAATTTATTTGATAAGAAAATCGATTTAGCCAATGGAAAATCGATTTCCATGGTTGTGGAATCGATTCCCATGCGTGTCAGAGCTTGTGTACGCGTTTGGGTTACAGGGCTATGCTGTGTACGGCTCATTCGTCCTAAAACGTGCCTAACAGTTATATATATATATATATATATATATATATATATATATATATATATATATATATATATATATATATATATAGCGTATGACATAAACCTAGTATCCACACCCTATTGTACACACTTTTTGCCTATTCTCATCCCTAAGAGCTCTAATTGATCTCTTGCTCTAGAAAACCCAAAGGGCGAATCCTGCTTTGGTGTTCTTCGTCAAGAACACGCCGTTGTTTGGCTAGTCTATCCCTGGTGCTAGAGTTAATCTCCTAATTTAGAAACCAAGGTGAGTTTCTAATCCTAGATTTGTTTTCCCTTTCAATCCTTAACTTAAAGATCGACTATGCTTTCCAGTGTTGCGATCGTGATCAATGCAGTGGCTGATGCCTTGAGTAGAAAAACCTTACATATTTCAGCCTCGATAGTTAGAGAGATGGATTTGATAGAGGAGTTTAGAGATTTGAGTTTAGCTTGGGAAGTTACCCCTAAGAGCCTTAGGCTAGGAATGTTGAAAATCACTAGCAGTTTGAAGGATCATATTAGAGAAGGGCAGAAGATAGATGTATACCTTTTAGACCAGAGAGAGTTGATCGTCAAGGTAGAAATCTCAGTTTTAAGAAAGGGACTGATGGAATTTTGAGGTTCCAGGATAGAGTTTGTATACCTAATGTTCCAGAGCTTAGGAAGTTGATCCTTGAGGAAGGACATAGGAGTGGTTTGAGTGTTCAGCCGAGAGCCACAAAGATGTATCAGGATCTGAAACGGATGTTTTGGTGGCCTAGGATGAAAAAGGATGTGGCTGAGTTTGTTTCTGCTTGCCTAGTGTGTCAGAAGGCTAAGATAGAGCACCAGAAACCTTCAGGTAAGTTGCAACCTTTGAGTATTCCTGAGTGGAAGTGGGATAGTATCTCTATGGATTTTGTGTCTGGAGTCCCTAGGACTCCAGCTGGTTGTGATGCCATATGGGTTGTTGTGGAGAGGTTAACCAAAGCTGCCCATTTCATTCCTATGAACATGGAATATCCATTAGAGAAGTTGACTGGGTTGTATATCAGAGAAATAGTTAGATTGCATGGTGGACCCTCTAGCATAGTTTCAGACAGAGATCCTAGATTTACCTCTAGATTTTGTAATAGTTTGCATGAGGCCTTAGGAACTAAGCTTAGATTGAGTTCAGCTTATCACCCACAGACCGATGGTCAGTCTGAGAGGACAATCCAATCCTTAGAAGACTTGTTGAGGGCGTGTGTGCTAGAGCAGTCTGGTAGTTGGGATAAGTTTTTACCCTTATAGAGTTTACCTACAACAATAGCTTCCATTCCAGTATTGGGATTGCACCTTATGAGGCTTTGTATGGGAGGTGGTGTAGGACACCCTTGTCTTGGAATGAGCCTGGAGAGAATGTTGTGTTAGGACCTGAGGTAGTGCAAGAGACTACAGAGAAAGTGAGGATGATACAAGATAAGATGAGAGTGGCACAGAGTAGGCAAAAGAGTTACCATGATAAGAGAAGAAAAACTCTAGAATTCCAGGAGGGGGATCATGTGTTCTTGCCAGTTACTCCAACAACTGGGGTTGGCAGAGTAATGAAAGCGCGGAAACTTACTCCTAGATTCATTGGCCCTTACCAAATTCTAAAAAGAGTCTTTGAAGTCGCCTACCAGATAGCCTTACCCCCGTTCTTGTCAAACCTTCATAATGTGTTTCATGTGTCTCAACTTCGAAAGTATGTTCATGATCCAAGCCATGTGATAGTACCCGATGTTATTCCACTAAAGGATAACTTGACCTTTGAGGTGTTACCACTTCGGGTTGAAGATCGAAGGGTCAAGCAGCTGAGAGGGAAGGAAATTCCCTTGGTCAAGGTCATTTGGAGTGGAGCTACAGAAGAAAGTGCTACGTGGGAGTTGGAGAGCAAGATGAAGGAGTCATACCCGCATCTGTTTACTCAAGGTGAGTAGAAATTTCGAGGACGAAATTTTTTATAAGGGGGGTGGAATTGTAACACCCTGCTTTTTCACTTCTATGTATATATGTGTTAATACTTGCTTATAGATGTTTGCATATGTTGTTTTTGTTTGTTTTTGGTGCATAAGTTCATAGTTGTAATAGTTCAGCCTTTAGAATAATTGATCCATCCGAGTCTAAATAACCTGTTTCACGGTTTTGGCCATATCTTGAGTTCTAGACATCCGATCGAGATGATCTAGGATGCGTTGGAAAGCTTAGAGGATTATCTACAAGTCTTATTCAGGTGTCGATGCCAAAAACATGTTTTATGAAATGGAAATCGATTTGGGAAATCGATTTCCGAGTGAAGAAATCAATTTCCAGAAAGTGGAAATTGATTATTTAAAGGGCAAAATCAATTTCTTTGATAAGAAAATCGATTTAGCCAATGCAAAATCGATTTCCATGGTTGTGGAATCGATTCCCATGCGTGTCAGAGCTTGTGTACGCATTTGGGTTACAGGGCTATGCTGTGTACGGCCCATTAGTCCTAAAACGTCCCTAACAGTTATATATATATATATATATATATATATATAGCGTATGACATAAACCTAGTATCCACACCCTATTGTACACACTTTTTGCCTATTCTCATCCCTAAGAGCTCTAATTGATCTCTTGCTCTAGAAAACCCAAAGGACGAATCCTGCTTTGGTGTTCTTCGTCAAGAACATGCCGTTGTTTGGCTAGTCTATCCCTGGTGCTAGAGTTAATCTCCTAAGTTAGAAACCAAGGTGAGTTTCTAATCCTATATTTGTTTTCCCTTTCAATCCTTAACTTAAAGATTGACTCTGCTTTCCAGTGTTGCGATCGTGATCAAGTGCTGAACCCATAAGAAGGAACCGTAGCAGAACTTGGCTCTGTTCTCTTTCCCTTAGGCTGTGAATCGTCATACCAAGTATGGAGGAGAAAATTTGGTCATGAATATGTTGGTTTTGGGATAGGTTAAGATGAAGGGGTTAACCCATGACCCCTATGTATGCCTGCGTGTGCTTATGAATGTTGTTATGTTGTTTTCTGGCTATATGAGTATTGATTGATAAATAATCTAATGTTATAACATGTTTATAACTATGAGTACATGATTTATATGATTGTTGATGAATTGATGATGATGAACATGTTGTTTATGCCATGATATGGTGTTTTGTTAATCTTATAATATAAGAACATAGTTATGGGGAGAAAATCAATAGGCGATGTGAGATTGATGACCAAGGATCAGTTTGAGAACCCTTAGGTTATGATTTATGAGTGTTGGACTAATCAAACTGGTGATAAATAGCTTAGGCTCGAATGATATGTTAATTAGAGAACGTAGACTGGTCCGATAGCGGAGAAAACCCGCTGTTGTATGATCTGACACCCAAAAATCGATTTCCAGCACATGGAAATCGATTTGAATCGACCAAGAATCGATTTCCAAGGTGTGGAAATCGATTTGACCTTGTAGAAATCGATTTCTAGGATCGATTTTCCTTGTTCAAAATCGATTGGGGAAATCGATTTGAACATGTTGAAATCGATTTCCAGAGATTGGAAATCAATTCTCACTTGCCCAGGAGCAATTTTGACCCCTTATGCTTGATGGATAGTGTTATGTAGGCTTGTTATAATCTTAATAAATATATGACTTGATGTTTAATTATTAAGATTAAGTTATAATCTTAATAAGATATGAATTGTGGTTTAGATATTAAGATTAAGTTACAATCTTAATAAATATATGACTTGAGGTTTAAATATTAAGGTTAAGTTATAATCTTAATAAAATATGGATTGAGGGTTTAGATAATAAGATTAAGTATAATGCTTAATAAAGGTAATGTTAAGTTAAGACTTAACAAAGAGAACAATTGATAAGACGATGATATTATTGGTAACGACGTACTGTTACCGATGCTGTTGGTTAAATCATTCTTGATGCTTATTGGTCAAGTTTGATGTTGATAAATCATCTTTGATGCTTGTTGGTCAAAGTTGATAGCCATGTAATGGTGTTGATGATGGATGGTTGGACATGTGTTTGCATATTGATGAACATTGCACGCATCATACGTTGAAGTTGATATGTTGGGTGGAAAGCAAACGATGAATCGCTATAGTGGAGGCCACAATGGGTGTTAACCTGGCCTTGCGGGTACATTGGGTATGGAAGTTCCAGGTGACATGGGCTAGCTACCTATTGTCGGAGTGACCTAATGAATAAGCTTGAGTACCCTGACTGGCCACTATACTTTATCAGGATTAGTGAGAGTGTTCGGGTATGGCCCATGGTCTGGCATATCATCCACGTTGATAACCGGACATGTACTCCTAATCTTCTTTCCAGAGTTAGAGTTGTTGGCCACATGCATACGGAGTAGTGATGTTGCATTCGCATTGACATGCATCTTTGATATATATATATATATATATATATTGATTATACATGTGTTGATTGATGTATGTTGTATGTCATCTTAATTACTATTCCATTCCGTTTACATATATTTATAATCGTATTTCTCACCCCTATCTTTTGTTGTTCTTGTGCATATGATGTTGTATGTGCAGAGGAGGGTGAACATGCCGACGAGGAGTGATCCCGTGGAGATCTCTCTTAGTAGTAGTAGTTAGGATTTTGATTATTTCAGATTCCTACGTTTAAATTATAGATGACGTGATGCACATTGCCCTTGAGGATACGTTTTTATTTTTAATTTAATTATTATATTATTCTTTATTAAAGGCATGTATGATTTTACTTATGTTTTATTATATGCGGGTAGTGGATGTTACATTCTTCATGTAATGTCCAAGGGGGTGTTACATTATTGGTATCAGAGCTGGTCGAGTCTTTCGGGAACCTTGGGGAATAGGTCTGTTGTGGTTTTGTTGTGTGATCTCTGGCTGAACTTGATTGAATTGTTTCCTTGTCGAAACAATGTGTGTTGACACATAAGCATGTGTGTTTTGATGGGTTCTGATTGGGTTTGGACTTGTAAGAACTCATGTTTAGTAAATGGTACTTGTATTCATGTTGACATGTTGTTTATCCTTTTGGGATTGTGTCAGACATTTGGATAGGTATGCCTTAGACAGATAGAAGAATACCTAAAGTTTTAAAGTAGAGGCATAGGTAGCTAGTGAGAGACCAAAGGAATGGCAAGATAACGACATGCTCGTTAATAGAGTTGAAAGACTGGAATGGAATCCAGGTAGAGCATTGGAAGTGTAGTAAGACCTTAGTGGACCTCGAGGATAGTTATGCTAGTGATTGTGAGCTTGAGCATTCTCAGACGTAGAAATCTATTGGAAACCACTAAGAAATTACTAATTCCCTCGTATTTTTAGACGACCGCTTAAGTCATGGGGATGGAATAAAAGAACGAAGACTTGATGATTTGAAAAATGAGTGTTTGTATAATTGTGTTGTGATGATTCGATATTGGTTGAATCATATAATTTAAGCTACCCTATACAATAGTGATAGTTTTCCGAATACTCGATGATAAGTTGTCACACTGACTACCCATAGCCTGTTAACAGTAGAAGGAGCTGTAATGACTTGAATAGGCCGATATGATTGGACTCCCTAAGTTAGTTACACCCGATAAGGATCCTTGTTCAAAAGGATAGGACTTAAGAGCCTGTTCAACGATGATTTCCCTTGAAGTGTGGTAATCACGTGAAGTTTCTTCTGAAAGTATTTTTAAGAAATGATTAGAATATATGATGTTTGTGGATTTGATGGATAAGGCATATGTTCCACTAGGACAGATATGTATGGACTTGTAATCCAAGCTGATGATGGTGAAGAGTATGTATGATACCTAAGTATAAACTTTCAAAGTTTGCGAATGATCAGAGACTGAGTGAACCAGAATTGAAAGGTGAATTTTGACTAGAGAGTAAGTGTCCTTAGGACTGGTATTCGTAGGGGAAAGAATTACAATGGACCCTACAGAGATAGGAGTAGTATCTCGTTAAGAGAACTTAAGACAGTGACCGATGTAGATAAGTAGGACAGATAAGTTTGGACTCGCCTGCAACGACAATTATCTTAAGATATTGTTGGCTCTCTGTTTCGATACTTTCAATTTTCAAGGACTTGGACTGAAGCACGCGAGGAAAGTTTTCAAGGATTAAAGAGAAAGTTGATTACTTCACCTGTGTTAGTGCTGCCTTGTCTCAAGGGAACATTTGTGTTCACACTCCTACATATTCCTCAGTGTATTAGACAATTGAGTGAATTGGTTAAATGGTGTCCATTGGTCTGGACATTTTCATATTATTTCACTGAAAGATTTGTTATGACTATTTCTTGAGTTATAACATAAATGACTTCTTGATACTAGAAGTTTCTTGATGAAACTTAGTCTAATCACATTTACATTTGGTAAATGTGATCCAGGCCAGACTGTTTATCTTTTGATTCCCAAATCTATTGGAAGGTTCTTATGAAGAAGGGACTTTATTAGAGTCATGGTTGTAAACATGTATTAGCTATGCATTTTTACACTCACGAACCTACTAAAGAATCTTTTTACATACTGGATATTCCTGCATTCTTTCAGAGTGGTAAAATTCTTCTGTATACTTTCTTATGATAGTAAGACCAAGAAAAATCTCCTTTATCGAGAATTTCTTTCTTTAATCGTCAGCGACCGAGTAGAGACCGAGTTCAACTGATCATCCTTACTCAAGTGGACGAGCAAGAAGGACGTTTTGATCTTTGGAAGGTTGGTTAGGAGTAAGTATAGTAGCTAACTGCAAACATTCTTTTAGCAGGATAGACAAGAAGTGATGGAAGTTTCGTTAAAAATATAGTTGTGATTGATGAGTTATGAATCTTTAATATCAATATAAGAAAGTGAGACAATTACCATAATTCAAGTATTGATCAAGGCAGAATAGTAGTTGGAGAACCTA
Organism: Ammopiptanthus mongolicus; assembly: GCA_039655645.1. Classification (NCBI taxonomy): domain Eukaryota; kingdom Viridiplantae; phylum Streptophyta; class Magnoliopsida; order Fabales; family Fabaceae; genus Ammopiptanthus; species Ammopiptanthus mongolicus. Next base: position 22,847,213 of record CM077350.1, read on the forward strand.
GGGTAATGATCAATGTCTATAGTTAAGATTAATTGTATGAGTTTGAAGATTTATAAGAAAATGTTCTTAGCAGTTTTATCTAAGCTGGATATAAGCAGAAAAGAGGAGTTCCTGAGTAAAACTAAGTTGTTAAAAGGGTTTAAGACTTATGAATTTAGATAAATCTACCCGATGCGATTTCTTTTGGTTGTAGTTGCATTAAGAGGTGCAATCACGTTCTGTAAGATTGAGGTGCATGATTATGATGTAAGTTGGAGAGGTGGACTACGTTCAAAAGGAACTAAGACTAAGGTTGGATATCTTCGATCGGAACTGATGGATGTGTCGTAAAAAGAAATGTATATTGTAGTTTAAATCTTGGGGTTAACATTAAAAGTTAAAGATGTCAGAGGAAGATTTCCCTAAGTGGATTAGTGTTGAAAGAAAAGTGGTTAAGTTTGACTATATTTCTCATATGTCAAGAAATTAAGTTAAGGTATTAAAGAGAAGGGGTATGGATTGAGGATAAACGATTTGATTTTTAATGGTAAATCAAACGGAGGATGAGTATGAAGTTGTCATTACCTAGGGAAGGATTACGTACGGGGTACAATGTGGAACCTAGGGATTAAGAAATCCTGTTTAGTTTTGAGTCACAAAATTTTGAGGATGAAATTCTTTTAAGATGGGTAGTAATGTAACGCCCCGATTTTCAAATTTTATAATTATTCAATATTTAAACGTTTGTATTTTATTGGAGGGTTTAGAGAGTGAAATAAAATATTTTGAGATCATATGCATGCCCTACACAACCATAAGGAGCCGTGGTTAAGTTTCCGACGAAAGCTCAAACGAAGCCCGGTCTGCGTTTTTCATTGACAGTAGTATTTTACTACTATGAAGACCTAATTTTGACTCGTGAACGAAACATTTAGGTTTTAAATAAAATTGCGAACGATATCGGCGATTTTGAAGAAAATTCAAAACAAAGAAGTTCTCACGACGTTCTTGGGCAAAAACCAAAGTCGGGTGAACAACGGAGCTGAATACGGGATTTCAGTGACCCGCTACGGATAAGCTTGAAGTCACATCACCTAGGAAGGTGTGCCATGACTCATCAGTTTTGCATAATTTTGGACGCTAAAAGACCAAAATGCCCCTAACCTTTTCCATAATTACCATTTGCCCTAGGATGAAAAGATCGTTTTGCCCCTGAGAATTTGTGAAATGACCCTTTTGACCCTGTGACTCACCAATGTCATCATTACCTTTCTAGAAATATCTAGATATTTATAGAAGAAATGACAATTATGCCCCTGGTCTTTTAAGGAATTACCAAATTACCCTTTTGGTTATTTACAAGTTTGCCATGACATCAAAATATCTCTCTCTCTCTCTCTCTTGGCCATCACTCTTTCTCTCTCTATGTCACTCGTCTCTCACTTGTTCTTCATTTTCTCTCTTTGTTCTTCATTGTTCATACTTTGAAACCTTTGAAAACTTGAAGTTTTTGGGAGATTCAAGCTAGTTTCTCTTAAGCTTCATCATCTAGAAAGTATAAACTCCATCCTAGCTTTCTTATTCTCTCTATTTCATCTCTTGAATCTCTTGATTCATGAAGATCCAACTTTGATTCATAACTTTGAAAATTCATAGAAAAGTGTAGAAAAATCCTTTTAATACCAAATCAATTTCTATGATCTAGTTTCATCATTTTCTTTCATTATCCAAGAGCATGAAATCAAATATGTTTTCTAGCCTTTTTATTTAAAAGGGACCGAAACCTTCATGTTAAGAAAGAGTGAGTTTTTTATTCAAGTTTTGAGTAATAAGACTTAATCTAGTGTTATGTGTACTTGAGGATCATTGATCCAAGAGTTGGAAACCTAATGAGCTTCCTAGCTCATACGAGTTTTCTTGGCCGAAACCTCCATGTGTTGGTGGATGGGATTTTGGTTCAAGTTTTGGTGTAATAGGCTTTGATCTAGCCTTAGCACACCTAGTAAGGATGGGATCCAAAAGATACGAATTATTGGACATCCCTAGCTATTTTTATAGCTCCACGGCCGAATTTGTGTTGTGTAATATTGATGTTTGGATTGACTATGTGTATGTAGTTGTGGCTGAGTAATCGGACGAGGAATCAGGAGAATTCGCGGGCCGATCGGACTACTTTTGCTCGGAGGATAACTTCAACGGGTAAGGGGAGTTTGCCTGATGGATTTTCCGATAACTATATGTTATCCGTGATTGATTTGTGTAGCTCTATTTGAGCTTCGTGGTGATTGTAATAATTCTCTATGCTTTAGTATGTTTTAGCATATGTTTATGATGATGTTGATTGGATGAAAAATGTTTTCATGTATGTTAAAACACCATACTTTGATTTCTAGATCAAGTAAGGATTTTTATGCTTCCTTATGATACAATGATGCATGATTATTTTTTGTCATAATTATGTGAGCATTTTGAGCTATAATTTGGCTAGTTGGTAAAGCAAAATCTTCACTTTACCTTGAGGAGGCTTGCGGCCTTAGTGAGTAAAATGAGGAAGAACATGTGTTGTTCTTGAACAATTAAAGTTTTGGAGTAAGAAAAGTGTTTTAAAGACTTATGTTTCAAAGAAAAACAATAAGTGACTTTGATCCAAAGATCAAGTAAAGTTTCAACCTTTAAGTGTTTTCACCAAAGTGAAACATTTCTTTTACGTTAACCTTAGTTCATCTAAGAGAGTAAGTGATTTAAAAGTGAAACAAAGAAGTGTTTTCACGAAAAGTTAAACATGGTTTCATAAGGCATTTCTTTTATCTTAGAACAAAGACAATGTTCCTTTTTTTAAAAACATAATGGAGATCTTTTATCCCTAAGTTGATTAAAATGAATTATAGTTAGAAGATTAGATGAGATTACATTTCCTTTCCATTAACTTAGAACATGATTTTACACTACGTTAGTAAAGAAAAACTCTTTTCAAATTAGTCAAGGTACTTTGCTTTAAGCAAGTGCAACGTATTTCAAATCAAGTAAGTTTTCAATTGAAAACAATCGTTTTGGTTTACAGTCGTTTTGGTTTACAAAGAGAGTTTCAACTCTAAATCGTATAGTTTTACGCGTGAAAAACCTAAGTTAAGTAATTGACTTAGAGTTGAAGACAAAGGATACTTAAATATGGTATGTGGTGGAAAAAAACCTTATACTATACCATTGATGACTTGGTACATCAATGACTTCATAATACTTAAATGAACCAACATTTATTTCATTGATTGAAAATCAAGGAGTAATATCTAGAAAGGATCAAAGATTTATCTAAGAGGATTCCCAATCCTTCTTCATAATACTTAGGATTTGATATGTGATTCATAAGACATAAACACAAACATGAAACATTTTGGGTTTTGAAACAATAGTTCGATGACGGACCGGTGATTTGGATCAAGGTCAGTCATTCGATTGCTTCAGTCTTGCAATGATTGGGACGAGAAGGACCCTAAGGCTGTGCAGGTATGGGACTGTATAGTTGAAGGAATCCTGAGGCTGTGCAGGTATGGGACTGTATAGTTGAAGGAAGGCTTATAGACATTGCTTTATCGCATCTGCTTTGTGTAAGCAGTGGCATTTCATTTGCATAGTTGTATGGCCTTGAGCCTAGGAGTTGAGCTTACACCTTGATACGGGTGCGAATCTTACGGTGACGATCTTCAATGGTCTTTGGAGGTATCAGCGTTGGAAGGGCCGACATGTGACCAGTTGGTAGCTTTTCTGTGTCGTGGTGAATCCGAGCAATACACTGATATCCTCTACTAGATGCCGTACTTTTCATGTTTGGTCGAGAGGGTTTCCGTAAAGCCAGATATGTGCACGTTACGAATGTTGTAGCATCTTGCTCATGGCTGGCAATGACTAGAACATGTCCTCTCATTCACCCTCTCCGACGATTTGTTAGCTCCATGGAGTAGGGGTCAGAGTTTTACTCTTGTGGCATATGGCATTGAGTCATGTACATCGCATTGCATTGCATGGCTGTTGATGATTACAGTTACTTATTGTACATCATTATTCTATTTTCGAAGATTTCTTATGCTCCTAATAGATTAAATATGATATATTTCAATTTATGGTATGCGTGTTGAACATGTTATTACTTGGTGTAGCCCTGTGTTACTTCTACTATCGTGCTGTGTTGATACATCATATGTTCACATGCCGTTTGATGTGTCGTGCATGTAGTTATCGTGTGTAAATCCATATATTGGTTACTCACCCTTGTTTGTACATGTTGGACACCCTGTTGTGTTTTTGGATACATGTACAGATACTTCTCAACGATCATTTGGGTCACTTCAGGACCCTGTAGCTTGTGTTTCTCGATGCCGACGACGAAGATGTGTGGACTGTCGATGACGAGACCCAGTCTCATTGTTACGACGTATACTAGGTAGTAAGCTCTATTATCCATAGATTTGTTTTATCAAACCAGCTCTTAGGATTTTAATGTATAATGTTGAGAAAGTCGGTGTATCTGGTTTTGAAAACCTTTGTATAGTTTGGAACTTCTGTATGAAAGACAATTTCAAGAAAACTTGTATGTGATGGTTTACGGTTTGTGAATAGACCCAGTTATGTGTATTATCGAGTATAATGTGATATTATTATTGTGATGTGTGTATCACCTTCTGAAGTATTATGCTGAAAACTTTTTACACCCGAATTTTCTGACTTAAAGTAAATTATCCTTTTTCCGAAAGTAACCAGCAATTCTCTTTTAAAATTTTAATTCCGCACGTGTTTTCATGTAATGCCCAAGGGGGTGTTACATTAGTGGTATCAGAGCCCTCAGGCTCAACTCGCGGCTACGATATTCCCCGCCCGCTGGCTAGGTCGGAATCATCGCCCGCCCACAACTTAACGTACGGCAACGACATATTCCCCCGCCCGCAAGCCAGGTCGGAACATTCGCCCGTCGATAGCAAACGTAGCAATGATCACGAACTCACGAGAACTTCTTGCTCCAATGCACAGCCTCACAGCCGCAGCCTCGCTCCTTCTACCGCAAACCATACACGCTTTAGAACGATCGAACACAGTCTAATCCTTATGAACAAATCACAATAAGAAATTAATATAATCAAACAAAACCCACTTAGTTCCTATGAACTAAGCTCCGGCCCCTTTTTAGAAAAATAGGCTAGAGGTGTTAAAACTTTACCAACTCTTGGATCAATGATCCTTAAGCATATACAATACTAGATTAAGTCTTTTTGTACAAAAACTTTGAAGAAAAACTCATGATTTCCTAAGTATAGGATTCGGCCATTCATTATAAAAATAGGCTAGGAATGTCTTTTGATTACATGCTCTTGGATAGTGATAGAGAATGATGAAATTAGATCGTAGAAATTGATTTCACATTAAAAGGATTTTTCTATGATTTTATGGAGATATTTGAACTTAGAACTTAAAGAGAGTAAGTATAAGAGATTTTACCTCTTGAAGCTGCCTCTTGAAGCTTGAAGAAAGGTGAAAAAGAAAACTTGCACTTGAAGACAACAATGGAGGTTTGAAGAAGATGAATAAGCTTTTGTGAAGAGAAAGATGTGAAGGAAAACAAAGGAAGGGAGGGTGTATTTATAGGCTAAGGTCCCCCTTGATGGGCATTTTGGCCTTAGATATTTTATGGCAAAAGAGTAATTTCTCTTAGAGACAAAATTGTCATTTCAACAAAAGACCAAGGGCATAAACGTCATTCTGTCATAAATATCTAGATATTTCAGAAAAAGTAATGATGACAGTAATGAGTCACATTGCACGAATTGTAATTTCATCAATTCCTAGGGGCAAAACGGTCTTTTCTCGCGCTAAATATCTCAGATATTTTGTAGAAACGTAATGATGACGCGGTGAGTCATGGTGGTGACTCACCTTCTGACTCACCCTGCTCAGGTGACTCGTGTCCCTCCTCTGGCGTCCGGGTTTGTCCCCGCGCATCCGTTCTCGATTCCGTCGATTTCTCAATTTAGGGTTTTCGCCCAAGAAAGTCGTGAGAACTTATTTATTTTTGAAACTTTTCAAAATCGCCGATATTGTTCACAATTTCATTTAAAACCTAACTGTTTCGTTTACAAGTCAAAATTAGGTCGTCTAAGCAGCAGAATCATACTGTCAGTGTAAAAACGCAGACCGGGCTACGTCTGAGTTTTCGACCAAAATTTAACCATAGCTTCCTATGATAGCGTACAGCTTAACTATGGTCTCGATTTATTTTATTTCACCCTCTAGACCCTCTAATAAAATATAAACACACAAATACTGTTTAATTAACAAAAACTTGAAAATCGGGGTGTTACATGTACTAGACCAGATGTCTCGTATGCCTTGAGCTGGATGAGCAGGTACCAATCTGATCCCGGTGAGAGTCACTGGACCGTAGTCAAGAATATCCTCAAGTACTTGAGAAGAACTAAGGATACATTCTTGGTCTATGGAGGTGAGGAAGAGCTCATTGTAAAAAGTTACATTGATGCTAGCTTCCAAACTGATAAGGATGATTCCAGATCGTAGTCAGGATTCGTGATTTGCCCTAATGGAGGCGATGTGAGAAGAAAGAGCACAAAGCAAGAGATAGTTGCCGATTCTACTATAGAGGCCAACTATATTGCAGCATCCAATGCAGCAAAGGAGGCTGTTTGGATCAAGAAGTCTGTCACTAAACTTAGTACTTCTCCTAGCATTGCGGACATGATTGACCTTTATTGCGATAACAATGGAGCAATCGCGCAACCAAAAGGACCCAGATCTCACCAACGATCCAAACACATACTTAGGCGCTCCTATCTTATTCGAGAGATCATCGATAGAGGAGATATGAAGATATGCAGAGTTGATACACTGGACAATGTTGTTGACCCGCTAACAAAGCCTCTTACTCAGCAGAAGCATGACGCTCATACTAGGTCGATGGGTATTAGATTTATGCCTAATTGGCACTAGTGCCAGTGAGAGATTGTTGGTATAAGTCCAAGTGGCCAATATATTTATTGGATTTATATATTGTATCATGACTTTATTTTATATTTTATATATATGAGGCATTCGTTTATTGTGTTATATTTGATGATCATATTTATGGAACGTTAAGTATGACTTGATCGTGAGATATCATAAAATAATAGAAAACTATTCTTAAATTATCCATAGTCAAGTGTTATTATTAATAAGGACAATAATAATACATTGAGACTATTATGTGAGTGTACTGATGACCACATCTCACGGGTCATAGATATAAGATATCAAGTTTTCACATAGGCATAAATATTAGTAGAATATTTATACTGGAGTGACCCATTATGAGAACGCTGCATAATAGTTATGTAAGTGTCATAAGCGATTCTCATGGTGACCATAGTGAAGCAGTCCTTCAACTTGAAGTCACTATGATTCCTAACATAGGTAGGTTTAGGCTTTGATACTATTAAATGTTGTCTGTAACAGGATAACTATAAAGATAGCTATTGAGCCTGCAATGAAACATGATGAGGAATGTGTAACGGCCCAGACTGCTTTCAAGATTGCTGACTATCCCCACAAACCAACACGGGTCTTTTCAGTGTGCTTTGTCATTACTCACGCTTTCTGAAAACTTCCTAGAAGGTCACCCATCCCACAATTACTCCAAGTCAAACACGCTTAACCATGGAGTTCTTATGTTCTGGGCTCCCGAAAAGAAGTTGCATCTTGTTGATATAGGTAGTATAAATCAATTCATATAAACCTTCCTTCAACTGTACAGTCTCATACCTGCACAGCCTCAGGATCCCTCTCATTCCGATGTGAATCCGGTTCATTCATGTTCCCTTTGCCTAGAAGCCTGCCAGGAGCCGCTCCTTGTTCGTGCCTCAAGCACAGACGATCAATCCCCGCCCTCGTCAGCCTCAGGCATCACAGAATGTGCGTGATGTAGATAGAATTCGTCCCTCCTACGTAACAGGAGTAATGTCTATAGGCCTCTTGATGGCATGTGACATAGAAATGCATGGCCATGCTGAAGTAGGACAATATGAGATATTGGGCCCACATGATCGTATGTCTATTACTAGATCAAGAAATAAATAATTGGACTTAACAAGGATGACATATTTATGCATTGTTCCAATTAAGACATTGAGAGACGTTCACTTCACATTTAATATGGTTACAATATGTTTTTAATTATATCACCAATATTCTAATTAATTAGGTAGCAATTATGTATTGCTAGATGTCACTCATTGTTTATAATATTAATTAATTATTAATATGATTAATAATAATTAATATTATTACCAATTAATAGAGAACCTATAGGGTCACACGCATAGAGCAAATGTTCAGATAATTGATTAAATTGATTAACTAAATATGATTTAATTAATAATTAAATGAGATTAGTTTAATTTAATTATTAAATATGATTTAATTAATAATTAAACATTGGGCCTGTAGTGTACAGTAACCCAATAAAGTTAGGTTAAGTGGGCGACAACTATAAATAAGTTGTGTACGTCACTTAAGCGACACACAACATAGAGCACTCATAACGGCTGTTGTACACTCCAGACAGTCGCGCCTCCTTTTCTCTTTCGGTGTCCCACACCTCCCCCAATCTTGATAGCTAGCAGTACTCTATCTCTAATGGTAGTTTGCTCGCATGGATTGAGTATAGGTATTGCTACCTTTCAATACTGGTGATAGAAGAGCCTCTCTTTTGTGGTTGTAGCAGCAATGTTCATCGGATCTACTGCACAGTAGCTGTGTTGATCAAGTTGATACTCTCTCCGTAGTAGTGTTCGTGATTAAATAGTGCTGCTGGTGTGCTCACAGTGTTCGTGGTAAAGCTACGTTTCAAGAGGTAAAAGCTAATTCTTGTGATTCATGTGCAATGCAAGATCCTTATGTAAAAGGGTTTTTCTGCTCAAGAGGTTTTTCGAAAATAGATTTAAAAATTATACCTCTTGATTTCCCAACAAATGCGTCCCTAAACTCATCCACCATGGATTGGTCTAATTCATTGCATGCTTGTTAACTTCAAAATGGAATTAAAGATTCAAGTTGCGTCTGGTATAACAAAAACATGTATAAAATGTTAGAACCAAAACAGTTATGGTATATGACCCCTCAAAGTTTTAATGATTAATAAAATTATTATATGTTTATGAAAACAGTTTAAGTTCAGTGGTTAATAGTCCATAAGGTCAAAAGACCGTCTCTTTGTTTTGACTACAGACGGACTCACAATATTTACACTAAGTTTCAGCATACAATGTTATTTAAAGTTCATGTTGGACTGAAAGCTTAGAATGTTTTCTGCGTCCAAAGATACAAAGTGGTTCTAAATTAAAGATGCGTCCAGAAAAGTTACGTGGATCATCCAGCTGGTCCTTGGACTTTTCTCTGAAGGATAAGTTCCCTGCATCCGGAAGTCACAAGCAAGTTTCACGTTGTGTCCAGTGTTATTATATTACTTGTGCGTCCACTAACTTTGTTTTGCAGATGACGTGGCACATGTTTTCAGAAAGTCTTTGGGAATCATAAAAGAAATATCTTTCGATAAAGACAAAATAAGGTACAACGTAGTACACATCGAGCTACGAAAAGCAAAAGCAGTGCAGAAAACTAAAAGGACAACCTGCTCTGCTCATCTTGCTACAATCTTCTATCTCTGATGTGCTATCAAAAGCAAACATACCTCCCTGGTCAGTCAAAGAAAAGACACCTATGCACAGGAGACAGCTTGCAATGGACATTTGTCTAATGGATATTGAACTGAGTCTAAACGGACATATTTTATACCGTTTGAAATCTTGATGATGGTCAAGAATATTTATATAGGCTGAAGAGAAAAATTTTAAAGGAGAAACACGCACGAATCAACGAATATTCAAACTCTATCAAAACTATCTCTTATCAAAAAGTTGTAAATCTTTCATATTCTTTCTTTGTAAAGTTTATACAGTTTCAAAGAGCTGAACCTTGTATTATCCTCGCACATAGTGAGTTATTCAAAAGCTCAAAACAACCTTCAAATCTTTGATTTGGTTGAGCCTGAAGAGGCTTGTCTGTAAAAGAATACGTGGAGTCTGGAGAGGTGTAGAATACTTGGAGTTGAAAAGTCAAGAGTGACTATGAGACAACTTGTATTTTGGTACTAAGAGATTTAGTGGAAAAGCCTTCAAGTGGAAGGGACTGGACGTAGCTCTTCGGTTTGTAAGAGTGAACCAGGATACATCTTCGTGTGAATATTTCTATCCCATACTCTTGTCAAAGTTTATTTATTTACTAACTTGGGAATTGAACTTAAAGTTTCTTAACTTTCTCTGAAAACTTGTTTCCTGTGTGTTGATATTCTTATCCTGCTTGCTTGAAACGTTTTTGAAAAAGGTTTTTCAAAAAGGTTTAAGAAACACAATTCAACCCCCCTTCTTGTGTTTCCCTGTTTTACTTTCAAAAAATACTATGCAAGCTTGACAAAATTCAAGACCACCATTAATGGCGTCAGTCAAGTTATAGAAACAAACCCTGAAAGATGAGTGAGGTCAAAACGACATCATAGGTCCCATATCAGACGTTAGCAACCATGTAGGAGAGGGGTTAACGACATCACTAACGGAAGTGACGGAAAGAACAAATTTGTGTAACGTTTGAGAGATAAAAGACCAAAATGAATTTTGACCAAAAGATAAAGGACCAAAAGTATATTTTAGCCATATAATAAATTAATAATTTTTAAAAAATTACTAAATAATTTTTTTTTAATATTCTCTTCATTATGCACAAAACCAATGGTGACAAAGATCAACTCTGAGCCATCAAGAGGGAACGACTCGTTGAAAACGCCAAGTCCACTCAGTTGCAAGAGCAGGACCCCGCCAGTCGCAGGATGATTCACTCCCAATTCCTCAATCTCAAGTCTCTCATTAACGGTTTTACATCTCCCTAATTCCTTCCTTCTATTTCAAATATCTGATAATTTTTTTTAAAAATAAAACTTGCCCTAAATGTAACAGAGGGAATGTAACGCCCCGATTTTCACGTTTTCTATTTCTTCAGTATTTTAATGTCTTTATTTTATTTGAGGTCTTAGGAATCAAAATAAAATATTCTGAGACCATTGTTATGCTCGACGATATCGTAGGAAGCTACGATTAAGTTTTGAGTCGAAAACTCAAACGGAGTCCGGTCTGCGTTTTTATACTGACAGTATGATTTTACTGCTCAGAAGACCTCAGATGGACCCGTGAATGAGACAATAAGTCTTAGAATTCGATTATCTACGTTTTGGTTAAATTTCGTAAAAATTTCAGAAAAATCACTTCTTGACCTTCGTTCGGGCGAAATCCTCGATCGGGTGACGAACGGAGCCACATATGGATTACCGGGACTCGCCAACAGATAATCTTGATATCACATCATCCCAGGACACTTGGGAGAGTATGCCAAAGTCGTCATGATGTTCGGAAATATCTGGACGCAAAATGACCAAAATGCCCCTAACCTTAGTCTTTACACTTTTACCATTATACCCTTTTGGCAAATGACCTTTTTACCCTTAAGTGAGCTTTTAAGAGGCTGAACTCAGCCCCTCACTCCATCATTTTCGCACAGCCCCCTCCCTTTAGAGTTCCATAGTTGTTCTTGAGAGAAAACCCCATTGTTGGTCTTGAAGCTCCTTGAGTTTTTGTTGGAATCACTTGATTCCTTGAGCAATCTTCCTTCATTTCCAGGTAAGATCACTTCTATGATCTCTTAGCTTCTTGAATCTTTCTTTATTTCAAGATCAATCTTCATTTTCATGAAAAGAATTTCTTAGATCCAAAACTTTGAAAATCCATAGGAAATTGTAGAAAAATCCTTTTGAGGTAAGACCAAGTTCTTTGAACTCACATCATTAATCTCTACCTAAACCCAAGAGCTTATGATTCAACTCTCATCATAGCTCAAAAATCACTTTTGGCCGAACCCTATTTGAAGATGATGAATAGTGTTTTCATCAATTTTTGATTTTTAACACTTGATTTCATCCTTAGCTTTCCTAATGCCTTAGAGTCCATGAAATGGAAAACCAAAACCCATTCCTAACCTTTTTAACCTAGGGTAGCCAAAATCCTCTTTGTTAGAATAGTTGAGATTGGCTTTGATTGTTGTTTAATGTTGGATTGTTGTGTTGTTGTAGTTGTTGACGATTGCCAGGAGGTTCACAAACCGATCAATCGACTTTGATCCGGGAATCTGCTCATCAACAAGTATGGGGAGAAGAACCTCATCACACCAAGATGGTGGTGGTGAAGATGGTTGTTTAAGTTATGTGTGGGTGAAACCCTTTAGTTTGGATTCACTTTTATGTGTTAAGTTTTGTTAAGTTCTCATGGAGAACAAGATTGTCATGATGAGTTTATGCTTTGGTATGTTGTAGTGTGCTTTAGCATATGTTGATGATGAGATGATTGAATGAAAAACCATTTTCATGTATGTTGGAAAACCTACTTTGATCACTAGATCAAGTATGGACTTTTATTGTTTGATTATGAGACCATGATGTGTGATGGACTTGGATGTTTGATTATGATGTAGTAATGTGTATTATGGTTTATCATGATTGTGTAAGTTTTGTGAGCCACACTTTGATTAGTTGATGAAGTAAAACTTCACATTGATTCCTAGTTGGCTATTAGCCATGACCTTGAGGAAAGGAAGGATATGAATAATTCTTGGACAAGTCAAGTTTTGATGTAAAGAAAGTGTTTTCAATAACTTGTGTTTTTCAAAGAAAAACCCTAAGTGACTTTGAATGGAATTAAATCTCAAAGCATTTTCACCAAAGTGAAACATGTTTTATACCTTATCCTTAGTCCATCTAGTTAATCAAGTGACTCAAAATGAGAAAAGAAGTGGTTTCATGAAGAGAATCAAAATGGTTCCATAAGGTTAATGTCTTGTTTTAAGGCAACTTTTCGCTAAGCGAATTTACTTTCGCTAAGCGAAAACAGAGGAATTCTAAGTTGGGCATCACTGCCTCACTTTCGCTAAGCAAATAATATTTGTTAAGCGAACCAAGTGAATTTCGCTACGCGAATTAAGTCTCGCTGAGCGATCCAGAGAAGTCTCCAAAAGAGGTATAACCGCCTCCACTTCGCTAAGTGAAATTATACTCGCTAAGCGAATAAAGTGAAATTTCGCTACACGAATTATATTTCGCCGAGCGATCCAGAGGTGTTTCAAAAGAGGTGTAACCGCCTGTATTTTCGCTAAGCGAATACATATTCGCTAAGCGAATACAATACATTTCGCTACGCGATGTATGTTTCGCCGGGCAATCCAGAGGAATTCCAAAGGAGGCATTATTGCTTCAATTTCGCTAAGCGAATGTAATTTCGCTAAGCGAATTCCATGTTCAGAAAATGCAGAAAAATAGAGTAAGTTAGTGTTTTAAAAGTTGTTTCAAATCAAGTGAGTTTTCAATTGAGAAGTTGCTCTGGTTTACAAACGTTTTGGGTTTTGAAACAGTAGTTCGATGATGGACCGGTGATTCGGATCCCGATCAGTCGTTCAATTGTTTCAGTCTTGTGATGACTCGATCCCAGAGGAATCACGAGATTTATCCTGTGGATTAAAGGTTTTGTTTTCAAAAGACGCGTATATTTCCTAAGGAAGAAAACCTTAGTAGACTTTGAGGTTTATCCGGGGGATAGACATTGCTTCATCGCATCTACTTTGTGTAAGCATTGGCATTTCATTTGCATAGTTGTAAGGCCTTGAGCCTAGGAGTTGAGCTTACACCTTGATGCGGGTGCGAATCTTACGGTGACGATCTTCAATGGTCTTTTTGGAGGTATCAGGGTTGGAAGGGCTTACATGTGACCAGTTGGTAGCTCTTCTATGTCGTGGCGAATCCGTGCAATACACTGATATCCTCTACTAGATGCCGTACTTTTCATGTTTGGTCGAGAGTGTTTCCGTAAAGCCAGATACGTGCACGTTACGAATGTTGTAGCATCTTGCTCATGGCTGGCAGAAACCGAAACATGTCCTCCCATTCACTCTCTCCGAATGTTTTGTTAGCTCCATGGAGTAGGGGTTAGAGTAGTACCCAGTGACATTGACATTGAGTCATATACATTGAATTGCATTGCATTGCATTGCATGGCTATTGATGTTTACATTTACTGTTATACATCGTTGTACTATTTAAGAGTACCTTATTTTATGCTGTCAACTGCTTAATATGTTTGACATTGAGAATTCTTGGAAGCATGTTGGGTACGCTGTTACCCGGTGAGTCGTCCCGTTTTTACTACTGCTGTTTTGTTGTGTTGATGAACGGGAATTTCACCCATATCTGTATGTTTTCTGTTAGTACTTGCTGTTGCTGTTTGAACAGATGGACGTGACGATGGTTCAGCCTAGTAGTTTCCTTGAGCCCTGAGGCGGACCTTCTTTTTGTGGTTTAGTTTTGTTGTCGGCCAGACTACGTCAGTTTTGTAGTACCTTTTGGGAGCTACGACTCCTAGTACTTATTGTATTTCTTATGTCAGTTATACATTAGACCTATGTCTGTATATAGTATTATTTCTTTTTCTGTTTATGTTTATGTCCCTGTATTTATTATGCCTTATGTTCTAGAAATGCATGGCGAACCTAAGTTCGTTATTAGTATTATTTATCGTTACTAAATCCCATTACATCTTGTGAAAAGAAAAGAAAAAGAAAACCGTATTTTCCGCATTAATAAATATTTTCTGCCTTATAAACGTTCGGGAATGTGACACTCGGGAAAGGGTGTTGCAGGAAAAGGATGACTTGATGAACACAGATTTGGACAAGTTTGATACCATGTTGAACAAGGTCAAGATATTGCATGAACAAGGTCTTCTTTCTATCCTATTTTCCTTCAGTTTTCTAATTTGGAGGGTTTGACAAAGACATAGTAAATGTGATTTGTGAATTTTGTAACACCCCTGTTTTCTGTAACCAGATATAATCACCATTACATTGTGATTGATACCTTGTGTTAGTATATATATATATATATATATATATATATATATATATATATATATATATATATATATATATATATATATATATATATATATATATATATATGTGGATGTTTATATGATGGTTATGTTGTGGTAAAGTTTTCTTTTGTCGTTATGAGACGAAAACCGATAAAAGTTCCATTTTGATCGTTATCGGGTAATTTCTCGTTTTACGTGCCGGAGGCCGGGAAACGGGGAATTGAGTGGAATGTAATGTTGAATTACATTTTCCATTACCTTGTTGATTATTCCTAATGAACACAATTAGCTTTATTAAAAATCCAAAAATTTACCAAAAGTGGTAAAAACCAATTATCCATTCTTGATAAAAACCCTAATCACCTAATTCCTAACTAAATGGGAAAATGTAACTATTCTAGTTACATTAAGAGGCCATTCGGCCATCTGGCTTTAGGAAGATTTAAAATCTCCATTTTCCTTGATTCAAGATAAGGTTATGACATTAACCATTTGTAGAAAAAGTGTTTTAACCAATTCTAGTTAATCTTGTACCAATCTCACCATTACTTGACAACACTTGTCCTTGTACAATCTAAACCCTCCATTCTTATGAAACATTTGACTTAAGTTTTGATTTAATTTTTCCACTCTTTTTCAAAGAGTATTCGGCCATTTAGTGCATGGTATGCACAAGAACACTTCATTCCTCTTATTCCTACACTTCTCACTAAAAACACCAAAGTTCAAGTTCTCTCCTCTCTCTCCTCTCTTCCTAATTTCGGCCAGCCTTGGTAAGTGACCTTACCCACCTTATTTCATCATTCTAACTTCATATTCATGTTCATCTTATTCATCTAAACAACTTTCATCTTTGGAATTTCTTCATTTGAAGTTGTTTGCTCAAAGATATTCAAGAATCATTCAAGAAGGTTCAAGCTTCTTGAACTTGTTTTGAACCCTTACTCAAGAGTAGGTTTCTAACTTAGTTTCTTTTCTTTAGTACTCCTGAGAACATCCTTGTGTTATCATTGTTTATGAAGTTGAAAAATCAAGTTTTGAACTTGTTTGTTTCTCCTCTAGGTCACGGTTTTCATAGTTGTGTTGGTGACCAAGTTTTCATCTTCTTCTCTTCAAGGAAGCTTGACAAGGTAATGGGGAAGTGAACCATGTGACACCTTAAATGGTGGTGATAAAGGCCTCCTAGTTTGGTTGAAGGAAAAACCCTAGATCTAGGGTTTCCTTATAAAGTTCTTTACTTTGTTGTTATATTAAGTTATGTTGTTGTGTTGATATGATGATTGTTTTTGTATATGCTAGAAGAAAATTATTTTGGCATGGTGAAAAACTATTCTTAGGTCCAAAGACCTAAGGATAGGATTTTAGAATGTTGAGCTTGTTTATGTTCTAAGTTGCCTTGAGAACATGATTATATGTTAATGTGATTTTCTAGCTAGCTTAGATGTTGTTGAATGGCTTCATTTTGGTTGTATATGAACATTTGAGATTCAGCCTTATGGTTGTTAAGGGGGAGGCCAAAGCTTCTATGTTTAAGTGATGGTATAATGGACTTAATATGGTTCTAACAATGCATATAAAACAAAGAAAACCTATCCTACTTCTATAGGGGCATTCGGCCTCCACATAGATAGTAGGGTTAGGACCTTAAAATGTTGATACTAAGGGGTTTTATATGTTCATACTAAAGTATAAGAGGTATATAAATTGAAAAGGTTTCCAAAGAAACCAAGTTTTAATTCCAAAGAATCATGTGTTGTGAAATGAGTGTTTTTGAATTTCATGAAGGAACTATTTTAAGAATAAGTTGGCTTGATGTTGATCAACCACTTATTTTAATAAGTTGTTTTTGGAAGAAAAGATTTTCAAGAACCAAGAGTTTCATAGTTAATCAAGATGGTTTTTAAAGGATTTTTGGTTAGTAAGTCTTCTTTGAGAAGATAGGATTCTTACAAAACATTTCTTTAAAAACAAAGAGTTTCACTCTATTACCTTTTGAACTATTTAAAATTGTCTAAGTTATACTTCATTTGAAAACAAAATGATGACTTCAAATAAGAAGTATGTTTTCTTTTACACTAAATAATAGAACTAAGAAAACAAATTTAAAGGAGTTTTACACTAAATGAGACACCTATGGACACTTGATTAGAGTTTTCAAACTATAATTAATAAAGGAGATTTCATCAACTACTTTACTATAAGGATAGTACTTTGAAGCTTTTCACTATAATAGTATAAACACGCTTTATCTCCTAAAGGAATCTATATGAACTCCTTAATGGACTCATAAAGATTTTAGTAAAAGACATATACTAATGTCTAGTGGTCATGACAAAATCATATCTCACATCCTTGATGATTTAGATCATCTAAGGACTCCATAATGTTTAATCACTAAGAGTTACTTATAAAAGTAATGTTCCTTGTAAGACAAGTGAGAAGATTGATGAAGAGGATCCTTGTGGAAAACCTCCATAATACATCTAGGTTATGGACTAATGTATCATAAGACATGAACATCGTGTTACGAACGACGAAGTGGTACATGATTGCAAGGAACAGAACCAAGGATGGGCGACTGATGGCAAGTCGTGTGATAGTGGGTCCCGTAAGGGTATCCTATGGTTTATCAAGAGATAAACATGGTGCTACAGTGATGAGGTAGTACGTGGCTGTTTTTGTGGCATTTCTTGACATGCATCTGCATCTGTGCATGAGTTGAGCGTGATGCTTGGGAGTTGAGATTACACCATGGTGCAGGTGCGATTGTTTGTGGTGTCGATCATGAGGATCTTGGGGATGTCGGGGGTTGGGGAAAACACATGTGGCCACAGAGTAGCTCCTCTATGTCGTGGATATCCATCGAAAAACACTGACGTCCTGACTGAAACACCGGGCAAATCACGATTTGGGTAAAGAACGTCTGGCGTGAGCCGTTATGAGGATTGCAATCATTGGATGTGGCACTGTGGGCTGAGATAACGAGATAATATTCTCCCAATCACTCACTCTTGTTATGTTTAGCTCCATGGAGTAGGGGTCTGAGTCATATTGCATTAGTATCATTGCATACTTGAGTTGACATTTGACCCATATTATTGTTGATTGATATATTAACTGTGATGCCATGTAATTTAATTGTTATGCTGTGAAAGCCCATGCGCTACTTGCCGATTGGGTGCGTGTGTGCGTGACTTTTATCATTGCTATTATGGTTGTGCGATATACGGAATCTCACCTAATTACTTTTGCTGTCACGCTGCTCGCGTGGTTTTCATCTTGCTATGGTGAGTAGATATGGAAAGCGACCCACCTTCTCGTTTGACTTTAGACTTGACACTTCACGATGGGGCGGACGCTTGGACGATCCTTCCTGACGGACGGCGCACATACACAGAGACAACCCCTTCCTAGGAGGTCCCATTGGTGACCCCACTTATAATTATTAGAGTTATAGCGTAGTGCAGTAGTATAAAATTTGCGGAAATATTAAAATATACAATACATACTGATACCATAATAAAAGTATATATACATAATAGTATTGGCTCCATCAGTAGAGCCTACAACACTGATACCAAATATAAAATACTTCAGAGTACGAAATAAATAAAAACTAAAAACATAATATCAGAACAAAATGCACTCCGACTTCATCTCTTGGCGCTCAAGGTCCCCCAACATTGGAATGCGAGGCTCTCCCGCCGGCATCAGGCTCAACAGGTATTCCGTCAATCTCCTCTGGAAACTCCTCATCAGGGTCTTCTCGTACAGTTGAGAACAAAGAAATACAACATAAAAAAGTATAGGGGATAAGAAACAATAATATGTCATACATGGGAAAAACATCGATGTAAATAATGTATATAGATAGCACACTCACAAACACGACAGTCACAACCAAATGACTTTCGAATAATTTTTCCCTTAACTACTGTCCCTCACACTCATGCAACTAACGACTATATGGACGCGATCACGACGCGACATCCCCAACGGATTAGAGTGTCCCAATCATCACTATGCCACCCCCATAAAGTAGGGTTCGGTCTAAACCCCGCAGGCCCAAATCGTCTCATGGATACGACATATTCCCCCGCCCACAGGCCAGGTTAGAATATTCGCCCGTCAACAACGCAACTTACGGTAACGACATGTTCCGCCGCCAGCAGGCTAGGTCGGAGCATTCGCCTGTTCGTTAACAACTCAACTTTCGGTAACGACATATCCCACAGGCTAGGTCGAGATATGCGCCCGTCCATCTACAATTCGACTAACGGGTACGACCACCTCCCCGCAGGTAAAATCGAAATCGCCCCTACGCCAAACTAATCGGTACGACCATCTCCCCGCAGGTAAGATCGAAATCGCCTGTATGCCAACACGGTGATGAATAACAACTATGCAACATGAATCTCACCGACTCATCTCAGGATCAACACTTAGTGCCTCAACCACGACTTATATACAACCATGACCAACTTTCATCCGGCTTAACCGGGTATCAACTCACATCACAACAACAAACTGATCAACTATATCACTAGGTTGAGCACTACGACATATATATATATATATATATAACCTCGACTTTCTCACCACACATTCATCATCCGATTTATCAGAAATCAGTGCCTAGTTCTACTCAGACCTAGCAGTCACAACAGACATCAACAACAGTCAGAATATATATTCAATAGTAAAGTCAACTTACAAATAAATAACATTTAATCAATTATAGCATATAATAGACATCATACACATATCACATATAATATATCAAATATCCAATCACAGCACAGACAGCCTCAATATGCAGTAAAATCAACCTAACGGTCAAACAACCTCTAGTAGGGTTTGGGTCACCCTACGCAAATCAATATATATTATTTAAAGCTTGCCTACCCGATGATATTGTGGTTCTTTCCCCCACCTTAGTGATGCTCCAGAGATTCAAAATACGGCTCCACAGCAGTCAATCGAGTGCGCGATCGAGCATTCGAGTACTGTCAGATTCTATACAGTAAAACACAACCAGAAATTAAAATAATAAAACCATAAACTACCTAATCTCTAGGATTAGCTACTGCCCTTAATTAATTAAATAGGCTAGGGATATTGAAATTCTACCAACTCTTGGATCAATGACCCTTAAGCATACCTAATGCATAATCAATGATCAATTATCAAAGATTTGAACCAAAACCCCTTAAACCCACAATACACCCATTCGGCCCCTCTTTGATAAATAGGCTAGAGATTTTATTTCATTACAAGCTCTTGGATTATGATAGTAGGGGATGATACTAGCTCATAGTAATTGTTTTGGCCTCAAAATGATTTTTCTACAATTTTCTAGAGATTTTTGAAGTTTAGATCTAGAAATTGAAATTCATGGAAATAAATGGAGAAAATAAAGATTGAGAGCTCAAGGATGAAATCTATACCTTCTAGGTGATAGAGGAGAATGAGAGGAGCAACTTTGCTTTACAAACTTTCTTGAAAAAGCTTGAGGAAGCTTGAGAAAATTGAAGTTGAAAATGGAGGAAGAAGAAGGAAGAAGAAAGAAGAAGAAGGAAGAAGAAGAAGAGAGAAGCAGCAGCTGGAGCTGGCCAACGTGAATGAGGAGGAAAAAGGTGAAGAATAGTGTATTAATAGGTGACTTAAGGTTTAAGAAAGGTAAAAGTAATAGTAGGTAATTAGTAAAAACAAACCAAGGGCAATTTGGTCAATTCACGTCCCGATAAATTTGAAAATCTTCACGACATTTGTAGGAGTCCCCAAATGATTTAACATAGCCCTGATATGAAAATTATTGGCTCAAGGTTCTCGAAAAACCCTAAGATAGCTCGAATCCTCTGCTAGAACGATTATCGGTCGGATTATAATATATTATTTTTATTGTCGAACGTCAGCATGAACTTTTTCGAAAATATAGGAAACGTGATTCTAAGACTAAATGTCTCGTTCACGGGTCCAAATTAGGTCTCGATAGTAGTAAAGCAGTATTGTTAAGCAAATACGCAGACCGGGCTCCGTCTGAGTTTTCGACCCAAAACTTAACCATAGCTTCCTACGATAGCGTAGAGCGTGACTATGGTCTCGGAATAATTTATTTAATTTCTAAACACTCTAAGAAAATACAATTACTTAAATACTGGTTAAATAAAAAGATTAAGAAAATCGGGGTGTTACATTACTACCCCCTTCAAAAGAATTTCGTCCCGAAATTCGACGTACCTTTTAAAATAGGCTCGGATATTGCCGTTGCATGTCCTCTTCGCGTTCCCGGGTAGCATCTCCGGTAACTTCATCCCATACGATCTTGACCAACGGAATATGTTTACCTCAGAGTTCCTTTATCCTTCTATCCGCGATGCTAACAGGTAGAGCTTCATACTCAAGGTTATCTCTTAATTGTATTGACTCTAGTTCTAAGATGTGTGATGGATCGGGGTAGTACTTTCTTAACTGAGAGACATGAAAGATGTCATGAAGGTTGGATAAGTTTGGGGGTAAAGCGATGTGATAGGCCACAGGACCAATTCGGCGAAGAATTTGAAAAGGTCCAATGAACCTAGGAATAAGCTTTCTAGATTTTATTGCCCTGCCGATTCCAGTTCTCGGAGTCACTCTCAGAAAAACATGGTCTCCTTCCTGGAATTCTAATGGTCTTCTTCTCTTATCGCCATAACTCTTCTGCCTGTCTTGTGCGATTTTCATCTTTTCCCGTATCCTCTTGATTTGTTCCGCCATTTGCTGCACCACCTCCGGTCCTAGTACTTGACTTTCTCCATTCTCATACCAACACAATGGTGTTCTACACTTCCTGCCGTACAATGCTTCGTAAGGTGCCATACCTATACTTAAATGAAAACTGTTGTTATATGTGAACTCAATCAGTGGTAAGAACTCCTCCTAACTGCCCCTGTGTTCCAAAACACAAGCTCTTAAGAGTTCTTCCAGCGATTGAATCATTCGTTCCGACTGACCATCCGTCTGAGGATGATAAGCAGAACTCAACCTTAACTTCTTTCCCAAAGCCTCATGTAACTGCCTCCAGAATCTAAATGTAAATCTAGGGTCCCCATCGGAAACAATACTAGAAGGCACTCCGTGCAACCTTACTACTTCCTTGATATAGATTTGGGTTAACCTCTCCAACGTATAACTTTCGCCAATAGGTAGGAAGTGAGCACACTTCATTAACCTATCAACGATTACCCAAATTGCATCATGCCTCTTGTTAGTCCTCGGCAAACCAACCACGAAATCCATAGATATTCCATCCCATTTCCATTCTGGGATATCTAAAGATTGTAGCAGTCCTGCTGGCTTTTGGTGTTCTATCTTCACCTTCTGACACAACAAGCAAGCCAACACATACTCGGCTATCTCCTTCTTCATTCCGGGCCACCAAAACATTTTCTTTAAGTCTTGGTACATCTTGGTAGCTCCTGGATGAAAACTCAACCTACTCTTGTGCCCTTCCTCTAAGATCATTCTTCGTAGTTCTATATCCATTGGCACACAAATTCTGTCTCCATATCTCAAGAATCCATCTTGATTCATCCTAAACTCAAAAGTTCTGCCTTCCATCACTTATTCCTTTACTTTCTGAAGATACTGGTCAACCTCCTGCTTCTCCTTGATTGTCTTCAAAAAGTCGCTCGTTACTGTGACCATTCCTAGGTGTATCTTATCCCTAGATAATTCCATGCCTAGATTCAAATCTCTAAACTGTTCAACCAGTTCCAGCTCTTTCACCATCATAGCAGATACGTGCAAGGATTTCCTACTTAACGCATCCGCTACAACATTCGCTTTTCCTGGATGGTATTGTAGATCGAATTCATAATCCTTTATGAATTCCATCCATCTCCTTTGCCTCATATTTAACTCTTTCTGATCGAATAGATACCTTAAGCTCTTATGGTCACTGTACACTATAAACTTAGCTCCATATAAATAGTGTTGCCATATCTTTAAAGCAAACAATATAGCTGCTAGCTCCAAATCATGAGTTGGATAATTCCTCTCAAGAATTCTTAACTATCACGAACCATATGCTACTCTTCAGTCTTGCATTAAAACACAACCCAATCCTTGGTATGACGCATCACAGTACACGTCAAACTGTCCCGAAGAATCCGGTAACGTCAATACTGGTGACGTAGTCAGCCTCCTTTTCAGATTATGAAAACTCTTCTCACATTCATCCGTCCAATCAAAGGATATTCCCTTCCTTGTTAACTGCGTCATTGGCAACTCGATTTTCGAGAATCCTTCGATGAATCTTCGGTAATAACCAGCTAAGCCCAGAAAACTTCATATTTCACTCACCGACTTAGGGCTTTCCCATTGCGCAACAGCTTAAACCTTTGCTGGGTCTACAGCTATCCCATCATGGTTAATCACATGACCTAAGAATTGTACTTCTTCTAACCAGAATTCACATTTGGACAACTTTGCATAAAGTTGTCGGTCCTTTAACACTTGAAGCACAATCCTAAGATGTTCTTCCTGATCAAAGGAATAAATAAGAATGTCGTCGATAAACACAACAACAAACTTATCTAAGAACGGTCGGAAAATCCGGTTCATGTAATCCATGAACACTGCTGGAGCATTCGTTACGCCAAAAGGCATAACCAGGTACTCGTAGTGTCCATACCGGCTCCTAAACGCCGTCTTCGGTATATCCTCCCTCTTGACTCGAATCTGGTGATAACCAGATCTTAAGTCAATCTTCGAAAATATTGCCACTCCTTTCAACTGGTCCATCAAATCGTCAATCCTAGGCAACAGATACTTATTCTTAACTGTCGCCTTGTTCAGCTGTCGATAATCCACGCACAGCCTCGAACTTCCATCCTTCTTTTTGACGAACAGCACCGGCGCTCCCCATGGTGAAGCACTCGGTCTTATAAACTCCTTATCCAGCATGTCGTTCAATTGTTTTTTCAGCTCCACTAACTCCGCTGGAGCCATTCGATAAGGTGCTATCGAAATCGATCCAGTTCCCGGTACCAGATCTATAGCGAACTCTATTTCCCTCTCCGGTGGTAAGGTCGGAACGTTATCAGGGAAAATTTCCGGAAACTCCCACACTACAGGCAATGAATCCAATGTAGGAGATTCCTTAGCTTCCACAGAGAGCAGCAACACGTGTTTCTGAGATTTACTACCTAGCTTACTATCCTTGGCAGGCATTAATCTAGATTGCTCAGGAAAAGATAGGGTCTTTTTAGAACAGTCTAACACTACATGGTTAGCCGAAAGCCAATCCATGCCTAAAATTATATCAAGTTGATGCATAGGTAAGCAAATGAGATCAACAGAAAAAGTTCGATTCTCAATGACAATAAGACAATTTAAACAGACAGTTATGGTTGTCAAAGAATTACTGGTGGGAGTAGAAACAGTTAACTCATGGGGAAGTAAAGAAACAGGCAACTTCAAATGATCCACACACTCCTGGGATATGAAAGAATGAGTAGTTCCTGAGTCAAACAATACAGATAAGAGTTTACCTGACACTAGGCACATACCTTGTATTAGATCAGGGGCTTGAGAGGATTCAACTCCTCGTATGGTAAACACCCTTCCGGTGGCTTGTGGTCTTGCTGCTTGCTGTCCAGTTCCTTGAGTCCTGGTCACTGGGCCCTGCCCGCCTGTGTTGTACCTCGCTCCTTGTGTACATTCTGGCGCTATGTGACCCACTTGGCCACATCGGAAACACTGGCGAGTCTCCTTTATCGGACAGTCCCGAATTGTATGTGTTCCCCCACACCTGAAGTAGCCACTTGGTTGGAGTTGTCCTTCTATCTGTCTTGCGGTCTGACTGTCATAAGGTTTCCGTCCCGCTTGGAATCTTCCCTTTCCGCCTCAACTTCTCTGGTCAAACCTCCGAGTAGGTCCTCCAGTTCTGCCTTGCTGCAGCTCTCGTTTCTTGTTAATGTTCTCGATGACAGAACATCTCTCCAGCATCTCCGGCGGTTGGGTGATGTTTAGTGGTGCAATCACCCTTTGCAGTTCATATTTCAGACCATCCTCAAAACGACGGCAAACCCATTCTTCGTCAGGGAACCTCTGGTAAAATTCAGAAAATTTGAGCAACGCTTCAAATCTTGCAGAATACTCCCCAACAGACATGGTCCCTTGCTTCAGACCCATAAACTCTTTCTCTTTTTCTCTTCTCATCATCCTGGGGAAATACTTCTCCAGAAAGCATTCCCGAAATAGTTGCCAGTTGATAAGTCTGTCTTCAACTTCAAGCATCCTCTGCTTGCCCTTCCACCACAGTTCTGCACCTCCTATCAGCATGAAGGATGCATATGTTACCTTTCTGTCCTCATAGCAGTGAATCGCCGCAAAGATTTTCTCCAGTTCTTGTATCCAGAGTTCAGCTCCCTCTGGGTTGAAGTCGCCATTGAACTGCGGCGGCTTCCCCTTCAGAAAAGTATACAGCCCCGTGTCTTCCCTCACAACTTCACCTTGCTGATTTTGTCTCTGCTGTTGTTGCATGGTCACTTGTAGCAGTTGAGCGTTCTGCTGCGTTTGGTGCAGCATTGCCGTTGCCAGTTCCCTAACCGTCCTCAGGGTTTCAGTTGATTCTATCCCATCAACAGCGTGGGAACTTGCTTCATAACCAATTCCGAGTTCAGCGGCACTCGCTGTGGCCCTTCCACCACGTCCTCTAGGTCGTCCGCGAACCATTTCTTCCTGGCAAGGGAAAATATTAGCTTCGATTCATAAGACATATGATAAGCTTGCGGCTTATTCAGCTTTTCAGAAAAAGAAGAAAACAAGGAAAAAGGCAAAAACAAGGTTTCGCTTAGCGAGACTCCATTAGCTTAGCGAAATAAAATGAATTTCGCTCAGCAAGACTCAATTCGCTTAGCGAAACTGATTTCATTTCGCTAGCGAGGATCCATTCCCTTGGCATAATTGAAACAGTGATGCACCATTTGAAACCTCTCTTGATTGCTCAGCGAGTTCAATTTCGCTTAGCGAAATTGAGACAGGGATTGGAAGATCGCTCGGCGAGATCAATTTCGCTTAGCGAAAACCATTTCGCTTAGCGAGATAAATTTCGCTTAGCGAAATTCCCCAGATCCTTAGCTATCCCCAACAAGAATAAAGCAACATTCAATAAAAATCAACTGACATATATATCATGTGCCCTACGAGCAAAATAGTTATCACTCTCGATAACATACGCATCGGACACACTACCCTTTCCCTAACACAGTTAGTACCCAATGTGGACATAACCGTCAATGCTAATATGCTTTCTAAACCACACAGTCCGATATTAAAATCGAACTGCTCTGATACCATAAAATGAGACAACCCCTTCCTAGGAGGTTCCATTGGGGACCCCACTTATAATTATTAGAGTTATAGCGTAGCGTAGTAGTATAAAATTTGCAAAAATATTAAAATACAATACATACTGATACCATAATAAAAGTATATATACATAATAGTATTGGCTCCATCAATAAAGCCTACAACACTGATACCAAATATAAAATACTTCAGAGTACGAAATAAATAAGAACTAAAAACATAATATCAGAACAAAATGCACTCCGACTTCATCTCTTGGCGCTTAAGGTCCCCCAGCATTGGAATACGAGGCTCTCCCGCCGGCATCAGGCTCAACAGGTATTCCGTCAATCTCCTCTGGAAACTCCTCATCAAGGTCTTCTCGTACAGTCGAGAACAAAGAAATACCACATAATGACCACATTGCAGCATATGACAATGATGGCCACAGCTTACCAAGCTGCCAGTGATGCTTCTGAAGAAGTAATCTGTAATATCCTCGTAGCAGGATTTAATGGCCAATTGAAAGGATGGTGGGATCATTCTTTTACTGATGAGCAGAAAGAAAGAGTCTTTACTGCTATCAAAACCCAAGCTGATGGTACATCTATCACAGATGATGGTGAACCCATACCTGATGCCGTCAATACTTTAATCTTTTCCATTGCTGAGCATTTTATTGGTAATACCTCATTCTGGAAAGATAAATCAGCAGAATTACTATCCAATCTCAAATGTAGATCCTTATCAGATTTTGGGTGGTATAGAGATACCTTCCTAACAAGGGTTTATGCCAGAGAAGATTGTCAGGATCGTCTCTAGAAAGAAAAGTTTATAACAGGTCTTCCTACTGCCTTAGGAGACATTGTTAGGGATGAGCTCCAAGCTCATGCCCCTGAGGGTAAAATCCCTTATGATCAATTAACCTATGGCCAACTCATTGCAGTTATCCAGAAAATAGGTACACGACTTTGTAAAGAGGATAGTGTTCGTAGCCAATTCCAAAAAGAAAAGGCAGCAAAGAAGGATTTAGGATCATTCTGCCAACAATTTGGAATGCCCCCTTGTCCAAAAGATAAACCAAAGTCCTCCCACAAACATCATCAAAATCATCAAACCAATAAATCCCATAAGCCAAAGTATACCAAGTATACTAGATACAAAAGAAATACCCCTCCTAGAAAACTCAAGCAAGAGTTTAAATCAAAACCTGCAATTGATATTACAATTCCAAAGAAATCAACCATTTGATATAGTTGTGGTAAGCCAGGCCATATTAGCAAATATTGTAGGCTTAAAAAGAAAATTAAAGCCTTAAATCTCAAACCAACAGTTGAGGAACAACTGAACAATCTCCTTATAGAATCAGAAGAGTCAGATGGATCGAATGGTGATTCTTCTGAAAATCTCAATCATATTTTAGAAGATGATATTGGAAGCCAAGCTTCTGAGTCTTCTAATGAAATTAATGTCTAAACTAAGGATCAAGATCGCCTTTTTGAAGTCATTAATGCTATTCCTGACCAAGATGAAAGGAAAAGGTACTTTGAAAGGTTCTCTGCTTCTATGAAGAAGGAACCTAAGGCTAAAGGAAAAGCCATCATCAAAGATCAATTTGATTTCAAAACAATCCTCAAACGTTTGGAATCAAAACAACAAAAGCCTGTAACAATTCAAGATCTCCAGGAAGAGGTCAAGAATCTGAAACAAGAAATCAAGGAGATAAAACAAGAACAAGCTATTCATAAGCTTATTTTATCTCAACTTGATAACCAATCCTCAAAACCCCCTTCAGATGATGAAAACCTATCTCAACCCAATCTCGAGAAAAGTGTTAGTCATCATTCGGATAATGAAAACAATAACACTGACAAAGATCAAGAATTTTTGAATCTTCTTAATCAATTAAGAATTCAAAAGTTCTATATTAAGATTTGAATTATCATTGATGATTTTATTCTTAATACTATAGCCCTTTTTGACACTGGTGCTGATTCAAATTGTATCTTAGAAGGATTAATTCCTACTAAATATTTTGAAAAAACATCCGAAAGGTTGAGTACAGCTAATGGCTCCAAACTTAGGATAAATTTCAAACTATCCAAAGCCATTATTAAGAATCATGGTCTTAAGGTAGAAACCTCGTTTTTACTTGTTAAAGATCTCAAAAATGAAGTGATTCTAGGAACACCGCTCATAAGATCACTTTTCCCTTTAACAATTACCAATGAAGGAATTTCTACTCAATATCTGGGTAAGAAGATAATTTTCTCCTTCATACGAAAACCTTTGGTGAGAAACTTAAGCTTTCTTCACCATAAGCAAAATGAGGTCAATTTCTTAAAAGAAGAAGTTTCTTTTAAAAGCATTGACTTAAAACTCAACCAATAAAATAGGATCCAAGATCTTCTTGATGAAATCAACAATTCTATCTGTTCTGATCTGCCAAATGCATTTTGGGATAGAAAGAAGCATGTAGTTGATCTGCCTTATGAACAAGGTTTCACTGATAGGCAAATCCCTACCAAAGCTCGACCTATTCAAATGAATCATGAGTTACTCCAATTTTGCCAAAAAGAGATTAACGATCTCTTGCAAAAAGGATTAATCCGTCAAAGCAAGTCACCATGGTCTTGTGCTGCTTTTTATGTCAATAAGCAAACTGAAATTGAGCGTGGAACTCCTCACTTAGTTATCAATTACAAGCCCCTCAATCAAGCTCTTAAGTGGATTAGATATCCAATTCCTAATAAAAAAAGGATTTACTTAGTCGCTTAAATGATGCAAAGATATTTTCCAAATTTGACATGAAATCTGGATATTATCAAATAGCAGTCAAAGATAGTGATCGCTACAAGATAGCCTTCACTGTCCCTTTTGGGCAATACGAATGGAATGTAATGTCCTTTGGTTTCAAAAATGCTCCTTCAGAATTTCAAAAAATTATGAATGACATTTTCAATCCTTATTCAAGCTTTACTATTGTCTACATTGACGATGTTTTAGTCTTTTCTCAATCCATTGACCAGCATTTCAAACATCTTAGGATTTTTATAGGAATCATTAAGAGAAATGGTCTAACTGTGTCAAAACCCAAAATTCGGTTATTTCAAGCACAAGTTAGGTTTCTTGGTCATACAATTTATCAAGGAACAATAACTCCTATCCATAGAGCCATAGAATTTGCGGATAAATTTCCCAATCAGCTCATTGATAAAACCCAATTACAGAGATTCTTAGGATGTCTCAATTATGTAAAGGATTTTATCCCCAATATTAATACTCTTATTAAGCCTTTACATGATAGGCTTAAGAAAGAACCTCCTCCTTGGACAGATAAACATACCCATGTTGTCCAAACAATCACAACTCGGGTAAAGGATCTTCCATGCCTTTATCTTCCCAATCCTTCCGCCTTTAAAATTGTAGAAACTGATGCCTCAAACATTGGTAATGGTGGAATTTTAAAACAAAGGATTTCAGAAAAAGAGCATATCATTGCATATACTTCTAAACACTGGAATTCTGCACAATTAAATTATTCAACTGTTAAAAAGGAAATTTTAGCAATTGTTTTGTGCATCTCAAAATTTCAATCAGATTTACTTAATCAAAGATTGTTGGTTAGAGTAGATTGCAAAGCTGCAAAAGATATTTTGCAAAAAGATGTTAAAAAGCTTGCATCAAAACAAATTTTTGCTAGATGGCAAGCAATTTTAAGTGCTTTTGATTTCGATATTGAATTTATCAAAGGCTCTTCCAATTCTCTACCTGACTACCTTACTCGTGAATATTTACAGGGAAAGTAGTAGCCAGTCACCAGAGGCAGAAATGCCAGACTCCACCTCTTCCTCTGAAAAGGGGAAGGCCAAGGCCAAAGAAAAGGCCACCACCTCCAAAAAGGCCAAAGGCCCATTAGTCCTTGTTGCACTACAAAAACAAAACGCCAAGATGCGTCCAAGCCATCGGGGTCATCCACCCAATCTGGGTCATCCACCCAGAAAACCTCAAAAGTTGGGTTACTCACCCAACAGCCAACCAAAGCCCAAGTGGCCCAATCTTCCCAAACAACCAAATAATCCAAAGCAGATTATGGCATCCCAATCCAAACCCTTCAGGCTTTCCAAGACCAAGGCCTAACCCATCTTCCAAAAGGAACCTGGAAACAAAAACTTGAAGGTGGTCCTGACTTTCAAGAAACCGATCTTGCTAAACTCATTCATGATTTAGCAACCACACCAATCCCAATCCAATCGGTCAAACCTGATAAAACTTTATCAGTTAAATCCACCAAGAAAGCAACACCTCATTATGTTGCTAAAAACCAATTTAAAAACGTTCTTCAAATGGAGAAAAGTTATTGGGACAATAATCCTAATAACGTTCCCGCAAAAGTTTTTCCTTATGGCTTTCATTACAAGCCCAATCATATTTGGAAAACTAGAAAATTTTATGAGTTTATTTTGGTTGATACCGATTCAGTTGCGATTAAACATTATCGTGACTCTAAGGATCAAACAAAATACACCCATTCCACTTTTCAGATTCTTAAGGTTCTTACACCTGAACAATTTGGAAAAAATCCAAACAATGTTAGAAAGTTTTCCCAACCTTTTGATCCTTGTGGTTATACTTATTGGGATTACGAAACTGCTTGGACCAACACGTTTTGGTACCAAAACATTGCAAACAAACATTTTTGGTTAATCTACTTCAAGAGAAATACCAAGTACAATTTTCCTGAATGGTTCGTCCAATGGTGGCAATTCCTCGGACCCAGCAAGACAATCTTACCCTCAGACGTTACTGAGGGTTTCCAAACATTCAAAGAATACTATGAGCCATCAGTTAGCACTTTCAATGCTAGCTTAGTATTCTTTTCAAACTTTGCCTTATCATGGATCTTTAGTTGGCAATACAAGTACCAACAACAAGAAAGTTTCCTTGATAATTATCCAATTTTATCAAGAGCATTATTTGTGAAGTGGTAGACAGAATTTGATTACTCTGCTGCTACCTCAGAAAATGTAAAACTCTGGTTACAGCAACACCCAAAATGGATGAAAGCTGCAAATCCAGAGACTTGTGAATTCTTGAATCAAAAAACAAATGCCATAGCTGCCCTAGCTGCCTCAACAAACAGAGACAGTTTCACAAAGAATTTAGAAGTCATTGCCAAATTGGCACGAGAAGAAGCAAAAGCACATGAGGCCCAAACTTCCTCTTCAAAGCAGAATCTTCCTCCTTCAGAAGACGAAGATGAAGATCAAGAAAATTCCCAAGACTCAGACTCGTTCTATCAGAATGAAGATGATTGCTTCGGGATAGACACTACTGTTCATATGTCTGATGATGATTAGTAGTACTATTCATATGTCTGAAGACTTTTCATCCGTCTGAAGACTGTTCATCCGTCTGAAGACCCAATCACAGTTGGCCCAACACTGTTCTGCCGACACTACAGTTCCAGTCAAGATACCGGTACTGTTCATTAATTATTGTAATAGTATAGGTCATGATACCGGTACTGTTGTAATAGTAATTTTCAATTTCTATTTATAGAGTGGCTACGTCCCTCTTCAATTCATTCGAAGTTTTAGAGAGATACTAGAGAGAGAACCTAGAGAGAGACGCTCTGAGAAGTGAGCCTCCTCCCTCTTCCATCTTCTCCCTTCTCTACTTCTTCTTCGTTTTCCAATCTTGTAACTTGTTTTCTTTTCAATAAAACCTCAATCTTTCCTCACTTGCATGCATTAACTGCATCCTCTCTTCTCCCTCCACCAGTCCTGGTGAGGCTCTGCCTCCGCTCTGGTTTCTTTTTTCTTTTCTTTTACATGTTTTAAAAATTTATTGCACATTTGTTTTAAATATGTAAATCATTTTTAATTCCTGCTTTCCATTATCCTGCTCCCTTCCTCTCTTTTAATTCAGTAACTCCTCTCATAGTCTGGTATCAGAGCCCGATGGGGAAGTAGGAATAGTAATGTTGATCTCAGATCTGGTCTTTCTGAACAAAAAAAAATAAATAAAAAAAAAAGAGTTTTATGGAAGGCTTTGCCTCCTACCTTCTCTTTATTTTTGAGCTTATGATTATTAACTGGTTGGTATACCTCTTAACTGGGTATGAACCATATAGCATATATTTGATTTATCTTGTTTTAGCTGTAGCTGTAAGTCCTCGCTGTGGTTAAAGAGGCAGTAAGTCTAATTTGCCCATGCTGAAGCAAGATAAGTAAAATATGATGCCCAGGTTGCTTTTGGTTAAGTTTAAGGTATAGCCTTGGTTAAGAATAATAAGTTCATATGCTTTTGTATATGTTTGTACATCTTTATAAGAAAATATTCAAAAGGATTTGATTTGGATCAATACTATTATCTTCTATGGAACCAAAGGAAGCTAAAGATACCAGACACATAAAATATGTTGTCTCGCTCCCTCTCTAAGCTTTCTTTCCGCTCCTCCCAACCTTCTTCTTCATCCCTCCAAGAATTTGAGATTCCTAACAATCCTAGCAGTATCTTCAATGAAGAAATCTGCTTTGAAAATATCAATCAAGATATTGATAATTGGGAAATCCCATAGGTTCCCACAAAAGAACTCTACAAGCCAGAAGGCAGATTTTTCCTGCATTCTGACTATGTCATCAAGACAGTAGAGAAAAACATATCAATCAACCCAGAGAGTGAAGAATTTCATCTTCTCTCAATAGACACAATCAAAAATCACAAACAAAAGTACAGATACCTACACATTGGGTGTGTTCAGGTAGCTGTTAAACCTTTAATCCGAGAAGGATTAAACGCTTCAATCTTAATGTGCTTAAGAGATATTAGGCATAACAAATTTGAGGATTCTCTCTTAGGAACAGTTGAAACTAGCCTAAGTCAGGGTCTGATTTACTTCAATTGTTATTCAAATAGAACTTTAAGTTTACAAGATAGAAATATCTTGGATTCTTTGTTCTTAAATATCAAGATCTGTGGTTTAGACATGAAACACGGATCTATCCCAGCGGCTTTACTTTACAGAATTCAATACAAAGTAATGAATTCTTGTAATTCTAAAGTCCTCAAAACAAAAACAACTGGAGAAACAACTTTGTTTCTCACTGATGTTACAAAGGCCAATATTATTGTGCCAAAGACAATCCTCTGGAAAGACGTAGTCTTACCAGAAAGATGGATTCTGAATAAAGCTACCCCAGCTTTGCCCAGGGAATCATCAAACTTTAATCAAATTGTTCAATCTTAATTAGGACAAGTAGAATTAGTCTTTGATAGGCGAAATTCTTTTAGTTCCTTTAGAACACCAAGCATTAGATCTGAAATCTTCAGATCTGTACCATCAAGGCAATCTTTTTCAGCCTTATCCCAATCTTCGAATCAATCCATTAATTTACAGGGACTAGATACCTCATCTAGCATCCCTAGACCAATTTATCAGACTGAAGATGATGATGGAAAATCAATTCAGTCTCGAACTTATTCCTCTATTAATGCGTCTTTTAATGATGAATTATAAGACTCATTTTAATAAGGAATCCCTGAGAAAGAGCTTTTACTCTGAGGAATGGAAACCTCAACGAGAGTGGTTCTTTCAACATTACAAGGGAACAAAAAGGAAAAATATTCAAGATGAGTATTACACCTTTCTTAACAACGTTAAGAAAAACATTCAATTCTTTGACTGGTTTCATGTTTATCTGGTCAAGCATAATATTGATTATCCTTGGAAAATAACATTGATTGAGGACAAGTCAACAAATATCATTACTGTTTGGCATTTAAAAAATGGTGGGTTAGTCAAGACAGAACTACCCCCAAATACCTCTTTCCAACTCCCAGGGATCAAAGATCCTAAGGATGATACAACTCCAATCATAGCTTCACCTTTCAAAACTAAAGATGTCAACGAACCAGTTTCATCTCAAGATATCAAAAAATTGATGGAACAATCCAACTATACCAATAAACATCTTCAAGTTTTAGGTACTAGGGTTAAATCTAAAGCTTCTGCTTTACCATCCTCTTCAGGAACCAAAAATGAAGTAGAAAAACCTTTGGATAAACCTTTATTCAAACCCTTCAAGGTTACTAAGAAGTTTAAAGAAAGTATAAAACTTCTTCGAGATC
Organism: Ammopiptanthus mongolicus; assembly: GCA_039655645.1. Lineage (NCBI taxonomy): Eukaryota > Viridiplantae > Streptophyta > Magnoliopsida > Fabales > Fabaceae > Ammopiptanthus > Ammopiptanthus mongolicus. Next base: position 22,881,715 of record CM077350.1, read on the forward strand.
CAAAAGTCAAAACTGAACCAATAGTAGATCCTATCAAAAAGGTTGATAAGGGACTACAAAATATTGTGGTACCAGATTCACCACAAGATTCTGGACAGCAAACTCAAGCTCCTTATGGGCTAAGGAGTAAGGGTCCAACCATCAATGTAATTGATGAAGCTAGCTCAGATAGGGAATCTGTGGCTTCTTCGTCAAGAACAAAAGAAACAAATAAGCCACCTCTCAATCTCAACCCGGTTTTCTCCAAACCTTGGAAAAAATCCACAAAACTCTATTATCCGAGAGCAACTCACCCAGATTTGCTCTTAGAAGAAAAACCTCCAACCTTCAAAAGTTTCAATGCCAACAATATCTATGAATGGAACATAGATGGCTTGCCTGAATACCACATAATGACCACATTGCAGCATATGACAATGATGGCCACAGCTTACCAAGCTGCCAATGATGCTTCTGAAGAAGTAATCTGTAGTATCCTCTTAGCAGGATTTACTGGCCAATTGAAAGGATGGTGGGATCATTCTTTTACTGATGAGCAGAAATAAAGAGTCTTTACTGCTATCAAAACCCAAGCTGATGGTACACCTATCACAGATGATGGTGAACCCATACTTGATGCCGTCAATACTTTAATATTTTCCATTGCTGAGCATTTTATTGGTAATACCTCATTCTGGAAAGATAAATCAGCAGAATTACTATCCAATCTCAAATGTAGATCCTTATCAGATTTTAGGTGGTATAGAGATACCTTCCTAACAAGGGTTTATACCAGAGAAGACTGTCAGGATCGTCTCTGGAAAGAAAAGTTTGTAACAGGTCTTCCTACTGCCTTAGGAGACATTGTTAGGGATGAGCTCCAAGCTCATGCCCCTGAGTGTAAAATCCCCTATGATCAATTAACCTATGGCCAACTCATTGCAGTTATCCAGAAAATAGATACACGACTTTGTAAAGAGGATAGTGTTCGTAGCCAATTCCAAAAAGAAAAGGCAGCAAAGAAGGATTTAGGATCATTCTGCCAACAATTTGGAATGCCCCCTTGTCCAAAAGATAAACCAAAGTCCTCCCACAAACGTCATCAAAATCATCAAACCAATAAATCCCATAAGCCAAAGTATACCAAGTATACTAGGTACAAAAGAAATACCCCTCCTAGAAAACTCAAGCAAGAGTTTAAATCAAAACCTGCAATTGATATTACAATTCCAAAGAAATCAACCATTTGCTATAGTTGTGATAAGCCAGGCCATATTAGCAAATACTGTGTAGGCTTAAAAAGAAAATTAAAGCCTTAAATCTCGAACCAACAGTTGAGGAACAACTGAACAATCTCCTTATAGAATCAGATGAGTCAGATGGATCGAATGGTGATTCTTCTGAAAATCTCAATCATATTTTAGAAGATGATACTGGAAGCCAAGCTTCTGAGTCTTCTAATGAAATTAATGTCTTAACTAAGGATCAAGATCTCCTTTTTGAAGTCATTAATGCTATTCCTGACCAAGATGAAAGGAAAAGGTACTTTGAAAGGTACTCTGCTTCTATGAAGAAGGAACCTAAGAATAAAGGAAAAGCCATCATCAAAGATCAATTTGATTTCAAAACAATCCTCAAACGTTTGGAATCAAAACAACAAAAGCCTGTAACAATTCAAGATCTCCAGGAAGAGATCAAGAATCTGAAACAAGAAATCAAGGAGATAAAACAAGAATAAGCTGTTCATAAGCTTATTTTATCTCAACTTGATAATAAATCCTCTGAACCCCCTTCAGATGATGAAAACCTATCTCAACCCAATTCCGAGAAAAGTGTTAGTCATCATTTGGATAATGAAAATAATAACACTGACAAAGATCAAGAATTTTTGAATCTTATTAATCAATTAAGAATTCAAAAGTTCTATATTAAGATTAGAATTATCATTGATGATTTTATTCTTAATACTACAGCCCTTTTTGACACTGATGCTGATTCAAGTTGTATTTTAGAAGGATTAATTCCTACTAAATATTTTGAGAAAACATCCGAAAGGCTGAGTACAGCTAATGGCTCAAAACTTAGGATAAATTTCAAACTATCCAAAGCCATTATTGAGAATCATGGTCTTAAGGTAGAAACCCCGTTTTTACTTGTTAAAGATCTCAAAAATGAAGTGAATCTAGGAACACCGCTCATAAGATCACTTTTCCCTTTAACAATTACCAATGAAGGAATTTCTACTCAATATCTGGGTAAGAAGATAATTTTCTCCTTCATAACATTTGGTGAGAAAATTAAACTTTCTTCACCATAAGCAAAATCAGGTCAATTTCTTAAAAGAAGAAGTTTCTTTTAAAAGCATTGACTTAAAACTCAACCAATAAAATAGGATCCAAGATCTTTTTGACGAAATCCACAATTCTATCTGTTCTGATCTGCCAAATGCATTTTGGGATAGAAAGAAGCATGTAGTTGATCTGCCTTATGAACAAGGTTTCACTGATAGGCAAATCCCTACCAAAGCTCGACTTATTCAAATGAATCATGAGTTACTCCAATTTTGCCAAAAAGAGATTAACGATCTCTTGCAAAAAAGATTAATCCGTCAAAGCAAGTCACCATGGTCTTGTGCTGCTTTTTATGTCAATAAGCAAGCTGAAATTGAGCATGGAACTCCTCGCTTAGTTATCAATTACAAGCCCCTCAATCAAGCGCTTAAGTGGATTAGATATCCAAATCCTAATAAAAAGGATTTACTTAGTCGCTTAAATAATGCAAACATATTTTCCAAATTTGACATGAAATCTGGATATTATCAAATAGAAGTCAAAGATAGTGATCACTACAAGACAGCCTTCACTGTCCCTTTTGGGCAATACGAATGGAATGTAATGCCATTTGGTCTCAAAAATGCTCCTTCAGAATTTCAAAAAATTATGAATGACATTTTCAATCCTTATTCAAGCTTTATTATTGTCTACATTAACGATGTTTTAGTCTTTTCTCAATCCATTGACCAGCATTTCAAACATCTTAGGATTCTTATAGGAATCATTAAGAGAAATGGTCTGGCTGTGTCAAAACCCAAAATTCGGTTATTTCAAACACAAGTTAGGTTTCTTGGTCATACAATTTATCAAGGAACAAAAACTCCTATCCATAGAGCCATAGAGTTCGCGGATAAATTTCCCAATCAGCTCATTAATAAAACCCAATTACAGAGATTCTTAGGATGTCTCAATTATGTAAAGGATTTTATCCCCAATATTAGTACTCTTATTAAGCCTTTACATGATAGGCTTAAGAAAGAACCTCCTCCTTGGACAGATAAACATACCCATGTTGTCCAAACAATCAAAACTCGGGTAAAGGATCTTCCATGCCTTTATCTTCCCAATCCTTCCGCCTTTAAAATTGTAGAAATTGATGCCTCAGACATTGGTTATGGTGGAATTGTAAAACAAAAGATTTCAGAAAAAGAGCATATCATTGCATATACTTCTAAACACTAGAATTCTTCACAATTAAATTATTCAACTGTTAAAAAGGAAATTTTAGCAATTGTTTTGTGCATCTCAAAATTTCAATCAGATTTACTTAATCAAAGATTGTTGGTTAGAGTAGATTGCAAAGCTGCAAAAGATATTTTGCAAAAAGATGTTAAAAAGCTTGCATCAAAACAAATTTTTGCTAGATGGCAAGCAACTTTAAGTGCTTTTGATTTCGATATTGAATTTATCAAAGGCTCTTCCAATTCTCTACTTGACTACCTTACTCGTGAATATTTACAGGGAAAGTAGTAGCCAGTCACCAGAGGCTGAAATGCCAGACTCCACCTCTTCCTCTGAAAAGGGGCAGGCCAAGGCCAAAGAAAAGGCCACCACCTCCAAAAAGGCCAAAGGCCCATTAGTCCTTGTTGGACTACCAAAACAAAAACGACAAGATGCATCCAAGCCATCGGGGTCATCCACCCAGAAAACCTCAAAAGTTGGGTTATCCACCCAACAGCCAACCAATGCCCAAGTGGCCCAATCTTTTCAAATAGCCAAACAATCCAAAGCAGATTATGGCATACCAATCCAAACCCTTCAGGCTTTCCAAGGCCAAGGCCTAACCCATCTTCCTAAAGGAACCTGGAAACAAAAACTTGAAGGTGGTTCTGACTTTCAAGAAACCAATCTTGCTAAACTCATTCATGATTTAGCAACCACACCAATCCCAATCCAATCGGTCAAACCTGATAAAACCTTATCAGTTAAAACCACCAAGAAAACAACACCTCATTATGTTGCTAAAAACCAATTTAAAAACGTTCTTCAAATGGAGAAAAGTTATTGGGACAATAATCCTAATAACGTTCTCGCAAAAGTTTTTCCTTATGGCTTTCATTATAAGCCCAATCATATTTTGAAAACTAGACAATTTTATGAGTTTATTTTGGTTGATACTGATTCAGTTGCGATTAAACATTATCGTGACTCTAAGGATCAAACAAAATGCACCCATTCCACTTTCTAGATTCTTAAGGTTCTTACACCTGAACAATTTGGAAAGAATCCAAACAATGTTAGAAAGTTTTCCCAACCTTTTGACCCTTGTGGTTATACTTATTGGGATTACGAAACTGCTTGGACCAACACGTTTTGGTACCAAAACAATGCAAACAAACATTCTTGGTTAATCTACTTCAAGAGAAATACCAAGTACAATTTTCCTGAATGGTTCGTCCAATGGTGGCAATTCTTCGGACCCAGCAAGACAATCTTACCCTCAGAAGTTACTGAGGGTTTCCAAACATTCAAAGAATACTATGAGCCATCAGTTAGCACTTTCAATGCTAGCTTAGTATTCTTTTCAAACTTTGCCTTATCATGGATCTTTAGTTGGCAATACAAGTAACAACAACAAGAAAGTTTCCTTGATAATTATCCAATTTTATCAAGAGCATCATTTGTGAAGTGGTGGACAGAATTTGATTACTCTGCTGCTACCTCAGAAAATGTAAAACTCTGGTTACAGCAACACCCAAAATGGATGAAAGCTGCAAATCCAGAGACTTGTGAATTCTTGAATCAAAAAACAAATGCCATAGCTGCCCTAGCTGCCTCAACAAACAGAGACAGTTTCACAAATAATTTAGAAGTCATTGCCAAATTGGCACGAGAAGAAGCAAAAGCACATGAGGCCCAAACTTCCTCTTCAAAGCAGAATCTTCCTCCTTCAGAAGACGAAGATGAAGATCAAGAAAATTCCTAAGACTCAGACTCGTTCTATCAGAATGAAGATGATTGCTTCGGGATAGACACTACTGTTCATATGTCTGATGATGATTAGTAGTACTATTCATATGTCTGAAGACTGTTCATCCGTCTGAAGACCCAATCACTGTTGGCCCAACACTGTTCTGCCGACACTACAGTTCCAGTCAAGATACCGGCACTATTCATTAATTATTGTAATAGTATAGGTCATGATACCGGTACTGTTGTAATAGTAATTTTCAATTTCTATTTATAGAGTGGTTGCGTCCCTCTTCAATTCATTCGAAGTTTTAGAGAGATACTAGAGAGAGAACCTAGAGAGAGACGCTCTGAGAAGTGAGCCTCCTCCCTCTTCCATCTTCTCCTTTCTCTTCTTCTTCTTCGTTTTCCAATCTTGTAACTTGTTTTCTTTTCAATAAAACCTCAATCTTTCCTCACTTGCATGCATTAACTGCATCCACTCTTCTCCCTCCACCAGTCCTGGTGAGGCTCTGCCTCCGCTCTGGTTTCTTTTTTCTTTTCTTTTACATGTTTTAAAAATTTATTGCACATTTGTTTTAAATATGTAAATCAGTTTTAATTCCTGCTTTCCATTATCCTGCTCCCTTCCCCCCTTTTAATTCTGTAACTCCTCTCATACTCTGGTATCAGAGCCCGATGGGGAAGTAGGAATAGTAATGTAGATCTTATTTGACATTATTTTTTTCTTTTAATTTCAAAAAGTTAACTTTTTCAATCTTTAAATATTATGATAAATGCTTATAAGTGTAGTTATGCATCCAAATGTCGTAATTTGTATAAGTGTTTATCAAAGTATGTATCCAAACTTAAATGACTTATTGAATTTAAGTGTTTATGACATAAACTCTTACACGATAAGTACTTACATGATAAGCGCTTAAATTATCTGTTTACCTAAACGCGACCAAAGTTTATCACTCGAACCTAACTTAAGAGACTTATTTGACATGAAATAAATCTAGAGGACCAGATCGAGAAAAAAAAAAAACTTAAGGGACCAATCAAATAGTTTTGCCTTAATTTTACTAAATGCTTGAAATTCAATCAACTAGCTTTTCAACTATCGTTTATAACCTTTCAGCTAAAAATTAGCTTATCAATTATAAGCTAGTTTATCAACTTTTTTTTTTCCCAAACAAAGCCTTAATTGACACGTTCGCATTTATCAAATTAAAAAAAAAAAAGAAATAAAGAACAGATCATATGATGATTCTATCAAACTATTTGTACGTGTTTTCACGAAATTTCTTTCAATACAATTAGAATTTTCTGCTAAAAAATAGTGGCTCGTCATTCATTATTTTTCATAAGAATAATTTTGTGTGGAATAGTATCCTCAATAAAAATAAAAAAAGAAAGCTTTTTAATAAGCTTTTTAAATATAATGAATTGAAACCATTGTATAAATTATATTAAATTAAAAGTAAATATACTTCTACTTAATCATTTTAAAAATAAACCGATTTTAATGGAGGTTTTTTTAGGTTAAAATATACTTTTGGTTCCTCATTTTATTTTAAGAATTCATTTTGGTCATTTATTTTAAAAAAGATTCGTTTTAGTCCTTTATTTATCAAACAATGTATAAAAAGGTCCATTTCGTCAGTTACGTTACTAACTTCGTTAATGTTGGTGTACGTGGGAGTAAAGTGATGATCTAGGCAGCTGAGTTAACACGTCATCCACATGGGAGGACCAAATTGAAACCAAAAAACAAGACAAAGGATAAATCGAGACCAAAAAACAAGATAAAGGATCAAATCGAGTCTTCTTCTCCAATGAGTCTTCTTTCCTAACAATTCTTCTTTCCTAAATTGATGACTTAGGGTTTCTGGAGGTTGATGTTGCCCAGGTCTTGGATTCTTCGATAGATTATAACCCAATTTCGATGGATTCTTCCCCAAATTCTATGGAAATGGCTTCAAATTCATATTATCAGATCTCAAATCAAGCTGGAAAGCAAGGGAGCAGGAATGACATCAAGCAATGTCGGATCGTAAGGACTTCCGTTACCGTTGGCATAATAACCATAGGCTTGTAATAGATGACGATCCAAATACCTTGTGCCTCCCATTACCACAACCTTCTTTTTAGATAGCTACAACCTTCGAAGTTTTCATTCCTGTATCGTTGTTGTATTTTTTGGGTTTCACTGTATTCATTTTCTCATATCTCTCTCTCCAAACTGATGATGAGTTTTTACAATTTCTCTTCATTCGTTGATTCGTTGATGAGTCTCCGCATCAAAAAAATATGATTTTTGATTAATGGGTGATTTGGTGATATTGTTTTTCAGATTAAAGTTTGACCCTTTTTTCTATACAGTTACTTCTTTGTTTCAATAAGCTTGGATGCACTATTATTATTGGCATGAAAATCATGCTCTTGTGGATAAAGCTCCTCTTTTTGACGAATAATTCATTAAATTTGGGTAATAATCCATCGAAGAATACTAGACCTAGCCAACAACAACCTCTAGAAGCCCTTGGCCATCAATTTGGGGAAGAAGATTCATTGGGGAAAAAGACTCATTGGAAAAGAAGACTCAATTTGATACTTTATCTTGTTTTTTGGTTTCAATTTGGTTCTTTATCTTGTGTTTTGTCGATTTGGTCCTCTCATGTGGCTCCAACACATACTGCTACATGAATGACGTGCCAAATCAGCTATCCAGATCATTACTTAATTGTCACGTACGCTAACATTAGCGATGTTAATAAATGAACCGATTAAAATAAACATTTTGTATAACATTTGATAAATAAAGGACTAAAATTGATTTTTTTAAAGATAAATGACCAAAACAAATCGAACAAAAATATATTTTAGTTTTTTTTAATAAGATGACCAACCTGAATAGATTTTTTTTTAAGGCATTTAGGTTAGTCATCACATGGGCTTAAGCGTTTTAAAAACGGGTTTTAATTTTCATACCCCCTTTCCAATTTCATACCCCCTTTAATCCACCAAAATTACCAAATCACCCTCCATTGCAAGTTTTTCACGCGTATTTTTTTTTCTGATTCGCGATTGCTTCCAGAAAAAATGGGGGTGTAATCATTGATTGCACTGCCGTGTGGTAGCATACGGTTGTGTAAAGTTATATAAATGGGCAACCGTATGTAATCACATAGTAATTGATGCTCATAAATAACCCACCATATACAACTATACGGTAGTTTTATTTAAATAAATAAACTAAAATATGCTTCGATACGGTATGTATATTTTGGAAGAAAAATATACTACCGTATGGAATCATACGGTAGGTTGATGTTTTAGCCAACCGTATGATATCATACGGTAATGTATCAAAATTTGTGGTATAGACTACCATATGGAATCATACGTGTGGATAAATTTGATATACAACCGTATGATTCCATACGGTAGTATATTTTTCTTCCAAAATATACGTAAATAGACGATAGTTTATTTATTTAAACAAAGCTACCATATAGTTGTATACGGTGGGCTATTTGTGAGCATCAACTATCTTGTGATTGCATACGGTTGCTTATTTATATAATTTTACATAACTGTATGGTCATATACGGTTGTTTGTTTACTTAAACTACCGTATGACTATATATGATAGTGTAGTAAACAAGTTTCTGTATAATTATATACGGTAGCTTAAATTTTTAAACAAACTATCGTATTTGATTATATAATAATCTATTTATTTAAACAAACTATCATATATCTTTATAAGATTATTTATTTATTTAAACTATCGTGTAAAGACATAAGAGATAACTCGATAGAGGAAAGATAATTTTTGATTTTTAAAAAATTGGATGTACCAAAATTTCTCGGTATGAAAATTAAAGCACTTAAAAACGACGGTATGATCTCAACTGTGACTGGGAGAGCTCTTAAGTCTTACCCCAGTGCAAGTCACGCCCAGCCGCAGTGAGGAGTGAGCACCTCTTTGCTTCCTTGCATCTCTACTAAGTGTACTACAAAATCATAAATCCATCAAAAGGTAACCTTACAACCCAATTGTAGATTGAATTGTGGAGGTTATAAAGGGAAGGAGAAGAAGAAATGGGTGCTGAGAATCAAGAAGCCCCAGATGGAAGACTTAACAATTTGCCTCCTTCAGCCTCGTCCTCTCATGGCTGGAAAAATCGAATCTTTATTCCAACCCTTTTTGCAGGTGTCTCTCGCTTTAATTTTTTTGTTGGTTCTTTTATATTCCTATAAACTTGTTTCCTCAGGGGAAAAAAACACGAAGCTAAGTCTTTTATTGAGGTCTATACCCATGAAGAATATTAACTAAATTATTTTAGTTGAAGGGTTGTTTCCATTGGTTCAACTTAGGGGGGTGCAGTTCAATGATTTTTTATTTTTTTTAAGTTTAGGTTTTTACGGGAACATACATGTAAATCGTTTGTCAATTTATGATAGGACACTATCCTGTAGATTGATCCATGTAGCCGACCTCATCTACGGGAAAAGATTTGGTTGTTGTTATTGTTTTCATGGGAACCGGGAGAGAGTTAGAGAGTGGTGACACTTGTTTGTATGTATTTATGACCTTTGTGATCTATTGGGAGCAGGTATTGCTGGTGCTGGAACTGGGTTAATCTCTAAGCATCGAAAAAGTCTTGGTCTTGCTAATGTTTCTGCCAGCTATGCTGCTAATTTTGCCATCGTCATCGGTTGCTATTGCGGTAACTATTGGATTTTGTTTTGTTTTGATAAGATCCTTGGCTGTTAAAGCTTTGGGAATATGTTGTTTTATACTGTACTTGATGTTGTGGTGGTACATTTTGATACCAGGCATTGCTCTTTGCTGCTGTTTTGTATTGACTTTGATCCTTCTCAATTTCACATGACAGTGTCATGTTATGAGAGCAAGACAGGAAATTAAATTTTCATTGGGGACTTACCATTACCTGTGTAGGAGTCTACCAGTACTATACAGAACTATTTTGTGTCTTTCTCTTTAATAATATACTGTTATGTTTTTAAGGAAAATTAGAGAATCCGAATCCATTTTATATATATCTAAAAGAAAAAAAGCATGGCCTTACGTTAAGGATGGGATTTTCTATGTTACCAAACTGAACTTGCACTGACTTTGAGTAGCCCAGTTAGTACGTTAGTTCCACCTGTCAAATATTGAAAGATGTTAACGTTGTCCATATATCAGGAAAGAACCCTTTTGAAAGAACTTGTACCTATTAATATACCCTTGTAAAGGATTTTACCCTTAACTCGTAATATACCTATTAAGAAATGCAAAATCAGATTCTCTTACTTGTGCAAATATGTCACAGAGAGTAATGAGACTGTAATCTATATGCAACAGATGTGGCTCTAGTTTCTGAGTTTGCTTTTGGAAGAGTACTTTGATGCAAAGGAAGGCTAAGTTCTAAGAAATACTTGGTCACAAAGTATTATTTTATTAAATGCCCCTGGGATATAAAATAAAGAGAATTGTTTGGCATGTCTTGAGGCTTTCTCCGAAGAGACATTTAAATTGTAAAATGACTCTATTATTGTGATTTTGGGGAAAGGAAAAAGGAGATTGTGGTAATCAATGTTGATTGGCTTCTCTCAAAAAAAAAGAAAGTTAACATTGTGTGACGTGAAGAACAAACATGATGTTCGGTTGTTTAATTTTTGAATTCTATGTCGCTTACCTTTCCCCCAATGATTGATTTTTGGTATTTGAGTTGGATTGTTAATCAATATTTGCTTGAGTTGAGAAGAGACTAGTGCTAACAGATGATGAGGTCTCTTAAAATTTGTCTATTTGCCGCCTTCTTATAAGTTCTTTCCATGGGTTGGGCTTTGGTTAGGCCTTGTTAGGAAAGCAGTTAGAGTAGTTAAGGGGGTTAGCTTTCTATAAATAGAGGTATAGAAGGAAAGCCTAGGTAAGCAATTGATTAGTGAGTTGTGGAAAGGGAACGATAGGCCTCTCGAAGATCCTAGGAGCATTCTTGTATTCTTTCTACTATCAATAATATTCATTTCTCTTGCTATTCTGACCTAGTTCCTATCAATTTCTTTTGATGCGAATAAGCTATAAAGCACGAGCACACCATTTTGGTGTCGTGTCACATGTCAGACATGTGTTGGATATTGACACTTGTACGACACACAACACTTGTCCGTCATGTGTTTAATTTAAAAAAATATTTTTTTGGCCCAACACAGTTATGATATTATGAATTATGAATCTTTTCTTAAATTTTCAATTTTATATGCATATATATGCTATGTTCGTGTCCTAGAATTTTTAAAATATAGTGTTCATGCTTGTGTCTGTGCTTAATAAGGGTACTACCCTTCCTTTTGTTGAATTAAGATTATAGAGTATTCCATTCTATTGTTGGACTTTTTTTGTCAATTTCAAGGGCTCAAATTCAACACGTCTATAGAGAGTTATCAGTAATAGATCCACTTTTATGTCAAACACCAAAATGTTTTTTTATGAATGTGCTGATTGAGCAAACCTAAATGAATAATTCAAGTCATTGTTTTGGATTGAACTGGATTGATTTGTGTAAATTGTCAGGTGCACATGAATTCGTGACTGCAACTAGGAAAACAGGACCTGATGATCTGTTGAACTCTGCAATAGCAGGATTTGGTACTGGTGCTATTTTAGGGCGTCTGCAAGGTTTTGTTCTGCTATTCTCCCTTTCCCCCTCTTGCTGCATGCCTTCAATTTTTGTCTATCGTAAGCAATGCTGGAGATTTACTTGTCTGCTCTTGACAGGATCTTTTATCAGATATGTGAAAGAGAAGTTTATTCTTGCAACTTATTCCTTCTTTTCTTTGTCCTTAACTTTAGATAATGATTCCAACATTGTTATATAGTCTGACATTAGTCCGTAGTTTGGAAGACATTTCAATAGGGAAAGTTAAGGTCTGCGTGTGAAAATAGTTATAACTTATTTCTGTAACTTATAAGGAAGAAGAGAATGCCTCATGGCTATTTAACGTACAATAATTTTCAACGTGTGGTTTAGGGTAATGTTCTTCCAGATTACATTTATACTAGTGATCATCTTGACTTGCATGGGTTTGTTTTAAATTCAGTTATAATTAGGATAGCATATATATTAAAAGAGGGAAGAATTTCAAAACTTAAGGAGGATATGGATAGTTAGATTGAAAGGGGGTTGAATATTTTTTTCCAAAGAAAAAAAGACGTTACGAATGACAGTCATTCTGAGGAAAAGTACAGTAAAAAAGTAAGTCACTGTTAGGTACCAGGAATTATAGGAAGGAAAACATTGTATTATTGATGTTCCAAGTATGTAATGGGGTAATTACAAACCAGGAAGAAGATAACATGAAAACAGGAAGATAGGCAAATTAGAGAGTGCCTAATTCTCTCCCAAAAGTACCAGCCCAATTCCAGCCTACCTATTCTCTCTTTACAAACAGATATACCCTTTCCACTCCAGACCTCACCCACACATGCCCCTCTCCACTCTCACTCTTCCAGCTGGCAGAGTTAGTTACATATTCCCTCCCTCACTCTGTGCAGGTGCCTTGCACCTTTTGTGTCTCCTGACATAAACCTCCCCAAAGGCCTTAGCGGGCCTAAGAGGCTTGTTCTGTACTTGGGTTGCTTCACTCAGTACCGGGTTTGCATCAATTCTCTCCCCTTGAAGACTTACCTTGTCCCCAAGGTAAAATTCTGGAAAGTGTGCCTGTAGGTCTTCAAAAGGTTCCCAGGAGTTTTCACAAGCTAGAAGTTGCTTCCATTTCAGCAGAACTTCCCAATCTCCTTGCCCATTCTGTCTCACTGCCAATGCCTCCTCAGGTTGAACCTGTAACTCCCAATCCTCAGCTAGAAATTCAGGCAAAGGTTGCACTGTCACTCCAGTTGCGACTGCCCTTTTAGCAAGGAGGCATGAAACACAGGATGCACTCGACTGTCCTCGGGAAGCTTGAGCTTGTATGATGCTGTCCCAAGTTTTTCTATTACTTCATATGGGCCATAATACCTGGGACTAAGTTTTTGATTAATTCTTTTAGCCAACTGTTTCAGCTTATATGGTTGAATCTTCAGAAAAACCTTTTCCCCCACCTGATATTCCACCTCCCTCATATGTGGATCTGCTTGTTGTTTCATTCTATTTTGGGCTTTTTCTAAACTAGTTTTCAATTCCCTTAGCACCCTGTTCCTTTCTCCAGTCATTCTGCTTACCTCTTCCACAGAAGAATCCCCTTCATTCCCTCTGATCACCATAGGCGGTTTCCTCCCATATAATGCCTCAAAAGGAGTCATTCTAATGGCCGAGTGGTAGTTGGTATCAGAGTAGTGAATAGCGCGCTATAGCGCCGCTATAGCGGAGTAGCGGAGCAGAGCGGCTCCCTTGCGCTATGCAGTATGTGTAGCGTAGCGTTTTTTCATAGCGGTGATAGCGTCCGCTATTTGACTGAGAATAGCATGATTTAGCAGAAAAAAGCGGCGCTATGTAGATGGGGGTAATTTTTGGTCCAAAAAATCAATTTTACCCCTTTTTTTGCGCACCTAATGGTAATAAGAGACAAACTCCACTGCTTGAATCATGAGACAAACTCCACCGCTTACATTAGAGACAAACTCCACCGCTTCACTCACTCTGCTTTCTTTCCTAAAGTGCGATCATACTCAACTCCTTTCACTCTGCTTTCTTCGTAAGTGCGTGTGTGCGACTCAACTCCTCCTCTGCTCTTCCACCCGCCGGCGCCATTTTTTCCGGTCTACTCCATATTTCCGGCCAACTTTATATTTTCAGCCACCTTCTTCAACACAGGTTTGGATTTCTTTTCTTATGCTTTTTTTTTCTTTGTTCTTTCCCCGTGTCTGTTCTTTTATTCTTCCTTCTTTTCTTCTTTCTTCTGTTTGTGTCTCTGTTTTGTTCGTTCTCTTCTTCATCTCTGTTTCTGTTTTTCATCTCAGTCATGACTGCTGCTTCCACTCAACCACAAGTCGCACCTTTGGAGGATGATTAAGAAATTGAAGAGGCAGAGGAAGAGATCTATAAGTATAGCAGTGTTGATGAAAGTGATGATGAGCCAGCATTGGAAGATTTGGAGGATGATTAGAGTCTTAGTATTTGATAGTCTTTGATTCTGTTTGCAGTATTGGTTTGATGAACTAGTCTATTTTGATAGTTCCTTGATAGCATTATGAATTATGAATATATAATATGAGTTTTGTTTGCATTATTGGGTAATTTGTTATGTTTTAGCATTTACATGTGTATTTTTTTATACATTATATGTCTATACTTTCAAATAGCTGTCATACCGCTCCCGCTATCCCGTTAGAGAAGTTTTGTGGGTCGGCCGCTATCCGGGATTTATAGCATAGGTTGGTATTGTACCAAAATTCGGCCCAACTCAACCATTTTGGCCATTGTTTTGGTTTGGTGCCAGTAAGGCATCTCAGGTAAGTTTCTAGGCACCGGTTCACCACCTCAGTTTGCCCATCTGTTTGAGGATGATAGGCCGAACCGAACTTCAACTTTGTCCTTGTTAGTTTGAACAATTCTATCCAGAATGAGCTAATAAATACCTGGTCTCTATTTGACACAATAGAGGTGGGAAATCCATGGAGTTTAATGACCTCCTTCAAGAACAACAACCACATCCTTGGCTATGTAAGGGTGTGCTAAGGCTATAAAATGTGCATATTTGGACAGCCTATCCACTACTACCAGCACTGTATCCACCCCAAAAGCCTTGGGTAATCCTCCAATAAAATCCATAGAAATGTCATTCCATACTTGATTTGGTATGGGTAAAGGCTGCAGTAGCCCCCTTGGGTTTAAGGCTTGATATTTGTTTCTTTGACAGATATCACAGGCTTGTACATATTGTTGAATTCTGTTCTTCATCCCCTCCCAAAACACTAGGCCTGAGATCCTTTTGTAAGTTCTAAAGAAACCAGAATGGCCTCCAAGGGCCGAATCATGAAACTCCTTGAGAATCATTGTTATCCTTGGAGAGTCTTTGGGAACCACCATCCTCTCTTTGTAGTACAGCCTCCCCTGCTTGATGTGATACCCAGGATGTGCATCAACTTGGTCTAGCGGGTCCTGGATTATGCCCCTCAATTTCTCATCATTTTGTACCTCTTCATCAAGACCCTCCCATTCACTACACTGCACTGTGGATAAGGCCGAGTATTGGAGTTTCCTTGAGAGTGCATCTACCACTCTATTTTCAGTCCCTGGTTTGTACTTAATGTCAAAATCAAACCCCAGTAACTTTGAGACCCACTTCTGTCGTTCCTCACCCATTAGTCTTTGTTCTGCCAAGAATATCAAACTCCTTTAGTCGGTATGAACTGTGAAATGCCTGCCCAACAAATGATGTCGCCACTTTTGGACAGCAAGCACAATTGCCATGAGTTCTCTCTCATAAACAGACTTATTTTAGGCCCTTGTTGAAAGAGTTTGGCTCATATATGCTACTGGCCTCCCTCCTTGCATAAGCACTGCTCCATTCCCCCTTCCGGATGCATCTGTTTCCACAATGAAGGGTTGTCAAAATCAGGGACTGCCAACACCGGTAGAGTAGTCATGGCCAATTTAAGCTGCTCAAATGCTTCTTGGGCTTCCTTTCCCCAGCTGAAACTATTCTTCTTCAATTGTTGGTAAGAGGCCAAGCAATCTTGCCATAATCCTTGACAAATTTCTTGTAATATCCGGTCAACCCAAGGAATCCCCTCAAGCTCTTCACATCCTTAGGGTAGGCCAGTTCACCATGTCTTTAATCTTATTGGGATTAGCTGAAACTCCCTTCCCAGAAATCAAATGTCCTAGATATTCCAGTAGAGGTTGGCCAAAGGTGCACTTTTTTTTATTAGCAAACAACTGATTTTCTCTCAAAAGCTACAACATTGTTTGGAGGTGTCTCTTATGACTTTCTTCATCTAAGCTGTAGATTAGGATATCATAAAAAAAAAACTAACACAAATTTCCTCAAGTAGGGCCTAAGGACTCGGTTCATGAGGGCTTGGAAGGTAGAGGGGGCATTGGTTAAGCCAAAAGGCATTACCAAGTATTCATAGTGCCCCTCATGAGTTCTAAAAGCTGTTTTAGGAATATCCTCATCCCTCATTCTTATTTGAAGCTAGCTTGATTAAGTCCAGCTTAGAGAACACCATTGTAGCCCCTAATTCATCCAATAATTCATCAATCACCGGTATTGGAAATTTATCAGGTATTGTATATTTGTTTAGAGCCCTGTAATCTACACAAAACCTCCATCCCCTATCTTTCTTCTTAACCAATATCACAGGGCTAGAGAAAGGGCTTATATAGGTCAAATAATCCCTGCTTGCGTCATCTCCTTTACTATTTTCTCTATCTCATTTTTTTGGTAGTGTGGGTACTTGTAGGGTCGAATGTTTGGTATTTCAGTACCTTCCTTGAGGTTGATGGCATGGTCCTGCTCTCTCCTTGGGGGTAGACCTTCAGGTTCCTGAAAACTGTAGTTGAATTCTGCCAGAACAGAGTCTAACCCCTCCATCCAGTTCTGCCCTTCCTCTTCTTTTCTGAACAACTGTTGATATTCCACATAGTACCCTTCCCCTGCATCCCTGATTTCCTTGATCAGTTTTCCAGGAAGATTGATTTTTGCGTAAGGATGCATCACCTCTCATCATCAGCTTGCTGTCTCCCTTCCTCCATTTTATGACTGTTGAGATTAGATAAAAACAAGAGACTAATGGTATAACCCGTGTGTTTCAACTACACAGCGGAGACTCTATTATGTAGACTATGAGTAAATCAATATACAATCATGATAATAACGACTAATTAAAACAAAAGAAACAAACGATATCTGATAATCCTATTAATCCTAATTACCTATAATTAGGAGATAATATAGGATACTCTAAAATATTCGAAGATATAAAAAAGATATTATCAGATATATCTCTGATTTTCTAACACTCCCCCTCAAGCTAAAGCTTACTAAGCTTTAAGTTTGTTATACAAAAACAATGCATTTCCCTTAAAATAATAAAAAACTGAGCTCCACAGAGATAATGGTTGGAAGGCAACTCAAGGATGCTGATCAGACCGGAGAGAGTTGCTGGAAAGATAACTTAGCAAGATAGCTGGAATGATCATCAGCCTGACAGAAATTTCTTTGCAAGCAATCTAGCAAAGCAATGTCCGAACTTCTTAAAACCGCATTTGTAAGCTTCAAAGAACTTTATCGGAGACCCAAATTATTTAAAATTTGAATTAAGGCAGACAACTACTTCTGTAACTAAGACGAGGCTAGTGCATCTAGGACAAAGAGCCAAGGTCACTGCATCTGGGATAAAGACGGGGCCAATGCATCTGGGACAAAGGGCCAAGACCGGTGCATCACTAATATGATTCATCTGTGGGAAATGAGTCACCACCGGCATGATCATCGGTGGGAAGAGAAGCCACTGGTATGATCCATTAGTGGAAAAGAATTGCATGACAAACACTGGGAGTAGAACAGAGGGAGAAGGCGAGAGTCGTGTAGGAAACGGGGCCGGAGAGGCGGCTGAATGCGTTGCCACGCGTAGCTGGTAGTGGAGCACGTGCGGCTGCTGGCAGAGAGCGTTTGCGGCGCGTAAGACGGCGAATGGCGAAGCTTTTTGGACGACCTGACAAATCGAAGAATGGAGAATAATGACTTTGATGATGTAGCCGTCGGCCGGAAAAGGGCAGATGCCGGCCGTCAACCATAGACAACGGCTGACTAGACAGAGATGAGACACCAGGCGGACACGGATTAGGGTTGCCTTTTGTTAGGCTCAGATACCATGTTGAGATTAGAGAAAAACAAGAGACTATTGGTATAACCCTTGTGTTTCAACTACACAGCGGAGACTCTATTATATAGACTATTAGTAAAACAAACTACAATCATGATAATAATGACTAATTAAAACAAAAGAAACAAACGAGATCTGATAATCCTATTAATCCTAATTACCTATAATTAGGAGATAATATAGGATACTCTAAAATATTCTAAGATATAAAAAAGATATTATCAGATATATCTCTAATTTTCTAACAATGACCAAGTGTCTAAAATTGGCCTCTATGTCCCCCAAGCTCTCTAACCAATCCATGCCCAGCACCACTTCAGTTCCTCCTAACTCCATTAGAAAGAAATTTTGCTCGAAACACACTCCCTGTACTGTCAATTTCACTCCTTTACACACACCCTTGTTACTGACCTTCTCCCCCGTCCCTACTTCCACCACATAAGCCGGGGTGTCTTCCACGGTTATGCTTAACTCTTGCACTAAGCTTTTGGAAATGAAGTTAATCGTGGTTCCAGAATCAACCAATATTAGTATAGGCCTCTGATCAATCTCTCTCCAAACCTTAAAGGATTGGTTTGAAGTTAGACCTTCTTTGCTTTTGAGTGACAGTTGGAGGATTTTGGCCTCCATTTGCATCTCTGCCTCTTGTTCCTGCTCCTCAACCTCCTCTTTTCCCTCTTCTCCTTCCATCATTGCCAACTGAAAGTGTTTGAACTTGAATACATGGTCTGGGCCCCACCTCTCTTCACATTTGAAACACAATCCCTTCCTACTTCTCTCCTGCAATTCAGTTTGGGACAGTTTTTTTCCCCACCTTGGGTTCTTCTCTCCATTCCCCCCAGTGGGCATTTTGGCTTCGTCGGACCAGTGGCCATATAGCTGGGCTTGGACACAAACGGCTTGGGCCGGCCCAGGCCTCCACTATCCCGATTCTTCCAACTTTTCGCCACTTTCTGCCTTCTCCTTGGCCGTGGCCTTTCCCTTCTGGAAGGCCCAATCTTCTCAATCAAGAGTGCCCGATCCATCAATTCATCTAATGATCGAGACTCATGAAGCTTAAGTTCAGCTTGAATCTCCTCTCTTAACCTGTGGAGAAAGATAATCTCTAGCATGACCCGCTCTTCTCTATTCAACGGAGCGATGAGCATCTCGAATTCTTCTCGGTACTCCATCACCGTCCCTATTTGTTTGAGGCTCAACAATAGCCCCAATGGATTCTGCACCAAGCTCGGCTGAAAACGACAGATCACCGCCCTTTTGAACTCCGGCCAGCTCAATTCTGGTGTCTGCTCCTCCCACCACTGATACCAGTTCAATGCGCGATCCTCCAACGCGAGCACGACCGTGTCCAGCTTCTCGTCCTCTCGCACCATGTTCACCCGAAAGTAGCGCTCCACCTTCACAATCCACCCAGACGCCTCATCACCACTGAACACCGGAACCTCCAATTTCCTCCCACCTATGTCATACGCTGGGGGGCAACTGGTTCCTCGCGATCGCGACTCATTGACACAACTACCTTGGCTTCGGTGGTCGCGATGTGGAGGAGTTCGACCCCGATGTCTCCGAAACCTATCCGTAATGAGCTGCCTCAGCTCCTCCATCTGACTCTGGTTCTCCACCCTCCATTCCTGGAGGTTACGCTCCAAACTCTCAACTCGGGTCTCCATGGTTGTGCATGTAATGACCATCCAAGCTCCGGGATCGTGAGCTTTGATACCAATGTTAGGTACCAGGAATTATAGAAAGAATTATAGGAAGGAAAACACTGTATTATTGATGTTCCAAGTCTGTAATGGGGTAATTACAAACCAGGAAGAAGATAACATGAAAACAGGAAGATTGGCAAATTAGAGTGCCTAATTCTCTCCCAAATGTCCCAGCCCAATTCCAGCCTACCTATTCTCTCTCTTTACAAATAGATATACCCTTTCCACTCTAGACCTCACCCACACACGCCCCTCTCCACTCTCACTCTGCCAGCTGGCAGGGTTAGTTACATATTCTCTCCCTCACTCTGTGCAGGTGCCTTGCACCTTTTGTGTCTCCTGACATAAACCTCCCCAAAGGCCTTAGCGGGCCTAAGAGGCCTGTTCTGTACTTGGGTTGCATCACTCAGTACCTGGTTTGCATCAGTCACTCTCAGATTAAAATGACTCAAATTTAATAGATAGGGGAATGCATTGCTTGTGGTGAAATACATGTAAATGTAGTCATTGCTTAAACTTGGTGTTGGCTTAAATAAGTTTATAGTCCCCATAAATATGATCGCATTTGGAATTAGTCCCTAAAAATTTTTTTGTTTGGTTGCGTCCTTTAAAGTTTAAAACCTTTGTTTTTAGTCCCTACCGTTACTTGGTCTCTATTAAGTGATGACGTGGCAAATGAAGTGTCACATCACTAATGACACGTGCCAAAAATGCTGACATCATCAAAGTCACGTGTCACAAATACTAATATCGTGAGGTTGAGGTTGACTAAGCTTAAATAAGTTTGTAGTCTTTATAAATATGATTACTTTTGGAATTAGTCCCTGCACAAAATTTTACTTGATTTGCATCCTACAAAACATCATCCTCTTCCTTCCTTGTTTCACCCAACCCCATCATCTTCCTCCAACATGGCAGCCACCCAAAAACCACCTTCACCTTGAAACCGATAAAAAACTATTTCAAGAAAGATGAAGAAGCCAGACACCAAAACTCAATTATAAGCAAATTGAGAAAGGAAAAAGCACCATTTCCACCAACACCAACATCCACAACCATGTTGGCCTCCCCTTCATCATCCACATCCTCCATATCAGAAGCAGAGGCTGCGAACAACCTGATCCCTTCCCATCCCAGACGACGTTGCTGTGAAGTGCCTAGCATGCTTCCCTCGTTCCCAACACCTAACTCTCTCTCATCTCTAAACCATCTGCTCCCTCCTCTCTTCCCCTCTCTTCTTCACTGCCGGCTCCCATCTCAACTCCACCCAGCACCTCCTCTGCCTCATCTCCACCCAAGCACCTCCCCATTTCAATGCTTCACTCCCCACCACAACCTTAACAATCGATACTTCCTCGTTCCCCTCCCTCGCATCCCCTGCCCCACTGCCTATGCCGACTTG
The DNA here is from genome assembly GCA_039655645.1 of Ammopiptanthus mongolicus. NCBI lineage: Eukaryota > Viridiplantae > Streptophyta > Magnoliopsida > Fabales > Fabaceae > Ammopiptanthus > Ammopiptanthus mongolicus. The sequence continues at coordinate 22,902,880 of CM077350.1, forward strand.
GCCCCACCATCTACATCCTCGGAGGCTGCATCACCGACACCTGCGAAACTGTGGCGGCATTGCGTTCGATCTCCGGATCGGCGTGTAGGAGAGCGTGGGAACTAAGCTGGATAATGGGTGGCATGGGAGAGTGTACCTGGTGGATGGTTTTTTGTATTGCTGTGATTATTTGGTAAAGTTTAAGGTTTTTGATGGGAAACATGGGGTGTGGAAGGAGCTGAAGGGGGTTGGAGAAGGGTTTGTTGTGGGGCTACCATGGTCAATTTTGGTGGGAAATTAGTTGTGGTTTAGGAGTATGAGGGGAGTAGGAAGAAGATTGAGATTTTGTGTGCTGAGATTTAGGTGAACAAGGATAATGGAGAATTGTGGGGTGAAGTCGGGTGGTTCATAAGGTTCCATGTGTTCCCAAAGGCTCCTCGATTGTGCAATGTAGTGCTGTCTCACCTTGTGGTATTGGTGATGATTATGATCTATGGCTAGGAGGTATTGGACTCTTATTTTCTATTCTGATTTTGTTTCACCGTCATGTTATGATTATGGTTGAATTGATGTAGAAAAGGAGTATTAGGGGGTGAATTGGATAACTGTCGGGGTGAAGGTGGTGTTTGGGTGGCTGTCATGGTGGAGGAAGATGATGGGGTTGGGTGAAACAAGGGAGGAAGATGATGATAATTTGTAGGATGCAAACCAAATAATTTTTTTTGTAGGGACTAATTCCAAAAATGGTCGTATTTATAAGGACTAAAAACTTATTTAATCTGAGTCAAGTTGATGATGTCAGTATTTTTTTAACACGTCTCTAAGATGTCAGCATTTTTTGACATGTCACTGATGTTATGGCACTCTATTTGCCACTTCATCACTTAATAGAGACCAAGTACTGGTGGAGACTAAAAATAAAGGTTTTGAACTTTGTAGGATGCAAACCAAACAAAATATTTTGCAGACTGATTTCAAACGTGACCATATTTATAGGGACTAAACTTATTTATGCCATTGGTGTTTAACAAACCAAGTAACAGATTCTAAAAGTTGTTTTCCATTTCTGGAATATTAGGTGGTCAACTTGGTGCAGCCCGATACTCAGTCATCTTTGCTGTTGTGGGGACAACGGCAGATTTTGCTATTCTTAAATTGAAACATGTTTTGAGAGATCGCACTAGAACAATACATCAGTATCTGGATAGTGAGAATTCACAGAAGAATGGAAATTGGTTTAGATTGCCAGAATGGTTCCCGATCAAAGTACTTGATGAGGAAGCCCTTGCTGCAAAACGAGCTCAGGAAGAGCAGTTCCTTGCACAGAGAGCAAGGATTCGTAGCCTAAGGGAAGAAGAAGAATCCTAAAACTACAGTTTTTGTGGATGGAAGGCAGGCTTACGCATGCCCCAAACTTGGAATGGGCAACCACCCAACGAAGATTATTTGTTAATGAATTTGTTTATAATAATGTAATTTCATTTTGCTTCTCAAGCTGATAGGCAAATGGCTTTAGCAGAGATTTTGGAAGTGTTGAGATTTAAGTTCCAAACTCCTTTTGGATTGTCTGATAATTTTGCCCTTTCTTGTCTAGACATTGTTCCATTAAGTACACAAGGGAAATCTAAGAGTAGTTGAATGATGTTTGTATATTGAAGTTTGCAATCTTCACAAAATTGGTTCATGCGGAACTGTTTTGTTGTCCCTATGACCAGATTCTTTTGCTTTGCTTCTGGGTATACACGTTCAGTGAAGCAATTGGTAAATTCTAAGTTGATATTGTGGTTGACTCCTTTTAGACGTAATCTTGGTCGTTGATGTCAGTCCTCTTTCTTCAGATTCCGATTACCCCTGTATTGGTTCCTACTTTCTATTCCTTTATGAACTAGTAGTATCTTTCATTACTTAATAGCACATGCAGGATGGAATGATATGTTGTCTTGTTCTTTTTGGTTTCATTTCTTTTAGTAGAGTTAGAGTGTTTCACTTTTTGATATTATGTACTCTTTTAGAAAATATACACCACTATTCCATCTTATTCTGATATATTTATCAAAGACCACTCAAGTTTTAATAATTAGAGTGGTAATAATTTTTTTATTTTGAAAGTAACTAAAAATTAATACCCCAATCTAGTTTACGCAACAAATATATATTTTATTGAGACTTTTTTTGTGTTCTTATTTTATTGAGACTTTAATTTAGTTGATTCTTAACAAAGTTCTTATTTCAATCATTTTGTCTATACATGACATGGAATATTGTAATATGAACATATGTATTACATTTTTTTTTACAGAGTTTAATGGTTATATACAGGCAGTATAAAATATTTTTATACAGACATCCAATCATAAGATGTTACATCACTACAAAAATTGACTCACATCCTAACTACCTTAAAAGTCATCCATATCATGATTGGTGATTGGTTGTCTGTGTAAAAATGTTTTAAACTGTCAGTGCATAGTAATTAAACTCTTTTTTACACTAATATTTTTGTAAGTTTATATATTAAGTATTTACAAGGATGTGAATATTTTATCCCAACCTCTATCACCATTTAGAATATAGAGATAAATTTATCTTCATTATTGTATTCAAATATGGTTATTTAAATGATATTTTTATTTTTATTATCTTTTGTTAAAAACAATACTTATAAAAAAAATCATATATTATGTTTACCCAAAAAAAAAAAAAAAGTCATATATTCTGTTTACCAAAAAAAAAAAATTCTGTAGACAATTGAAAGGGTGATATTTGTTTAGAAGTTATTGAGGTAATGATTCAAAAAAGAAAAGAGAATAAAAAAAAAAATCATTGTTGACCTAATAGATATATGTTCAATATTTATCAATTGTTAGAATATACATTAAATACATCGTCTATTTGATAACAATTTACCAATTTATTGCTAATCATGTTATTACATATTACATATTTACTAATTCGCGGTTTAAATCATATTGTTACTAATCCTTATTTGATACTTGGCTGAGACTTCTAAAATGCAATTTTGGTCTTGTTAAACATATCGTATTTGGAGAGAAACTTTGAAAGAATTAAGTATTCATGTTTACATTATACTTAAGCCATATGTCCTTATAAAACCATACTGATACTATATATCGCAATAGATTAATTGATTTGATTTGGTACAAAATTATCTCATACTTATGTTAAGATTCAAGCTGCTAACAATAATGGTACTTTCCTTATCGGTACATACAATTAGAAAAATGCATGATGTGATCACCGCTAGTAAAAAATAAGAGACCCCAAAGCATTAAGCTGTAAATCGTACAGAGAAAGTTGTTTTCTATGTCCTAGAAAGCAAAATGGAAGTGATAAAAGGAAGAAGCAAAAGTTATCTTCTCTTCTTCATTATTTTCATGAGGCTTTACATTAATACTTGTAGGGACTACATTCTTGAGCTTTCCATCCTTATATTGGAGGATCTGTAATGTAACAAACTGAAAATTTTCACTCATTCGCATGCATGCATTGAGAACATTCCCTCGTGCTGTTGCTGATGCACGCCCTGGATCCCTATCAAATTGATTGCTGCAATCCCCACACTCCAAAGGAAGGTGCATTCTACGGTGCATTGCACCATGCACCATCAATCCTGACACCAGCGAAAAAAGTGGTGCATCCATGCACCATTTTCTTCTATCATTTTGGACCAATAGAACCTGACATCTACTTTCCATGTTTTTTGACCAGGTCAAACTCAACCCAAAGCTAATTAAGTTGATGTGTCAAAATGAAGGAAAGACATTGGTCCAAAAAAGTGGTGCAAGGTGCAGCATTCACCATTTTTTCTTATTCTCATTCTTATTTCTTATCCCATCCTAGCTCCAGAATCTAGCCATAATCATTCCTTGTTCATTCCCACTTGCATCAAATCCAACACCAATTTTTGAAAACAACCACTGAAATAGGCTTCATCAAGCTACACCCAACAGAAACGTCGTGAACCGCGCTCCGGCCACCACTCCAAGCCTGGATCTGCGATGTCGCGCTCGTGTTGCCCGCTCCTCTACGCACCGCACTATGTTGGAACCAAAGTGGTTATGGTCCATAGCTCCTAAAATTTTGATGTTAACAAAAGGATTAAATTAAATGAGCAAAGATTCCTTCTTGACTAACATGTTTACTTAAATGTGTAGATATTCTAAGTCCAAAAGCCTTAAAGTAGATTGAGATCAAAAAGTCTATCATTATGGTTAACATGCGGTTAATGGACTCAGTCCTTTTGGATTGTGATCTTCTTGTAACAGGGAAGCATGAGTCCAAAGACTCAAACCGCGTTTCTTAAAGCGTTGTTTTGTAACCGTCCAAGCTATATAAATTTTCTCTGTAGATCATTGTAAATACTGTAACAGCCCAATTTTTCAAACTCTCTAATATTAATTAAACATTATTTATATGTTTGTATTTTATTGAAGGACCTAGAGAGGGAAATAAAATAATTCGAGACCATAGTCATGCTCAACGTTATCATACGAAGCTACGATTAAATTTTGAGTTAAAAACTCAAACGGAGCCCGGTCTGCGTTTTTACATTGACAGTATGGTTTTGCTGCTTAGGAGACCTCAGATGGACCCGTGAACGAGACAGTAAGTCTTAGAATTCGATTCTCTACGTTTTGGTTAAATTTCACAAAGATTACTTCCTGACCTTCGTTCAAGCGAAATCTTCAATCAGGTGACAAACGGAGCCGCATGTGGACTTATCGAGACCCGCCAATGGATAATCTTGATATCACATCATGCCATGTCACTTGGGAGACCATGCCAGAGTCGTCATGACATTCGGAAATATCGGGACGCAAAATAATCAAAATACCCCTAACTTAACCTTTTTCACTTTTACCATTTTACCCTTGAAGGAAATGATCATTTTGCCCTTAAGTGACTTAATTTAAGGCTGGTCAGCCCCCATTCTTCACGCCTCAAACTAGCAAAGATGAACTCCAAGCCTTCATCTTCTTCCTTGCACCAAAACTCCATTTTTTCATGGAGAAAAAGCTTGAATCCATGGAAGAAAAGCTTGATTCCTTGATCAATCTTCATCATTCTTTAGGTAAGATCACTTCTATGGTCTCTAATCTTCATGAATCTCTTCTTATTTCATGATTTAAGAACTTGATTTCTTGAGTTCCAACTTTAAGATCCAAATTTCCAAAATTCATAGGAAATTGTAGAAAAATCCTTTTAATGGGAAACCAATTTCTTTGAGCTCACTTCATCATTCTCTACCTAAACCCAAGAATTTATGATCCAACTCTCATCCTAGCCTAAATTCCCAAAAGTGGCCGAACCCTTGATGGTGATGATGAATAGTATTTTGTTCAAATTTTTGATTTCTAACTCTTGATTTCATCCTTACCTTTTCCTATTGTCTTTGAAGCCAAGTGATGGAAAACCAAATCAATTCCTAGCCCAATTTCCTCTTCATGGCCAAAACCTATGAGTATGAGGAACCTTGAGTTTTGTTTCAAATTTTTGGATAATAAGACTTACACTAGTGCTCATGAAGCTTAAGAACCAACCATCCAAAAGATTGGAACCAAATGATATCCCTAGCCCTTTTCACCATTTTTGGCGGAATCTTAGACTATTTTGGGGAAGGAGAACTTATGTTTTTGATGTTGTTAATTATGTTGTTATTTGTTGATGATTGGTGTGGTTGTGTGTTTGTAGTTGTTGTCGGATACTCGGACGAGGAATCGGGAGAATTCGTGGACCGATCGGGCGACTTTACCTTCGGAGGATGACTCCTAAAGGTAAGGGGAGATTAGCTCCAATGAGTTTGATAGTCACATGAGTTTGGTTGTGATGTGGATTGTGGCCTTTTTGCCTTGGATTGAACACATGTATGATGTTGATTTGAGTTTGAATGAATATATGTTGTGTATGAACTTGATGAAGTATAATATATATATATATATATATCCTGGACTGGTTAAGAGTATAACACTGGCTATAGCTCAATAATGAAGATTAAGATAACTAAAAGTCTTAATCAAAGATTTTTTTTTTTTCGAAATGTTTTGATTTGAGGAATGAAAAGCTTCTTAGCTAAAGTTCATAATGACCAATTTTACCAAAAATCCACTAAGTTAAGAATCCAAGATATTTTTAAATAAGACTTAGGAACTCGAGAGTTGGTGAGGAAAATAGTGAAAAGTTGCTTTATCATTATTTTTTGAACATGTTGCACAATGAAAGAGAAAATTGGAAAGGTATTTAGTTTGTTAAAGAAAGTATCTTATGAAAGTATTTGATGTTCCGAAAATGAAAAAATTTCTTCAAGAAAGTTGCTCCGGTAACAATCTTTGCAAAATGTTTTAAAACGAGGGAACCTTTAGAAAAGGCTTTTTAAGCCAAAATCCTTTGAAAATGCAGCTTTAGAACTTGAGTCTTCGAAAATGATATATAAAGAAAAGTTTCTGCGGAAAAGAGTTTTAGAGCGAAAACGAGTTTTTAGTTTATATCAAAGAGAACCTGAGTTTTGTTTTTGAGTTTTGAACTACGAAAATGAATTTAACGAAACTGGTGATTACCCCTTCACGCATGTGAAGCACATGAACCTAGTGACCGAGACATCGGGCTAGAGTTCTGTGACATGAATGGACTTCGTGTCCTATATGCGAGTCACCACGATGTCGGCCTAGTACATCGTGGATTAAGCACTCGGACTACGTGTCCTGTGTTTTGGAAAAAAGAAGGAACGGACTTAGTGCCCCATGCAAGTCTAGTGTCCGCGACGTCGGCCTAGTACTTCTCGAATCAAGAACTTGGACCTCGTGTCCTATAATTTGAATTGAACGGGCTATTGTCCTCTAAATTGAGTCATGAGCCTTCTGCCATGACCGAAAAAGAAAGAATGAAAAGAAAAGAAAGATTGAACGAAAAGAAAGAATGGAAAACCTCCTGCATACATGCATGAGTCGGCCGACGTGCTATTTGAACCGAGCTACAACCCAAGTGGTTGAGAATTGAGCCAGTTAAGACCACAAGGTCTATAGGGGCATTCTGTGTATCGAAACTAAACAAGTGGCTGGAGGCCTCGCGACCTCGTGCCGTGGTAAGTCGGCTCCCAGCACGAATGAACTCGATCAGAGACTGGACTATTCATGATATGGTTTGATGTGTTACCCCAGAACAATTGGAGCTCGGACCTAAATTGAGAGGCCGACTTACGAGAACAATTGTGTTATGGGAGTATTCACGGCCTATCGCTCGAGGAAGGGGAGTTAAGAGTCTTCGAATTACATGAACTAGAGAGTTGAGAAGTCTCATGCATTCATTTGATTTCTCTTGATGAATGAGTATGATATTTGAAAGTGATATCATATTGAATATTGATATTTTATCGTATGACTATGTTGATGCATGATTTATATGCTGTTTTACTTGTGTGACTATTACGATAAACTTGTATAAGAGTAATCTCACCCTTGCCTGTACATGTTGAACGCCCTTTTGTGTTTTTTGAACATATGTACAGATGTTTTTCCAACGGTTCTCTGGGTCATTGCAGGGCCCTGTAGCTGAGTTCGTTGGCGGTGACGACGAAGATGGATGGACACTTTGTAACGCCCCGATTTTTAAGTTTTATAATTATTCAGTATCTAAACGTTTGTATTTTATTGGAGGGTCTAGAGAGTGAAATAAAATATTCAGAGACCATAGGCATACTCTACGCTATAGTAGGAAGCTATGGTTAGTTTTGGGCGAAAACTCAAACGGAGCCGGGTCTGCATTTTGCACTGTTAGTAGGGTTTTACTGCTCCAGAGACCTCAGATGGAACCGTGAATGCATCACGTTATATCACTTGGGGGAGCATGCCAGAGTCGTCATGGCGTTCGGAAATATCGGGACGCAAAATGACCAAAATACCCTTAACTTAACCTTTTTCATTTTTACCATTTTACCCTTGAAGCAAATAACCATTTTGCCCTTACATGACGTAATTAAAAGGCTGGTCAGTCCCATTTCAGCCCCCATTCATGCCCCAAACCAACCCCAAATGAGCTCCAACTAGTTCATCTTCTTCCATGGAGAGAAAACTCCATTTTTGCTAGAGGAAAACCTTGAATCCTTAAGAGAAAAACTTGATTCCTAGATCAATCTTCACCAATCTCTAGGTAAGATCACTTCTATGATCTCCTAGCTTCTTGAATCTCTTCCAATCTCAAGATCAAATCTTGTTTTCATGAAAATCAAATTTATGATCCAAAACTTCAAAAATTCATAGGAAATTGTAGAAAAATCCTTTTAATAGGAAACCAATTTCTTTGAACTCACTTTGAGACGACCCCACTTACGTATGATAATCCCATTAAAGAACATAATATATTAACTACCCTTAATTGCATTATAACTGTTAGCGTGCTTTATCAAGATGAAGCGTAGCAGAAAATTTCGTGCTTGCAGAAGTAAGCCAACTTTATGCATGCAATTTATCAAAGCACGCAACTATAAAACATATATCATATACATCAGTTGCCCTATCAGTTGGGCTACAGTAAGCGACCAAAGGAATGGCAAGATAATAATATGTACTCTAATAGAGTTGAGAGACTGGAACGAAATTCCGGTAAAGCAATAAAAGTGTGGCACTGTGAGAAGTTTCTTCTGATAGTATTTTAAGAAACGATTAGAGCCTCCGCTATTGTGAATTTGATTGATAGGATGTTTTCCCTATTTGGATAGACTAAAGGCTACACCTTATGGGCGTGGACTTGTGATCCATGTTGTTGACGGTGAAGGATTCGTATAATACCTAAGTATAAACTTCCAAAGGTTGCGAAGGATCAAAGACTGAGCGAACCAGAATTGAAGTATGAATTTGGCTATAGAATGATGGACTGGTATCAGTAGAGGAAGAAATCATAATGGAATCATATATGGATGGGAGTATTGTCTTGTTAATAGAACTTAAGACAGTGACCAGCAGAGATGAGTAAGACAGATGAGTTTAGACTCGGTCGCAACGACCACTATCTGGTAAGGCATGTGATGAATACGCCTAGTCCTTTGGATCGCGAGACGAGCCTTGGTTTCGTGCGGCGGGGCCGAGAGGCTGTATTTTACTTCGCAGACAGACCCTCTGGCTCGCGAGGCGAGCATTTGTTTGCGTCGCGAGGCCAAAAGACTGTCTTTTACTGCTCGGACTAGCCTTCTGGCTCGCGAGGCGAGCATCGGATCGCGAAGCAGATAAGGTTGACTCCTTGTTTTGATACTTTCAAATTCAAGGACTTGGGCTAGGTTTGATATTGGAACTCTTAAGTGATCTTTTTGGGGTTTAGAGTGCGTCAGAACTGTTAGTGAGATTGAGACATTTAATAACGGAATAAGAACTAGTTTAATTATTTGACTTAATCATGGAAGTAAGTTTTTCGTGAAGGATTGGTAATAGAGGATGACGAGTTAACAAGTCAGTAAAGGACGGAATGACTTTCCTGATAGTTGATGGCTAAGCAAAAGATGGATGATGAGTTTCAGGAGTTACTTTGATTTCTCCAAGAGAGTAAGACCGAGTTGAAATTGTTTCCTTGTCGAAACAATGTGTGTCGTCATATGAGGGTATGCGTTTTGTTGAGTTCTAATCAGGTTAAGGCCTTGTGAGAACTTACGTTTAGAGAAAGGTACTTGTATTCATGTCGACATGTCGTTAGCCCGTTAGGGGTTGTGTCGGACATTTGAACAATGTACCTGTCTGGGAAGATTTTCAGGATAAATTTTCTGAGGATATTCCGAGTCTGCGTTGCAAAGGACGCTGAGTTTTCGACTAATCTAGTTTCTAGATTCAGTCAAATCTTCATTGCTTGTATAGAATATCACCTACAAAGCTGGCTGGATTGGACTGCAAGAAGTGAAATTTCGTTTGGTTCTTGTGAAATTCGTCATCGTCGGCAATGTTCTTGTTTACTGTAAGAGTCACAAGGAGCCCGAGGAAACTCTGCGTCAAGTGTTATAGACCCTACATGCAACACCCATTCCCGAGTGTCACATTCCCGAACATTTATAAGGCCGAAAATATTTATTAATGCGGAAAATACGATTTTCTTTCTTTGTAAAACGCAGACCGGACTTCGTTTGAGTTTTCGACTCAAAACTTAATCGTAGCTTCCTACGATATCGTCGAGCATGACTATGGTCTCGGAATATTTTATTTTCATTCCTAAGACCTCGAATAAAATAAAGACATTAAAATACTAAAGAAATAGAAAACGTGAAAATCGGGGCGTTACACTACGCGAGGAGAGTTGACGTGAAGTTACTTAAGTACGAGTTTGACTCGATGACGGTAACGTTCTTAGGGTATGTGATCCCGTACGAGCTTTTGTACTCACACTCTCATGTATTAGACATTTGAGTGAATTGGTTTAATAGTAACCTTTGGCCTGGACATTTTCATGTCATTTCATCGAAAGATTGGTTACAACTATTTCTTGAGTTGTAACAGACAAATTCTTGATGTTGGAAGTTTCTCGATGGAACTTAGTCGAATCACTTTTACTGTTGATAACGGTGATCCAGTCTGAAATTTTTGCCAGATTGTTTGTCTTTTGATTCCCTGATTTGTTGGAAAGTTCTTATGAAAGAAGGGACTTTATTAGGGTCATGGTTGTAAACATGTATTAGCTATGCATTTTTACACTCACGAACCTACTGAAGAATCTTTTTGCATACTGGATATTCCTGTATTCGTTTTCGACCGGTAAAATCCTTCTATATCCTTTCCTATGAGATTAAGACCAAGAAATTTCCACTGTTGAAAATTTTCTTTGTTGAAAGATTTCTTTCCTTAAACTTCGAGAACTGAGCAGCGACTAAGTTCAACTGATTGCCCTCAACTCAAGTGGACGAGAAAGAAAACGTTTCGATTGTTGAAGGACTGGTTGGGAGTAAGTGTATTACTCTAACTACGAACATTCTGCCAGCAGGATAGACGAGAAGTGATAGGCATTTTTTTTAAGATAAGATGTGGAATTTGGGGATTAAGAAATCCTGTTAAGTTTTAATTCACGAAATTTCGAGGACGAATTTTTTTTTTTTTTAGTGGAGTAGTAATGTAACGCCTCGATTTTCAAGTTTTATAATTATTCAGTATTTAAACGTTTGTATTTTATTGGAGGGTCTAGAGAGTGAAATAAAATATTCAGAGACCATATGCATACTCTACGCTATCGTAGGAAGCTATGGTTAAGTTTTGGGCAAAAACTCAAACGGAGCCCGGTCTGCTTTTGCACTATCAGTAGGGTTTTTCTGCTCCAGAGACCTCAGATGGACTCGTGAACGAGACAGTAAGTCCTAGAATTCGATTCTCTACTTTTTGGTTAAATTTCACAAAAATCACTTCCTGACCTTTTTTCGAACGAAATCCTCAATCGGGTGGCGAACGGAGCCGCATATAGACTTACCGAGACCCGCCAACGGATAATCTTGATGCCACATCATGTTATATCACTTGGGGGAGCATGCCAGAGTCTTCATGACGTTCGGAAATATTGGGAGGCAAAATGACCAAAATACCCCTAACTTAACCTTTTTCACTTTTACCATTTTACCCTTGAAGCAAATGACCATTTTGCCCTTAAGTGACTTAATTAAAAGGCTGGTCAGCCCCATTTCAGCCCCCATTCATGCCCCCAAACCAGCCATAAATGAGCTCCAACTAGTTCATCTTCTTCCATGGAGAGAAAACTCCATTTTTGCTAGAGGAAAACCTTGAATCCTTATGAGAAAAACTTGATTCCTTGATCAATATTTACCAATCTCTAGGTAAGATCACTTCTATGATCTCCTAGCTTCTTGAATCTCTACCAATCTCACGATCAAATCTTGTTTTCATGAAAATTGTAACACCCCGATTTTTGAATTTTTCTTTTAATCAGTATTTATGAACTTATATTTTATTCGAGGTCTTAGAAAGGGATATAAAATATTCCGAGACCATAATCATGCTCAACGATATCGTAGGAAGCTACTATTAAGTTTTGAGTCGAAAACTTAAACGGAGCCCGATTTGCGTTTTTACACTGACAGTATGATTTTACTGCTCAGGAGACCTCAGATGGACCCGTGAACGAGATAGTAAGTCTTAGAACTCGATTCTCTACGTTTTGGTTAAATTGCATAAAAATCTCAAAAAAATCACTTCCTGACATCCGTTCGAGCGAAATCTTCAATCGGGTGGAGAACTGAGCCACGTATGGACTTACCAGGACCTGACAACGAATAATCTTGATATCACATCATATCAACTCACTTGGGAGAGCATGCCAGAGTCGTCATGACGATCGGGAATTTCGGGACGCGAAATTACCAAAATACCCCTAACTTAAGTCTTTTCACCTTTTACCATTTTACCCTTTGAACCAAATGACCTTTTTACCCTTAATGAACTCTTTAGAAGGCTGGAACAGCCTCCTCCAGCCCCATTATCACGCAGCCCAGCCCCCCTTGGAGAGCCAAGAACACCATGTTCTTCCTTGAGAGAAACCTCCATTGAATCCTTGAGAAAACCTTGGAATCTTGTTGAAATCACTTGATTTCTTGACCAATCTTCCTCCATTTTAAGGTAAGATCACTTCTATGATCTCATATCTTCTTTAATCTCTTTCAATATCAAGATCAAAACTCCATTTTCATGAAACTCATTATTAGATTCAAAAATTTGAAAATCCATAGAAAATTGTAGGAAAATCCTTTGGATGTGAAACTAAGCTCTTTGAACTCACCTCATCACCCTCTATCTAAACCCAAGAGCTCATGATCCAAGTCTCATCCTAGCTCTAAAACCCCAAAGTGGCCGAACCCTAGTTGTGGTGATGAATAATGTTTTTGCTCAAATTTTTGATTTCTAACTCTTGATTCCATCCTTAGCTTTCCTAGTGTCCTTGAATCCAAGTGATGGAAAACCAAATCAATTCCTAGCCTAATTTGCCCATTATGGCCGAGAGCTTCATGGGGAAAATCCATGAGTGGTGTTTCACATTTTTGAGTCATAGGACTTGAAATGGTGTTAACTAAGTTCATGAACCAACCATCCAAAAGTTTGGAACCAAATGAGATCCCTAACCCTTTTTACCTTTCATGGCCGAACCCAATGCCTTGTAGGGGAAGAAAATTTATGTTTTGATGTTGTTTATTGATGTTGAATTGTTGTTTGAATTGAATTGTGTTTGATTGTTTTAGGCGACGAGAACGAAACCGGAGCCGAAGCCGAGAACCGATCGAGTTTGCATTGAACATCTTTTGTGAGGTAAAGGGAGGTAGTTCATTTTGAGTTTGGTAGCCTCATGGTATATGATTGTTTAGTGTGTTATGATTGAATTATGACTTGATGTATATGTATACTTATATCCTGGATTGATTGGATGTTAAGTGTTGTGCATAGTTGGTTATTTGATATAACTGTGGCATGGATGCCTTGATTGGTATAGTTGTGATATTAAACTGTTGATATATATATATATATTTATATTCTGGATGAGCATAAGACTGGCTATGTCTCGATAATTGTTAAAAGACTCGAAATCGAAAACAAAGTTTTGAAAAACGCGTTTTGAAATTAAAAAGTGGTTTTTGGAGAGCATGTTGCTTTTCAAGAAAAGTTAAGTTTCCTTTCGAAAAGTAGGTTTCTTGAAAAGCAAAAGTGGTTTTGTGGAAAGTAGTGCAAAACGTATTTTATTTCAGTAAAGCGGTTTAAAAAGACGTGAAACCTTGGAAAACGGTTTTTGTTTTCAAGAAAGGTGTTTTTGACGGAAAAATGTTCTCTTGATCAAAAAGGGTGTTTTGTTTCAAGAAAACCAAAGTATATTTTGTTTTCCAAAGTGTTTTGCGAAAGTTCGACCGAAAAGGAAAAACGATGAACCTTTGAGACGAACCCAAACCTAGTGGCTGAGACGTCGGGGATAGTGTTTGTGGAATTGAGCACTCGGACTTCGTGTCATGTGTTTTTGATTTGAATGGGCTTAATGCCTTTTTGAAACGAGTCGTGGACTTTATGTCTCGACATTTGAAAGAATGAACGCAAAGAAAACAGAAAACCTTCTGTGTACATGCATGAACCGGCAGACGTGCCATTTGAAACCGAGCTACAACTTTCGTAGTTGAGAATTCATCCAGTTAAGACCATTGGGTCTATAGGGGCATTCTGTGTTTGAGATCCCACAAGTGGCCGGTGGCGTAGCGACCCCGTGCCGTGGTAAATCGGATGCCAAACGAATGAACTCGATAAGAGATTGGAGTATTCATGATATGGTGAGACGTGGTACCCTGGAACAATTGGAGTTCGGACCTAAATAGAGAGGCCGATTCATGAGAACAATTCTGTTACGGGTGTTACTACGGCCTATCGCTCGATGTTGGGAAGTTAGAATCTCTGGAGTACATGAATTAGAAAGATAATATTGAAGTCTCATGCATTAATATAACTGATGAATGTTTTTGAGATGTTCTGCTGTATTATAGAAATACCTGTTCATATAACTGTTTTTATGCTGTTTGTCGCCTGTGCAGCTATCATGATAAACTTTATATGAGTATCTCACCTTTGCCTTTACATGTTGCACACCTTGTTGTGTTTTTGGAATACATGTACAGATGTTTATCATAGGTCCTCGCTGAGACGTGAGGACTCGGACGATGGAAACTTCTGAAGGAGCCGATGTTGGGTTATACCCCAATGGCTACTTTTAGCCGACCAGCTTAGGAGTCTTTTGTTTTTTACACAGTCTTATATTATTACTGCATATATGTTGAACTTATTTCTTAAGTCTGTAATCTGATACATATTAGACCAGATTTTACGTTATATTTATGTTTTTATGAACAGTGATTAAGAAATTTATTTCTTCGTTTTGAGTTGTTTGCCTATGCATGCAGAAAATTTTTAGAACTGTGTTTTCGAACGTAGCTACAAAATTAAAATATTTTCCGAAAGTAACCAGCGTTTTATTTTCTTGTTTTATTCCGCATTAGAGTCCGTGTACGTAGCACCCGAGGAGGGTGTTACATTAGTGGTATCAGAGCTGGTCGAGTCTTTCGGGAACCCTTGGGAAGTGAGTCTGTTATGTTTGTGTTGTGTGGTAACTCTTTTGCCCGTAGGGCACATGAGTGTTGCTTCATTCTTCTAAGATCGGCCATCTGGATCGCGAGGCGAGACTGGGTGTCACGTCGTGAGGCCGAAAGGCTGCTCTTGCTACTTAAACTGGCCTTCTGACTCACGAGGTGAGTATTTGTTTCGCGTCGCGAGGCAGAGAGGCTGTGCCTTACTGATCAGGCGAAGTTTCTGGCTCGCGGGGCGAGCATAGGGTCGCCTGGCGAGTACTCTGTTTTGTCTTTTCCCTTGCTTTCTTCAGTTTCCCACTAGCACTTGATACCCGAATTTATGCTTCCTTATTAAGGTATGTTTGGTTTGCCTTGTAGGGAGACATGAATCTTAGAGGTGGTCGTGGTGGAGGTCGCGGCATTGCTGACAACAATGCTGATGACAACAACATGAATCGGGCTATCCAGGCCATGGCTGATATGGCGGCCGCTGTTGCTCAACAGACAGCTACAATGGCTCAACAGAATCAACAGAACCAACAGAGAGCTGATCTTGCAGCTGGTGCCAGAGGTTTAGTCGATTTTTGGCGTCATGATCCTCCATAATTTCCCGGGGACTGTGACCCGGAAAAGGCTGACCTGTGGCTGCAAGAAATAGAGAAGATTTTTGCCATTTTGCACTGCCCCGAGGGAGTGAAGGTGGACTATGCCACCTTCCTATTTCTGGGTGACGCAGAGTATTGGTGGGGAGGAACCAGACAACTGCCGGAAGCCAACAACCAAGAGATTACTTGGGGAGTATTTCGCACCAAGTTTCTGGACAAGTACTTTCCCCAAAGTGCCAGAATCGAGAAGGAGCAAGAATTTCTGAAGCTGCAGCAGAGGGACATGATTGCCAGGGAATATGCGGCGAAGTTTGAATCACTCGCCAAATATTTCCGCTTTTTCCAAGCTCAGCCTGACGAGGACTGGAAATGCGAGAGGTTCAAAGGCGGTCTGCGCTACGAGATCAAGGAGTCGGTGTTACCACTGGAGATCCGCACCTTCCAAGCTCTGGTGGAGAAGTGCAGAAAAGTGGAAAAGATGAGAAGCGGAAGGGAGAATAAGAGTACTGCAGGAGGACCGTCTAGGTCAAGGAACCCGAACCAGTTCCAGCAACAGAAAGGGAAGCAGTCCCAGAAGAAGCCGCATTCCTGACCTTAAGGGAATAGTCAGAAACAACAATCTTATCGTCCTGTTGCTTCGGCTTGCGGTGGTGGGAGCAGAAACGAACAGAACCAAGGCTGAGCCCAGAGATGTTTCAAGTGTGGGCAACCCGGACACCCAACTGATAGCTGCAAGCTGAAAGGAGTTCTATGTTTCCAATGCGAAGAGATAGGACATTTTGCGAGGGAATGCCTTACACCAAAGCCCGAGCCGACTGTCAACAACATGCGGACTGCTAGACCCACAACAAGGGGAAGGGTTTATACCATGAGCGGCATTGATGCTTCCAAATATGATGATCTCATACAAGGTAGTTGCATCATAGCTGGTAATCTCCGAACTGTACTATTTGATTCGGGTGCGACACATTCGTTTATCTTTTTGAATTGTGTGAGACAATTAGAGTTGCCTGTTTCTTCGCTGTCTTTTGATTTGATTGTCACAACTCCAACTGCTAAACTTGTTGCTGTAAATACAGTGTGTTTGAATTGTCCTATTACTGTTCATGATAGGAACTTTCTTGTTGACTTAATATGTTTGCCTTTGACTCAATTGGATGTGATCCTAGGCATGGATTAGTTATCTTCCAACCATATCCTTTAAGACTGTGCACGTAGAACCTTAGTTTTTCCTGACCCTGAGATTTCTGGATTTATAAGTGCCAACCAAGTAAGAGCTTCTTTGAAAGAAGGAGATTAGGGATACATGCTTCTATCTTGTTTAGAAATCGAGAGGGACGTTGTCTTGAGCGATGTGCCGGTTGTGAAAGATTTTCCAGATGTTTTTCCAGAGGACGTACCAGGTTTGCCACCTGTGAGGGACATCAAGTTTGCGATCGACTTAGTTCCAGGATCCGGTCCGATCTCTATAGCTCCTTATAGGATGTCACCTACGGAGTTAGCCGAGTTGAAGACTCAACTAGAGGATCTGATGTCCAAGCGATTTGTGAGGCCAAGTGTGTCCTCATGGGGAGCACCAGTGTTGTTGGTGAAAAAGAAGGACGGGAGTTCAAGACTCTGTGTGGATTACCGTCAACTCAACAAGATAACGATCAAGAACAAGTATCCTCTACCCCGCATAGATGACTTGATGGATCAACTTCAAGGAGCTGCTGTCTTTTCAAAGATAGATCTGAGATCCGGTTATCACCAGATCAGAGTGAAGAACGAGGACGTAACTAAGATTGCTTTTAGGACTCGTTATGGTCACTATGAGTACCTCATGATGCCTTTCGGAGTGACGAACGCGCCTGCTATCTTCATGGACTATATGAATAGGATTTTCCGTCCGTTTTTGGATCAGTTTGTCGTCGTGTTTATAGACGATATTCTCATCTACTCAAAAAGTTTCGAGGAGCATGAGGAACACCTACGACAAGTTTTACAGATCCTTCACAAGGAGAAGTTGTACGCAAAGCTACCCAAGTGCGAATTTTGGCTGGACGAAGTCAAATTCTTAGGACATGTGATTACGAAGGAAGGGATTGCTGTCGATCCTACAAAAGTAGAAGCTGTACTTCTATGGTAGAGACCCAAGACTGTCACAGAAATCCGTAGTTTCGTTGGACTAGCTGGTTATTACAGAAGGTTCATCGAAGGATTTTCGAAGATTGTTGCACCGTTGACTCAACTTACGAGGAAGGACCAACCGTTTATGTGGACTGACAAGTGTGAGGAAAGTTTTCAGACGATGAAGGAACGTTTGACAACCTCACCAGTGTTAGTATTACCTAAGCCAGACGAACTGTATGAAGTGTACTGTGATGCCTCGCATCAGGGTTTAGGATGTGTGCTTATGCAACATCGGAAGGTTGTAGCGTATGCTTCGCGCCAATTGAAGACTCATGAGAGGAATTACCCAACGCACGACCTTGAGTTAGCTGCTGTGGTTTTTGCACTGAAGATCTGGAGACATTACTTGTATGGATCAAAGTTCGATGTCTTCAGTGATCACAAAAGATTGAAGTACTTGTTCGATCAGAAGGAACTTAACATGAGGCAGAGACATTGGACGGAGTTTCTTAAAGACTACGACTTCACTTTGCTGTACCACCCTGGGAAAGCAAATGTCGTTGCAGATGCTCTGAGTCGGAAGACTCTACACATCTCTGCAATGATGGTTAAAGAGCTAGAATTGATAGAACAGTTTCGTGATCTCAATCTGGCTGTGGAAGTGAACAATGAGAAGATTTGTTTGGGAATGATCAAGGTATCTAGTGGACTGATGGAGACGATCCGTGAACAACAAGCAACTGATGTATATCTCCAAGAGAAAAAGGAGTTACTTGGACAAGAGAAAGCTGCAGAGTTCAGTATGGGAACTGATGGTATCTTGAGATGTAATGGACGAGTTTGTGTACCAAGCAACCCGGAGATGAGGACGATGATTCTAGAGGAAGGACACAAGAGCAAGCTGAGTATTCACCCTGGATAGACCAAAATGTACCAAGATATGAAACAAAAGTTTTGGTGGCCAGGAATGAAGAAGCAAGTAGCTGAGTATGTAGCGTCATGTTTGAGCTGTCAGAAAGCGAAGGTAGAACATCAACGACCTGGAGGGATGCTTCAATCCTTGGATGTACCTGAATGGAAATGGGAGAGCATTTCAATGGATTTCGTGGTAGGACTGCCGAGAACTTCTAAGAGTTTTGATTCGATTTGGGTGATTGTTGATAGGTTAACGAAGTCGGCACACTTCTTACCTGTTAAGATCAACTACTCAGTGGAGAAGTTAACTGAGCTGTATATCAGAGAAGTAATCAGACTACATGGAGTGCCTTCAAGCATAGTCTCTGATAGAGACCCAAATTTACGTCACGTTTTTGGCAGAGTCTGCATCAAGCTTTAGGAACAAAGTTAAGGCTAAGTTCAGCCTTTCACCCTCAGACTGATGGACAAACAGAGAGAACAATACAATCTTTAGAAGATCTGCTGAGAGCTTGTGTTCTAGACCATGGTGGGAGTTGGGATGATCTGTTGCCTCTGATAGAATTCACCTACAATAATAGCTACCATTCTAGTATAGGGATGGCACCCTACGAAGCCTTATAAGGACGAAAGTGCCAGACACCGTTGTGTTGGCACCAGGATGGAGAGAATATGATCGTAGGCCCAGAACTTGTGCAAAACAACGGAAAAGATTAAACAAATCCGGGAAAGGATGAAAACCGCACAGAGCAGGAAGAAGAGCTACTCAGACAAACGAAGACGACCCCTCGAGTTTCAAGAAGGTGAACACGTGTTCTTGAGAGTCACATCTACGACTGGGGTAGGTAGAGCGATTAAGTCCAGAAAACTCACTCCCAAATTCATTGGACCTTACCAAATTCTTCGGCGTATTGGTCCAGTAGCTTACCAGATTGCCTTACCACCTTTTCTGTCTAACATTCATAATGTTTTCCATGTCTCACAACTTCGGAAGTATATTCTTGATCCGTCTCATGTAATGGAACCTTGTATAGTACATTTACGAGAAAACTTGTCTTATGAGACATCGCCAGTGCGAATCGTTGATAAGAGGATCAAGCAACTCAGGGGAAAACAAGTTCCCTTAGTCAAAGTCGTTTGGAACGAAGCAACTGGAGACGCAACATGGGAGCTCGAGGATAAGATGAAGTTACAGTATCCCGATCTTTTTCAAGGTACGTAATTTCGAGGACGAATTTTTTTTAGAGGGGTAGTAATGTAACGCCTCGATTTTTGAGTTTTACTTTTAATCAGTATTTATGAACTTATATTTTATTCGAGGTCTTAGAAAGGGATATAAAATATTCCGAGACCATAATCATGCTCAGCGATATCGTAGGAAGTTACGATTAAGTTTTGAGTCGAAAACTCAAACGGAGCCTGATCTGCGTTTTTACACTGACAATATGATTTTACTGCTCAGGAGACCTCAGATGGACCCGTGAACGAGGCAGTAAGTCTTAGAAATCGATTCTCTACGTTTTGGTTAAATTTCATAAAAATCTCGAAAAAATTACTTCCTAACCTTTGTTCGAGCGAAATCTTCAATTGGGTGGAGAACGGAGCCACGTATGGCCTTACCAGGACACGACAACGGATAATCTTGATATCACATCATGTCAACTCACTTGGGAGAGCATGCCAGAGTCGTCATGACGATCGGGAATTTCGAGACGCGAAATTACCACAATACCCCTAACTTAAGTCTTTTCACCTTTTACCATTTTACCCTTTGAACCAAATGACCTTTTTACCCTTAATGAACTCTTTAGAAGGCTGGAATAACCTCCTCCAGCCCCATTATCACGCAGCCCTGCCCCCTTGGAGAGCCAAGAACACCATCTTCTTTTCACGTCACAAGATATTCACTGATCATAAAAACATAAGCATAACATAAAACCTGGTCTAATATATAACATATTACAGACTTAGAAATAAGTTCAACACATGTGCAGTGATAATATAAGACTATTCAAAAACAAAAGACTCCTAAGCTGGTCGACTAAAAGTAGCAATTGGGGTACAACCCAACGTCGGCTCCTTCAAAAGTTTCACCGTCCGAGTCCTCACGTCTTCGCGGGGACCTATTTCTAAATTTTGATTCCATCCTTAGCTTTCCTAGTGTCCTTGAATCCAAGTGATGGAAAACCAAATCAATTCCTAGCCTAATTTGCCCAATATGGCCGAGAGCTTCATGGGGAAAATTCATGAGTGTTGTTTCACATTTTTGAGTCATAGGACTTGAAATGGTGTTAACTAAGTTCATGAACCTACCAGCCAAATGTTTGGAACCAAATGAGATCCCTAACCCTTTTAACCTTTCATGGCCGAACCCTATGCCTTGTAGTGGAAGAAAATTTATGTTTTGGTGTTGTTTATTGATGTTGAATTGTTGTTTGAATTGAATTGTGTTTGATTGTTTTAGGCGACGAGAACGAAACCGGAGCCGGAGCCGAGAACAGATCGAGTTTGCATTGAACTTATTTTGTGAGGTAAAGGGAGGTAGTTTATTTTGAGTTTGGTAGCCTCATGGTATATGATTGTTTAGTGTGTTATGATTGAATTAAGACTTGATGTATATGTATACTTATATCCTGGATTGATTGGATGTTAAGTGTTGTGCATAGTTGGTTATTTGATATAACTGTGGCATGGATGCCTTGATTGGTATAGTTGTGATATTGAACTATTGATATACATATACACACACACACACACACACATATATATATATATATATATATATATATATATATATATATATATATATATATATATATATATCCTGGATGAGCATAGGACTGGCTATGTCTCGATAATTGTTAAAAGACTCGGAATCGAAAACAAAGTTTTGAAAAACGCGTTTTGAAATTAGAAAGTGGTTTTTGGAGAGCGTGTTGCTTTTCAAGAAAAGTTAAGTTTCCTTTTGAAAAGTAGGTTTCTCGAAAAGAAAAAGTGGTTTTGTGGAAAGTCGTGCAAAACGTATTTTATTTCTGTAAAGCGGTTTCAAAAGACGTGAAACCTTAAAAAACGGTTTTTGTTTTCAAGAAAGGTGTTTTTCAAGGAAAGATGTTCTCTTGATAAAAAAAGGGTGTTTTGTTTCAAGAAAACCAAAGTATGTTTTGTTTTCCAAAGTGTTTTGAGAAAGTTCGACAGAAAAGGAAAAATGATGAACCTTTTAGACGAACCCAAACCTGGTGGCCGAGACGTCGGGGCTAGTGTTTGTGGAATTGATCACTCGGACTTCGTGTCCTGTGTTTTTGATTTGAGTGGGCTTAATGCCTTTTTGAAACGAGTTGTGGACTTTATGTCTCGACATTTGAAAGAATGAACGCAAAGAATACAGAAAACCTTCTGTGTACATGCATGAACCGGCAGACGTGCCATTTGGAACCGAGTTACAACTTTCGTAGTTGAGAATTCAGCCAGTTAAGACCACTGGGTCTATAGTGGCATTCTGTGTTCGAGATCCCACAAGTGGCCGGTGGCGTAGCAACCCCGTGCCGTGGTAAATTAGCTCCCAAACATGAATGAACTCGATCAGAGACTGGAGTATTCATGATATGGTGAGACGTGATACCCTGGAACAATTGGAGTTCGGACCTAAATAGAGAGGCCGACTCATGAGAACAATTGTGTTACGGGTGTTACTACGGCCTATCGCTCGATGTTGGGAAGTTAGAATCTCCGGAGTACATGAATTAGAAAGATAATATTGAAGTCTCATGCATTAATATAACTGATGAATGTTTTTGAGACGTTCTGTATTATAGAAATACCTATTCATATAACTGTTTTTATGTTGTTTGTCGCCTGTGCGGCTATCGTGATAAACTTTATATGAGTATCTCACCTTTGCCTATACATGTTGGACACCTTGTTGTGTTTTTGGAACACATGTACAGATGTTGATCATAGGTCCCCGCGGAAATGTGAGGACTCGGACGATGGAAACTTCTGAAGGAGCCGACGTTGGGTTGTACTCCAATGGCTACTTTTAACTGACCAGCTTAGGAGTCTTTTGTTTTTGAACAGTCTTATATTATTACTGCACGTATGTCGAACTTATTTATTAAGTCTATAATCTGATACATATTAGACCAGGTTTTACGTTATGTTTATGATTTTATGAACAGTGAATATGAAATTTATTTTTTTGTCTTGAGTTGTTTGCCTATGCATGCAGGAAATTTTTAGAACCGCGTTTTCGAACGTAGCTGCTTAATTAAAGTATTTTCCGAAAGCAACCAGCGTTTTATTTTCTTATTTTATTCCGCATTAGAGTCCGTGTACGTAGCACCCGAGGAGGGTGTTACAAAAATCAAGTTTATGATCCAAAACTTCAAAAATTCATAGGAAATTGTAGAAAAATCCTTTTAATGGGAAACCAATTTCTTTGAACTCATTTCATCATCCTCTACCTAAACCCAAGAGCATATGATCCAACTCTCATCCTAGCCTAATTACCCAAAAGTGGCCGAACCCTTGAAAGTGATGATGAATAGTGTTTTGTTCAATTTTTGATTTCTAACTCTTGATTCCATCCCGACCTTTCCTATTGTCTTTGAATCCAAGTGATGGAAAACCAAATCAATTCCTAGCTCAATTTTCCCCTTCATGGCCGAGACCCTCAATGTGAAGAACATTGAGTTTTGTTTCATGTCTTTGAGTATTAGGACTTGATTTAGTGTTAATCAGGCTTAAGAACCAACCTTCCAAAAGATTGGGACCAAATGTGATCCCTACCGCCTAAGGGATTAGGGAAATTTGTATGTTAATTGCTGATGATTGGATTGGTTTTGTGTTTGTAGTTGTTGTCGGATAATCGGACGAGGAATCGGGAGAATTCGCGGACCGATCGGGCAACTTACCTTCGGAGGATGACTCGTAAAAGGAAAGGGGAGATTAGCTCCAATAAGTTTGATAGCCTCATGAGTTTCTTGTTGAATGTTTGTAACTATGATGTGAAGTTGATGATTTTCCTAGTTGATACATTATGTGACATTTGTGTTGATTAGTGCTTTGAAGATATGTTATGTGTGATGTATATACTTGATTTATTGTATGAAGTATATGCTTGGATATTTGCATATGAATTGTGGCATGGATGCCTTGAATTGATATTTGATTTGTGTGTGTGTGTGAGTGTATATATATATATATATATATATATATATATATATATATATCTTGGACTGGTTGAGAGCATAGCACTGGCTATAGCTTGATTTTGAGGATTGAAAAGTTTCTAAGCTAAACGTTATAATGGCCGATTTTACTAAAAAGTATTTAGTTTGTCAAGAAAATATCTTATAAAAATATTTGATGTTCCAAAAACGAAAATGTCTTTTCATGAAAGTTAACATAGTTTTTAATGAGATTATATCTCTTTTACACTAAGTTAGTAAGGAATGACCTTTTCAAGTTTGTTAAGATATTTACCTTAACCATGTAACAAAGTTCTTTAAATTTAATGTGTTTTCAATTAAGAAGGGTTTTGGTTTACAAAGAGAGTTTTTAACTCAAATCGTAAAGTCTTACACATGAGAGCCTAAGTTAAAGTAATTGACTTAGAGTTGAAGATAAGAGGTAATTAAGTATGGTATGTGGTGGAACAAGACCATGTAATATACCATTGATGACTTGGTTCATCAATGATTTCATAAGACTTAAGTGAATCAACACTTATTTCTTCGCTTAGCTGAAGTAGAATTCTTCCTGTTAAAGAAACGAAATTCGCTTAGCGCGACATATTAGCTTAAGCGATGCAGCTTAAGTGAATTTTCTAGGCTTAAGCGAATGACGCTTTGCTCAGAATTTTAGCTTAAGCGAATCAGTTTGAAAATTAAGAAAATAATATCTTAGAAAGGATCAAAGACTTATCTAAGTGGTGATGGAGCTTAAGCTAATTTTCTAGGCTTAAGCGAATGGCGCTAAGCTCAGAATTTTAGCTTAAGCGAATCAGTTTGAAATTTAAGAAAATAATATCTTAGAAAGGATCAAAGACTTATCTAAGTGGATTCTCAATCCTTCTTCATAACACGTAGGACTTGAGATGTGATTCATAAGACATAAACACAAACATGAAACGTTTTGGGTTTTGAAGCAGTAGTTCGATGATGGACCGGTGATTCGAATCTAGGTCAATCGTTCACTTGTTTCAGCCTTGTGATGACCGGAACGAGAGAGATCCTGAGACTGTGCAAGTATGGGACTGTATAGTGGAAGGAATCCAGAGGCTGTGCTGGTATGGGACTGTATAGCTAAGTGAAGGCTTATAGTAATTGATTGGTACTACCTATACCGACAAGGTTTATCTTCTTTTCGAGAGCCTAGAACATAAGAACTTCTTAGTTAAGCGTGCTTGACTTGGAGTAATTATGGGATGGGTGACCTTCTGAGAAGTTTCCTAGAAAGCATGTGAGGACAAAACACGCTGAAAAGACTTATGTTGGTTTGTAGGGACAGTCGTTAATTCTGAAAGCAGTCCGAATCATTCCAAAGGATTCACGTGATATTTATCCGGTGGATAAATGCTTTATAATACAAAGATGCGTATAGTTCCTATGGTAGAGAACCTTAGTGAACCTTGAAGTTTATCCGATGGATAGACATTGATTTATCACATCCGTTTTGTGTAAGCATTGGCATTTCATTGCATGAGTTTGTAAGGCCTTGAGCCTAGGAGTTGAGCTTACACCTAGATGCTGGTGCGAATCTTATGGTGATGATTTGAATAGTCTTGGAGGTATCAGGGTTGGAAGGGCTGACATGAGACCAGTTGGTGATTCTTCTGTGTCGTGTCGAATCCGTACAATACACTGATATCTTCGACTAGATGCCGTACTTTTCATGTTTGGTCGAGAGTGTTTCCGTAAAAGCCAGATACGTGCACGTTATGAATGTTGTAGAATCTTGCCCAAGGCTGGCGTACACCGAACATGTCCTCCCATTCACTGTCTCTGACGATTTGTTATCTCCATGAAGTAGGGGTCAGAGTTTACCCTTGTGGCAAATGGCATTGAGTCATGTACATCGCATTGCATTGCATGACTGTTGATGGTTACATTTACTTATTGTACATCATTATTCTGCTTTCAAAGATGTCTTATGCTACTCATTGATTAATATGATATATTACAATTTATGGCATATTTGTGGACATGCTGTTACCTGGTGTGATGCCCTGTGTTACTTCTGTTATTGTGATTGTGTTGATGCTTTATTTACATGCTGTTGTACTTGCGTGGCTATTACGATAAACTTGCGAAAGAGTATCTCACCCTTGCCTGTACATGTTGGACACCCTGTTGTGTTTTTTTGAACACATGTACAGATATTTTCCAACAGTCCTCTGGGCCACTGTGGGACCCTGCATCTGAGTTCCTTGGTGTTGACAACGAAGACGGTGGACTATTGATGACGAGGCCCAGTATCTTTTGGGCGATGTATGCGAGGTAGTATGCCTTATTGTTCTTAGAGTTTTGTTAGACCAGCTCTAAGGATTTGATATTTAAAGTCAGGTCCGTTGACCGTGACTCAGTATGATATGTATTAAGAAAGTGTAGTGATGTATGCCTTAAGGAGAAGTGAATGAGTTTCATCAATGGTGAGTTTGAATTTATTCCTTTGTTATTGTTAAAGTTTTGGATTGGTATCGGAATTTCCACAATAAATCTAATATGAAATTTCGAAAAGGTTTTAGTTAACCGAATCACAAATTTTGAGTTACGATTTGTGACACCTCATGGGGTTGTTACATAGTTGATGACGAGGCCTAGTCTCATTGAGACGATGCAGGCTAGGTAGTATACTTTATTATTCTTAGAGTTTTGTTAGACCAGCTCTTAGGTTTTTGATATTTAAATTCAGGTCCATTGACCGTGACTCAGTATAATGTGTAATGAGAATTGAAATGATGTATGCCTTAAGGCAAAGTTGAATGACTTATATAAATGATGAATGTGAATTTATTCCTTTGTTATTGTTGAAGTCTTTGATTGGTATCAAAATTTTCGTAACAAGTCTAATGAATATTTTCGAAAAGATTTTAATTGACCAAAAAAAAAAAAATTAATTTGGGTTACGAACTGTGACACCTCGAGGGGGTGTTACAATAGTGGTATCAGAGCTGGTCGATGTCTTTTGGGATCTAGGTTATGGATTCATGATGTTTTTGCTGTGTTTACTCTGTGTTTTGTTTTGATAGAGAACAATAAGAGTAAGAACTGTCTGTGATGACTTGTTTCTCTTGGAATACAACCAATTGGATTGGTTGGCTCCGATGTTTGAGATGCGTTAAGACTTTTATGAGAATAGTTATCCGAGTCATTATGAGGTAACATCTAAGGTAAGCTTTGAGACAGCTCCTTAGTCAATTCTAGCGAATAGGCTTGAATATGACCTGTACTTTATGAGTCAAGGATGTTAGACTCTTAGTTATCAAGTGCGTGAGAACTCCTTGGTATGTGAAGGAAGTTTGAATGTTAGGAAAGTCTGCTGAAGGAAAGAATACCAAAAAAGGTTTTTGGAGTAGATATATAGGTATCTAGTAAGTGACCAAAGGAATGACAAGATAATGTTATGTGTTCTAAAGGAGTTGAGAGACTGGAACGGAATTTCGGTAAAACAATGAAAGTTTGGTACGGTGTGAAGTTTCTTTTGATAGTATTTTAAGAAAACGATTGGAGCCTCCTCTGTTGTGAATTTGATTGATAGGATATTTGCCCCGTTAGGGCAGATGAAAGGCTACACCTTATGGTTAGACTGTGATCCATGTTGTTGATGGTGAAGGATTCGTATAATACCTAAGTATACACTTTCAAGGGTTGCGAATGATCAGAGATTGAGCGAACCAAAATTGAAGTATGAATTTGGCTATAGAATGAGTGTCCTTAGGACTGGTATCAGTAGCGGAAGGAATTACAGTGGAATCATATATGGATGGGAGTATTGTCTTGTTAATAGAACTTAAGATAATGACTAGCAGAGATGACTAAGAAAGATGAGTTTAGACTCGGTCGCAACGACCACTATCTGGTGAGGCATATGATAAATATGTCTGGGCTACTGGCTCGCGAGGCAAGTTTTGGTTTCGCGCGGTGAGGCCGAGAGGCTTTGTTTTACTTCGCAGACAGACCTTCTGGCTCGCGAGGCGGATATGGTTGACTCCTTGTTTGATGCATCTAAAATTTGCGGACTTGGACTAAGTTTGATATTGGGACTCTTGAGTGAGCTTATTGGGATTTAGAGTGCGTTAGAGCTGTTGGTGAGATTGAGACGTTGTAATAACGAAATGAGAACTAGTTTAAGTGTTTGACTTAATCATGGAAGTAAGTCTTTCGTGAAGGATTGGTAGTAGAGAATGACGGACTAGCAGGCTAGTGAAAGAGGGAATGATTTTCCCGATAGTCGAGGGATGAACACAAGACAGATGATAAGTTTCAGGAGTTATTTCTATTTCTCCAAAAGAGTAGGATCGTGTTGAAATTGTTTCCTTGATCAAACAATGTGCCGTCACACAAGGGTGTGCATTTTGTTGAGTTCTAATCGAGTTAAGGTCTTATGAGAACTCACGTTTAGAGAAAGGTACTTGTATTCATGTCAACACGTCGTTAGCCCTTTTGGGACTGTGTCAGACATTTGAACGAGGTGCCTGCGACACCTACTACCTCACATATAATAAAACATAAATAAAATCATACATGTCTTTAAAAAAATATAACAATTAAAATAAAAACATATTCTCAAGGGTAATGTGCATCACATCATCTATAACGTAAAACATAGGAATCTGAAATAATCAAAATCCTTTAAAAACAAACTGTGGAAAACATAAATAATAAACATAACCCAAATCTCGATGTCACATATCAGAGATGGTATACATATACCGATAATACATCGGAATAAAATCGAATAACATAAATCATAAATCCTAACTAATGAGAGAGATCTCCTCGGGATCACTCCTCGTCAGCATGCCCACCCTCCTCTGCATATACCACAACATATGCACAAGAATAACAAAGAGAGGGGTAAGAAACACAATCATGAATATATGTAAACGGAATGGAATAGTAATTAAGATGGCATACAACATACATCAATCAACACAGATATAATCAATATATATCAAAGATGCATGTCAATGCGAATGCAACATTACTACGCCGTATGCATGTGGCCAACAACTCTAACTCTGGAAATACGATTAGGAGTACATGTCCGGTTATCAACGTGGATGATATGGCAGACCATGGGCCATCCCCGAACACTCTCACTATTCCTGATGACGTATAGTGGCTAGTCAGGGTACTCAAGCTTATTCATTAGCTCATTCCGACAATAGGTAGCTAGCCCATGTCACCTGGAACTTCCATACCCAATGTACTCGCAAGGCCGGGATAACACCCATCGTGGCCTCCACTATCGCGATTCATTGTTTGCTTTGCACCCAACATATCAACGTCAACGTATGATGCATGCTATGCTTAGCAACATGCAAACACATATCCAACCATCCACCATCATAATCAATCACATTGATTATCAACAATGACCATCCACGATGATCATCAAACAACTAGGCGCTAACCATCGTTATTGCCTTTATCAACATTGCCAATATTATCATATCGTCATTATTAGTGTTAACGTTCATTTCTATATTATCAACCATGAATTATGATCTCACAGTCTTTTTTTCTCATTACTCTATTCATTTCTTCTTCACAACAGAATTTGGGTGAGAAACCCAGATTCGCTAGACGAATCGTGGCTCGCGAGGCGAGCCCGAGAGCTCCTAAGCGAGTTCTCAGATTCGCTAGGCGAATCCTGGCTCGTGAGCGAGCCCGAGAGTTCCTAAACAGGTTCTCAGATTCGCTAGGCGAATCCTGGCTTGCGAGGCGAGCCCGAGAGCCCCAATATTTGGTTCTCTCATTCGCCTCGCGGATTACAATCCGCTAGGCGAATCACGTCAGACCACGAATGGTCTCTCTGTCTCGCCTCGCGAATGGCTATTCGCGGCGATTCGCCAGGCGAATCATGACAGATGTGGGAATCTTAAGAATTTCTCTAAGTTATCCCTATGTCCTATCATGCCATCTCTCAAGAATCATTCCTATGGGTTTCCAAAACTAATCCAATATTATCAATCTCACCTGTCATAACAACTCATTCATTATGGAGTGCCAAACATCCTAAAGCTATGTTCTTTCACTAATCCTGTTTTCTTTATTGTAACGCACATCATCATCAAGTCATCATTATCAATGCACATTATAAAATCTCATGAATGCATATCGTATCTATATTCATACTATTCATCGCACATCATAATATTTCAATCATATCATCAAGACAAATACCCATAATCATAATCATAGAACCATAAACATATATATTTATACAATATTCACATAGGCATATACATGGCATATACATAACATACACATAATTACACTCATAGCATTTACATAGGCATTCACAATGCATATAGAAAAACATATAGGGGTCATGGGTTAACCCTTTCATCTTAACCTATCCCAAAACCCACATACTCATGATCTATTTCTTCCCCCCATACCTGGTATGACGATCACAATGAACAAAGGAAGAGAAAAAGGTCCGAAAAGATTGCGTCTCACGAACATTCGATCTCACGACAATTGATTTCACGATCACAGCCCCAAAAGGTTCAAGGGTAGCAGCGAGGAAGAGGAATTGTGATGGCAGTGATGCTCTTCAAGTGAAGGAGGCGAAGAACGATGAACAATGGTGCAATCTCCTTCAATAATCCTTGGAAAGGGTTTAGAAATCCTTGTTTGGAGAGGAAGAGCAGTTTCTAAGAGTAATTCAACTTAGAAAATAGGTTTAGGTCGATTCTTATGGTACAAATATGAGTTAGTGTCATTATGGGCTGATTAGAATCCCAAAAACACGATTCTGATGCGCGCATATTCGCTAAGCGAATACATTTTCGCTAGGCGAACCAGAGCTGCAAGAATCTATCTGCCAAATTCGCTAGGCGAAGTTCCTTCGCTACGCGAAACTATAGAAGCCGAATTTGGCCTTGACACCTAAAATAAGACTTGTAGATAATTCTCTAAGCTTTCCAATACATCCAAGATCGCCTCAATCGGACGTCTAGAACTCAAGATATGGCCAAAACCATGAAATAGGTTACTTGGACTCGAATGGATCGATTAACCTAAAGACTAAACTACTACAACTATGAACTTATGCATCAAAAACAAGGATAAACAACATATGGAAACATCTATAATTAAGTATTAACACATATAGACATAGAAATGAAAAGCAAGGTGTTACAATTCCACCCCTTTTATAAAAATTTCGCCCTCGAAATTTCTACTCACCTTGAGTAAACAGATGCGGGTATGACTCCTTCATATTGCTCTCTAACTCCCACGTAGCACTTTCTTCTGTAGCTCCACTCCAAATGACCTTGCCCAAGGGAATTTCCTTCCCTCTCAGCTGCTTGACCCTTCGATCTTCAACCCATAGCGGTAACACCTCGAAAGTCAAGTTATCCTTTAGTGGAATGATATCAAGTACTATCACATGGCTTGGATCATGAACATACTTTCGAAATTGAGACACATGAAACACATTATGAAGATTTGATAAGAACGGGGGTAAAGCTATCTGGTAGGCGACTTCACCGACTCTTTTTAGAATTTGGTAAGGGCCAATGAATCTAGGAGTAAGTTTCCTCGCTTTCATTACTCTGCCAACCCCAGTTGTTGGAGTAACTCGCAAGAACACATGATCCCCCTCCTGGAATTCGAGGGTTTTTCTTCTCTTATCATGGTAACTCTTTTGCCTACTCTGTGCCACTCTCATCTTTTCTTGTATCATCCTCACTTTCTCTGTAGTCTCTTGCACTACCTCAGGTCCTAACACAACATTCTCTCCAGGCTCATTCCAACACAAAGGTGTCCTACACCTCCTACCATACAAAGCCTCATAAGGTGCCATCCCAATACTGGAATGGAAACTATTGTTGTAGGTGAACTCTATAAGGGATAAAAACTTATCCCAACTACCAGACTGCTCTAGCACACGCGCCCTCAGCAAGTCTTCTAATGATTGGATTGTTCTCTCAGACTAACCATCGCTCCGTGGGTGATAAGCCAAACTCAATCTAAGCTTAGTTCCTAAAGCCTCGTGCAAACTATTCCAAAATCTAGAGGTAAATCTAGGATCTCTATCTGACACTATGCTAGAGGGTACACCGTGCAATCTGACTATCTCTTTAATATACAAACTAGTCAACTTCTGTAATGGATATTCCATGTTCATAGGAATGAAATGGGCAGATTTGGTCAACCTGTCCACAACAACCCATATGGCATCACAACCAGCTGGAGTCCTAGGGAGTCCAGACACAAAATCCATAGAGATACTATCCCACTTCCACTCAGGAATACTCAAAGGTTGTAACTTACTCGAAGGTTTCTGGTGCTTTATCTTAGCCTTCTGACACACTAAGCAAGCATACACAAACTCAGTCACATCCTTTTTTATCCTAGGCCACTAAAACATCCGTTTCAGATCCTGATACATCTTTGTGGCTCCAGGGTGAACACTCAAACCACTCCTATGTCCTTCCTCTGTAACACCCCACTTTAGAGGTCACGATTATTCAACTCAAGACCATAGTTTAAAGGCGGAAAATATATACATAGAGCTTACCGAAAATATGGGTTTTCTTTTTCCTTTCTTTTATACTCGAGTTCCAAAACTATACACGTATACTTACACAATAAGGATAATATGCATTATCATAACAATATTAAAAGATAGAACATCTCTCAAAACACATAGGTACACATAGTAGTTTCAACACTGAACTACAGAAGAAACAAAATATATAAAGACAAGCTTAACCTATACTACAGGAGACGCAAATCCATAACATAATGGGGAAGGGGTACATAACAAATATACAGACACTGGGAAGACTCTAGAGACTGGCCAAACATTGATACTGTACTACTCACCAGAGTAATACTCCTCTGGGTCCTCCTCCTCCTCCTCCTCGTCCTCCTCCATGGCCTCCTCCTCCTCGTCTTCATCCTCCAAGGCCTGCATGTCATAGCCGCTCATGATCTGCTCCGCGTATCGCAGCGCCTCCTCATCAGTCCTCAGCCACCACGGGCTGGAAGGGGCTACCTCAGGAACGTCCTCCGGAGCATACTCGAGCACTTCCTCTTCCTCCTCCATCTCCTCATCGTCAGACGAGAGGATAACGAGGGGAACATAAAAGGATACCCTGGCAGGAGCCGGTGTGCTCCTACGAGCTGTCATCCTCCAAGTCGCCCGATGGCGGGGAACCAGAGGGTATAGCTCGGAAGGCTCATAAGTAGGCCCTGGGGGTGGGACAACAGGGACAGAAGGGCCGGCCGCAGGTGCAGGTGCAGGTACAACAGACATAGACGGTGCAGTAGGTGGAGGTGGCATAGAAGCAGGGTCAACATATATGTCATGGGGCTCCTCCCGATGAACTGCAGTCTGGGTGCTGGGCTATCGCGGATGATCATCAGGTAGTGGTGGTGGCAGGGAAATCCCCGTGCTACCTCCACCACTAACACATAGAGTGCAAGCTCTCTCTGATAGGGTCATCATGGGAAAGGGTGACTCCCTCCTACTCGTGAGGCTGACAGCTGCAGTATAGGTACGGCATCCATCAGGGTGGATCGTCCATGTGTCCTCTCCATCATGGAGGATCAAGTCCAACGTCAAGTGAGATGATGGGTCGCTCGCCATATCTACTCACCATAGCAGGATGAAAACCACGTGAGCAGCGTGACAACAGAAGTAATGAGGTGAGATTCCGCATATCGCACAACCAGAATAGCAGTGATAAAAGTCACGCACACACGCACCCAATCGGCATAAAAGTCACGCACACACGCATCAATCATATGTATATGGGTCAAAGGTCAACTCAGGTATGCAGTGACACAATGCAACATGACTCCGACCCCTACTCCACGGAGCTAAACATAACAAGAGTGAGTGATTGGGAGAACATTGTTTGCGTTATCTCAGCCCACAGTGCCACATCTATTGATTGCAATCATCATAACGGCTCACGCCAGGCGTTCTTTACCCAAATCGTGATTTGCCCAGTGTTTTAGTCTGGACGTCAGTGTTTTTCGATGGATATCCACAACACAGAGGAGCTACTCTCTGGCCACATGTGTTTTCCCCAACCCTCGACGTCCCCAAGATCCTCATGATTGACACCTCAGACAATCGTACCTGCACCAAGGTGTACCTCAACTCCTAGGCGTCACGCCCGACTCATTCACAGATGCATATGCATGTCAAGAAAACCACACAAAACAGCCACGTACTACCTCATCACTGTAGTACCTCGTTTATCCCTTGATAAACCACAGGATACCCTTACGGGACCCACTTTCACATGACTTGCCATCAGTCGCCCATCCTTGGTTCCGTTCCTTGTAATCACGTACCACCTCGTCGTTCGAAACACGATGTTGATGTCTTATAATACATTAGTCCATAACCTAGATGTATTATGGAGGTTAGGGTTCCACAAGGAATCCTTTCATCAATCTTCGCACTTGACTAGCAAAGGAATATTACTTATGCTTTATAAGTAATTCTTAGTGATTAAACATTATGGAGACCTTAGATGATCTAAATCATCAAGGATGTGGAACATGGTTTTGTCTTGCCTACTAGGTATTAATACATGTCTATTACTAGAATCTTACGAGTCCATTATGGAGTTCATATACATTCCCTTAGGAGATAACGTGTTTATACTATTATAGTGAAAAACTTCAAAGTACTATCCTTATAGCAAAGTAGTTGATGAAATCTCCTTTATTAGTTATCGTTTGGAAACTCTAATCAAGTATCCATAGGCTTCTGATGCAGTGTAAAAACTCTTTGAGTTAGTTCCCTTAATTCTATTACTTAGTGTAGAAGAAAGCATGATTCTCCTTTGAAATCATCATTTTGTTTTCAAATGAATTATAACTTATAAACCTTTGGAAAGTTCTAAAAGGTAGATAGTGTAAAACTCCTTTGTTTTTAAAGAAAGGTTTTATAAGAATCCTATCTTCTCAAGGAAGGCTTACTAACTAAAGTTATTTAAAAACCATCTTGATTAATTATGGAAATCTTGGATCTTTGAAAAACTTTTCTTTAAAGCAACTTATTAAAGTAATTGGTTGATCAACATCAAATCAACCTATTCTTGGCATTGTTTCTACATGAAGTCCAAAAACTCTTATTTCACAACACATGGTTCTTTGGAACCAAAACTTGGTTTCTTTGGAACATTTTCAATTTATATACTTTCTATACTTTAGTATCAACATATAAAACCCCTTAGCATTGATATTTTAAGGTCCTAACCCTATTTTCTACACCAAGGCCGAATGCCCATAGGAAAATAGGATAGGTTTTTCTTTGTTTTATTGCATTGTTAGAACCATATTAAGTTCATTTTACCATCACTTAAA
Source organism: Ammopiptanthus mongolicus (assembly GCA_039655645.1). Lineage (NCBI taxonomy): Eukaryota > Viridiplantae > Streptophyta > Magnoliopsida > Fabales > Fabaceae > Ammopiptanthus > Ammopiptanthus mongolicus. The sequence goes on from CM077350.1 coordinate 22,938,138, forward strand.
CATAGAAGCTTTGGCTTCCCTTCTACACATCATATGGCCGAAACACTCATGGTTATATGCCACCAAAATACAGCCATTAAACAACATCCCAAGCAGCATAGGATAATCATATCAACATATAAGCATGTTATCAAGACAACTTAGAACATAAGCAAGTTCAAATCATTCGAAAATCCTATCCTTAGATCTTTGGACCTAAGAATAGTTTTTCACCATGCCAAAATACTTTTATTCTAGCACATACACACATAAACATCATACCAACACAACCACACAATTTAATATGACAATAAAGTAAAGAGCTTTATGAGGAAACCCTAGATCTAGGGTTTTCCTTCAACAAGTTAGGAGGCCTTTATCACCACCATTTAAGGTGTGATATGGTTCACTCCCCCATTACCTTTATGAAGCTTCCTTGAAGAGTAGAAGATGAAAACTTGGTCACCAAAACCACAAGGAAAACCGTGACCTAGCGGAGAAACAAACAAGTTCAAAAACTTGATTTTTCAACTTCATAAACAATGAGAACACTATGATTTTTCAACATAAAAAACAATGAGAACACTATGATATTTCAACATCATAATGATGATAACATAAAGATGTTCTCAAGAGTAATAAAGGAAAGAAACTAAGTTAGAAACTTACTCTTGAACAAGGGTCCAAAATCAAGTTCAAGAAGCTTGAACCTTCTTGAATGATTCTTGAATATCTTGAAGCAAACAACTTCAAATGAAGAAATTCCAAAGAGGAAAGTTGTTTAGATGAATGAGATAAACAAGAATATGAAGTTAGAATGATGAAATAAGGTGAGTATGAACACTTACTAGTGCTGGCCGAAGTTAGAAAGAAAGGAGAGAGAAGAGAGAACTTGAACTTAGGTGTTTTGAGTGAGAAATGGATGGAATAGTAACTTGGGTGTTTTGAACACTAAAGGGCCGAGATCCCTCCTCCTTGTGGACTCCAAATCTTCATTAAATTGTGGTCATAAAGAATGGAGGGTCAAGATTCAAGTGGATGAATGTGTTGTTGCTTATGGAGGCCTTAAGGACAAGATTAACCAAAAATGGCTAAGATGCTTTTTCCATTAATGGTTAGTGTCATAAACTTGACTTGAGATGATAGAAAGCCCATCTTGGCTCCTCCCAGGGTGGAATGGCCGAATGGCCTTAACTAGATGTAACCAAAATAGTTACATTCCCATTTAGTTAGGAATTAGGTAATTAGGGTTTTTACCAAAAATGGATGATTGGTTTTTACTACTTTTGGTAAAATTTTGGATTTCAAGAAAGCTAATCCTATTCATTAGGAATAATCAACAAGGTAAATGTAATTCAACATTACATCTCACTTAATTCCCCGTTTTCCGGCCTCCGGCACGCAAAACGAGAAATTACCCGATAACGATCAAACCAGAACTTTTATCGGTTTTTCGTCTCTTGACAACAAAAGAAACTTTACCACAACATAACCATGGATATAAACCATCATATAAACATCGACATATATATCTATATATATATATAAGTCATATCAAACATAAAGGTAACGATCACAATTAAATGTTGATCATAAACGGTTACAGAAACGGGGGTGTTACAACACTCCCCTACAACAAAAAGTTTCGTCCTCGAAAGTTGAGGGAGTCAAAACAACTGCGGATACTGCTCCTTCATCTTCTCTTCCAGTTGCCATGTCGTGTCCCCGGACGTTTCATTCCAGATGACCTTTACCAGAGCAATATCCTTCCCTCGAAGCTGCTTCATTCTTCGGTCCTCGATCCTGATGGGAAAAGTTTCAAAAGTTAGGTTATCCTTTAATTGTACTGCATCAGGCTCAATGACATGCATGGGATCAGAAATATACTTTCGCAATTGCGAAACAAGGAATACATGATGAAGATTTGAAAGAAACGGGGGTAAGGCAATTTGATATGCTACTAGGCCAACTCTACGAAGGATTTGATAGGGTCTAATGAATTTTGGTGTGAGTTTCCTAGATTTTACTACTCTACCTATCCTAGTCATGGGCGTGACTCTCAAGAATACGTGGTCCCCTTCCTGGAACTCAAGCGGTCGATGCCTCTTATCCACATATCCTTTTTGTCTACTTTGAGTAGCCCCCATCTTATCTTGGATCAATTTCACCTTCTCGGTAATCTGACGTACGAGCTCAGGTCCTAGAGTAAGGTGTTCTCCATCTTGGTACCAACATAGCGAACGCCTCCCATACAGAGCTTCGTAGGGTGCCATCCTTATGCTAGAATGAAAACTGTTGTTGTATGTGAACTCTATCAACGGCAAAAATCCTTCCCAGCTCCCTGATTGCTCAAGCACACAAGCTCTCAACAGATCCTCTAAAGACTGAATCGTTCTCTCCGACTAGCCATCTGTCTGCGGATGGTATGCCGAACTCAAACGCAGCTTCGTTCCTAGAGCCTCTTGCAAGCTTTGCCAAAAGCGAGACGTGAACCTCGGGTCTCTGTCTGAAACGATACTGGATGGTACACCGTGTAACCTAATAATCACCCCGATATAAAGTTGGGTCAACTTCTCCATTGAGTACTTGATGTTTATGGGTAAAAAGTGTGCCGACTTGGTGAGTCGATCCACGATCACCCAAATTGCATCATAACCCTTCGGCGTCCTAGGTAAACTGGTCACAAAATCCATGGAGATGCCATCCCATTTCCATTCGGGAATATCTAAGGGTTGTAGCATTCTCGCTGGTCTTTGGTGCTCCACCTTCGCTTTCTGACACACTAGACACGACGATACAAAACTGGCAACGTTTATCTTCATCCCGTGCCACCAATACATCCGTTTCAGATCTTGGTACATCTTGGTTGACCCCGGATGCATACTCAGTTTGCACATGTGAGCTTCCTCAAGTATCAGCCTCCTTAGATCCACATCACTGGGTACACAGATTTTGCCCTTGAACCTCAGAATCCCATCTAGTCTTTCGACAAACTCTGACGTGGTCGCCTGCCGTCCGGCTTCTCTCTCTTTCATGAGATACTGATCCCCACTCTGTTTCTCTCTAATCTGATTCAAGAGATCACTCTCCACAGTGATCATACCTACACTGAGCTTCCCTGGAGATGCTTCTACAGCTAACTTCAGATCTCTGAACTGCTTGATGAGCTCCCACTCTCTGACCATCATGGCAGACGCATGGAGCACTTTTCTACTTAAGGCATCCGCTGCAACGTTTGATTTTCCAGGATGACAATGCAACTCGAAGTCATAGTCCTTCAAAAACTCTAGCCATCTTCGTTGCCTCATGTTGAGCTCTTTCTGGCCAAACAAGTACTTTAGACTCTTGTGATCACTGAAAATGCCGAACTTTGCCCCGTACAAGAAATGCCTCCAAATCTTCAGAGCAAAGACCACTGCAGCTAACTCCAAGTCGTGAGTCGGATAGTTCTTCTCATGGTTCTTTAACTTCCTTGAAGCGTAAGCCACCACCTTCCTGTTCTGCATCATGACGCACCCCAGACCTTGGTACGAAGCATCACAAAATACCTCAGAGGGTTCATTGGGGTCTGGAAGTACCAACACTGGTGAACTAGTCAAACGCTTCTTCAACTCTTGGAAACTAGCCTCACAGGCCTCGGTCCATGCAAAAGCTTGATCCTTCCGTGTTAACTTGGTCAACGGTGTCACAATCTTAGCGAATCCTTCAATGAACCTCCGATAGTAGCCCGCTAACTCGACGAAACTACAAATCTCTGTTGCTGTCTTTGGTTGTTCCCACTGAAACACAGCTTCTACCTTTGCCGGATCCCCAGCAATCCCCTCCTTTAAGATAACATGACCCAAAAACTGAACCTCTTCTAGCCAAAACTCACACTTTGAAAACTTGGCATACAACTGCTTTTCTTTGAGTACTTGGAGTACTACTCGTAAATGTTATGCATGCTCTTCTTTATCCCTAGAGTAGATAACTATGTCGTCGATAAATACCACAATAAACTTATCTAAGTAAGGACGAAAGATCCTATTCATGTAATCCATGAATATGGTAGGTGCATTTTTCACTCCGAATGGCATTACCAAATACTCGTAGTGTCATAACGTATTCTGAATGCCATTTTTGGAACATCCTCCATCTTGACTCGGATCTGATGGTAACCCGATCGTAGATCTATTTTAGAAAACACGGCTGCTCCTCTTAGCTGGTCCATCAGGTCATCAATCCTTGGAAGTGGGAATTTGTTCTTGATAGTGATCTTGTTGAGCTGACGGTAGTCCACACACAACCGAGACGTCCCATCCTTCTTCTTCACAAGCAGAACTGGTGCTCCCCACGGTGATACACTGGGCCTAACAAACTGCTTGGACATCAGCTCTTCCAACTGTTTCTTTAGCTCCTCTAGCTCTGCGGGTGCCATCTGGTACGGTGCCGTAGATATTGGTCCAGCTGCCGGCACTAGGTCTATTGCAAACTCGATGTCCCTAACCGGTGGAAGTCCAGGTATATCTTCAGGAAAGACTTCTGGAAACTCGTCGATAATCGGAATCGGATGCGCGTCTTTCTCGCTACTGACCTCCAGAAAGGACAACAACATGTATCCTTGGGCTCCTTCTCTCAAGGAAGCTTTCGCTTGATTGGCAGAGATAAAACCAGAAATCTCACTTTTTGGAAAGATTAGGGTTCGGTAGGCACAGTCCAAAAGAACATGGTTAGAGGATAACCAATCCATCCCCAAGATAACATCTATTTACAATAATTGCAAACAGATTAAGTTGGCTACCAACTTCCTACCCTCAAAAAGAATAGGGCAGTTTAGACAGGCCTCAGCCGTAACAACAGGTTTCGCAGTAGGTGTGGAAATAACCAGATCAAATGGTAGTGAAGAAACAGGTAATCCCAAAAGCTTAACACAACTATATACAATAAAAGAATCTGTTGTGCCTGAATCAAACAGTACAGTTAAAGTTTTACCTCCAATGTTACCCTCTCCCTGGATCAGGTCTTGGTTCTGAGAAGCTTCAGCACCATTCACTAAGTAGACTCGCCCTTTTGCCTTGGGCCTTGCTGCTCGAACCAGGTTAACAACAGCTTCTGCCTTGGGTTGTCTGCACTCCTTTGCCATATGACCAGGCTTCCCACAGTTGAAGCAGATGATTCTTGACATTGAGCACTCCCTTGCATAGTGGTCTCCTCCACACTTGAAGCACTTGACACCAACAGCTCCTGACCTCCAGACGGCTTTGAGTAGGGCTTCTTGTGATGGAAACTGCTACCACCACTCTTCTTGAACCTTGAGGGCCCAACGCTTCCTTGGGTTTTGCTCCGACTTCCTTTCAGTTCTTCAATTAGCCGGCATTTGTCCATGAGCTGAGGAAAAGTAGGAATCTCGAATGGCATGACTGCCTCCTCGAGCTCATGTCTCAGACCCTCCTCGAACTTTCTACACTTCCAGGCTTCGTTGGGGTTGTCTTGGAAGTAGTTGGAGAACTTTGCCAAACTCTCAAACTTAGCAGCATACTCGCAGACTGTCATGTTTCCTTAACGTAGCTGGAGGAATTCCATCTCCTTGGAATGCCTAGCACTCGCAAGGAAATACTTCTCAAAGAACTTCATACGGAAGAGCTCCCAGGTGATGGCTTGTCCAGCGTGCTCGGCCACCTGGCGGGCTCCCCTCCACCAGTACTCTGCATCACCTACCAGCATGTAGGCTGCATAGGTCACTCTATCAGCATCTGAGCACCTCATGGTTTCAAAGATCTTTTCCATTTCTTGCACCCACAACTTTGCCCTCTCCGGGTCGTATTCTCCCTTGTATTGCGGCGGGTTGTTCCTGCAGAATTCACTCAATCCTCGACCCCCAGCATTCTTCTGTTCTCGGAGTACAAAAGCAGCAGTCATGTCCCTCATAGCTTGCACAGCATCAGCCATACCGGTGTTCCTATTTGCCATCTCGTTCTGGAAGACCAACAAAGTTCAGTACATGCTAGAGATTCCTTCGCACAAGCTCAAACAATGTTGTCATTCCTTTCGGAATTCAATAGCACACAAGTCATAGAGGCACATAACACAAACAAGATAGACCAACCACAAACCCAAAAAGACTCGGCCAGCTCTGATACCAAATAATGTAACATCCCACTTTAGGGGTCACGATTATTCAACTCAAGACCATAGTTTAAAGGCGGAAAATATATAAATAGAGCTTACCGAAAATATGGGTTTTCTTTTTCCTTTCTTTTATACTCGAGTTCCAAAACCATACACGTATACTTACACAATAAGGACAATATGCATTATCATAACAATATTAAAAGATAGAACATCTCTCAAAACACATAGGTACACATAGTAGTTTCAACACTGAACTACAGAAGAAATAAAATATATAAAGACCAGCTTAACCTATACTATAGGAGATGCAACTCCATGACATAAAGGGGAAGGGGTACATAATAAATATACAGACATTGGGAAGACTCTAGAGACTGGCCAAACAATGACACTGTACTACTCATCAGAGTAATACTCCTCTGGGTCCTCCTCCTCCTCCTCCTCCTCCTCCTCCTCCATGGCCTCCTCCTCCTCCTCATCCTCCAAGGCCTGCATGTCATAGCCGCTCATGATCTGCTCCGCGTATCGCAGTGCCTCCTCATCAGTCCTTAGCCACCACGGGCTGGCAGGGGCTACCTCAGGAACGTCCTCCGGAGCATACTCGGGCACTTCCTCTTCCTCCTCCATCTCCTCATCGTCAGACGAGAGGATAACGAAGGGAGCAGAAAAGGATACCCTGGCAGGAGCCGGTGTTCTCTTACGAGCAGTCATCCTCCAAGTCGTCCGATGGTGGGGAACCAGAGGGTGTAGCTCGGAAGGCTCATAAGTAGGCCCTGGGGGTGGGACAACAGGGACAGAAGGGCCAGTCGCAGGTGTAGGTACAGCACACGTAGACGGTGCAGTAGGTGGAGGTGGCATAGAAGTAGGGTCAACATATATGTCACGGGGCTCCTCCCGATGAACTGTAGTTTGGGTGCTGGGCCGTCGCGGATGATCAGCAGGTAGTGGTGGTGGCTGGGAAATCCCTATGCTACCTCCGCCACTAACACGTAGAGTGCAAGCTCTCTCTGATAGGCTCGTCATGTGAGAGGGTGAATCCCTCCTACTCGTGAGGCTGACAGCTTCAGTATAGGTACGACGTCCATCTGGGTGGAACGTCCAGGCGTCCTCTCCATCATGGAGGATCAAGTCCAACGTCAAGTGAGATGATGGGTCGCTGGCCATATCTACTCACCATAGCAGGATGAAAACCATGTGATCAGTGTGACAACAGAAGTAATAAGGTGAGATTCCGCATATCGCACAACCAGAATAGCAGTGATAAAAGTCACGCACACATGCACCCAATCTGCATAATAGCGCATGGGCATTCACAACATAATAAATAAATTGCATATATATATATATATATATCACAGTTAACATGTTAATCACAGTTAATATATCAATCACATGCATATGGGTCAAAGGTCAACTCAGGGTATGCAATGACACAATGCAACATGACGCCGACCCCTACTCCATGGAGCTAAACATAACAAGAGTGAGTGATTGGAAGAACATTGTCTACGTTATCTCAGCCCACAGTTCCACATCTATTGATTGCAATCACCATAACGGCTCACGCCAGACGTTCTTTACCCAAATCGTGATTCGCCCGGTGTTTCAGTCAGGACATCAGTGTTTTTCGATGGATATCCACGACACAGAGGAGCTACTCTCTGGCCACGTGTGTTTTTCCCAACCCCCGACGTCCCCAAGATCCTCATGATCGACACGTCAGACAATCGCACCTGCACCAAGGTGTATCTCAACTCCTAGGCATCACGCCCGACTCATGCACAGATGCAGATGCATGTCAAGAAAACCACCCAAAACAGCCACGTACTACCTCATCACTGAGTACCTCGTTTATCCCTTGATAAACCATAGGATACCCTTACGGGACCCACTTTCACACGACTTGCCATCAGTCCCCCATCCTTGGTTCCGTTCCTTGCAATCACGTACCACCTCGTAGTTCGAAACACGATGTTCATGTCTTAGAATACATTAGTCCATAACCTAGATGTATTATAGAGTTTAGGGTTGCACAAGGAATCCCTTCATCAATCTTCGCACTTGACTAGCAAAGGAATATTACTTGTGCTTTATAGGTAATTCTGAGTGATTAAACATTATGGAGTCCTTAGATGATCTAAATCATCAAGGATGTGGAACATGGTTTTGTCATGCCCACTAGGTATTAGTACATATCTTTTACTAGAATCTTATGAGTCCATTATGGAGTTCATATAGATTCCCTTAGGAGATAACGTGTATATACTATTATAGTGAAAAACTTCAAAGTACTATCCTTATAGCAAAGTAGTTGATGAAATCTCCTTTATTAGGTATAGTTTGAAAACTCTAATCAAGTATCCACAGGTGTCTCATTTAGTGTAAAAACTCTTTGAGTTAGTTCCCTTAATTCTATTACTTTCTGTAGAAGAAAGCATGATTCTCCTTTGAAATTATTTTGTTTTCAAATGAATTATAATTATAAACCTTTGGAAAGTTCTCAAAGGTAGATAATGTAAAACTCCTTTGTTTTTAAAGAAAGGTTTTGTAAGAATCATATCTTCTCAAGGAAGGCTTACTAACTAAAGTTCTTTAAAAACCATCTTGATTAATTATGGAACTCTTGGATCTTTGAAAAACTTTTCTTTAAAGCAACTTATTAAAGTAATTGGTTGATCAACATCAAATCAATCTATTCTTGGCATGGTTTCTACATGAAATCCAAAAACTCTTATTTCACAACACATGGTTCTTTGGAACCAAAGCTTGGTTTCTTTGGAAACCTTTTCAATTTATATACTTTCTATACTTTAGTATCAACATATAAAACCCCTTAGCATTGATATTTTAAGGTCCTAACCCTGTTTTCTACACCAAGGCCGAATGCCCATAGGAAAATAGGATAGGTTTTTCTTTGTTTTATTGCATTGTTAGAACCATATTAAGTTCATTTTACCATCACTTAAACATAGAAGCTTTGGCTTCCCTTCTACACATCATATGGCCGAAACACTCATGGTTATATACCACCAAAATACAGCCATTAAACAACATCCCAAGTAGCATAGGATAATCACAACAACATATAAGCATGTTATCAAGACAACTTAGAACATAAGCAAGTTCAAATCATTCAAAAATCCTATCCTTAGATCTTTGGACCTAAGAATAGATTTTCACCATGCCAAAATACTTTTCTTCTAGCACATACACACATAAACATCATACCAACACAACCACACAATTTAATATGACAACAAAGTAAAGAGCTTTATGAGGAAACCCTAGATCTAGGGTTTTCCTTCAACAAATTAGGAGGCCTTTATCACCACCATTTAAGGTGTGATATGGTTCACTCCTCCGTTACCTTTATGAAGCTTCCTTGAAGTGTAGAAGATGAAAACTTGGTCCCCAAAACCACAAGGAAAACCGTGACCTAGAGGAGAAACAAACAAGTTCAAAAACTTGATTTTTCAACTTCATAAACAATGAGAACACTATGATTTTTCAACATCATAATGATGATAACATATAGATGTTCTCAAGAATAATAAAGGAAAGAAACTAAGTTAGAAACTTGCTCTTGAGCAAGGGTCCAAAATCAAGTCCAAGAAGCTTGAACCTTCTTGAATGATTCTTGAATATCTTGAAGCAAACAACTTCAAATGAAGAAATTCCAAAGAGGAAAGTTGTTTAGATGAATGAGATAAACAAGAATATGAAGTTAGAATGATAAAATAAGGTGAGTATGAACAATTACTAGTGCTGGCCGAAGTAAGAAAGAAAGGAGAGAGAAGAGAGAACTTGAACTTAGGTGTTTTGAGTGAGAAATGGATGGAATAGTAACTTGGGTGTTTTGAACACTAAAGGGCCGAGATCCATCCTCCTTGTGGACTCCAAATCTTCATTAAATTGTGGTCATAAAGAATGGAGGGTCAAGATTCAAGTGGACGAATGTGTTGTTGCTTATGGAGGCCTAACGGACAAGATTAACCAAAAATGGCTAAAATGCTTTTTCCATTAATGGTTAGTGTCATAAACTTGACTTGAGATGATAGAAAGCCCATCTTGGCTCCTCCCAAGGTGGAATGGCCGAATGGCCTTAACTAGATGTAACCTAAATAGTTACATTCTCATTTAGTTAGGAATTAGGTAATTAGGGTTTTTACCAAAAATGGATGATTGGTTTTTACTACTTTTGGTAAAATTTTGGATTTCAAGAAAGCTAATCCTCTTCATTAGGAATAATCAACAAGGTAATGGAAAATGTAATTCAACATTACATCTCACTTAATTCCCCATTTCCCGGCCTCCAGCATGCAAAACGAGAAATTACCCGATAACGATCAAACCAGAACTTTTATCGGTTTTTCGTCTCTTGACGACAAAGGAAACTTTACCACAACATAACCATGGATATAAACCATCTATATATATATATATATATATATATATATATATATATATATATATATATATATATATATATATAAGTCATATCAAACATAAAGGTAGCGATCACAATTAAATGTTGATCATAAACAGTTATAGAAACGGGGGTGTTATATCCTCGAGGATCAACTTCCTGAGCTCTAGAACATCAGGTATACAAACTCTATCTTGGAACCTCAAAATTCCATCAGTCCCTTCCTTAAAACTGAGATTTCTACCCTGAGCAATCAACTCTCTTTGGTCTAAAAGGTATACATCTATCTTCTGCTCTTTTCTAATATGGTCCATCTAACTGCTTGTGATTTTCAACATTCCTAGCCTAATGCTCTTAGGGGTAACTTCCCAAGCTAAACTCAAATCTCTAAAGTCCTCTATCAAATCCATCTCTCTAACCATCAAGGCTGAAACATGTAGGGTTTTTCTACTCAAAGCATCAGCCACTACATTGGCTTTACCTGGTTGGTAACTCCACTCAAACTCATAATCCTTAAGAAATTCCATCCACCTACGCTGTCTCATATTCAGCTCCTTTTGGTCAAACAGGTATTTCAAACTCTTATGATCACTAAAGACCTCAAATCTAGCTCCATAAAGATAATGCTCCAAATCTTCAAGGCAAACACTACGGCTCCTAGCTCCAAGTTATGGGTAGGGTAATTCTTCTCATGGGTCTTAAGCTGCCTAGAAGCGTAAGCTACTACCTGACCATTTTGCATCAATACATCACCTAAACCTTGCTTTGAAGCATCACAGTACACCACAAAAGGTTCACTAGGGTTGGGCAACACTAGCACAGGTGCAGAGGTCAACCTATTCTTCAACTCCTGAAAAATTTCCTCACACTTAGAATCCCACACAAAGATCTGACCTTTCTTAGTAAGGCTGGCCATAGGCAAAGCTATCTTAGAGAACCCTTCTATAAACCTGCTATAATACCCGGCTAAACCCAAGAAACTTCTAAGCTCGATCACTGACTTAGGTGCTTCCCACTGGAGCACGATTTCTACCTTAGCTGGCTCTACGGCTATCCCTCCTTTAGAGATGATGTGTCCTAAGAAACTCACCTCTTCTAACCAAAACTCACACTTAGACAACTTAGCATACAACTGTTTTTCCTTAAGGGTTTTCAAGACTATCCTCAAGTGTTCCTCATGTTCCTCCCTAGTCTTAGAGTATACTAGGATATCATCTATGAAAACAACTACAAACCTATCCAAGTATGGATAAAAGATCTTGTTCATGTAGTCCATGAACACAGTAGGGGCATTAGTCACACCAAAAGTCATAACTAGGTACTCATAATGGCCATAGCGTGTTCTGAACGCAGTCTTCGGAATGTCCTCAGACTTGACCCGAATTTGATGGTAACTTGATCTCAAATCTATCTTAGAAAACACACAGGCTCTTATCAGCTGGTCCATAAGGTCATCTATCCTAGGAAGAGGGTACCTATTCTTAATAGTCACCATGTTGAGCTGTCGATAATCGACACACAACCTCATGCTGCCATCTTTCTTCTTCACCAGCAACACTGGCGCTCCCTACGGAGACACACTAGGCCTAACAAACTGCTTCTCGAGCAATTCCTCTAACTGTTTCTTCATCTCAGCTAGCTTTAGAGGGGACATCCTATAAGGTGCTATGGATATAGGTCCTGTACTTGGCACTAAGAGGGGTAGGATTGTAACGCCCTGATTTTCAAGTTTTCTAATTCTTCAGTATTTTAATGTCTTTATTTTATTCGAGGTCTTAGGAATGGAAATAAAATATTCCGAGACCGTAGTCATGCTCGACGATATCGTAGGAAGCTACGATTAAGTTTTGAGTTAAAAACTCAAACGGAGTCCGGTCTGCGTTTTTACACTGACAGTATGATTTTACTGCTCAGAAGACCTCAGATGGACCCGTGAACGAGACAGTAAGTCTTAGAATTTGATTCTCTACGTTTTGGTTAAATTTCGTAAAAATTTCAGAAAAATCATTTCCTGACCTTCGTTCGGGCGAAATTCTCAATCGGGTGACGAACGGAGCCACATATGGACTTACCGAGACTCGTCAACAGATAATCTTGATATCACAACATCCCAGGACACTTGGGAGAGTATGCCAGAGTCGTCATGACGATCGGAAAAATCTAGATGCAAAATGACCAAAATGCCCCTAACCTTAGTCTTTTGCACTTTTACCATTTTACCCTTTTGGCAAATGACCTTTTTGCCCTTAAGTGACTTGTTTTAAAGGCTGAACTCAGCCCATCCAGCCCCTCATTCACGAAATTTCTGCCCAAAGAAGAACACCATTGTTGTTCTTGAAGAGAAACTCCATTTTTCTTCTTGAAAAGCTTGAATCACTTGTTGGAATCACTTGATTCCTTGAGCAATCTTCCATCATTTTAAGGTAAGATCGCTTCTATGATCTCTTAGCTTCTTGAATATCTCTTTATTTCAAGATCAAGATCCATTTTCATGAAAATTATTTCTTAGATCCAAAACTTTGAAAATCCATAGGAAATTGTAGAAAAATCATTTTGATGTGAGACCAATTTCTTTGAACTCACCTCATCATTCTCTACCTAAACCCAAGAGCTTATGATTCAACTCTCATCATAGCTCAAAAAGCACATTAGGGCCGAACCCTTCTTGATGATGATGAATAGTGTTTTCATCAATTTTTGATTTCTAACACTTGATTTCATTCTTAGCTTTCCTAATGCCTTTGAATCCATGAAATGGAAAACCAAGATCAATTCCTAGCTTTATTCTCTTTAGGGTGGCCGAAACCCTCTTTGTGAGAATTGTTGAGTTTGGTTTGATTGTTGTTTAATGTTTGATTGTTTGGTTGTTTGTAGTTGGTGACAACTATCAGGAGGTTCACAAACCGATCAACCGACTTTGATCCGGGAATCTGCTCTTCAACAGGTATGGGGAGAAGAACCTCATCACACCAAGATGGTGGTGGTGAAGATGGTTGTTTACTTTATGTGTGGGTGAAACCCTTTAGTTTGGGTTCACTTTTAGTTGTTATGTTTTGTTAAGTTCTCATGGAGAACAAGAATGTCATGATGAGTTTATGCTTTAGTATGTTGTAGTGTGCTTTAGCATATGTTGATGATGAGATGATTGAATGAAAAACCATTTTCATGTATGTTGGAAAACCTACTTTGATCACTAGATCAAGTATGGACTTTTATTGTTGATTATGAGACCATAATGTGTGATGGACTTGGATGTTTGATTATGATGTAGTAATGTGTGTATTATGGTTATCATGATTGTGTAAGTGTTGTGAGCTACACTTTGATTGGTTGATGAAGTAAAACTTCACATTGATTCCTAGTTGGCTATTAGCCATGACCTTGAGGAAAGGAAGGATATGAATAGTTCTTGGACAAGACAAGTTTTGATGTAAAGAAAGTGTTTTCAATAACTTGTGTTTTTCAAAGAAAAACCCTAAGTGACTTTAAAGGGAATTAAATCTCAAAGTGGTTTCACCAAAGTGAAACATGTTTTATACCTTATCCTTAGTTCATCTAGCTAATCAAGTGACTCAAAATGAGAAAAGAAGTGTTTTCATGAAGAGAATCAAAATGGTTCCATAAGGTTGATGTCTTGTTTTAAGGCAACTTTTCGCTAAGCGAAATTACTTTCGCTACGCGAAAAACAGGGAAAGTCTTAGTTGGGCATCACTGCCTCACTTTCGCTAAGCGAATTCATATTCGCTAAGCGAACCCAGCAAATTTCGCTACGCGAATTACATCTCGCTGAGCAATCCAGAGAAGTCTCCAATAGAGGTGTAACCGTCTGAACTTTCGCTAAGCGAAATCATTCTCGCTAAGCGAATAAAGTGAAGTTTCGCTACGCGAATTCTGTCTCGCCGAGCGATCCAGAGGTGTTTACAAAGAGGTGTAACCGTCTGTACTTGCGCTAAGCGAATACATATTCGCTAAGCGAATACAATATATTTCGCTACGCGAATTATGTCTCGCCAAGCGATCCAGAGGAGTTTCAAGAGAGGTATTACTGCCTTAATTTCGCTAAGCGAATGTAAATCCGCTAAGCGAATTTTATGTTTCAGAAAATGCTAGAAATGAAGTAAGTAGTTCAAATGTTGTTTTAAATCAAATGAGTTTTCAACTGTAAAAGTTGTTTGGTTTACAAAAAGAGTTTTCTAACTCAATCGTAAAGTTTTACGCGTGAAAAACCTAAGTTAAGTAATTAACTTAGAGTTGAAGACAAGGGTTAATTAAGTATGGTATGTGGTGGAACAAGACCATGTGCTATACCATTGATGACTTAGTACATCAATGAGTTCATAAGACTTAAGTGAAATCAACACTTGTTTCCTTAATTGAAAAACAAGGGATTAATATCTTAGAAAGGCTTAAAGACTTATTTAAGAGGATTCTCAATCCTTATTCATAATGCTTAGGACTTGAGACTTAATTCATAAGATGTAAACACAAACATGAAACGTTTTGGTTTTCGAAACAGTAGTTCGATAACGGACTGATGATTCGGATCCAGGTTAATCGTTCAATTGTTTCTGTCTTGTGATAACTGGAATGAGAGAGATCCTGAGGCTGTGCAGGTATGGGACTGTACAGTGGAAGGAATCCTGAGGCTATGCAGGTATGGGACTGTATAGTTAAGGGAAGGCATATAAGAATTGATTGGTACTACCCATACCAACAAGATTTATCTTCTTTTCGGGAGCTTAGAACATAAGAACTTTATAGTTAAGCGTGCTTGACTTAGAGTAATTATGGGATGGGTGACCTTCTGGGAAGTTTCCTAGAAAGCGTGTGAGTGAGGACAAAACACGCTGAAAAGACTTGTGTTGGTTTGTGGGGACAGTCGGCGATTCTGAAAGCAGTCTGGATCATTCCAAAGGAATCACGAGATATTTATCCGATGGATAAATGTTTTATAAAACAAAGATGTGTGTGGTTTCTAAGGAAGAGAACCTTAGTGAACCTTGAGGTTTATCCAATGGATAGACATTGTTTTATCGCATCTGCTTTGTGTAAGCATTGGCATTTCATGTGCATAGTTGTAAGGCCTTGAGCCTAGGAGTTGAGCTTACACCTTGATGCGGGTGCGAATCTTACGGTGACGATCTTCAATGGTCTTTTTGGAGGTATCAGGGTTGGAAGGGCTGACATGTGACCAGTTGGTGATTCTTCTGTGTCGTGGCGAATCCGTGCAATACACTGATATCCTCTACTAGATGCCGTACTTTTCATGTTTGGTCGAGAGTGTTACCATAAAGCCAGATACGTGCTCGTTACAAATGTTGTAGCATCTTGCTCATGGCTGGCAGAAACCGGAACATGTCCTCCCATTCACTCTCTCCGAATGTTTTGTTAGCTCCATGGAGTAGGGGTCAGAGTAGTACCCAGTGACATTGACATTGAGTCATATACATTGCATTGCATTGCATGGCTATTGATGTTTATGGCTATTGATGTTTACATTTACTGTTATACATCGCTGTATTGTTTAAGGATGCCTTATATTATGCTGTTAAATGTTTAGCATGCTATTATGTTGTTAACTGCTTAACATGATTTATATTGAGAACCTTGTAAGCATGTTGGGTACGCTGTTACCCGGTGAGTCGTCCCGTTTTTACTACTGCTATTTTGTTGTGTTGATGAACGGGAATCTCACCCATATCTGTATGTTTTCTGCTGGTACTTGCTGTTGATGCTTGAACAGATGGACGCGACGATGGTTCGGTTCCGCAGTCCCTTTGAGTTCGGAGGTGGACTCTTTTGCTGTTTTAGTTTTGTTGTCGGCCAGACTATGTCAGTTTTTGTAGTACCTTTTGGGAGCTACGACTCCTAGTACTTATTGTGTTTTCTTATGTCAGTCATACATTAGACTTATGTCTGTATACAGTAATGTTGATGTTTCTGTTTTTCGTTTTCTGTTTCTGTATTTAGTATACAGTATGTCCTAGTAATGCATGTTGAACCTAAGTTCACTTATTAGTATTATTTATTACCTTTACTAATCCCATTACATCTTTATGAAAAGAAAAAAGAAAAATCGTATTTTTCCGCATTAATAAATATTTTCGGCCTTATAAACGTTCGGGAATGTGACATTCGGGAAAGGGTGTTGCATTATTTGGTATCAGAGCTGGCCGAGTCTTTTTGGGGTTTGTAGGTTATGGTCTGTCTTGTTTGTGTTGTGTTTTCTCTGATTGTTTTCTGTGTTATTGTTTCTGAGAGAAAACAATGTTGGAGAGGATGATGACTTTGGTCTATCCTTTTGTATTGTTTGTTTTCTGTGTTGTGTTTCTGTGAAGAAGACAACGATTGTTTGTTACTCTCTGCATTATTGTTTCTGAAGGGGAATGATATTGGACAGGGTAGTAATGTTTTTGCTTTCTTGTAAGTTGTCGCTGGCAGAGTTCTTCAGAACGAGTGTTTTCCGACGGGTGCAAGACGAGTTGAAAGACATGGAATTCCTGCAGCTACGTCAAGGAGGAATGTCTGTCAAAGAATATGCTGATCGTTTTGAGTTCCTGCTGAAATCTTCAAGGTATTTCCATCTTCATCTCGATGAGGAGTGGAAGTGCACAAAGTTCGAAGAAGGTTTAAGGGATGATTCGAGGAGAGGTGCTACCTCTTGAGGTCAAAGAGTTCTCAGTTTTGGTAGATGAATGCTTCGTAATCGAAGATCTGATGAAGACTCGTGGAGGAAGGCGACGTCACTCTGGACCGACTAGGTTCCATAAAGGCACCAATGGTCGTGATGATAGGTCTCGATGGAAACCATATTCGAAACAGCAAGGTCAACAACAACGTTCTGTAGGAGGAAGCAGTGGGAGTATTAGTCAATCTGGAAGCGCCCCAAAGAAGTGCATGAAGTGTGGCAAGAACAATCATGTCACCAGAGAATGCTTAATCAAGGGGATCATATGCTTCAAGTGTGGGAAGCCAGGACATACTTCACGCGATTGTGTGCAATCAAAAGCTAGACATTCTGTCAACAATGTGCAAGCAATGAAGCCTAAGGCAATGAGTGGAGTTTATACGGGGGATGATGCTGAGACTTCTCAAAAGGAAGATTTGATTCACGGTCACATCTTCGTGGAAGGTAGAACCTTATTTGTATCTTTCCTTACCCTTAGATTTGGTGATTTTTGCACTTTCTGCAAAGCCTGTTATAACTGCGAAAGTCTGTTTAAACTGTTCTATTTTCCGTAATGGATAGAACATTTTTGATTGATTTGATCTGTTTGCCTCTTTCGCAAATGGATGTGATCATAAGGATGGATTGGTTATCTTGTAACTATATCCCATTAGACGGTGCAAACAAAACCTTAGTTTTCCTGATTCGAATAATTCTGGATTTGGATTGCCAACCAAGAAAACGTTTCTTTGAGAGGAGGAGCTCAACGAATACATGTTACTAACGAGTTTCCGGAAGTCTTTCTTGAAGACGTACCAGGTGTACCGCCAGTTCGAGACATCGAGTTGTGATCGATCTTGTACCAGGAATAGGACCAGCGTCTATGGCACCTTATCATATGGCACCTGCTGAGTTGGAAACCTTGAAGGAACAATTGGTGGACTTATTGGAAAAACAGTTCGTTAGACCCAGTGTGTCGCCGTAGGGAACGCCTGTGCTGTTGGTGAGAAAGAAAGACGAAACATCTTGCTTATGTGTGGATTAGCGCCAGTTGAACAAAGTTACCATTTAGAACAAGTATTATCTTCCGAGGATAAATGACTAGATGGATTAGTTGAGGAGAGCGACAGTTTTCTCCAAGAATGATTTGCGATCGGGTTATAACCAGATTCGTGAGAAGACAGAAGATGTACCAAGAACAGCGTTTCAAACACGCTATGGGCACTACGAGTACCTTGTAATGCCGTTTGGTATAACGAATACTCCTCTATATTCATGGATTACATGAATAGGATCTTTCATCCATATCTAGATAAGTTTGTCGTTGTTTCATAGACGACATACTCATCTATTCGCGAAACCAAGAAGTACACGCTGAATACCTTAGTATGATTCTTCAGGTTCTGAAGGAGAAACAGCTGTATGCAAAGTTGTCCAAGTGTGAGTTTTGGCTCGACGAAGTAAAGTTTTTGGGTCATGTGATTTCAAAGGAAGGATAAAGCGTTTGAATGGATTGAAGCCTGTGAGGAAAGTTTGCAAGGATTAGAGAGAAGGTTGACTACTTCACCTGTGTTAATGCTGCCTGATCTCAAGGGAACATTTGTGTTCACACTCCTACATATTCCGCAATGTATTAGACAATTGAGTGAATTGATAATATGGTGTCCATTGGTCTGGACATTTTCATATTATTTCACTGAAAGTTTCGTTATGACTATTTCTTGAGTTATAATATAAACAACTTCTTGATACTGGAAGTTTCTTGATGAAACTTAGTCTAATCACTTTTACTTTTGGTGAAGGTGATCCAGTCTGATTTTTGCCAGACTGTTTATCTTTTGATTCCCAAATTTATTGGAAGGTTCTTATGAAAGAAGGAACTTTATTAGAGTCATGGATGTAAACATGTATTAGCTATGCATTTTTACACTCACGAACCTACTGAAGAGTCTTTTTGCATACTGGATATTCCTATATTCATTCCAGATTGGTAACATTCTTTTGTATACGTTTTTACTTTTTTTGAGACCAAGACCAGGAAAAAATTTCCTTTGTTGAAAATTTCTTTCCTTAATCTTCAGCGATCGAGTGGGTTTAGTTTTAAGTCACGGAATTTCGAGGACGAAATTCTTTTAAGAGGGGTAGGAATGTAACGCCCTGATTTTCAAGTTTTCTAATTCTTCAGTATTTTAATGTCTTTATTTTATTCGAGGTCTTAGGAATGGAAATAAAATATTCCGAGACCATAGTCATGCTCGACGATATCGTAGGAAGCTACGATTAAGTTTTGAGTTAAAAACTCAAACGGAGTCCGATCTGCGTTTTTACACTGACAGTATGATTTTACTGCTCAGAAGACCTCAGATGGACCCGTGAACGAGACAGTAAGTCTTAGAATTTGATTCTCTACGTTTTGGTTAAATTTCGTAAAAATTTCAGAAAAATCATTTCCTGACCTTCGTTCGGGCGAAATTCTCAATCGGGTGACGAACGGAGCCACATATGGACTTACCGAGACTCGTCAACAGATAATCTTGATATCACAACATCCCAGGACACTTGGGAGAGTATGCCAGAGTCGTCATGACGATCGGAAAATCTAGATGCAAAATGACCAAAATGCCCCTAACCTTAGTCTTTTGCACTTTTACCATTTTACCCTTTTGGCAAATGACCTTTTTGCCCTTAAGTGACTTGTTTTAAAGGCTGAACTCAGCCCATCCAGCCCCTCATTCACGAAATTTCTGCCCAAAGAAGAACACCATTGTTGTTCTTGAAGAGAAACTCCATTTTTCTTCTTGAAAAGCTTGAATCACTTGTTGGAATCACTTGATTCCTTGAGCAATCTTCCATCATTTTAAGGTAAGATCACTTCTATGATCTCTTAGCTTCTTGAATATCTCTTTATTTCAAGATCAAGATCCATTTTCATGAAAATTATTTCTTAGATCCAAAACTTTGAAAATCCATAGGAAATTGTAGAAAAATCATTTTGATGTGAGACCAATTTCTTTGAACTCACCTCATCATTCTCTACCTAAACCCAAGAGCTTATGATTCAACTCTCATCATAGCTCAAAAAGCACATTAGGGCCGAACCCTTCTTGATGATGATGAATAGTGTTTTCATCAATTTTTGATTTCTAACACTTGATTTCATTCTTAGCTTTCCTAATGCCTTTGAATCCATGAAATGGAAAACCAAGATCAATTCCTAGCTTTATTCTCTTTAGGGTGGCCGAAACCCTCTTTGTGAGAATTGTTGAGTTTGGTTTGATTGTTGTTTAATGTTTGATTGTTTGGTTGTTTGTAGTTGGTGACAACTATCAGGAGGTTCACAAACCGATCAACCGACTTTGATCCGGGAATCTGCTCTTCAACAGGTATGGGGAGAAGAACCTCATCACACCAAGATGGTGGTGGTGAAGATGGTTGTTTACTTTATGTGTGGGTGAAACCCTTTAGTTTGGGTTCACTTTTAGTTGTTATGTTTTGTTAAGTTCTCATGGAGAACAAGAATGTCATGATGAGTTTATGCTTTAGTATGTTGTAGTGTGCTTTAGCATATGTTGATGATGAGATGATTGAATGAAAAACCATTTTCATGTATGTTGGAAAACCTACTTTGATCACTAGATCAAGTATGGACTTTTATTGTTGATTATGAGACCATAATGTGTGATGGACTTGGATGTTTGATTATGATGTAGTAATGTGTGTATATGGTTATCATGATTGTGTAAGTGTTGTGAGCTATACTTTGATTGGTTGATGAAGTAAAACTTCACATTGATTCCTAGTTGGCTATTAGCCATGACCTTGAGGAAAGGAAGGATATGAATAGTTCTTGGACAAGACAAGTTTTGATGTAAAGAAAGTGTTTTCAATAACTTGTGTTTTTCAAAGAAAAACCCTAAGTGACTTTAAATGGAATTAAATCTCAAAGTGGTTTCACCAAAGTGAAACATGTTTTATACCTTATCCTTAGTTCATCTAGCTAATCAAGTGACTCAAAATGAGAAAAGAAGTGTTTTCATGAAGAGAATCAAAATGGTTCCATAAGGTTGATGTCTTGTTTTAAGGCAACTTTTCGCTAAGCGAAATTACTTTCGCTACGCGAAAAACAGGGAAAGTCTTAGTTGGGCATCACTGCCTCACTTTCGCTAAGCGAATTCATATTCGCTAAGCGAACCCAGCAAATTTCGCTACGCGAATTACATCTCGCTGAGCAATCCAGAGAAGTCTCCAATAGAGGTGTAACCGTCTGAACTTTCGCTAAGCGAAATCATTCTCGCTAAGCGAATAAAGTGAAGTTTCGCTACGCGAATTCTGTCTCGCCGAGCGATCCAGAGGTGTTTACAAAGAGGTGTAACCGTCTGTACTTGCGCTAAGCGAATACATATTCGCTAAGCGAATACAATATATTTCGCTACGCGAATTATGTCTCGCCAAGCGATCCAGAGGAGTTTCAAGAGAGGTATTACTGCCTTAATTTCGCTAAGCGAATGTAAATCCGCTAAGCGAATTTTATGTTTCAGAAAATGCTAGAAATGAAGTAAGTAGTTCAAATGTTGTTTTAAATCAAATGAGTTTTCAACTGTAAAAGTTGTTTGGTTTACAAAAAGAGTTTTCTAACTCAATCGTAAAGTTTTACGCGTGAAAAACCTAAGTTAAGTAATTAACTTAGAGTTGAAGACAAGGGTTAATTAAGTATGGTATGTGGTGGAACAAGACCATGTGCTATACCATTGATGACTTAGTACATCAATGAGTTCATAAGACTTAAGTGAAATCAACACTTGTTTCCTTAATTGAAAAACAAGGGATTAATATCTTAGAAAGGCTTAAAGACTTATTTAAGAGGATTCTCAATCCTTATTCATAATGCTTAGGACTTGAGACTTAATTCATAAGATGTAAACACAAACATGAAACGTTTTGGTTTTCGAAACAGTAGTTCGATAACGGACTGATGATTCGGATCCAGGTTAATCGTTCAATTGTTTCTGTCTTGTGATAACTGGAATGAGAGAGATCCTGAGGCTGTGCAGGTATGGGACTGTACAGTGGAAGGAATCCTGAGGCTATGCAGGTATGGGACTGTATAGTTAAGGGAAGGCATATAAGAATTGATTGGTACTACCCATACCAACAAGATTTATCTTCTTTTCGGGAGCTTAGAACATAAGAACTTTATAGTTAAGCGTGCTTGACTTAGAGTAATTATGGGATGGGTGACCTTCTGGGAAGTTTCCTAGAAAGCGTGTGAGTGAGGACAAAACACGCTGAAAAGACTTGTGTTGGTTTGTGGGGACAGTCGGCGATTCTGAAAGCAGTCTGGATCATTCCAAAGGAATCACGAGATATTTATCCGA
Organism: Ammopiptanthus mongolicus; assembly: GCA_039655645.1. NCBI lineage: Eukaryota > Viridiplantae > Streptophyta > Magnoliopsida > Fabales > Fabaceae > Ammopiptanthus > Ammopiptanthus mongolicus. Next base: position 22,960,696 of record CM077350.1, read on the forward strand.
TGGATAAATGTTTTATAAAACAAAGATGTGTGTGGTTTCTAAGGAAGAGAACCTTAGTGAACCTTGAGGTTTATCCAATGGATAGACATTGTTTTATCGCATCTGCTTTGTGTAAGCATTGGCATTTCATGTGCATAGTTGTAAGGCCTTGAGCCTAGGAGTTGAGCTTACACCTTGATGCGGGTGCGAATCTTACGGTGACGATCTTCAATGGTCTTTTTGGAGGTATCAGGGTTGGAAGGGCTGACATGTGACCAGTTGGTGATTCTTCTGTGTCGTGGCGAATCCGTGCAATACACTGATATCCTCTACTAGATGCCGTACTTTTCATGTTTGGTCGAGAGTGTTACCATAAAGCCAGATACGTGCTCGTTACAAATGTTGTAGCATCTTGCTCATGGCTGGCAGAAACCGGAACATGTCCTCCCATTCACTCTCTCCGAATGTTTTGTTAGCTCCATGGAGTAGGGGTCAGAGTAGTACCCAGTGACATTGACATTGAGTCATATACATTGCATTGCATTGCATGGCTATTGATGTTTATGGCTATTGATGTTTACATTTACTGTTATACATCGCTGTATTGTTTAAGGATGCCTTATACTATGCTGTTAAATGTTTAGCATGCTATTATGTTGTTAACTGCTTAACATGATTTATATTGAGAACCTTGTAAGCATGTTGGGTACGCTGTTACCCGGTGAGTCGTCCCGTTTTTACTACTGCTATTTTGTTGTGTTGATGAACGGGAATCTCACCCATATCTGTATGTTTTCTGCTGGTACTTGCTGTTGTTGCTTGAACAGATGGACGCGACGATGGTTCGGTTCCGCAGTCCCTTTGAGTTCGGAGGTGGACTCTTTTGCTGTTTTAGTTTTGTTGTCGGCCAGACTATGTCAGTTTTTGTAGTACCTTTTGGGAGCTACGACTCCTAGTACTTATTGTGTTTTCTTATGTCAGTCATACATTAGACTTATGTCTGTATACAGTAATGTTGATGTTTCTATTTTTCGTTTTCTGTTTCTGTATTTAGTATACAGTATGTCCTAGTAATGCATGTTGAACCTAAGTTCACTTATTAGTATTATTTATTACCTTTACTAATCCCATTACATCTTTATGAAAAGAAAAAAGAAAAATCGTATTTTTCCGCATTAATAAATATTTTCGGCCTTATAAACGTTCGGGAATGTGACATTCGGGAAAGGGTGTTGCATTATTTGGTATCAGAGCTGGCCGAGTCTTTTTGGGGTTTGTAGGTTATGGTCTGTCTTGTTTGTGTTGTGTTTTCTCTGATTGTTTTCTGTGTTATTGTTTCTGAGAGAAAACAATGTTGGAGAGGATGATGACTTTGGTCTATCCTTTTGTATTGTTTGTTTTCTGTGTTGTGTTTCTGTGAAGAAGACAACGATTGTTTGTTACTCTCTGCATTATTGTTTCTGAAGGGGAATGATATTGGACAGGGTAGTAATGTTTTTGCTTTCTTGTAAGTTGTCGCTGGCAGAGTTCTTCAGAACGAGTGTTTTCCGACGGGTGCAAGACGAGTTGAAAGACATGGAATTCCTGCAGCTACGTCAAGGAGGAATGTCTGTCAAAGAATATGCTGATCGTTTTGAGTTCCTGCTGAAATCTTCAAGGTATTTCCATCTTCATCTCGATGAGGAGTGGAAGTGCACAAAGTTCGAAGAAGGTTTAAGGGATGATTCGAGGAGAGGTGCTACCTCTTGAGGTCAAAGAGTTCTCAGTTTTGGTAGATGAATGCTTCGTAATCGAAGATCTGATGAAGACTCGTGGAGGAAGGCGACGTCACTCTGGACCGACTAGGTTCCATAAAGGCACCAATGGTCGTGATGATAGGTCTCGATGGAAACCATATTCGAAACAGCAAGGTCAACAACAACGTTCTGTAGGAGGAAGCAGTGGGAGTATTAGTCAATCTGGAAGCGCCCCAAAGAAGTGCATGAAGTGTGGCAAGAACAATCATGTCACCAGAGAATGCTTAATCAAGGGGATCATATGCTTCAAGTGTGGGAAGCCAGGACATACTTCACGCGATTGTGTGCAATCAAAAGCTAGACATTCTGTCAACAATGTGCAAGCAATGAAGCCTAAGGCAATGAGTGGAGTTTATACGGGGATGATGCTGAGACTTCTCAAAAGGAAGATTTGATTCACGGTCACATCTTCGTGGAAGGTAGAACCTTATTTGTATCTTTCCTTACCCTTAGATTTGGTGATTTTTGCACTTTCTGCAAAGCCTGTTATAACTGCGAAAGTCTGTTTAAACTGTTCTATTTTCCGTAATGGATAGAACATTTTTGATTGATTTGATCTGTTTGCCTCTTTCGCAAATGGATGTGATCATAAGGATGGATTGGTTATCTTGTAACTATATCCCATTAGACGGTGCAAACAAAACCTTAGTTTTCCTGATTCGAATAATTCTGGATTTGGATTGCCAACCAAGAAAACGTTTCTTTGAGAGGAGGAGCTCAACGAATACATGTTACTAACGAGTTTCCGGAAGTCTTTCTTGAAGACGTACCAGGTGTACCGCCAGTTCGAGACATCGAGTTGTGATCGATCTTGTACCAGGAATAGGACCAGCGTCTATGGCACCTTATCATATGGCACCTGCTGAGTTGGAAACCTTGAAGGAACAATTGGTGGACTTATTGGAAAAACAGTTCGTTAGACCCAGTGTGTCGCCGTAGGGAACGCCTGTGCTGTTGGTGAGAAAGAAAGACGAAACATCTTGCTTATGTGTGGATTAGCGCCAGTTGAACAAAGTTACCATTTAGAACAAGTATTATCTTCCGAGGATAAATGACTAGATGGATTAGTTGAGGAGAGCGACAGTTTTCTCCAAGAATGATTTGCGATCGGGTTATAACCAGATTCGTGAGAAGACAGAAGATGTACCAAGAACAGCGTTTCAAACACGCTATGGGCACTACGAGTACCTTGTAATGCCGTTTGGTATAACGAATACTCCTCTATATTCATGGATTACATGAATAGGATCTTTCATCCATATCTAGATAAGTTTGTCGTTGTTTCATAGACGACATACTCATCTATTCGCGAAACCAAGAAGTACACGCTGAATACCTTAGTATGATTCTTCAGGTTCTGAAGGAGAAACAGCTGTATGCAAAGTTGTCCAAGTGTGAGTTTTGGCTCGACGAAGTAAAGTTTTTGGGTCATGTGATTTCAAAGGAAGGATAAAGCGTTTGAATGGATTGAAGCCTGTGAGGAAAGTTTGCAAGGATTAGAGAGAAGGTTGACTACTTCACCTGTGTTAATGCTGCCTGATCTCAAGGGAACATTTGTGTTCACACTCCTACATATTCCTCAATGTATTAGACAATTGAGTGAATTGATAATATGGTGTCCATTGGTCTGGACATTTTCATATTATTTCACTGAAAGTTTCGTTATGACTATTTCTTGAGTTATAATATAAACAACTTCTTGATACTGGAAGTTTCTTGATGAAACTTAGTCTAATCACTTTTACTTTTGGTGAAGGTGATCCAGTCTGATTTTTGCCAGACTGTTTATCTTTTGATTCCCAAATTTATTGGAAGGTTCTTATGAAAGAAGGAACTTTATTAGAGTCATGGATGTAAACATGTATTAGCTATGCATTTTTACACTCACGAACCTACTGAAGAGTCTTTTTGCATACTGGATATTCCTATATTCATTCCAGATTGGTAACATTCTTTTGTATACGTTTTTACTTTCTTTTGAGACCAAGACCAGGAAAAAATTTCCTTTGTTGAAAATTTCTTTCCTTAATCTTCAGCGATCGAGTGGGTTTAGTTTTAAGTCACGGAATTTCGAGGACGAAATTCTTTTAAGAGGGGTAGGAATGTAACGCCCTGATTTTCAAGTTTTCTAATTCTTCAGTATTTTAATGTCTTTATTTTATTCGAGGTCTTAGGAATGGAAATAAAATATTCCGAGACCATAGTCATGCTCGACGATATCGTAGGAAGCTACGATTAAGTTTTGAGTTAAAAACTCAAACGGAGTCCGGTCTGCGTTTTTACACTGACAGTATGATTTTACTGCTCAGAAGACCTCAGATGGACCCGTGAACGAGACAGTAAGTCTTAGAATTTGATTCTCTACGTTTTGGTTAAATTTCGTAAAAATTTCAGAAAAATCATTTCCTGACCTTCGTTCGGGCGAAATTCTCAATCGGGTGACGAACGGAGCCACATATGGACTTACCGAGACTCGTCAACAGATAATCTTGATATCACAACATCCCAGGACACTTGGGAGAGTATGCCAGAGTCGTCATGACGATCGGAAAAATCTAGATGCAAAATGACCAAAATGCCCCTAACCTTAGTCTTTTGCACTTTTACCATTTTACCCTTTTGGCAAATGACCTTTTTGCCCTTAAGTGACTTGTTTTAAAGGCTGAACTCAGCCCATCCAGCCCCTCATTCACGAAATTTCTGCCCAAAGAAGAACACCATTGTTGTTCTTGAAGAGAAACTCCATTTTTCTTCTTGAAAAGCTTGAATCACTTGTTGGAATCACTTGATTCCTTGAGCAATCTTCCATCATTTTAAGGTAAGATCGCTTCTATGATCTCTTAGCTTCTTGAATATCTCTTTATTTCAAGATCAAGATCCATTTTCATGAAAATTATTTCTTAGATCCAAAACTTTGAAAATCCATAGGAAATTGTAGAAAAATCATTTTGATGTGAGACCAATTTCTTTGAACTCACCTCATCATTCTCTACCTAAACCCAAGAGCTTATGATTCAACTCTCATCATAGCTCAAAAAGCACATTAGGGCCGAACCCTTCTTGATGATGATGAATAGTGTTTTCATCAATTTTTGATTTCTAACACTTGATTTCATTCTTAGCTTTCCTAATGCCTTTGAATCCATGAAATGGAAAACCAAGATCAATTCCTAGCTTTATTCTCTTTAGGGTGGCCGAAACCCTCTTTGTGAGAATTGTTGAGTTTGGTTTGATTGTTGTTTAATGTTTGATTGTTTGGTTGTTTGTAGTTGGTGACAACTATCAGGAGGTTCACAAACCGATCAACCGACTTTGATCCGGGAATCTGCTCTTCAACAGGTATGGGGAGAAGAACCTCATCACACCAAGATGGTGGTGGTGAAGATGGTTGTTTACTTTATGTGTGGGTGAAACCCTTTAGTTTGGGTTCACTTTTAGTTGTTATGTTTTGTTAAGTTCTCATGGAGAACAAGAATGTCATGATGAGTTTATGCTTTAGTATGTTGTAGTGTGCTTTAGCATATGTTGATGATGAGATGATTGAATGAAAAACCATTTTCATGTATGTTGGAAAACCTACTTTGATCACTAGATCAAGTATGGACTTTTATTGTTGATTATGAGACCATAATGTGTGATGGACTTGGATGTTTGATTATGATGTAGTAATGTGTGTATTATGGTTATCATGATTGTGTAAGTGTTGTGAGCTACACTTTGATTGGTTGATGAAGTAAAACTTCACATTGATTCCTAGTTGGCTATTAGCCATGACCTTGAGGAAAGGAAGGATATGAATAGTTCTTGGACAAGACAAGTTTTGATGTAAAGAAAGTGTTTTCAATAACTTGTGTTTTTCAAAGAAAAACCCTAAGTGACTTTAAAGGGAATTAAATCTCAAAGTGGTTTCACCAAAGTGAAACATGTTTTATACCTTATCCTTAGTTCATCTAGCTAATCAAGTGACTCAAAATGAGAAAAGAAGTGTTTTCATGAAGAGAATCAAAATGGTTCCATAAGGTTGATGTCTTGTTTTAAGGCAACTTTTCGCTAAGCGAAATTACTTTCGCTACGCGAAAAACAGGGAAAGTCTTAGTTGGGCATCACTGCCTCACTTTCGCTAAGCGAATTCATATTCGCTAAGCGAACCCAGCAAATTTCGCTACGCGAATTACATCTCGCTGAGCAATCCAGAGAAGTCTCCAATAGAGGTGTAACCGTCTGAACTTTCGCTAAGCGAAATCATTCTCGCTAAGCGAATAAAGTGAAGTTTCGCTACGCGAATTCTGTCTCGCCGAGCGATCCAGAGGTGTTTACAAAGAGGTGTAACCGTCTGTACTTGCGCTAAGCGAATACATATTCGCTAAGCGAATACAATATATTTCGCTACGCGAATTATGTCTCGCCAAGCGATCCAGAGGAGTTTCAAGAGAGGTATTACTGCCTTAATTTCGCTAAGCGAATGTAAATCCGCTAAGCGAATTTTATGTTTCAGAAAATGCTAGAAATGAAGTAAGTAGTTCAAATGTTGTTTTAAATCAAATGAGTTTTCAACTGTAAAAGTTGTTTGGTTTACAAAAAGAGTTTTCTAACTCAATCGTAAAGTTTTACGCGTGAAAAACCTAAGTTAAGTAATTAACTTAGAGTTGAAGACAAGGGTTAATTAAGTATGGTATGTGGTGGAACAAGACCATGTGCTATACCATTGATGACTTAGTACATCAATGAGTTCATAAGACTTAAGTGAAATCAACACTTGTTTCCTTAATTGAAAAACAAGGGATTAATATCTTAGAAAGGCTTAAAGACTTATTTAAGAGGATTCTCAATCCTTATTCATAATGCTTAGGACTTGAGACTTAATTCATAAGATGTAAACACAAACATGAAACGTTTTGGTTTTCGAAACAGTAGTTCGATAACGGACTGATGATTCGGATCCAGGTTAATCGTTCAATTGTTTCTGTCTTGTGATAACTGGAATGAGAGAGATCCTGAGGCTGTGCAGGTATGGGACTGTACAGTGGAAGGAATCCTGAGGCTATGCAGGTATGGGACTGTATAGTTAAGGGAAGGCATATAAGAATTGATTGGTACTACCCATACCAACAAGATTTATCTTCTTTTCGGGAGCTTAGAACATAAGAACTTTATAGTTAAGCGTGCTTGACTTAGAGTAATTATGGGATGGGTGACCTTCTGGGAAGTTTCCTAGAAAGCGTGTGAGTGAGGACAAAACACGCTGAAAAGACTTGTGTTGGTTTGTGGGGACAGTCGGCGATTCTGAAAGCAGTCTGGATCATTCCAAAGGAATCACGAGATATTTATCCGATGGATAAATGTTTTATAAAACAAAGATGTGTGTGGTTTCTAAGGAAGAGAACCTTAGTGAACCTTGAGGTTTATCCAATGGATAGACATTGTTTTATCGCATCTGCTTTGTGTAAGCATTGGCATTTCATGTGCATAGTTGTAAGGCCTTGAGCCTAGGAGTTGAGCTTACACCTTGATGCGGGTGCGAATCTTACGGTGACGATCTTCAATGGTCTTTTTGGAGGTATCAGGGTTGGAAGGGCTGACATGTGACCAGTTGGTGATTCTTCTGTGTCGTGGCGAATCCGTGCAATACACTGATATCCTCTACTAGATGCCGTACTTTTCATGTTTGGTCGAGAGTGTTACCGTAAAGCCAGATACGTGCTCGTTACGAATGTTGTAGCATCTTGCTCATGGCTGGCAGAAACCGGAACATGTCCTCCCATTCACTCTCTCCGAATGTTTTGTTAGCTCCATGGAGTAGGGGTCAGAGTAGTACCCAGTGACATTGACATTGAGTCATATACATTGCATTGCATTGCATGGCTATTGATGTTTATGGCTATTGATGTTTACATTTACTGTTATACATCGCTGTATTGTTTAAGGATGCCTTATATTATGCTGTTAAATGTTTAGCATGCTATTATGTTGTTAACTGCTTAACATGATTTATATTGAGAACCTTGTAAGCATGTTGGGTACGCTGTTACCCGGTGAGTCGTCCCGTTTTTACTGCTGCTATTTTGTTGTGTTGATGAACGGGAATCTCACCCATATCTGTATGTTTTCTGCTGGTACTTGCTGTTGATGCTTGAACAGATGGACGCGACGATGGTTCGGTTCCGCAGTCCCTTTGAGTTCGGAGGTGGACTCTTTTGCTGTTTTAGTTTTGTTGTCGGCCAGACTATGTCAGTTTTTGTAGTACCTTTTGGGAGCTACGACTCCTAGTACTTATTGTGTTTTCTTATGTCAGTCATACATTAGACTTATGTCTGTATACAGTAATGTTGATGTTTCTGTTTTTCGTTTTCTGTTTCTGTATTTAGTATACAGTATGTCCTAGTAATGCATGTTGAACCTAAGTTCACTTATTAGTATTATTTATTACCTTTACTAATCCCATTACATCTTTATGAAAAGAAAAAGAAAAATCGTATTTTTCCGCATTAATAAATATTTTCGGCCTTATAAACGTTCGGGAATGTGACACTCGGGAAAGGGTGTTGCAATGATTGGCAGATAACCAGTCCATACCAAGAATAACATCAAGTTGTTTAAGGGGTAAGCATATAAGATCAACTATTAAATTTCTATCATCAATGACAATGGAACAACCTTTACAAATATGTGAGGTAACAACAGGCTTATTGGTAGGGGTAGCAATAACTAGATCATATTCAAGATGGGCAACAGGTAATCTAAGGTACTCAACACAATCATGTGATATAAAGGAATGCGATGCACCCGAATCAAACAACACTATTAAAGGAGTCCCTTTGATGAGGCACTTACCTTGAATCAAGTCTTCGGATTCTGAGGCTTCAGGTCCACTGAGAAAGAAGACTCTCCCACTTGTCCTCAGTCGATTGGCTTGAGAACTCTTGCTGGCACTCTGTGGCTCCATCTTTTCCCCACTACAATCCTTACTGATATGACCAGGCTTCCCACACTTGAAGCAGATAATGTCTGTCTCCTTGCAGTCCCGAGTAAAGTGCTCCTTACCACACTTGCCACACCTGATTGGCCTAGAAGAGGCAAATCCTCCGCCACTAGCTGGTCCCGACGTATACTGCGGTTTCTTGCCGGTGTGCTTAAACCCACGGCTAACTGGTGCCAACTGCTGCTTCCCTTTATCCTGCTGGGTCATCCTCTTACTCCCTTGAGGACCAGAATTCTTGAACTGGGCAACTCTAGACTTGTAGTCTTCCTCAAAGATTTTGCATTTGTTCACCAAGGTGGAGAAAACACGGATCTCCTGGTAGCTGATGGCTTGCTTAATCTCTGGACGCAAACCATTCTCGAACTTCACACACTTAGAGCGATCATCATTACAATACTGGTAGAGTGGATAGTAACATGACAGCTCCTCAAACTTAGCGTCATACTCCCTAACGGACATGCTTCCCTGAGTCAAAGCAAGAAACTCCATCTCCTTCTTGTCGCGTATATCAGCAGGAAAATACTTCCCCAAGAATCTCTCCTTGAAGGCATCCCAAGTAACAGCGGCGCCCTCAGCTTCCAAACGTTGGCGGCAATTCTCCCACCAATGTTCAGCTTCTTCTACTAACATGAAGGTAGCAAAGGTAACCTTCTATGCATCGGTGCATGCCATGTCCCGAAAGATCTTTTCAAGTTCCCGGATCCATGTCTGAGCACCTTCAGGGTCACAAGCTCCCTTGAAGGATGGCCGATTATTCCTATGGAACTTATCCAAACCCTGAAATTCAGCAGGTCCACCTCCGTTGTGATTCTGATTTTGCCCTATGGCATTAGCTAATGCTTCCAGGGCATCAGCAATCGCACGATCGTTTCTACCTGCCATAACTTCCTGCATCGTTCAAGCAAACTGCTCAATATCGAATGTCAAGTAAAACAAAACTAAACACTTAATAATCTATACCATCGTCACAGACAATCATATAAGAGTACACAGAACAGAACACAACAGACACATACCCCAGCTTGTAGGACGGACCGGCTCTGATACCACTAAATGTGACACCCACTATCCCGCATATAATAAAACATAAATAAAATCATACATGTCTTTAAAAAAATATAACAATTAAAATAAAAACATATCCTTAAAGGTAATGTGCATCACATCATCTATAACGTAAAACATTGGAATCTGAAATAATCAAAATCCATTAAAAACAAACTGCGGAAAACATAAATAATAAACATAACCCAAATCCCGATGCCACATATCAGAGCTGGTATACATATACCGATAATACATCGGAATAAAACCGAATAACATAAATCATAAATCCTAACTACTGAGAGAGATCTCCTCGGGATCACTCCTCGTCAACATGCTCACCCTCCTCTGCATATACCACAACATATGCACAAGAATAACAAAGAGAGGGGTAAGAAACACAATCATGAATATATATGAACGGAATGGAATAGTAATTAAGATGGCATACAACATACATCAATCAACACAGATATAATCAATATATATCAAAGATGCATGTTAATACGAATGCAACATCACTACTCCGTATGCTTGTGGCCAACAACTCTAACTCTGGAAAGACGATTAGGAGTACATGTCCGGTTATCAACGTGGATGATATGCCAGACCATGGGCCATTCCCGAACACTCTTTCTAATCCTGATAACGTATAGTGGCTAGTCAGGGTACTCAAGCTTATTCATTAGGTCATTCCGACAATAGGTAGCTAGCCTATGTCATCTGGAACTTCCATACCCAATGTACCCGCAAGGCCGGGACAACACCCATCATGGCCTCCACTATCGCGATTCATCGTTTGCTTTCCACCCAACATATCAACGTCAACGTATGATGCATGCTATGCTCAGCAACATGCAAACACATTTCCAACCATCCACCATCATAATCAATCAAATTGATTATCAACAATGACCATCCACGATGATCATCAAACAACTAGGCACTAACCATCGTTATTGCATTTATCAACATTGCCGATATTATCATATCGTCATTATTAGTGTTAACGTTCATTTCTATATTATCAACCTTGAATTATGATCTCACAGTCTTTTTTTCTCATTACCCTATTCATTTCTTCTTCACAACAGAATCTGGGTGAGAAACCCAGATTCGCTAGGCGAATCGTGGCTCGGGAGGCGAGCCCGAGAGCTCCTAAACAGGTTCTCAGATTCGCTAGGCGAATCCTGGCTCGCGAGGCAAGCCCGAGAGCCCCAATATCTGGTTCTCTCATTTGCCTCACGGATTGTGTCTCGCGCATTACAATCCGCTAGGCGAATCACGTCAGACCACGAATGGTCTCTCTGTCTCACCTCGCGAATGGCTATTCGCCAGACGAATCATGACAGATGTGGGAATCTTAAGAATTTCTCTAAGTTATCCCTATGCCTATCATCCCATCTCTCAAGAATCATTCCTATGGGTTTCCAAAATTAACCCAATATTATCAATCTCACCTGTCATAACAACTCATTCATTATGGGGTGCCAAACGTCCTAAAGCTATGTTCTTTCACTAATCCTATTTTCTTTATTGTAGCGCACATCATCATCAAGTCATCATTATCAATGCACATTATAAAATCTCATCAATGCATATCGTATCTATGTTCATACTATTCATCGTACATCATAATATTTCAATCATATCATCAAGACAAACACCCATAATCATAATCATAGAACCATAAACATATATATTTATACAATATTCACATAGGCATATACATGGCATATACATAACATACACATAATTACACTCATAGCATATACATAGGCATTTACAATGCATATAGACAAACATATAGGGGTTATGGGTTAACCCCTTCATCTTAACCTATCCCAAAACCCACATACTCATGATCTATTTCTTCCCCCCATACCTGGTATGACGATCACAATGAACAAAGGAAGAGAAAAAGGTCCGAAAAGATTGCGTCTCATGAACACTCGATCTCACGACACTTGATTTCACGATCATAGCCCCAAAAGGTTCAAAAGCAGCAGCGAGGAAGAGGGATTGTGATGGCAGTGATGTTCTTCAAGCGAAGGAGGCGAAGAATGATGAACAATGGTGCAATCTCCTTCAAGAATCCTTGGAAAGGGTTTAGAAATCCTTGTTTGGAGAGGAAGAGGCAGTTTCTAAGAGTACTTCGACTTAGAAAATAGGTTTAGGTCGAGTCTTATGGTACAAATATGAGTTAGGGTTATTATGGGCTGATTAGAAGCCCAAAAACACGATTTTTCTGCGCGCATATTCGCTAAGCGAATACCATTTTGCTGGGTGAACCAGAGAGCTGCAAGAATCTGTCTGCCAGATTCGCTAGGCGAAGTTCCTTCGCTACGTGAAACTATAGAAGCTGAATTTGGCTTTGACACCTGAAATAAGACTTGTAGATAATTCTCTAAGCTTTCCAACTCATCCAAGATCGCCTCAATCAGACGTTTAGAACTCAAGCTATGGCCAAAACCGTGAAACAGGTTACTTGGACTCGAATGGATCGATTAACCTAAAGACTAAACTACTACAACTATGAACTTATGCATAAAAAACAAGCATAAACAACATATGCAAACATCTATAATTAAGTATTAACACATATAGACATAGAAGTGAAAAGCAGGGTGTCACAATGCTTGTTTGGGAAGATTTTCAGGATAAATTTTCTGAGGATATTCCGAGTTTGCGTTGCAAAGGGACGTTGAGTTCTCGATTGATCTAGTTTCTAGATTCAGTCAGATCTTCATCGTTTGGGTAGAATATTACCTACGAAGCTGGCCGGATTGGTTTGCATGAAGTGGAATTTCGTTCGGTTCTTGTGAGATTCGTCATCATCGGCGATGTTCTCGTTTACTCTAAGAGTCACGAGGAACATGAGGAGACTCTGCGTCAAGTGTTACGGACCCTACGCGAGGAAAGTTGACGTGAATTTACTAAGGATGGTGGTAAAATTCTTAAGGGATGCGATCCCGGCTGAGCATTTGTACTCACGCTCCTGCATAACCCTCAGTGTATTAGACATTTGTATGGATTGGTTTGATAGCACCCTTTGGCCTGAACATTTTCATGTCATTTCATCGAAAGATTCGTTATGACTATTTCTTGAGTTGTAACACAGACAAATTATTGATACTGGAAGTTTCTTGATGAAACTTAGTCGAATCACTTTTACTGTTGGTAACTGTGATCCAGTCTGAAATATTTACCATAGTGTTTATCTTTTGATTCCCTGATTTGTTGGAAGGTTCTTATGAAAGAAGGGACTTTATTAAAGTCATGGTTGTAAACATGTGTTAGCTATGCATTTTTACACTCACGAACCTACTGAAGAATCTTTTTACATACTGGATATTCCTGTATTCGTTTCCGAATTATAAAATCCTTCTATATAGGCTCCTATGAGAATAAAACCAAGAAAAAATTTCCTCTATTGAAGATTTCTTTTGTTGAAAGATTTCTTTCGTTAATCTTTGAGGACCAAGTAGCGACTAAGTTCGATTGATTGCCCTCAACTCAAGTGGACGAGCAAGAAGACGTTCCGATCTTTGAAGGACGGATAAGCGTTTGGTTAAAGTATGGCATGGTGGATGAGGTGTGGAACCTGGGGATCAAGAGGATCTTGTACGGTTTCGAGGACGAAATTTTTTTTTAGAGGGGTAGTAACGTAACATCCCGATTTTTCAAACTCTCTAATACTAATTAAATAGAATTTATATGTTTGTATTTTATTGAAGGACCTAGAGAGGGAAATAAAATAATCCAAGACCATAGTCATGCTCAACGTTATCGTACGAAGCCACGATTAAATTTTGAGCTAAAAACTCAATCGGAGCCCGGTCTGCGTTTTTACACTGACAGTATGGTTTTACTGCTCAGGAGACCTCAGATGGACCTGTGAACGAGACAGTAAGTCTTAAAATTCGATTCTCTACGTTTTGGTTAAATTTCACAAAGATCACTTCCTGACCTTCGTTCTAGCGAAATCTTCAATCGGGTGACAAACGGAGCCACATGTGGACTTATCGAGACCCGCCAATGGATAATATTGATATCACATCATGTCATATCACTTGGGAGAGCATGCCAGAATCGTCATGACATTCGGAAATATCGGAACGTAAAATGACCAAAATACCCCTAACTTAACCTTTTTCACTTTTACCATTTTACCCTTGAAGGAAATGACCATTTTGCCCTTAAGTGACTTAATTTAAGGCTGGTCAGCCCCCATTCTTCACGCCCCAAACCACAAAGATGAACTCCAAGCCTTCATCTTCTTCCTTGCACCAAAACTCCATTTTTTTCATGGAGAAAAAGCTTGAATCCAAGGAAGAAAAGCTTGATTCCTTGATCAATCTTCATCATTCTTTAGGTAAGATCACTTCTATGATCTCTAATCTTCATGAATCTCTTCTTATTTCATGATTTAAGAACTTGATTTATTGAGTTCCAACTTTAAGATCCAAATTTCAAAAATTCATAGGAAATTCTAGAAAAATCCTTTTAATGGGAAACCAATTTCTTTGAGCTCACTTCATCATTCTCTACCTAAACCCAAGAGCTTATGATCCAACTCTCATCCGAGCCTAAATTCCCAAATGTGGCCGAACCCTTGATGGTGATGATAAGTAGTGTTTTGTTCAAATTTTTTATTTCTAACTCTTGATTCCATCCTTACCTTTTCCTATTGTCTTTGAATCCAAGTGATGGAAAACCAAATCAATTCCTAGCCCAATTTCCTCTTCATGGCCGAAACCTATGAGTATGAGGAACCTAGAATTTTGTTTCAAATTTTTGGATAATAAGACTTACATTAGTGTTCATCAAGCTTAAAAACCGACCATCCAAAAGATTGGAACCAAATGATATCTCAAGCCCTTTTCACCATTTTTGGCCGAACCTTAGACTATTTTGGGGAAGGAGAACTTATGTTTTTGATGTTGTTAATTATGTTGTTATTTGTTGATGATTGGTGTCGTTGTGTGTTTGTAGTTGTTGTCGGATACTCAGACAAGGAATCGGGAGAATTCGTGGACCGATCAGACAACTTTACCTTCGGAGGATGACTCCTAAAGGTAAGGGGAGAATAGCTCCAATAAGTTTGATAGTGACATGAGTTTGGTTGTGATGTGGATTGTGGCATTTTTGCCTTGGATTGAACACATGTATGATGTTGATTTGAGTTTGAATGAATATATGTTGTGTATGAACTTGATTTGAGTTTGATAGCTCAAGGCATCCTCACCATTGAGGGTGAGAGCCAGCCAGTGCGTCTCTAGGATTGTGTGGAAAGGTTTTGATGTACTTTGAGAGTGGGCTAGGGATAGTGGTGGTGAGCCTTGAGAGTTTCTTTCTGAAGATCCTGGGATGTACCTTGTTTATGTTTTCAGTTTCCTTATGTATTTCAGTATGTATTATTACTTAGCTCTACTGATGGGGCCACCATGAATATATATATATATATATATATCCTGGACTGGTTAAGAGCATAGCGCTGGCTATAGCTCAATAATGAAGATTAAGCTAACTAAAAGTCTTAATCAAATTTTTTTCCCCGAAATGTTTTGATTTGAGGAATGAAATGCTTCTAAGCTAAAGGTCATAATGGCCAATTTTACTAAAAAACCACTAAGTTAAGAATCCAATATGTTTTTGAATAAGGCTTAGGAAGTCGAGAGTTGGTGAGGAAAATAGTGAAAAATTGCTTTATCATTATTTTCTGAACATGTTGTACAATGAAAGAGAAAATTGGAAAGGTATTTAGTTTGTCAAAGAAATTATCTTATGAAAGTATTTGATGTTCCGAAAACAAAAAAGTTTCTTCATGAAAGTTGCTCCGGTAACAATTTTTGGAAAAATGTTTTAAAAATAGGGAACCTTTAGAAAAGGCTTTTTAAGCCAAAATCCTTTAAAAATGCATCTTTAGAACTTGAGTCTTCGAAAATAATTTATAAAGAAAAGTTTTTGTGGAAAAGAGTTTTATAGCGAAAACGAACGAAAACAAGTTTTTAGTTTATACCAAAGAGAACCTGAGTTTTGTTTTTGAGTTTTGAACTACGAAAATGAATTTGATGAAACTGGTGATTATCCCTTCACGCATGTGAAGCACATGAACCTAGTGACCGAGATGTCGGGCTAGAGTTCTGTGACATGAACGGACTTTGTGTCCAATATGGGAGTCTAGTGTCCGCGACGTCGGCCTAGTACATCGTGGATTGAGCACTCGGACTACATGTCCTGTGTTTCGAAAAAAAGAAGGAACGGGCTTAGTGTCCCATGCAAGTCTAGTGTCTGCGACATCGGCCTAGTACTTCGCGAATCAAGAACTTGGACCTCGTGTCCTGAAATTTGAATTGGACGGGCTATATGTCCTCTAAATTGAGTTATGAGCCTTGTGCATTGAAAGAAAAAGAAAGAATGAAAAGAAAAGAAAGATTGAACGAAAAGAAAGAATGGAAAACCTCCTTCATACATGCATGAGTTGGTCGACGTGCCATTTGAACCGAGCTACAACCCAAGTGGTTGAGAATTGAGCCAATTAAGACCACTAGGTCTATAGTGGCATTTTGTGTGTCGAAATTCCACAAGTGGCCGGAGGCCTCGCGACCCCGTGCCGTGGTAAGTCGGCTACCCAGCACGAATGAACTCGATCAGAAACTGGACTATTCATGATATGGTTTAACGTGTTACCCCAGAACAATTAGAGCTCGGGCCTAAATTGAGAGGCCGACTCACGAGAACAATTGTGTTATGGGAGTATTCACGGCCTATCGCTCGCGGAAGGGGAGTTAAGAGTCTTCGAAGTACATGAACTAGAGAGTTGAGAAGTCTCATGTGTAACGTCCCGATTTTCATGTTTTCTAATTCTCCAGTATTTTAACGTTTATATTTTATTGAAGGGTTTAGAGAGTGAAATAAAATATTCCGAGAAGATAGGAATGTTCTACACAACCATAGGAAGCCATGGTTAAGTTTCGGGCAAAAGCTCAAACGGATCCCGGCCTGCGTTTTTCACGGATAGTAGCCTTTTTCTACTATCGAAACCTAATTTGGATTCGTGAACGAGACAGCAAGTCTCGGGATTTTATTCTCTACATCTTCGTTAAAATCCGTCCTGACGTCCGAAAAATAATAATAATATATTATATTCGGTCGTATAATCGAACCAGGAGACGTTTGGAGTCGTAAAGGGATTCAACGAGACCCGAGAACGGATAAGCTTGATACCACATCATCCTAGGACACTTGGGAGAGTATGCCAGAGTCGTCATGACGATCGGGAAAATCTGGACGCTAAATGACCAAAATGCCCCTAACCTTAGTCTTTTGCACTTTTACCATTTTACCCTTTTGGCAAATGACCATTTTGCCCTTAAGTGAGCTTTTTAAAAGGCTAAACTCAGCACTGACACCCTCTCATTCACGCAGCCCAGCCCTTCTTGAAGAGCCAAGAACACCATCTTCAACTTTAGAGAGAAAACACCATTGTTGTTCTTGAGAAAAGCTTGGTTTCTTGTTGGAATCACTTGATTCCTTGAGCAATCTTCCTTCATTTTAAGGTAAGATCACTTCTATGATCTCTTAGTTTCTTGAATATCTCTTTATTTCAAGATCAAGATCCATTTGCATGAAAATCATTTCTTAGATCCAAAAGTTTGAAAATCCATAGGAAGTTGTAGAAAAATCATTTTGATGTGAGACCAATTTCTTTGAACTCACCTCATCATTCTCTACCTAAACCCAAGAGCTTATGATTCAACTCTCATCATAGCTCAAAAAGCACAATATGGCCGAACCCTTCTTGATGATGATGAATAATGTTTTCATCAATTTTTGATTTCTAACACTTGATTTCATCCTTAGCTTTCCCATTGCGTTTGAATCCATGGAATGGAAAACCAAAATCAATTCCTAGCTTTATTCTCTTTAGGGTGGCCGAAACCCTCTTTGTGAGAATTGTTGAGTTTGGTTTGATTATTGTTTAATGTTTGATTGTTTGATTGTTTGTAGTTGGTGACAATTATCAGAAGGAGGTTCACAAACCGATCAACCGACTTTGATCCGGGAATCTGCTCTTCAACATGTATGGGGGGTGAACCTCATCACACCAAGATGGTGGTGGTGAAGGTGGTTGTTTAAGTTTATGTATGGGTGAAACCCTTTAGTTTGGGTTCACTTTTAATGGTTAAGTTGTGTTAAGTTCTCTTGGAGAACAATGTGTGATATTTGTAGTTATGCTTGTATGCCTTATCATGTGTTTTATGATGATGTTGTCTAGGTGAGAAAATGATTTCCTGCATGATGAAAAACCTACTTTGATCACTAGATCAACTATGGACTTTTATGCTTGATTATGAGACCATGATGTGTGATGGACTTGTATGTTTTGATTATGATGTAATAAGGTGTAATTGTGGTTTATCATGATTGTGTAAGCATTTTGAGCTACATTTGCTTTGTTGGTGAAGCAAAGTCTCCATTTTTCATTGGAGAAGGCTTGTGGCCCTAGTAAGAGGAAACATAAGAACATGTGTTGTTCTTAATCTAGCAAGGTTTTGAAGTAAGAGAAAAACATGATTTCATAACCTATGTTTTCAAAGAGAAACAAAAGTGATTTTGATCCAAAGATCGAATGAAGTTTTAACCTTTTAAGTGTGTCACCAAAGTGGAAAATGTCTTTTCTTTAGACCTAGGTTTGTTAATCAAACTAAGTGTTTCAAAAGAGAATTAATGAAGAAGTTAAGGAAAAGTGAAAACAGGGCACTCGCCCAGCGAACCCTGTCTTGCCCCGCGAGACAGAGGGAAAACAAGGCATTCGCCCGGCTAACCTTGCCTCGCCTCGCGAGACAGTGGGCTAGCCCGAGCAGCAAAGATGCAGCTTCTCGGCCTCACGTAGCGAAGTAATTCTCGCCCTGCGAACCGCCTAAGCAGTGAAGAATTACAGCTCTCTGCCTCGCGACGCGAGACAATTATCGCCTCGCGATGCAGAAGGTCGGTTTGAAATACAGTTCTCTACCTCGCGACGCGAGACAATATTGGCCTCGCGATACAGAGGATCTGTATAAGGAGCAAATACAGCTCTCAGCCTCGTGACGCGAAACTTCTGTTCGCCTTGCGAGAAAGGAATTTCAAATGAGGTATCACTGCCTTAATTTAGATAAGCGAATGTACTCTCGCTAAGCGGATTTCACCCTTTAGAAAATGCTAGAAATGAAGTAAGTAGTTCAAATGTTGTTTCAAATCAAATGAGTTTTCAGTTGTAAAAGTTGTTTGGTTTACAAAAGAAGTTTTCTAACTCAATCGTAAAGTTTTACGCGTGAAAAACCTAAGTTAAGTAATTAACTTAGAGTTGAAGACAAGGGTTAATTAAGTATGGTATGTGGTGGAACAAGACCATGTACTATACCATTGATGACTTAGTACATCAATGAGTTCATAAGGCTTAAGTGAAATCAACACTTGTTTCCTTAATTGAAAGACAAGGGATTAATATCTTAGAAAGGCTTAAAGACTTATCTAAGAGGATTCTCAATCCTTATTCATAATGCTTAGGACTTGAGACATAATTCATAAGATGTAAACACAAACACGAAACGTTTTGGTTTTCGAAACAGTAGTTCGATGACGGACCGATGATTCGGATCTAGGTTAATCGTTCAATTGTTTCCGTTTTGTGATGACAGGAATGAGAGAGATCCTGAGGCTGTGCAGGTATGGGACTATACAGTGGAAGGAATCCTGAGGCTATGCAGGTATAGGACTGTATAGCTAAGGGAAGGCATGTAAGAATTGATTGGTACTACCCATACCAACAAGATTTATCTTCTTTTCGGGAACTTAGAACATAAGAACTTTATATTTAAGCGTGCTTGACTTAGAGTAATTATGGGATGGGTGACCTTCTGGGAAGTTTCCTAGAAAGCGTGTGAGTGAGGACAAAACACGTTGAAAAGACTTGTGTTGGTTTGTGGGGACAGTCGGCGATTCTGAAAGCAGTCTAGATCATTCCAAAGGAATCACGAGATATTTATCCGATAGATAAATGTTTTATCCGATGGATAACAGTTTTATAAAACAAAGATGTGTGTAGTTTCTAAGGAAGAGGACCTTAGTGAACCTTGAGGTTTATCCAATGGATAGACATTGCTTTATCGCATCTGCTTTGTGTAAGCATCGGCATTTCATGTGCATAGTGGTAAGGCCTTGAGCCTAGGAGTTGAGCTTACACCTTGATGCGGGTGCAAATCTTACGGTGACGATCTTCAATGGTCTTTTTGGAGGTATCAGGGTTGGAAGGGCTGACATGTGACCAGTTGGTGATTCTTCTGTGTCGTGGCGAATCCGTGCAATACACTGATATCCTCTACTAGATGCTGTACTTTTCATGTTTGGTCGAAAGTGTTACCGTAAAGCCAGATACGTGCACGTTACGAATGTTGTAGCATCTTGCTCATGGCTGGCAGAAACCGGAACATGTCCTCCCATTCACTCTCTCCGAATGTTTTGTTAGCTCCATGGAGTAGGGGTCAGAGTAGTACCCAGTGACATTGGCATTGAGTCATGTACATTGCACTGCATTGCATGGCCATTGATGTTTACATTTACTGCTATACATCGTTGTTCTAATTAAGAATGCATTATATTATACCGTTAACTGTTAACATGATCTATATTGAGAGTTTTAGTATGCTGTTTAACTATTTAACATGTTGGGTACGCTGTTACCTGGTGAGTGATCCCGTTTTCACTACTGCTGTTTTGTTGTGTTGATGAACGGGAATCTCACCTATATCTGTATGTTTTTTGCTGGTACTTGCTGTTGCTGCTTGAACAGATGGAGGCTACGATGGTTCGGTTCAACAGTCCCTTTGAGTTCAGAGGTGGACTCTTTTGCTGTTTTAGTTTTGTTGTCGGCCAGACTATGTCAGTTTTTGTAGTACCTTTTGGGAGCTATGACTCCTAGTACTTATTGTATTTCTTATGTCAGTTAGACATTAGACTTATGTCTGTATATAGTAATGTTGATGTTTCTGTTTTCCGTTTTCTGTTTCTGTATTTATAATATAGTAAGTCCTAGTAATGCATGGTGAACCTAAGTTCACTTATTAGTATTATTTATTACCTTTACTAATCCCATTACATCTTTATGAAAAGAAAAGAAAAAGAAAAATCGTATTTTCCGCATTAATAAAATTTTTTTGGGCCATATAAACGTTCGGGAATGTGACACTTGGGAAAGGGTGTTACATCATGCATTCATTTGATTTCTCTTGATGAATGAGTATGATATTTGAAAGTGTTATTATATTAAATACTGATATTTTATCGCATGACTATGTTGATGCATGATTTATATGCTGTTTTACTTGTGTGGCTATTACGATAAACTTGTGTACGAGTAATCTCACCCTTGCCTGTACATGTTGGACGCCCTGTTGTGTTTTTTGAACAAATGTACAGATGTTTTTCCAACGGTTTTCTAGGTCACTGTAGGGCCCTGTAGCT
Source organism: Ammopiptanthus mongolicus (assembly GCA_039655645.1). Taxonomy (NCBI): domain Eukaryota; kingdom Viridiplantae; phylum Streptophyta; class Magnoliopsida; order Fabales; family Fabaceae; genus Ammopiptanthus; species Ammopiptanthus mongolicus. Next base: position 22,982,002 of record CM077350.1, read on the forward strand.
GAGTTACTTGGTGTTGACGACGAAGATGGATGGACAGTTGATGACGAGGCCCTGTCTCATCGAGACGATGCAGGCTAGGTAGTATACTTTATTATTCTTAGAGTTTTGTTAGAGCAGCTCTTAGGTTTCTGATATTTAAAGTCAGGTCCATTGACCGTGACTCTGTATAATATGTAATGAGAATTGAAATGATGTATGCCTTAAGGCAAAGTTGAATGACATATATAAATGATGAGTTTGAATTTATTCCTTTGTTATTGTTGAAGTCTTTGATTGGTATTAGAATTTCCGCAACAAGTCTAATGAATATTTTCGAAAAGGTTTTAATTGACCGAAAAAAAGAATTTGGGTTATAAACTTTGACACCTCAAGGGGGGTGTTACAAATACACTCTGAGTGTTGTGAGAATATTTCAATGTAACCTTCATAAAAAATCAGTGAGCCTGAAGAGGCTAGGCAAAAATAATACTGGCAACAATCTGGAGAGACTGATTAAGAAAAATACTCATTGAGCCTAGAGAGGTTAGGTGAAAAGAATACTCAACGATCTCGAGATGTCAGTGAAGAACAATACTTGTTGAGCCTGGAGAGGCTAGGTGTAACACCCCGTTTTTCGAGTTTTTCTTTTAATCAGTATTTATAAACTTATATTTTATTCGAGGTCTTAGAAAGGGATATAAAATATTCCGAGACCATAATCATGCTCAGCGTTATCGTAGGAAGCTACGATTAAGTTTTGAGTCGAAAACTCAAACGGAGCCCGGTCTGCATTTTTACACTGACAGTATGATTTTACTGCTCAGAAGACCTCAGATGGACCCGTGAATGAGACAGTAAGTCTTAGAATTCGATTCTCTACGTTTTGGTTAAATTTCGCAAAAATTTCAAAAAAATCACTTCCTGACCTCCGTTCGAGCGAAATCTTCAATCGGGTGGACAACGGAGCCGCGTATGGACTTACCAGGACCCGACAACGGATAATATTGATATCACATCATGTCAACTCACTTGGGAGAGCATGCCAGAGTCGTCATGACGATCGGGAATTTCGGGACGCGAAATTACCAAAATACCCCTAACTTAAGTCTTTTCGCCTTTTACCATTTTACCCTTTGAACCAAATGACCTTTTTACCCTTAATGAACTTTTTAGAAGGCCGGAACAGCCCTCTCAGCCCCTCATTCCACGCAGCCCAGCCCCCCAAGAACACCAAGAACTCTTCATCTTCCTTAGAGAAAAAACCTCTATTGAATCCTTGAGAAAACCTTGAAAGCTTGTTGAAATCACTTGATTTCTTGACCAATCTTCATCCATTTTAAGGTAAGATCACTTCTATGGTCTCATATCTTCTTGAATCTCTTTCAATATCAAGATCAAAACTCCATTTTCATGAAACTCATTCTTAGATCCAAAACTTTGAAAATCCATAGGAAATTGTAGGAAAATCCTTTGGATGTGAAACCAAGTTCTTTGAACTCACCTCATCACCCTCTATCTAAATCCAAGAGCTCATGATCCAAGTCTCATCCTAGCTCTAAAATCCCAAAATGGCCGAACCCTAGTAGTGGTGATGAATAGTGTTTTTGTTCAAATTTTTGATTTCTAACTCTTGATTCCATCCTTAGCTTTCCTAGTATCCTTGAATCCAAGTGATGGAAAACCAAATCAATTCCTAGCCTAGATTGGCCTTTATGGCCGAGAGCTTCATGGGGAAAATCCATGAGTGTTGTTTCACATTTTTGAGTCATAGGACTTGAAATAGTGTTAACTAAGTTCATGAACCAACTAACCAAAAGTTTGGAACCAAATGAGATCCCTAACCCTTTTTAACTTTCATGGACGAACCCTATACCTTTAAGGGGAAGGAAAACTTGTGTTCTTATGTTATAGATTGATGTTGAATTGTTGTTTGAATTGAATTGTGTTTGATTGTTTTAGGAGACGCAAACGAAACCGGAGCCGGAGCCGAGAATCGATCAAGTTTGGACTAAGCAAATTTGAGAGGTAAAGGGAGGTAGTCATTTAAGTTTGAGTAGCTTCATAGTGCACGTTTGATATATATGTTATGATGTCTTGAGTGATGATTTAGAGATGAGTTTGAATGATGTATATGTATACTTATATCCTGGATTGATTGGATGTTAAATGTTGTGCATAATTGTCTATTTGATAATTTGTGGCATGGATGCCTTAGTTGATATTATGATGATGATTATGGATTGTTGATGTCTATATATATATTTATATCCTGGATAAGCATAGAACTGGCTATGTCTCGATAATTTATTAAAAGACTCGAAATCCTAAATCTATGTTTTGAAAACCGTGTTTTTAAATCAAAAAGTGGTTTTTGGGAAAACGTGTTGCTTTTTCAAGAAAAGTTGTCTTTCTTGTTGAAAAGTATTTTTCTTTTGAAAAGTAAAGTGGTTTTGTGAAAAGTCGTGCAAATCGTGTTTTATTTCGGTAAAGCGTTTTAAAAAGACGTGAAACCTTAGAAAACGGTTTTTGTTTTCAAGAAAGGTGTTTTTCACGGAAAAATGTTCTCTTGATCAAAAAGGATGTTTTGTTTCGAGAAAAGCAAAGTATGTTTTGTTTTCCAAAGTGTTTTGAGAAAATGAAACCAAAGGAAAAATGATGAACCTTTGAGACGAACCCGAACCTAGTGGCCGAGACGTCGGGGCTAGTGTTTTGTGGATTGAGCACTCGGACTTCGTGTCCTGTGTTTTTTATTTGAGTGGGCTTAATGCCTTTTTGAAACGAGTCATGGACTTTATGTCTCGACATTTGAAAGAATGAACGCAAAGAAAACAGAAAACTTTCTGTGTACATACATGAACCGGCAGACGTGCCATTTGGAACCGAGCTACAACTTTCGTAGTTGAGAATTCAGCCAGTTAAGACCACTGGTCTATAGGGGCATTCTGTGTTCGAGATCCCACAAGTGGCCGGTGGCGTAGCAACCCCGTGCCGTGGTAAATCGGCTGCCAAACACGAATGAACTCGATGAGAGACTGGAGTATTCATGATATGGTGAGACGTGGTACCCTGGAACAATTGGAGTTCGGACCTAAATAGAGAGGCCGACTCATGAGAACAATTGTGTTACGGGTGTTACTACGGCCTATCGCTCGATGTTGGGAAGTTAGAATCTCCGGAGTACATGAATTAGAAAGATGATATTGAAGTCTCATGCATTATTATAACTAGTGATAGTGTTTGGGATGTTGTACTGTATTATATAAATCACTATTCATATAACTGTATTTATCTGTGGATGTTTATACTGCTGTTTGTCGCTTGTGCGGCTATCGTGATAACTTTATATGAGTATCTCACCTTTGCCTGTACTTGTTGGACACCTTGTTGTGTTTTTGGAACACATGTATAGATGTTGATCATAGGTCCCCGCGAAGACGTGAGGACTCGGACGATGGAAACTTTTGAAGGAGCCGACGTTGGGTTGTACCCCAATGGCTACTTTTAGCCGACTAGCTTAGGAGTCTTTTGTTTCTGAGCAGGCTTATATTTTATTACTGCATATATGTCGCAATTACTTTCTAAGTCTGTAATATGATATATATATTAGACCAGGTTTTACGTTATGTTTATGTTTTATGAACAGTGAATATCAATGTGTGATACGAAATTTATTTCTTCGTCTTGAGTTGTTTGCCTATGCATGTAGAAAATTTTCAGAACCGCGTTTTTGAACGTAGCTACTTAATTAAAGTATTTTCCGAAAGCAACCAGCGTTTTATTTTCTTGTTTTATTCCGCATTAGAGTCCGTGTATGTAGCACCCGCGAGGGGGGTGTTACATTAGTGGTATCAGAGCTGGTTGAGTCTTTCGGGAATCCTTGGGAAGTGAGTCTGTTATGTTTATGTTGTGTGATCTCTGTGAACCTTGTTTGAATTGTTTCTCTGTTGAAGCAATGTGTGTTGACACACTAGTTTTGATTTATGTTTCCTTATTAAGGTATGTTTGGTTTGCCTTGTAGGGAGACATGAATCTTAGAGGTGGTCGTGGTGGAGGTCGCGGCACTGCTGACAACAATGCTGATGACAAACATGAATCGGGCTATCCAGGCCATGGCTGATATGGCGGCTGCTGTTGCTCAACAGACAGCAACGATGGCTCAACAGAATCAACAGAACCAACAAAGAGTTGATCTTGCTGCTGGTGCCAGTGGGTTAGTCGATTTTCGGCGTCATGATCCTCCGCAGTTTCACGAGGACTGTGACCCGGAAAAGGATGACCTGTGGCTGCAAGAGATAGAGAAGATTTTTGCTGTTCTGCACTGTCCCGAGGAAGTGAAGGTGGACTATGCCACATTCCTATTCCTGGGTGACGCAGAGTATTGGTGGGGAGGAACCAGACAACTGCTGGAAGCCAACAACCAAGAGATCACTTGGGGAGTATTTCGCACCAAGTTTCTGGACAAGTACTTTCCCCAAAGTGCCAGAACGGAGAAAGAGCAGGAATTTCTGAAGCTGCAGCAGAGAGATATGACTGTCGGGGAATATGCGGCGAAGTTTGAATCACTCGCCAAATATTTCCGCTTTTTCCAAGCTCAGCCTGACGAGGACTGGAAATGCGAGAGGTTCGAAGGTGGTCTGCGCTTCGAGATCAAGGAGTCGGTGTTACCACTGGAGATCCGTACCTTCCAAGCTCTGGTGGAAAAGTGTAGAAAGGTAGAAAAGATGAGAAGCGGAAGGGAGAACAAGGGTACTACAGGAGGACCGTCTAGGTCAAGGAACCCGAACCAGTACCAGCAACAGAAAGGGAAGCAGTCCCAGAAGAAGCCATATTCCCGACCTCAAGGGAATAGTCAGAAACAACAACCTTATCGTCCTGTTGCTTCTGCTTATGATGGTGGGAACAGAAATAACCAGAAGCAAGGCTGAGCCCAGAGATGTTTCAAGTGTGGGCAACCCGGACACCCAGCTGATAGCTGCAAACTGAAAGGAGTTCTATGTTTCCAATGCGGAGAGATAGGACATTTGCGAGGGAATGCCCTACACCAAAGCCCGAGCCGACTGTCAACAACATGCGGACTGCTAGACCCACGGCGAGGGGAAGGGTTTATACCATGAGCGGCGTTGATGCTTCCAAATCTGATGATCTCATACAAGGTAGTTGCATCATAGCTGGTAATCTCCTAACTGTACTATTTGATTCGGGTGCGACACATTCGTTTATCTCCTTGAATTGTGTGAGACAATTAGAGTTGCTTGTTTCTTCGCTGTCTTTTGATTTGATTGTCACAACTCCAACTGCTAAGCCTGTTACTGTTAATACAGTATGTTTGAACTGTCCTATTACTGTTCATGATAGGAGCTTTCTTGTTGACTTAATATGTTTGCCTTTGACTCAATTGGATGTGATCCTAGGCATGGATTGGTTATCTTCCAACCATATCCTTTTAGATTGTGCACATAGAACCTTAGTTTTTCCTGACCCTGAGATTTCTGGATTTATAACTGCCAACCAAGTAAGAGCTTCTTTAAAAGAAGGAGATCAGGGATACATGCTTCTATCCTGTTTAGAAATCGAGAGGGACGTTGTTTTGAGCGATGTGCCGGTTGTCAAAGATTTTCCGGAAGTTTTTCCAGAGGACGTACCAGGTTTGCCACCTGTGAGGGACATCGAGTTTGCGATCGACTTAGTTCCAGGATCTGGTCCGATCTCTATAGCTCCTTATAGGATGTCACCTACGGAGTTAGCCGAGTTGAAGACTCAACTAGAGGATTTGATGTCGAAGCGGTTTGTGAGGCCAAGTGTGTCCCCGTGGGGAGCACCAGTGTTATTGGTAAAGTAGAAGGACGGGCGTTCAAGACTCTGTGTGGATTACCGTCAACTCAACAAGATAACGATCAAGAACAAGTATCCTCTACCCCGCATAGATGACTTGATGGATTAACTTCAAGGAGCCGCTGCCTTTTCAAAGATCGATCTGAGATCCGGTTATCACCATATCAGAGTAAAGAACGAGGACGTATCCAAGACTGCTTTTAGGACTCGTTATGGTCATTATGAGTACCTCGTGATGCCTTTCGGAGTTACGAACGCGCCTGCTATCTTCATGGACTATATGAACAGGATTTTCCGTCCGTTTTTGGATCAGTTTGTTGTCGTATTTATCGATGATATTCTCATCTACTCGAAAAGTCCCGAGGAGCATGAGGAGCATCTACGACAAGTTTTACAAATCCTTCGCAAGGAGAAGTTGTACGCAAAGCTACCCAAGTGTGAATTTTGGCTGGATGAAGTCAAATTCTTAGGACATGTGATTTCGAAGGAAGGAATTGCCGTCGATCCTACGAAAGTAGAAGCAGTACTTCTATGGGAGAGACCCAAGACTGTGACAGAAATCCGCAGTTTCATTGGACTAGCTGGTTATTACAGAAGGTTCATCGAAGGATTTTCGAAGATTGTTGATCCGTTGACTCAACTTACGAGGAAGGACCAACCGTTTATGTGGACTGACAAATGTGAAGAGAGTTTTCAGACAATGAAGGAATGTTTGACAACCTCACCAGTGTTAGTACTACCTAAGCCAGACGAACCGTACGAAGTGTACTGTGATGCTTCGCATCAGAGATTAGGATGTGTGCTTATGCAACATCGAAAGGTTGTAGCATATGCTTCACGCCAGTTGAAGACACAGGAGAGGAATTACCCGACGCATGACCTTGAGTTAGCTGCTGTGGTTTTTGCACTAAAGATCTGGAGACACTACTTATATGGATCTAAGTTCGATGTCTTCAGTGACCACAAAAGTTTGAAGTACCTGTTCGACCAGAAGGAACTTAACATGAGGCAGAGACGTTGGATGGAGTTTCTTAAAGACTACGACTTCACTTTGCTGTACCACCCTGGGAAAGCAAATGTCGTTGCAGATGCTCTGAGTCGGAAGACCCTACACATCTCTGCAATGACGGTAAAAGAGCTAGAATTGATAGAACAGTTTCGTGATCTAAATCTGGCTGTGGAAGTGAACAATGAGAAGATTTGTTTGGGAATGATTAAGGTATCTAGTGGACTGATGGAGACGATTCGTGAACAGCAAGCAACTGATGTATATCTCCAAGAGAAAAAGGAGTTACTTGGACAAGAGAAAGCTGCAAAGTTCAGTATGGGGACTGATGGTATCTTGAGATGCAATGGACGAGTTTATGTGCCTAGCAACCCGGAGATGAGGAAAATGATTCTAGAAGAAGGACACAAGAGCAAGTTGAGTATTCACCCTGGATCAACCAAAATGTACCAAGATCTAAAACAAAAGTTTTGGGGGCCAGGAATGAAGAAGCAAGTGGCTGAGTATGTAGCATCATGTTTGACCTGTCAGAAAGCGAAGGTAGAACATCAACAACCTGGAGGGATGCTTCAATCCTTGGATGTACCCGAATGGAAATGGGAGAGCATTTCAATGGATTTTGTGGTAGGATTACCGAGAACTTCCAAAAGTTTTGATTCAATTTGGGTGATCGTTGATAGGTTAACGAAGTCAGCACACTTCTTACCTGTTAAGATCAACTACTCAGTGGAGAAGTTAACTGAGTTGTATATCAGAGAAGTAATCAGACTACATGGAGTGCCTTCGAGCATAGTCTCTGATAGAGACCCAAAGTTTACGTCACGTTTTTGGCAAAGTCTACATCAAGCTTTAGGAACGAAGTTAAGGCTAAGTTCAGCCTATCACCCTCAGACTGATGGACAAACAGAGAGAACGATACAGTCGTTGGAAGATTTGCTGCGAGCTTGTGTTCTAGATCATGGTGGAAGTTGGGATGATCTGTTGCCTCTTATAGAATTCACCTACAACAACAGCTACCATTCTAGCATAGGGATGGCACCCTATGAAACCTTGTATGGACGAAAGTGCCAGACACCGTTGTGTTGGTACCAGGATGGAGAGAACATGATCGTAGGCCCAGAACTTGTGGAACAAACAACGGAAAAGATTAAACAGATCCGGGAAAAGATGAAAACGGCACAAAGCAGGCAGAAAAGCTATTCAGATAAGAGAAGACGACCCCTTGAGTTTCAAGAAGGTGAAAACGTGTTCCTGAGAGTCACATCTACGACTGGGGTAGGTAGAGCGATTAAGACCAGAAAACTCACTCCCAAATTCATTGGACCTTACCAAATTCTTCGGCGTATTGGTCCAGTAGCTTACCAGATTGCCTTACCACCTTTTCTGTCTAACGTTCATAATGTTTTCCATGTCTCACAGCTTCGAAAGTATATTCCTGATCCGTCTCATGTAATCGAACCTGATATAGTACATTTACGAGAAAACTTGTCCTATGAGACATCGCCTATGCGAATCGTTGATAAGAGGATCAAGCAACTCAGGGGAAAACAAGTTCCCTTAGTCAAAGTCGTTTGGAACGAAGCAACTGGAGATGCAACGTGGGAGCTCGAGGACAAGATGAAGTTACAGTATCCTGATCTTTTTCAAGGTATGTAATTTCGAGGACGAAATTTTTTTTTTGGAGGGGTAGTAATGTAACACCCCGATTTTCGAGTTTTTCTTTTAATCAGTATTTATGAACTTATATTTTATTCGAGGTCTTAGAAAGGGATATAAAATATTCCGAGACCATAATCATGCTCAGCGTTATCGTAGGAAGCTACGATTAAGTTTTGAGTCGAAAACTCAAACGGAGCCCGGTCTGCATTTTTACATTGACAGTATGATTTTACTGCTCAGAAGACCTCAGATGGACCCGTGAACGAGACAGTAAGTCTTAGAATTCGATTCTCTACGTTTTGGTTAAATTTCGCAAAAATTTCAAAAAAATCACTTCCTGACCTCCGTTCGAGCGAAATCTTCAATCGGGTGGACAACGGAGCCGCGTATGGACTTACCAGGACCCGACAACGGATAATATTGATATCACATCATGTCAACTCACTTGGGAGAGCATGCCAGAGTCGTGATGACGATCGGGAATTTCGGGACGCGAAATTACCAAAATACCCCTAACTTAAGTCTTTTCACCTTTTACCATTTTACCCTTTGAACCAAATGACCTTTTTACCCTTAATGAACTCTTTAGAAGGCTGGAACAGCCCTCTCAGCCCCTCATTCCACGCAGCCCAGCCCCTCAAGAACACCAAGAACACTTCATCTTCCTTAGAGAAAAAACCTCCATTGAATCCTTGAGAAAACCTTGAAAGCTTGTTGAAATCACTTGATTTCTTGACCAATCTTCATCCATTTTAAGGTAAGATCACTTCTATGGTCTCATATCTTCTTGAATCTCTTTCAATATCAAGATCAAAAGTCCATTTTCATGAAACTCATTCTTAGATCCAAAACTTTGAAAATCCATAGGAAATTGTAGGAAAATCCTTTGGAGGTGAAACCAAGTTCTTTGAACTCACCTCATCACCCTCTATCTAAACCCAAGAGCTCATGATACAAGTATCATCCTAGCTCTAAAACCCCAAAGTGGCCGAAATCTAAGAGTGATGATGAATAGTGTTTTTCATCAAATTTTTTATTTCTAACTCTTGATTCCATCCTTAGCTTTCCTAGTGTCCTTGAATCCAAGTGATGGAAAACCAAATCAATTCCTAGCCTAGATTGCCCTTTATGGCCGAGAGCTTCATGGGGAAAATCCATGAGTGTTGTTTCACATTTTTGAGTCATAGGACTTGAAATAGTGTTAACTAAGTTCATGAACCAACTAACCAAAAGTTTGGAACCAAATGAGATCCCTAACCCTTTTTACCTTTCATGGCCGAACCCTATACCTTTAAGGGGAAGGAAAACTTGTGTTCTTATGTTATAGATTGATGTTGAATTGTTGTTTGAATTGAATTGTGTTTGATTGTTTTAGGAGACGCAAACGAAACCGGAGCCGGAGCCGAGAATCAATCAAGTTTGGACTAAGCAAATTTTAGAGGTAAAGGGAGGTAGTCATTTAAGTTTGAGTAGCTTCATAGTGCATGTTTGATATATGTGTTATGATGTCTTGAGTGATGATTTAGAGATGAGTTTGAATGATGTATTTGTATACTTATATCCTGGATTGATTGGATGTTAAATGTTGTGCATAATTGTCTATTTGATAATTTGTGGCATGGATGCCTTAGTTGATATTATGATGATGATTATGGATTGTTGATGTCTATATATATATTTATATCCTGGATGAGCATAGGACTGGCTATGTCTCGATAATTTATTAAAAGACTCGAAATCCTAAATTTATGTTTTGAAAACCGTGTTTTTAAATCAAAAAGTGGTTTTTGGGAAAACGTATTGCTTTTTCAAGAAAAGTTGTCTTTCTTGTTGAAAAGTATTTTTCTTTTGAAAAGTAAAGTGGTTTTGTGAAAAGTCGTGCAAATCGTGTTTTATTTCGGTAAAGCGTTTTAAAAAGACGTGAAACCTTAGAAAACGGTTTTTGTTTTCAAGAAAGGTGTTTTTCATGGAAAAATGTTCTCTTGATCAAAAAGGATGTTTTGTTTCGAGAAAACCAAAGTATGTTTTGTTTTCCAAAGTGTTTTGAGAAAATGAAACCAAAGGAAAAATGATGAACCTTTGAGACGAACCCGAACCTAGTGGCCGAGACGTCGGGGCTAGTGTTTTGTGGATTGAGCACTCGGACTTCGTGTCCTGTGTTTTTGATTTGAGTGGGCTTAATGCCTTTTTGAAACGAGTCATGGACTTTATGTCTCGATATTTGAAAGAATGAACGCAAAGAAAACAGAAAACTTTCTGTGTACATGCATGAACCGGCAGACGTGCCATTTGGAACCGAGCTACAACTTTCGTAGTTGAGAATTCAGCCAGTTAAGACCACTGGGTCTATAGGGGCATTCTGTGTTCGAGATCCCACAAGTGGCCGGTGGCGTAGCAACCCCGTGCCGTGGTAAATCGGCTGCCAAACACGAATGAACTCGATGAGAGACTGGAGTATTCATGATATGGTGAGACGTGGTACCCTGGAACAATTGGAGTTCGGACCTAAATAGAGAGGCCGACTCATGAGAACAATTGTGTTACGGGTGTTACTACGGCCTATCGCTCGATGTTGGGAAGTTAGAATCTCCGGAGTACATGAATTAGAAAGATGATATTGAAGTCTCATGCATTATTATAACTAGTGATAGTGTTTGGGATGTTGTACTGTATTATATAAATCACTATTCATATAACTGTATTTATCTGTGGATGTTTATACTGCTGTTTGTCGCTTGTGCGGCTATCGTGATAACTTTGTATGAGTATCTCACCTTTGCCTGTACTTGTTGGACACCTTGTTGTGTTTTTGGAACACATGTATAGATTTTCTTTTCTTTTTCTTTCTATTGCATGGACTATTTCTGGACTATTCTACTATATAATGATTTTTCAACTTTCCATATAGAAATAGATAGAAATAGAAAGAGGTTGATCATAGGTCCCCGCGAAGACGTGAGGACTCGGACGATGGAAACTTTTGAAGGAGCCGACGTTGGGTTGTACCCCAATGGCTACTTTTAGCCGACCAGCTTAGGAGTCTTTTGTTTTTGAGCAGGCTTATATTTTATTACTGCATATATGTCGCAATTACTTTCTAAGTCTGTAATATGATATATATATTAGACCAGGTTTTACGTTATGTTTATGTTTTATGAACAGTGAATATCAATGTGTGATATGAAATTTATTTCTTCGTCTTGAGTTGTTTGCCTATGTAAAGAAAATTTTCAGAACCGCGTTTTTGAACGTAGCTACTTAATTAAAGTATTTTCCAAAAGCAACCAGCGTTTTATTTTCTTGTTTTATTCCGCATTAGAGTTCGTGTATGTAGCACCCGCGAGGGGGGTGTTACACTAGGTGAATAGAATACTCAACGACTTGGAGAGATCGGTTAAGAATAATACTTGTTGAGCCTGGAGAGGCTAGGTGAAAAGAATAGTCAACAGCCTGGAGAGGTCGGTTATGAATAATACTTGAACCTGGAGAGGCTAGGAGTGCAAAGAACACTCAACAGCCTGAAGAGGTCGGTTATGAATAATGCTTGAGCCTAGAGAGGCTAGGTGTGCAAAGAATACTCATTGTAGTTATCTGATTTTATAATAATGAAAGAAAACTCAGTGAATACTGGGGACTGGACCTAGCTCATGATTTTTATGAGTGAATTGGAATAAATCGCTTGTGTTCAATCTTCTCTTCTCTATCTTTTTTACATTTGATTGAATTTATTATCTTTAATAACTGCCATATTTATATTGTCTTGAAAGAGTTTTATATCTCTGTACTGGTTGCCTTAACCAACAGGGGATTGAATAAGTTATATTTAAATAAGCATCTCTGTATTTTAAACTTATAACTTGTTTTATGAAGAAAGTATTCAGACGAGTCATGCGTCTGATTATCTATAAAAGAGATTTGTTTGCGAATTTTTTTTAAGTAACCACTATTCAACCCCCTTCTAGTGTTTATTTGTGATACTTTTAGTTGTTATCAGAGCAAGGCCTTTGTGTTATGCACTTAATATTGTTGAGGAAAGACCCTGACCAAGCAAACAGATAATAATTGGGAAATCAACAAGAAAATGAAGACTCGTGATGTCAGATGTGTTTTAAGGAATCTCTCTAAGGCACTTAGCAATAAATGCTCGTGTTTCTTAAAGAAGGAAAATCTAGGGTTCTGAACCTTCAACATTAAGATGATAAGACACATCATCTTCAAAGGGAACCAGTTAAAGAAAGTAATTGAAGACATATTCGTCTTGATCTGGCCAAGCAAATCCCAGTCAAAGCTCGTCTATGCAATAAGTTGTTATTTACAACCTATTTTGGTAAAGTATTCCGTTTACTTCATAAAATGCAAAAATATAATTGTCTTTAAATTATGAAAAATATGTGTCTATTTGCAATGCCTAATTTCTTTATATATATATATATATATATATATATATATATATATATATATATATATATATATATATATAGCTTTGTTTAAAAACTGAGACTTAAGTACATCATTGCCTTTGGGTATGTCTAATGGAATTAATTGTAGATGTGGAAGTGCCCACTGGTTCCCAATGTCACGCGCCTTTCAAAAGAGTCACCTTTTCAATTATGTCTTTTCATATGTCATATTCTCATCTTCTTCGAAGCCTTTTCAATCTATATATCTCTTCATTTCGTAACATAAAAAGTTCTGTTGTCATAATCTCTCCTCTGCAAATCACTTCTCTTACGCCCTAATCTTTCTTCTAAAAATCTTCTCTCTTTATCATGGCATCTGGAAACTCATCTTCTGTCTCTTCTTCGGATATTCTGGCGAGAAAAATGATAAATCTTCTAGACCTTAGAAGTAGAGATATGGACGTTGTTGATGAAATCCAAAGTGCTGAGTGGATAAATTTCTTTAACCTAAGGGAAGATGTTTTTCCCTCTGAAGTTCTAAGTTTATGGAGAACTGCTTTTGCTTCAAGGAAGAAAATACAACTTCCTTTTATTATTGGGGAAGTTAGTGAAGATTTGTTGGCTATCTCGAAGGAAGCTCTAGCGATCGTCACCGAATGCTCTATTGATGGAGTAATATACAGACATAACTGGGAAGCTATTGTTGGAGATGCTGTTAACTCGACTGTGTAAAGATGCACAAACCTTGGTAACTTTGATGCATCCCAAATGATTTCAAAATGTCGCTATTTGCATGTCATTATAATTTATTGTGTTATGCCTAGAAAAGGAGTAAGGAGCTTTGTGAGTCCAATGGATAGATTCGCCATCTACCATTTGATTCACAAAGTGAAGACAAGTCTTCCAAAATTGATCTTCAAATCATGGAGATATTTCTCTCTGTAAATAAAAATGTATTTCCCTATGGGTTATTGATCTCAAGGCTTCTAAAATATAATGACTATGCGATAGATGATTCAAATGTTATCCAAAGTCCCTTTCTTGACATGGAATCTTTTAAGTTAACAAATCCTGAAGCTCGTATGGAAGCTGGCCCGCTTGTTATTCCTATTGAAAACCTAATGAAGAACTGTCTATTGAGGATTTGTTGGAATTCCTCTGTGGGTCTGATGAATAGTATGAGCCTGAACAAGTACCCACTCAAATAGAGACATCTTCAAGGAAAAGGACAAGTGAAGAGAATGACTCTAGAGAGTATAAAGAAAGAATTCTGAACCATACATTAGCTCAGGGGAAATGTAACATCCCGATTTCCTATAACTCTAATCGATTTGGTTAATCTCCATTGGGGCTTTGATTACTTGATTGAATTGTTTTGTGTTAGTTTAAGGTCTAGTTGGAAGCTTAGGAATAGGCTTGAATACTGTTGGAAGTTCCTAAAGTGTGAAACAAGAAACTGGGGAAGTCAGAAGTTTGGAAGGCTCTTCCCAGCTGAGCAGCACGCTCAAGCGTGGGAAGGGAGCACGTCCTAGTGTGCTAACACTCAACAGTACATCAAAATTCCTCATAACACACTCCTAGCACAGACGCACTAGTGGCATTCCGTCACCGACGACGGTAATGTCCCGAACTACCCTGTCACCCACCATATGTGCACCTATAGACTCGCAGGAGCACATACTTTAGTGAGGAACTCGCATGTTTCTCTAGTACAAAAACTGAACCTCTCCAACTGGAGTTCGTGGCTCGCCCACCGGCATCAGGCTCGTAAGGAGTGCCTTCCAATTCCTCAGCATCTGGCTCCTCCACAAGGTCTTCCCACAAAATAGAAGAAGCACAGAGAAAAGATAGGGAGATAAGAAATAGCATATCATCATTATACGTGGGAGAGGGGCAATAGTACAACATACATATATATATATATATATATATATATATATATATATATATATATATATATATATATATATATATACACTGTAGCACACAACACATAGAAAATATACAACACACCAAGAACCATCTCTCGAGTCACACGTCACATCCATCTCAAAGATCATTCTCTCATATCAAACCTCTATAAGGGATACTAATCCCTATATGCATGTCGATTGATTTCATCACGTCCCCAGTTGGACATCCCCGTCGTGATCAATAACGTTCCCAATTGGACATCCCCGTCGCGATCAATACATTAAATCCCCAATCTGACATCCCGCCTTGGGATTGGTGGTACACATCTCGCCCCCATTTGGGAATCCCCCATTGGGATCAAATATGCTATGGTATGCAACAAACATCCATCACAGGTTGATACCGGAACCTCACGCCTAAGCACTCGGCCACAGCCATGATGAATTGCATCCTTGATAACATCAACATCAACACGACTCGTTGCGCCCATGAGCTATAGCTCCACGGTCATAATCACTACGGTACCAACCCGAAGAACATCACAATCTCACCATACTCTCATCAACAATCATCCATCCAATCACAAGAATAAAATATCAAAGCAATAAGCATGCCAATATAGATATCATCACGTTGACAAATAGACAGATAATCATATAGGCAGTTCAACATATTAACCTCAACAATCACGTTGTCTAGCCTAGGGTAACATCTTAGCGGTGATAGCCCAAAGATACCGACACCTAGGGACTAGGTACTTTGTCCAGGGCTTAACCTCTAGTAGGGTTTAAGGTTCCTCTACACATACATACATACTATACTACGCATGCCTCCTGATGACAATTTCTTTCTCCTTACTTGAACAGTTTCCTGCGTGCTTTCCTATGCAACACTGACTGCGGCTGCGCAACCGGCAATCGTACACGTTTCCCAACGAGCACAACACTCAACTCTAAACCACTGCCAAAAATACCCCCGGCACATACGTTGGGCCAACAATCGCCTCGAGCACACACATGGGGTCCAAAAACAATGAATCAAAGGAACAAGGATTCAGCCCACTAAAATGAAAGGAGATTCCTTACTCAAACAACGGTTGTCTCGTAGCCTAAGCACCAAGCACGATCCCTCGTGTGACTCCTCAAACGATTAATAGCGCAGAAACACCCGTAAAAGCCTAAAACACACCGAAATGATATCGGGATTAAGAACGAGGAAGAAATGGAATTGAATGACCAAAAGAAGGTAAATGTTGACACTGACTTACCTTGACGATACTCACTGTAACTCGCGGGTGCTACATACTTGGACTCTAATGAGGAAATAAATCAAGAAAATAAAACGCTGGTTGCTTTCGGAAAATACTTTAATTATGTAGCTACTTTCGAAAACGCGGTTCTAACAATTTTCTGCATGCATAGGCAATACAAACTCAAGATGAAGAAATAAACTCCTTATAGCACATCAGTATGCACTGTCCATAAAACATAATCATAATATAAATCCTGGTCTAATATATAACATATTACAAACTAGAAAACAAAAGTTCAAGAGCGTACAGTAATATAATATAAGACTGCTCAAAATAAACGACTCCTAAGCTGGTCGGCTAAAAGTAGCCATTAAGGTACAACCCAACGTCAACTTCATCAGAACGCTCCGTCATTCGAGTCCTCACATCTCCGCGGGGACCTATGAACAACATTTGTACATGTATTCCAAAAACACAACAAGGTGTCCAACATGTACAGGCAAAGTTGAGATATTCATATAATAAGTTTATCACGATAGCCGCACAGGCGACAAACAGCAGTACAAACATCCACAGATAAATACAGTTATATGAGCAGTTATCTATACAACACAACATAATATCTCAAACAAAATCATGAGTTATAATAAAGCATGAGACTTCAATATCATCTTTCTAATTCATGTACTCCGGAGATTCTAACTTCCCAACATCGAGCGATAGGCCGTAGTAACTCCCGTAACACAATTGTTTTCATGAGTCGGTCTCTCTATTTAGGTCCGAACTCCAATTGTTCCAGAGTATCACGTCATAACCATATCCTGAATACGCTAGTCTCAGATCGAGTTTATTCGTGTTTGGCAGCCGATTTACCACGGCACGGGGTTGCTACGCCACCAGCCACTTGTGGGATCTCGAACACAGAATGCCCCTATAGACCTAGTGGTCTTGACTGATTAAATTCTCAACTACTAGAGTTGTAGCTCGGTTTCAAATGGTACGTCTGCCGGTTCATGCATGTACACCGAAAGTTTTCTATTTTCTTTGCGTTCATTCTTTCAAATGGTGAGACATAAAGTCCACGACTCATTTCAAAAAGGCATTAAGCCCACTCAAATAAAAAACACAGGACATGAAGTCCGAGTGCTCAATCCACAAAACACTAGCCCCGACGTCTCGGCCACTAGGTTTGGGTCCGTCTCAAAGGTTCATTTTCTCCAAACACTTTGGAAAACAAAACACACTTTGGCTTTCTTGAAACAAAACATCTTTTTGATCAAAGGGAACATTTTTCGGGAAAAACACCTTTCTTGAAAACAAAAACCGTTTTCTAAGGTTTCACGTCTTTTTAAAACGCTTTACTGAAATAAAATACGTTTTGCACGACTTTCCACAAAACCACCTTTTCTTTTCAAGGAACATACTTTTCAAAAAGTAAACTTAAGTTTTCTTGAAAAGCAACACGTTTTCCAAAAATCACTTTTTAATTTCAAAACGTGTTTTTCAAAACTTTGTTTTCGATTCCGAGTCTTTTAACAATTATCGAGACATAGCCAGTCCTATGCTCATCCAGGACATATATATATATATATATATATATATATATATATATATATATATATATATATATATATATATATATATATATATATATATATTTATATATCAACAGTTCAATATCACAATAAGATATCATCCAAGGCATCCATGCCACAGTTATATCAAATAACCAACTATGCACAACACTTAACATCCAATCAATCCAGGATATAGGTATACATATACATCAAGTCTTAATTCAATCATAACACACTAATCAATCATATGCCATGAGGCTACCAAACTCAAAATGAACTACCTCCCTTTACCTCACAAAAGTGTTCAATCCAAACTATCTCAGCTCCGGCTCCGTTTGCGTCGCCTAAAACAATCAAATACAATTAAATTCAAACAACAAAGCAACATCAATCTATAACATCAAAACATAAGTTTTCTTCCCCAAGAAGGTATAGGGTTCGGCCATGAAAGGATAAAAAGGTTAGGGATCTCATTTGGTTCCAAACTTTTGGATGGTTGGTCCTTAAGCATGATTAACACTAAATCAAGTCCTATGACCCAAAAATCTGAGACAAAACTCATGGTTCTACACCCTATATGTTTTGGGCATGAAGAGGAGAAATAGGTTAGGAGCTTTGGTTGATGTTTTGCTCTTGGATTTAGGGTTCAAAGACATCAAGTAAGCTAGAACAAGTGCTATATAGCCAAAAATTGCAACAAAACCCATCCTTGCACCATTCTTAGGATTCGGCCCTCCCATGGAAGAATAGGGAGAAAATTTCTTTTGGGTTCATGCTTCTAGACACTCAAGGTACACATCATGATGGGTTCATAGAAATTGGTTTCATGATCATAGGATTTTTCTGCAATTTTCTATGGATTTTCAAAGTTCTAGATCTAAACTTGGGTCTTCATGAATCAAGTGATTCAAGAGATGAATTAAGATGAGGATCATACCTCCTAGGATCAAAGATTAATGAAGAAGAAACAAGTTTTCACTCAAAAACTTCAACTTTTGAAGATCAAACTAGGGTTTTTGTGAAGAACTTTTGATGAACATTCAAGAACTCATGAAGAACAAGTGAGAGAAAGGAGAGAGAGAGTTAATGGCCGAGAGGCCTAGTGAGAGAGTGAGAGAGGTATTTATATTTTCATCCTATGGCAAACTTGTAAATAAGCAAAAAGGGTAATTTGGTAATTCCTTCAAAGACTAGGGGCATTTTGGTCATTTCCCTTATAAATATCTAGATATTTCTAGAAAGTTAATGATGACATGGTGAGTCACAGGGTCAGAATGGTTATTCCATAAATTCTCAGGGGCAAAACGGTCTTTTCAGTCAAGGGCAAATGGTAATTATGAAAAGGGTCAAGGGCATTTTAGTCATTTCACGTCCAGATATTTTCTAAACGTAATCATTACACTGATGAGTCACTGATGAGTCATAGCACACCATGTGACTTCAACCTTATCCGTAGCGGGTCACTGAAATCTCGTATTCAGCTCCAATCGTCTCCCAGTTCGAGTATTCGCCGATTTATTCGTATCCTGAGACTTACTGTCTCGTTCACAAGTCCAAATTAGGTCTCGATAGTAGAAAAAGGCTACTATCCGTGAAAAACGCAGACCGGGATCCGTTTGAGCTTTCGCCCGAAACTTAACCATGGCTTCCTATGGTTGTGTAGGACATTCCTATTTGGTCAGAATATTTTATTGCCATTTCTAAGGCCTCGAATAAAATATAAGTTCATAAATACTGATTAATTAGGAAAACTCGAAAATCGGGGTTACACTCACATAGAAAGGTAGTAGTGCGAAGGTGTCGCAGCTACGAACCTGAATACGTGATCGGTTAAAAATTCCGGTGATCGAAAGCACTCGAACCGAGCTCTCCAAGCCTTCAACAATGGTGGTCTCCCTTTTCTTTTCTTTGTCCAGGTGCTGGTTTCTTCTTTAGGTGAAGAAGATATAATTTCTTCACTTTGTTTTATTAGAACTAGCTAGATTAAGCTAGAATTATGTAGTAGAGGTTAGGTTAGGTGTCACACTCTAGGTTGATTAGGTGTCTTCTATAGACTTAGGTGTCGTAGTCTAGGTGCTAGGTGTCATGTTTAGGTTTAGTTAGGTGTCCTTTAGTTAGGCTAGGTGGCATGATCCTAGGCTAGTTAGGTGTCCTTTAGTGAGCCCACGTGTCACCTTTTGGTGGCTGTAACACCCCGATTTTCTTAATCTTTTTATTTAACTAGTATTTAAGTAATTTTATTTTATTAGAGGGTCTAGAAAATTAAATAAATTATTTCGAGGCCACAGTCACGCTCTACGCTATCGTAGGAAGCTATGGTTAAGTTTTGGGTCGAAAACTCAGACGGAGCCCGGTCTGCGTTTTTCCTTGACAGTAGTGCTTTACTGCTATCGAGACTTAATTTGGACCCGTAAACGAGACAGTTAGTCTTAGAATCACGTTTCCTATATTTTCGAAAAAATTCATCCTGACGTTCGAAAATGAAAATAATAGATTATATTCGAGCCGATAATTGTTCTAGGAGACGATTCGAGCTGTCTTAGGGTTTTCCGAGAACCTTGAGCCAATGATTTTCATACCAGGGCTATGATAAACCATTTGGGGACTCCTACAAATGTCGTGAGAATTTTCAAATTTATTGGGACGTGAATTGACCAAATTGCCCTTGGTTGGTTTTTACTAATTGCCCTTTTTACCTTTCTTAAACCTTAAGTCTTCCTAAATATCTAATTCACTCACCCACTCACCTTTTTCTTCCCTCCTCAACCGCTGGCTGGCTGCTGCTGCTGCTTTTCTTCTTCTTCTTTCTCCATTTTCAACCTCATTTTTCTCAAGCTTCCTCAAGCTTTTTCAAGTAGGTTTGTGAAGCAAAGTTGCTCCTCTCATCCTCCTCTATCACCTAGAAGGTATAGATTTCATCCTTGAGCTCTCAATCTTTATTTTCATGAATTTCAATTTCTAGATCTAAACTTCAAAAAATCTCTAGAAAATTGTCGAAAAATCATTTTGAGGCCAAACCAATTCCTATGAGCTAGTATCATCCCCTACTATCATAATCCAAGAGCTTGTAATGAAATAAAATCTCTAGCCTATTTTTCTAGGGAAGACCGAGTGGGTTATTTTAGGGGGAAATGGGGTTTTTGTTCCTTATTCTTGATTTCACCTATTTCATCCCTTAATCATGTAATCCAAGTGATTAGGAGGCCAAATCAAACTCTCACCTATTTTTCATGGTGATGGCCGAAACCCTACCTTGTGGGTTTAAGGGATTTTGGTTCAAATCTTTGATAATTGATCATTGATTATGTATTAGGTATGCTTAAGGGTCATTGATCCAAGAGTTGATAGAATTTCAATATCCCTAGCCTATTTAATTAATTAAGGGCAGTAGCTAATCCTAGAGATTAGTTAGTTTATGGTTTCATTATTTTAATTTCTGGTTGTGTTTTACTGTATAGAATCCGACAGGACTCGAATGCTCGATCGCGCACTCGATTGACTACTGCGGAGCCACGTTCGGAATCTCTCGGGAAAATCACAAAGGTGGGGGAAAGAAACGCAATATCGTCGGGGAGGCAAGCTTTAAATAATATATATTGATATGCGTAGGGCGACCCAAACCCTACTAGAGGTCATTTGACCGTTAGGTTGATTTTACTGCATATTGAGGTTGTCTGTGCTGTGATTGGACATTTGATATATTGTATGTGATATGTGTATGATGTCTATTATATGCTATAACTGATTAAATGTTATTTATTTGTAAGTTGATTTTACTATTGAATATATATTCTGGCTGTTGTTGATGTCTGTTGTGGTTGTTGATGTCTGAGTAGAACTAGGCAGTGATTTCTGATAAATCGGGTGATGAATGTGTGGTGAGAAAGTCGAGGTTATATATATATATATATATATATATATATATATATATATATATATATATATGTCGTAGTACTCAACGTAGTGATATAGTTGATCAGTTGTTGTTGTGATGCGAGTGGATACCCGATTAATCCGGATGAAAGTTGATCGTGGTTGTATATAAGTCGTGGTTGAGGCACTAAGTGTTAATCCTAAGATGAGTCAGTGAGATTCATGTTGCATAGTTGTTATTCATCACTATGTTGGCATATGGGCGATTTCGATCTTACCTGCGGGGAGATGGTCGTACCGATTAGTTTGGCGTAGGGGCAATTTCGAACTTACCTGCGGGGAGGTGGTCGTACCCGTTAGTCGAATTGTAGACGGACAGGCGCATATCTCGACCTAGCCTGCGGGCGGGGAGATATGTCGTTACCGGAAGTTAAGTTGTGAACGAACGGACGAATTCTCCGACCTAGCCTGCGGGCGGGGGAACATGTCGTTACCGTAATTTGCATTGTTGACGAGCGAATATTCCGACCTGGCCTGCGGGCGGGGGAATATGTCGTATCCATGAGACGATTTGGGTCTGCGGGCTTTAGACCGAACCCTACTTTATGGGGGTGGCATAGTGATGATTGGGACACCTTGATCCGTTGGCGATGTCGCATCGTGATCGCGTCCATATAGTCGTTAGTTCCATGAGTGTGAGGGACAATAGTTAAAGGAGAAATTATTCGGAAGTCGTTTGGTTGTAACTGTCGTGTTTGTGAGTGTGCTATCTATATAGATTATTTATATCGTTGTTTTTCCCATGTATGACATATTACTGTTTCTTATCCCCTGTACTTTTCTATGTTGTATTTCTTTGTTCTCGACTATTCGAGAAGACCCCGATGAGAAGTTTCCAGAGGAGATTGATGGAATACCTGTTGAGCCTGATGCCGACGGGAGAGCCTCGCATCCCAATGCTGGGGGACCTTGAGCGCCAAGAGATGAAGTCGGAGTGCTTTTTGTTCTGATGTTATGTTTTTAGTTTTTATTTATTTCGTACTCTGAAGTATTTTATATTTGGTATCAGTGTTGTAGGCTCTACTGATGGAGCCAGTATTATTACGTATATATACTTTTATTATGGTATCAGTATGTATTGTATGTTTTAATATTTCCGCAAATTTTATAATGCTACGCTACACTATAACGCTAATAATTATAAGTGGGGTCACCAATGGGACCTCCTAGGAAGGGGTTGTCTCAGTGGCAACCTCCTTGCCATCTTCTCCTCTACGTGATACATGTCCAGTTGTGATACGTGTCATCCACACGTGTTGCCGTGCGTTGCCGCATCAGCACGCTCGGGTGTTTTTGGGTGTGAGCCTCAAGGTAGGGATAGCAATGGATAAGGTATGGGTAAGGTACTATAGTACTCATTCCCATACCCGTTTTTTAAAAAATTACCTATACCTGGACCCATACCCGCGTGGGTAGTAACTTTAATATTCGTACCCTTATCCGTTGGGTACCTAAGTACCCATACCCGCACTAATTATTTGTGTGGGTAGCAACTTTAATATTTGTACCCTTACCCGTTGGGTACCTAAGTATTCATACTCGTACTCATTACCCGCATTTTAATATAAGAAAATTGTGGATGTTTAAAAATAGGTTTAGAAATTTATGCTGTCAAAAGAGAAGAACACAAATATGTAATACATATTAGATCATTCTAATATATTTTTACATTGCATATATATATATATATATATATATATATATATATATATATATATATATATATATATATATATATATATATATATATAAATGACTTTGATACAAAACATCCAATATTCTCCTAATTTGTAATATATTTTTTTGCCGTTTCCCCTTTTTTTCATAAAACTACTTTTCCTTTTTCTATCAATAATTATTGTTGTCTCTTAAACTTTATTTAGCACTATGAACCTAATTAAATATCATATCATATTCTCATATCATCTCTCTGTTTTGAAATTTGAATATATTCATTTTTTTTATCACAATGTTATTATTTTGGCTTAATTGCACTTTTGGTCCCCCAGATATCACGATTGTGCAATTTTGGTCCCCCGGGTTTTAATTGCGCCAATTGGGTCCTCCAAGTATCACGATTGTGCAATTTTGGTCCCCCAAGTTTCAATTGCGCTAATTGGGTCCCCCACGTATCATGATTATGCAATTTTGGTCCCCCAATTATCATGATTGTGCAATTTTTAACTTCAGTAGCCTACATAGGACACGTGGGACTAATTTGACACTTAGTGAAGTCAACTTGACAGTTTATAGGATATTCTTATAAGACAACATTGCCATATCACACAATTTAATGGTCAAATGCACGTCATTAAATGTCACATAAGAATGACACGTAAGCTGTCAAACTAGTCTCATTAAATGTCAAATCAATCGCACATGTGCTTCGTAGGCTGTTGATGTTAAAAGTTGCACAATCGTGATACTTGGAGGACCAAAATTGCACAATCGTGATACTTGGGGATCAAAATTGCATAATCATGATACGTGGGGGACCCAATTGGCACAATTGAAACTTCGGGGATCAAAATTGCACAATTATGATATTTAGAGGACCCAATTGGCGCAATTAAAACCCGGGGGACCAAAATTGCACAATCGTGATACCTGAGGGACCAAAAGTGCAATTAAGCCTATTATTTTTAATAATATGAAATATTCGATGAATATTGACCAATCTTTTCGAAATTAGGTGACTTAAGGAAGATAGAGACATAGATAAAAAATGGGAAATCATTAAATCTGATTTTTTTCATTTTTTTTAATATGTGTGTGTGTGGGGTGGGTACTAGGGTACCTATACCCGCACCCATACCCATAAAATTTTGCGGCTAATTACCCTACTCGTCATGAGTAATTTTTGCAGGTACCCCATGGGTCCGTTACCCATTGCCATCTGTACCTCAAGGGCAATGAGGGCAAAATTTGTTAATTTAGGGACAAAAGAATAAAATCACTTAGGGACCAAATTGACATTTAACAAAAGGCTAAAGACATAAATGTCATAAAATCTCTAAAGCCATCATGACAATGGTGAGTCACTAGCATGACTCACCTAGATGAGTTGTCTTGATATGACTTGTTATTTATCCGTTAGCGGGTCTCGACAATCCCATATTCAGCTCCGTTGTTCGCTTGATTTAATATATCGCCCGAATAATATATATTATTTCACTTTTTAGTGAAAAATTCCATAATTACCAAAGTCGTTGGAACTTCGCTATAAAACCTAATCATTTCGTTCATGAGTCAAAATTAGTTTTTCTGATCATTAAAATTTACTGTCAGTGAAGACACAGACCGGTTTTAATCTGAATTTTCGACGAAAAATTTAGCCGTAATTCTCTACAATAAAGTAAAGTATGGATATGATCTTGGTTTATTGAAAATCATTTTCTAAGTCTCGGATAAAATATAAACTTATTCGTATAAATTACCGATCTTAGAAAGCAGTGAAAATCGGGGTGTTACATTCTTCTAGTTTCTACCTTTTTCTCTTGAGTTTTTGGATTGCCTTAGGGCTAACACTATTTTATATGTGTTGTGCTCGTGATTAGGGCAAAGTTCGTGGTCATGCATATTGGAGGTGGAATTGCGGCTGTGCTGAGGCTGTCCGTGGCTGTTAGAGGTGCTGCATGCTTGTTGGTGGAGCTCCGATGATCGTGTGGAAGTTCGCGCCAATTGTTCAGGTGGGGAGAGAGAGTATTGCCGTCGTTGGGAAGGCAAGAGTAGCGTAGTTGTATTTTTTGCTTTGTGTAGGGAAGCTCTATCCCTACTAGAGGTTGAGCCCCGATAAAGAAGTAAGGTAAAAAGTTTGAGGCTGTATATGGAAGGTGGGATGCTGAAGCATCAACCTTTGGGTCAAAAGGTTATCAAGAAAGAGTAACTGAAATTGACGAAAGGAGGATGAGTTTCTACCATGATTCATACCTTTGGAGTCCATCTGAAGGACAAACTTTCTCTCTAGTTGAACACCTCCCTTATCTTCTTTTCATCCTATCGTCTAACACGTGTTTTCACAAATCTTTATCCCTTTAAGTTAGTCGTGTCAGGATCAAATGCATTTCTAAACTCTCACTTTGACTCTCTTGATTTATTTTGCTGGGTTCAGACCCACGCACTCCTCTTGATACAGAAAAACCTCTTCTGCCCTCCTGAGAAGAAACCACCTGCTATATGCATCTGGTCATCTACTTGAGGATTTTCCTTATGTCATTCCTGCACAACAAGTCCTCTCTCTCTACACTCGAACCTATTTCCAGCTCCTCTCCGTGTCATGAAGTTGGTCCTTCTGCTACCACTCTTGCTGCTTCTACAACCGCTCCTTCCACTAAGCATGACGAGTTGATTGCTATGATCCCATTGCCAGAGCTGAAATCTCATCTTTGAATGGCAAAATAGATAGCATAGAAGCTTTGCTTAAGGAGCTGTTACGAAGAATATAGGATTCAAAAACTTCTTTCATGTTTTGTTTGACAAAGATGTACAATTACTAGTCAATGATGGTCTACTTACTTATATGACTAAATGAAAGAAACTTTTTGTGTATGTTTTTTAAGTGTCTATTCTCTTTATTCTATCTATTCGTTTTCTTTGCATTACTTCCTTTTTGTTGATAATAAAAGGGGGAGAAAGTCTATGTATGCTTAAATGAATGAACTATCTACATGAATGTACTGTCTACTTGATTGATAATAGGAACATGCTTAAATGTTTTGGAGATTATCAAACTGCCTTATATATTATACAAATTTCATTTAATCATACTGCCTTACATATTATACAAAGTTGATTTAATCATAAGGATTGTTTGTCATCATAAAAAAAGGGGAGAATCTTAAGTCTTCGTTTTCCTTAAAGTTCTGTTAAGGTTTTGATGAAACCAAACAAAACAAATATGATTAATGAGACGACCCCACTTACGTAGGATAATCCCATTAGTCCCAAGCTTATATTATTAACTATACCTTAACCGTATTATAGCGTTAGCACGTTAATCAAGAAGCATAGCAAAAGAAAACAACGGTAACATACAAAGCGCACGGTAAAGGCATAAAACAATCAGAGTAAAACGCAGACATAAGATAACTATATTTATAGACATGCATAAAAGTAGTCCGATCAGTAGGGCATTGTGATACTATATATATATATATATATATACATGCAAACTGTACATAAAAACTAAAAAGTATAAACATATACATCAGAAGAAAAGAGCTCTCATCGCTCAAAAAGATACATGAAAAGCGATCAGCTCACATCCTAGACGCACTGGTAGGATCCATCATCAGTGGTGCAGATGCCCAGAACTACCTTGGCCCTCTCCATGAGTACGCCGATATACCACCAACTGCTTGTACTCGGAAGAAGAGCTGGACACCACTACTCGATGCCTCCTGTATGTCCTTAGATGCTGCTCAGTCCTCCTTCGCTGACCTCGTAGCACAAACCCTCAGCTGTTGGAAACGTGCGAAGTCTCTGGTGCTGCCCACATATAGTCCCTCTCGTGGCGTCGGCTGCCACATCTTGGTGAACGGTAGGAGCTGGGCAACTCTGTAAGGCCCCAAAATATCCTTGCCGTGTGAAGCCCCACCTACAACACCCTTTTTCGAGTGTCATATTCCTAAACGATTATAAGGTCGAAAATAATATTAATACGGAAAATACGGTTTTTTTTTTTATATAATAAATGGGATTAGTAAAGTAAGTAATAATAAATGAACTTAGGTTCACCATGCATTTCTAGAAGTCATACAGAATTAAGTACAGAAATAGAAACAACACTGTATATAGACATAGGTCCAAGCCTAACTGATAATAAGTATATAATCAATTACTAGGAGTCGCAACTCTCTAAAAGGTACAACTGACACTTGGACACAACCTAGCCAAAACAAAACAGCAAAGGGAGTCCCCCTCCGGACTCAAAGTATATGCTGAACTGAACCATCGTCACGCCCATCTTCTTAAGCAGAAACAACAATACGAGCAGAGAAGGTATATAGATTTGGGTGAGATTCCCAATCATCAACACAACAAAACAGCAGAAATAAAAACGGGACGACGCACCAAGTAATAACATACTTAACATGCATACCAGAAATCTCAATATATCATGTTAATCAATTAGCAGCATAATATAAGGCATCCTCGTAAACAGAATAGTGATGTACAACAAGTAAATGTAATTATCAACAGCCATGCAATGCAATGCATTGTATGTGACTCAATGCCATATGCCACAAGGGTAAACTCTGACCCCTACTCCATAGAGCTAACAAAATGTCAGAGAGAGTGAATGGGAGGATATGTTCCGATTAATGCCAGCCATGGGCAAGATGCTACAACAAATATAACGTGCACATATCTGGCTTTACGGACACACTCTCGACCAAACATGAAAAGTACGGCAGCTAGTCAAAGATGTCACAGCAGTGCACGGAATACCACGGCACAGAAGAACCACCAATTGGTCACTTGTGGAATCTCCAACCCTGACATTTCTCAAGACCATTTAAGATTGTCATCGTAAGATTCGCACCAGCATCTAGGTGTAAACTCAACTCCTAGGCTCAAGGCCTTACAACTCATGCAATGAAATGCCAATGCTTACACAAAGCAGATGCGATAAAGAAATGTCTATCCACCGGATAAACCTCAAGGTTTGCTAAGGTTCTCTTCCTTATGAACTATAGACGTTTTTGTATTATAAAACTTTTATCCACCGGATAAATGTTGTGATCCCTCTGGGATCGAGTCATCACAAGACTGAAACAATTTGAACGATTGACCTGAATCCGAATCATCGGTCCGTCATCGAGCTACTGTTCCAAAACCCAAAACGTTTCATGTTTGTGTTTGTGTCTTATGAATTACATCTCAAGTCCTAAGTATTATGAAGAAGGATTGAGAATCCTCTTAGATAATCTTTGTTTCTTTCTAAGATATTAATTCCTTGGATTTCAAATAATGAAATAAGTATTGATTCACTTAAGTCTTATGAAGTCATTGATGAACTAAATCATCAATGGTATAGTGCATGGTCTTGTTCCACCATATGCTATACTTAATTATCTCTTTTCTTTTACTCTAAGTTAATTACTTAACTTAGATTTTCCATACGTAAAACTTTACGACTTGAGTTGAAAACTCTCGATTTGAGACTTTGTAATCCAAAACCTTTTTAATCAAAAACTCATTTGATTTGAAATAACTTTGCTACTTGCTTAAAGTAAAGTACCTTAACTAAGTTGAAAAGGGTTTTTCCTTACTAACTTAGTGTAAAACCATGTTCTAAGTTAGTGTAAAAGAAAATAGAATTTCATTTAGTTTTCAAACTGTGATTCAATTAGTTCAAACTTGGGGACAAGGTCCTCTTTATACGCTGTGGATTGAATGTTAACTTAGGTTGAAAATGAAGATGATATCCCATTAAAACCTAAGGTAACTTCATATTACTTTTACTTCCATGAAATCACATTAATCATTTTACTTTTAAAGCACTTAGTTAATTGGATAAACTATGACTAAAGTAAAAATACATTTTCACCTTAGTAAAAACACTTGAGGTCAAAACTCTATTTGATCTTTGGATCAAAATCACTTCTTATTTTGTTTTGAAATATAAGTTACAAAAATATTTTCTCACTTTCAAAACATTGAATGTTCAAGAACAACTCATGTTCTTCGTTTTTCTTAAGGTCAAGGCCGAATGCTCCCTCACAAGGGATGTGAAGATTTTGCTTCGCTAACTTGTTAAGTAATAGCTCAAAATGCTCACAATATTATGATGAACAATAATCATGCATCATTCAACCATAATGAAGCATAAAAATCCTTACTTGATCTAGAGATCAAAGTATGGTTTTCAACATACATGAAAATAGTTTTCCATCCAAACATACATCATCATAAGCATATACTAAACATGTAACCATTATTACAACCATGTTCTCAAAGAGAACTTCATAAATAAAGTAGTGAACCCAAACAAAAGGGTTTCACCCAAACAAAGCATAAACAATCATTTTCACCTTCCACCAATTTTGGTGTGATGAGGTTCACTCCCCATACCTTTTGTGAAGTAATCCTCCGATTGAAAAGTCATCTAACCAGTTTACGAATCTACCAATTATTCGCCAAAACGCTCAGCACCAACTACAATCACACAATCCAATCAAGCATCAACATACAACAATACAAAATTTCCCTATTCCCTTAGACTTAGGGTTCGGCCATAGGGCTCAAAAATTAGCTAGAGATGGCTAAAATTTCCTATCTCTTGGATGAATGATCCTTAGGTATACCTAACACTAAAACAAGTCTCATTACTCAAAACTTGGATAAAAAACTCAAGCTTTTTCAATATATATATGGTTTGGCCTCATCATACCTATAAGGGTTAGAGAACTCTTTTGGTTACAAGCTCTTGGATAGTGAGAGAGGATGATGAAATTAACTCATAGAAATTGGTTTTACATTAAAAGGTTTTTCTACACTTTTCTATGAATTTTTGAAGATTGGATCAAGAAGTTGAAACTCATGGCAATCAAGGTTTTCAAAGAAGAACAAGAGAAGATTCATAAAGTTTAAGGATCAAAGGAGTAATCTTACCTCTTGAATGATGAAGAATGATCAAGATTCAACACTTTTCCTTCACCAAAAATCAAGTTTTCTCTTAAAGGAAATGAGAGAAACTTAAGGAGAAAGATGACGTGAGAAAATGAAATGGTGAAGGCTTCATGAAGTGAAGGAGGCGTGTGAGAGGTGAAGGCAAGGGTAGGAAGGTCCAAAAAATTTCACTTAAGGGCAAAATGGTCTTTTCACACAAGGTTAAATGGTAATTATGAAAAAGGTTAGGGGTATTTTGGTCTTTTCGAGTCCAGATATTTTCTAACGTCACCATGACACTGGCATGCTTTCCTAGGTGATGTGACCTGATGTGACTTCAAGATTATCCGTTAGCGGGTCCCGGTAAATCTCTATCCAGCTCCGTTCGTCACCCAATTTGAGATTTCTCCTGAATAACTTATATTATTTTGCTTTTTAGTGCGAATAACCAATTTTAGAAAAATTGTAGGAAATCCAATTCTAAGACTAACTATTTCGTTCACGAGTCAAAATTAGGTCTTCTGAGCAGTAAAATCATACTGTCAGTGAAAAACGCAGCTTGGGCTCTGTTTGAGTTTTCGACCCAAAATTTAACCGTAACTCCCTACGATAGCGTAGAGCGTGACTATGGTCTTAGTTTATTTTATTCTTTTTCTAAACCTCAGATAAAAATATAAACTCATTCACACAGTTTATTGACCTTAGAAAGCTTGAAAAATCGGGGTGTTACACCGCCACTGAAAAAGCAGACTGATCGGCCTTCTATAGACAGTCAAAAATGTAGAGGGGTCCACACGCAACCCCCGATCATCATGGTATACGATCTCGATCTCCAAAAGCATCGACATCCTTACTGCCACTGTGATGAAAGGGTGCGCCCTCCGATCCATCGTAAAAAACTAAAGGCTTGTCATCTTCACACGAACAAAGAGCAAAAACAACAACATACAGAGAAATAGCAGGGAGATAACAATACTGTGCCAAACACATCGGTATGACAACAATAGAATAGTAAATAAGTAACACATAGCTCATATAGCAAGTAGCATGTATAGCAAATATAGCAGATATGATAGGTATTGCACACAGGCAAACATCCCTCGAGTCAACACATGTAACAAACATCCATCTCCATAGATCTCTCGCCCTCATATCAATCCTATAGACCGGGATACTAATCCCATGCAGCATGTCCGCCGAATCTCAAAGCACAAGGTTCCACACCGGAACATGAGTTAGCTTGTCCAAGAAACCGAACCGCTCGTCGTGACCAATAAGAGTGCATCCCCCTCCCGAGCCCGGGACCGGGGTGTCTTGGTCGCCTCGGAATTAGCCTGGAACGTGGAAAGCTCAGGGATTAGTTGGGCAAATTGGACTGGATCGGGCATCACAACACGATAAGAGCAACCCCATCCGTCACTATAGATTATTCCTAAGACCGACAACATCCCCAAGGTCACTCACTTGACCGCCCCTTCCGCTCTCTGTACCTGCACTCAGGTATAACTAACCTTGCATGAAATTGGCAGCCCATACTAGCTGTCATACGGCCTCGCCACTTGGCAACTATGATATGCAGCAAACCAGATCCTCATGCCTAAACGCTCAACAGCAAACCAGCAAACGATGCCACACATCTACGAGCCATAACTCCAGCTCGACCAGCTTGACAACATCTCAACAGCAGAACCATCCATGGTATCAACTCGCTCATACAGGGCTCACAACCACTCAACAGCTCAACTTAGGCATATAACCATAACATATCACTCGTTGCAATAACAACAATAACAACAACATAGCAAGCATAGCATATCACAAACCAAATAGACATATAGGCATGTAGACAAGTATCAAATTACACAATTAGCAACATAGCAGTCATGTGACGCATTTCATCCTCGAGCAACAGTTATCTAACATATGGTTCCAACTTAGCGGTGATAGCCCAAAGTATGCTAAAACTAGGGTTTAGGTACTTTATCGAGGCTCAACCTCTAGTAGGGTTTAGGGCCTCCCTACGCATAGCAAAAACAACTACACTACTCTTGCCTTCTTGACAACAGAAGTACTCTTTCTCCCCACTTGAAGCGATTGCGCAATTTCCAACATGATCACCGACAACCATAAGCATGCAGCCTAGAACGCCAAGAACAGCCATGAACCTCCTTTAGCAGTTGCGGTCTCAAGCTCCAAACCTGCACAATCACAAGCGCGAACTCTGCCCTAATCACGAGGACAACACATACGCAATAGTGTTAGCCCTAGGGCGACCTCAAAGCTCAAGAGAAAAGGTAGAAACTCGAAGAAACACGAAGAACGCGTGTTAGGGATTCGAGTTTACCTGAGGCAAATCAAGAAATCGTTCAGACGAATTTGTGGAAAACTTCGTCACAATCGCAACGATGTTGTCAGAATTGCGTTTTGAAACCTTGATCACCCCTAACCTCAAGCTTTCTCTCTCGATAGTTGCAGGAAACTCAAAGCTCAAGGGAAATTTCGTGCAAGAATGAGAAAGAAGGAAAAACTTCCTAAATTTGAGTTGATGTCCAAGCTTTAGCATGGAGATCTTACACGCTTGAGCGTGCCCACACTTGAGCGTGGAGCCTCGTCCACTCCGCCTTCTCCCTGGCCTGACACGTATCTCATACGTGTCAAGACTCACACCAATTGGCAAACACACTTAGTGTAACACCCTTTTCGGAGCATCACATTTACGGACATTTTATAAAAGCTATAAGGCCGAAAAATGGGTTAATTAAAAACATATAAGAAAGATGGGGGTAAATTTTTCCTTTTCACAAGACATAATTGTAAAAGCTTGTAACCATTTATGCGTGTAAGGTAAATAAAACATTTCATAATATAACTTCATAAGTTCATAAAGGCTTTACATAAGAACCCAACCCGTCTACAGAAACAAAGTCGAAAGATACAAACTCAACATAAAGGATTGGAGATGCAGCTCCTAAACACAAGATACTTGGAGACGCACCTCCATAAAAGATAAAAGAAAGGTACAGACACTCTGACACCCTACATTGGCCAACAACAGACTACACAGGAAAACACCCCTCGGATCAACCGTTGAATGCTTCCTCTGACTCCTCCCTTATGGAGAGACAAGCGAAAGGAATAGGAAGGCATGGGTTGATCACCTCCCTCCTAATATCCTCACTTATCGCCTTCCAACCAGGACCCGTCAAACGAGACCCAACAGAAATCCTAGTAAGGACTACCACTGGAATTCCTATGGAAGACATCGCAGAAATTGTCCTAGAAGCAACTTTGCCAACAAGCGGCCTATCCCTAACAGGGGAGAAGGCACTGAACACTTCGGTGAAAGGGCCCACCTAGCGTTCCACTGCAACCACAGCCTTGATGGCAAATGATGAAAGACAAGCGGTGAAGCGGTTAAGAACCCTTCCTCTACGACCGGTGTGGATGATGAGTGCGGCTCTTCACATGTACGTTACTAGAAACCCATCATGACTAGTTGTTCAAATGCCGTAACCACTGGGAGGCTCAACAAAGAGATGCATCCGATGCGCCGGGTGGACTCTCGGTAGTACGACCTTCTCGAGAGACAAACAGAGAAGCACACAACGATACAATACAATGCAATGAGGTGAGATTCTCATTCATCAACACAACACATGGCAGAAGTAAAAACGGTGCGACATACAAGATAACGACATACTAATCATGCATATAATACAGCTCAATATCTCATATAAATCAATCAGCAGCATAAGAGATCATCAACATAGGATAACAATGTATAACATAAAAATGTATCCATCAACAGTCATGCAATGCATTGCAATGTACATGACTCAATGCCATATGCCACAAGGGTAAGTCTCTGACCCCTACTCCATGGATCTAAACATAACTAGAGTGAGTGATTGGGAGAACATTGTCTGTGTTATCTTAGCCCAACATGTGCCATCTCAACAAGATTGCGAATTCGCTTTTACGGCTCACGCCACACGTTCTTTACCCAAATCTTGATTTGTCCGATGTCCAGTCAGGACGTCAATGTTTTTCGACAGGTCACCCATGACACAGAGGAGCTACTCTCTGGCCACATGTGGTCTCCCTAACCCCAACGTCCTCAAGATCTCCATGATCGTCACCTCCAACAATCACACCTACACAAAGGTGTAAGCTCAACTCTCGGGCACAACGCCTAACTCATGCATAAATGTGTATATATGTTAAGAAATGTCACAACACAACCACATACTACTTTATCACAGTAGCACCACATTTATCTCTTGATAAACCATAGGGCACCCCTACGGGACCCACTTTCACACGACTTGTCAGCAGTCGCCCGTTCTTTATTCTGTCCCTTGCAATCACGTACCGCCTCGTCGTTCTTAAAGCGATGTTTATGTCTTATGATATATTAGTCCATAACCTAGATGTATTATGGAGAATAGGATCCACAAGGATCCCCTTCATCAATCTTCTCACTTGTCTATCAAAGGAACATTACTTATTCTCTATAAGTAACTCTTAGTGATTAAACGTTATGAATTCCTTAGATGACCTAAATCATCAAAGGTGTGGGACATGATTTTGTCATGACCACTAGATGTTAGTGTATGTCTTTTACTCAATCTTTGTGAGTCCATTATGAAGCTCAAATAGTTTCTCTTCGGAGATAACACGCGTTTTCGCTACTACAATAAAAGCTTCAAAATACTATCCTTTGTAGTAAGTAATTTATAAAATCTCCTTTGTTAAGTATAGTTTGGAAAAATCTATACAAATACCCATAGGGCATCTAATTAGTGTAAAACTCTTGTTAAGTGGTTTCCTAGTCCTATTACTTAATGTAAAAGGAATATACTTCTTAATTGAAAACACCATTTTATTTTTAAATGAAACTATAAGTTATGTAATTTTTTGTAATGTTCTAAAAGGTAACAGTAGTGTAAAAACTCATTGTTTTAAAGAAAACACTTACAAGAATTCTCATTTCTCTTGAAAGTAGGTTTACTAACCAAAACCTTTGGGAACCATATGAATCATTTAGAAAACTTTTTTGTTCTTGAAAATCTTTTCCTTGAAACAACATGCTAAAATAAGTGGTTGATCTACATCAAACCCTCCTTTCCTTAAAATACTTTTCACATGAGATCAAAATACTTAATTTACAACACTTGGTTCTTTGGAACCAAAACTTGAATTCTTTAGAAAACCCTTTTTAATTTCTATTTCCTTTACACTTTAGTATAAACACATTAAACCTCTTATATTGTATCATGACTTTATTCTATATATTATATATGAGGCATTATTATATTGTATTTGATGATCATATTTATAGCATAATAAAGTCCTTAGAATTGGTAGTTCATTTAATGGAACGTCAAGTATGACTTGACCGTCAGATGCCATTGAATTATAGAACACTATTCTTAAATATCCATAGTCAAGTATTATTATTAATAAGGAAAATAATAATTCATTGAGACTATTATGTGAGTGTACTGATGACCACATTTCACGGGTCATATATATAAGATATCAAGTCTTCACATAAATATAAATATTAGTGAAATATTTATATTGGAGTGACCCGCTATGAGAATGCTGCATAATAGTTATGTAAGTGTCATAAGTGATTCTCATGGTGACCATAGTGAAGTAGTCCTTCGACTTGAAGTCACTACGATTCCTAACATATGTAGCTGTAGGCTTTAATACTATTAAACGTTATTTGTAACAGGACAACTACAAAGATAGTTATTGGGCCTGCAATGAAACATGTTGAGGAATGTGAGTGATGTAGATAGGATTCGTCCCTCCTACATAACAGGAGTAATGTCTATAGGCCTCTTGATGGTATGCGACGTAGAAATGCATGAGCATGCGAAGGTGGGACAATATCAGATATTGGGCCCACATGATCTTACGTCAATTCCTGGATCAAGAAATAAATAATTGGACTTGACAAGGACATTTATGCCTTGTGTTCAATTAAGACATTGTGATGAAAGGACGTTGACTTCACATTATATATGGTTACAATATGGTTTTAATTGTATCACCAATATTCTAATTATTTGGGTAGCAATGATGTATTGCTAGATGCCGCTCATTGTTTATAATATTAATTGATTATTAATATGATTAATAATAATTAATATTATTGCCAATTAATTGAGAACTTATAGGGTCACACGTATAGAGCAAATGTTCAGAGAATTAGTTTAATTGATTAATTAAATATGATTTAATTAATAATTAGACATTGGGCTTGTAGCGTACAGTAACCTAAGTGGGTTAGGTTAAGTGAGTGACAGCTATTAGTAAGCTGTGCATGTTACTTAAGCTAGACACAACACAGAGCACTTATAACGACCGCTATACTCTATTGACAGCAGTGCCTCCTTTCTCTCTCTGTGTCTCGCACCTCTTCTAATCCTGATAGCTAGCACTACGCTATCTCTGACGTTGGTTTGCTCGCATGGACTGAGTAGAGGTATTGCTACTTTGCAATACTGGTGATTGAGAAGAACCTCTCCCTTTGTGGTGATATCAGCAGTGTTCCTCGGATCTGCTGCTCTGTAGCTGTGTAGATCAAGTTGTCTTTCACACCGTAGCAGTGTTCGTGATTTACCAGTGTTGCTGATGTGCTCACAGTATTCGTGGTAAAGCTACGCTTCAAGAGGTAAACACAATATCCTTGTGATTCATGTGCAATACGTGGTCTTTTAGTAAAGGGTTTTTCTCTCAAGAGGTTTTTATAAATTGTTTTTAAAAATTATCCCTCTTGAAACCCCAACAACTTGAACATAGAAGCTTTGGCTTCCCTTTTTAACTCAACAAGGCCGAACCATACATAGTGTTTTTCAACAAAATACAAGCCATCCAACAACATTCTAGCATCATGAAAAACATCTCAACGTATAGCCATTCCTCCATCAAGTAGTAAAAGCATGAACAAACTCATCATTCAAAAACCCTATCCTTAGGTCTTGATCCTAAGAATAGTTTTTCACCATGCCAAAATGATTTTCCACACTAACCCTCAGACACAAATAGTCACACCAACACCCTAACATACAATTCCAAAATTCAACACCAAAACCCGTATACATAAAATTTCAGCATTTCAAGCATCAATTTGTGACAAATATTTGATGGACCAAACGAACTCGGATTTGAGCGAATGAGGACTCATATGAAAGCTTAGGATGTCTGATTTGTGTTTATAAAATTCATTTTCACAAACAATAAATGAGTTAGTACAGTTGTACGAAAGAAGCCACTGTAGTCAGAATCCAAGACAGAAATTTGTGCTGAGATTGAAATAGGTTTTCAAGGATCAAATATTTATGAAAACACACTAAATATATACTCAAAATGAAACCCAAGATGTCTAGTTTCATGAACAAAAACAAGTTTTGGAATCCAAGGTCTAGGTTTGGAGAAAAACCGAAATGACTCTCACAAGGTCAGATCCGAAAATCAAATTTTCACAAATTCTTTTCAACAAAAAGATGGAGGAACCCTAGGTTAGGGTTTTCCCTCAAATTAAAGTTGTTTTCAACTATGCAAACAAATAAATGAACACAAATCAAGCAATAAATAATTATTACAACATTGCTCTCATAGAGAACCAAATAGACAAAGTAGGAAACCCTTGGTTTAGGGTTTTCCCCAAACCAAACCCATAAACCATCTTCACCACCACCAATGTGGTGTGATGAGGTTCACTCCCCCATTACCTCTTGTAGATCCTTTGTGAATGAGACAACTCCAAGCACCAAGAACAAAAGGGAAGGCCGAACCTATTAGTGAAGAACACATGATGAACAAGGTTGGTGTTCTTGAGGGTCAAGAACCAAGTTCCTCCAATCAAGAAACTTTCTTTATCAAAGATGATCTAGAGATCAAGACAAGAATAATTATGGTTTTAGATTTTAGAAACAAGTTTTGGTTCATAAGCTATGAAACCAAAACCGTATGAACACCTAAGAGAGAGAAGAGAGAAACTTAAGTGTTCATGAAATGGAGTTGTTTGATCTTTGAAAGAGAAATGAGAAGTGTTTTGGGGTGTTTTGGATGGTGAATGGCTGAATAGCCTTATGCCCATGGTCATCAAATTTGTTGATGTGTTTATCACTAGTGATGTGATGAAGTGTAAGGAAATAGATGACTAGGACTTAAAGAGATGGACATTTGTTGAGTCCTCATGCAAAGTGTAGAGAGGTTAATTAGCTTTCTACATAAAAGGAAAAGATGCCAGGTTATTAACCAAGAGTTTATGAATTTAATCCATTGGTTAAAGGAATGAAAAAGTGATGGATGAGTGACAACGTCTCGTGAAGCGTGAGATGCAGTCATGAACTACTCCCGGCACTGGGCCAGAACAACTTCCCGACCCCAGGCTAGATTACTACCCGACCCTGGCACGCATCCCAAGGTAAGGAGCGGTCCCAATTAAAATAATAATATTTTTACCGGTTCTGACCCAAAACAACATATCGTTTTCAAAACAACGTTTTATGATTATTAAGTTCATAATTGAAATTCAAATATGAATTTCCAATTATTAACTGGTTTTATGATTATGATTAATCAAATTGTGTTCTTAGTCAAGTTATTCACACGAACAGTTAAAAAGGCAGACCTATGATTTTTTTGGGATGTTACACTTAGCACGCTTGAGTGTGCAACATGCCAAAGTCCAAATGTTTGCACACTTAAGCGTGCACTCTTCTCATGCTTGAGCGTGCTGCTCAGCTGGGAAGAGTCTTCTAAATTTTTGACTTCCCCAGTTTCTCGTGTTACACCTTAGGCACTTCCAACCTGATTCAAGCCTATTCCTAAGCTTCCATCTAGGCCTTAAACTAACAACAAACAAT
The DNA here is from genome assembly GCA_039655645.1 of Ammopiptanthus mongolicus. Taxonomy (NCBI): domain Eukaryota; kingdom Viridiplantae; phylum Streptophyta; class Magnoliopsida; order Fabales; family Fabaceae; genus Ammopiptanthus; species Ammopiptanthus mongolicus. The sequence goes on from CM077350.1 coordinate 23,021,055, forward strand.
TCACACAATCAATTAAAGCCCTAATCGAGATTAACCAACTCGGTTAGAGTTACAAAAAATCTGGATGTTACATTACCACCCCCTTAAAGAAAATTTCGTCCCCGAAATTTCTTTCGCATACCTGTAAATAAGAAGGATAAATCTGACGCATCTCAGCTTCGCACTCCCATATTGAGTCACCAGTCACCGAGTCCCACTCCACTTTCACCATAGGAATATGCTTCTCGTGCAATTCCTTGATCCTACTATCCACTAGTTGTATTGGTAAAGCCTCGTACTCAAGGTTCTCTTTTAGTTGGATTGATTCAGGTTCTAACACATGTGATGGATCAGTGTAGTATTTTCTGAGTTGAGCGACATGAAAGACATCATGTAGGTTTGAAAGATTAGGTGGCAAGCCTATTTGATATGCTTCAAGGGGTCTTCTCTTGTCCGCATAGCTTTTCTGCCTATCCCTTGCAGCCTTCATCTTTTCCCGTATCACATGGACTTGTTCCGTTGTTTGCTGTACAATTCTGGTCCTATCAGATGATTTTCTCCAGTCTCAAACCAACACAACGGAGTCCTGCACTTCTGTCCATGCAGTGCCTCGTATGGTGCCATGCCAATACTTGAGTGGAAACTGTTGTTATAAGTAAACTCGATCAATGGAAGGAACTCTTCCTAACTTCCCGTGTTTTTCAACACGTACGCCACTAAGAGATCCTCTAATGACTGAATTGTTCATTCAGACTGACCATCCGTTTGCGGATGATAAGAAGAACTCATACTCAATTTGGTTCCCATAGCACTGTTTATGCTTCTCCAAAACCATGACGTAACTCTCGGGTCACGATCCAAAATTATACTCCAAGGTACCCCAGGTAGGCTCACAACCCAGTTGATGTAGATCTGAGTTAACCTTTCCAAGGAATAACCCTGGTTCATAGGTTGGAAATGAGCACAGTTCAACCTGTCAATGATCACCCCGATTGCATCACACCTTTTCTGAGTCCTCGGCAACCCAGAAACAAAGTCCATGGCGATGCTATCCAACTTCCATTCTAGGACATCTAGTGATTGCAGCAACCCTGCTGGCTTCTGGTGTTCAACGTTCGCTTTTTGACATGCCAAGCAGGTTAGAACATACTCCACCACCTCTTTCTTCATCCCCGGCCACCAGAACAACTTCTTCAAGTCCTGGTACATCTTGGTAGCCCCCGGATGAAAACTCAGCTTGCTCTTGTGTGCTTCCTCCAAGATCATCTTCTTAACTTCACTATCCGCTAGCACACAAATCGTTTTGCCAAACCTAAGCAGACCATCAGTACCTCTCTTGAATTCCGAAGTCTTACCTTCTTCTATTAACCTGTTCACTTCCTCGAGGTACTTATCCTCAGCTTGCTTCTTCCATAAAAGATCCAGGAAATCACTAGTCACTTTAATCGTCCTAAGATTCAACCTATCCTCGATGATTTTCGTATTAAGATTCAAATCTCTAAACTCCTCTATCAGCTCTAGCTCCTTTACCATCATTGCAAATACATGTAGGGATTTCCTACAAAGCGCATCCTCTACTACGTTCACCTTACCTGGATGGTATTGCAGGTCGAATTCGTAGTCCTTTATGAATTCCATCCACCTACGTTGCCTCATGTTCAACTCTCTCTGGTCGAACAGGTACTTCAAGCTCTTATGGTTGCTAAATACACTGAATTTACCACTATACAGATATTGTCTCCATATCTTCAATGCAAACACTATCGCAGCCAACTTCAGATCATGCGTTGGGTAGTTACATTCATGTGTTCTCAACTTCTTGGAGGCATACGCCACCACTTTTCCTTCTTGCATGAGCACACATCCAAAACCTTGATAAAATGCATCATAATTTGCATCAAATAGTCCTAAAGGATCTGGTAAAACCAACACAGGCGATATGGTCAACCTTCTCTTCAGCTCCTGGAAACTTTGCTCGCAGAACTCTAACCACTCAAACGACTTCCCCTTTCTCGTCAACTGCGTCATAGGTAACGTAATCTTTGAGAATCCTTCTATGAACCTCCAAAAGTAGCCTACTAAACCAAGAAAGCTTATTACCTCGCTTACAGACTTAGGGCTTTCCCAAACAGCCTCGACCTTCGCAGGATCCACTGCGATTCCATCCTTACTGATTATATGGCCTAAGAACTGCACTTCCTCGAGCCACAACTCGCACTTCGACAACTTAGCATACATCTGTCGATCCTTCAACACTTGCAGCACCACATGCAGATGCTCTTGGTGTTCCTCTTTACTCGAAGAGTAAATAAGGATGTTATCGATGAACACAACGAAAAATTTGTCTAGTAACGGTCGGAAGATCCTGTTCATATAATCCATGAACACAACTGGAGCATTAGTCACACCGAAAGGCATAACTAAGTACTCATAATGACCATATCGACTCCGAAAAGCAGTCTTCGGCACATCCTCCTTCTTCTCACGGATTTGATGGTAACCAGATCACAGATCAATCTTAGAAAACATAGCTGCTCCCTTCAACTGGTCCATCAAATCATCTATTCTTGGCAATGAGTACTTGTTCTTTATCTTCACTTTATTCAACTAATGATAGTCCACGCATAACCTCGAGCTCCCGTCTTTCTTCTTCACGAATAGCACTGGCGCTCCCCATGGAGATGCACTAGGTCTGATGAACTCTTTGCCTTGTATTTGTCCAACCATTTCTTAAGCTCGATCAGCTCCACTGAAGACATCTGATATGGCACTATAGAAATAGGACCAGCCCCCAGTACAAGGCCTATAACAAACTCCACCTCCCTCTCCGGTGGCAGTCCAGGAACATCATTGGGAAACACTTCAGGAAACTCTCTCACAACAGGCAAAGCTCCCACACTAGGATTTTCCTTAGCTTCCAAAGAGAACAGCACCACGCACTCCTTCGATCGTCCACCCGTCGAAATACTGTCATCGGTAGGCATCAATCCAGGACGCTATGAGAAACGAAGGGTTATATTTGAACAGTCTAGCACAACATGGTTGGCCGAAAGCCAGTCTATGCCTAGGATGGTGCCTATCTATTACATAAGCAAACAGACAAGGTCGACAAGAAAATTTCGGTTCTCTATTGTGATAAGGCACTTTAGACATACAAACACGGTGGTTACGGATTCACCCGTAGGCGTAGAAACAGTAAGGTCATAAGGCAGTGATGAAACAGGTAACTCTAGATGATCCATGCACTTTACCGATATAAATGAATGCATAGCCCTCGTATTAAATAAAACGGATAAAAGTTTACCTGAGACTAGACATTTACCTTGTATCAGATCAGGGCATTGAGAGGTTTCAGATCCCCTGACGGTAAACACTCGTCCTATGGTTTGTGGTCGGCTCTGTTGACTAGCACTCTGTGACCTTCCAGCACTACTCTGAGCTCTTACGCCTTGTTGTTGAAACTGAGCTCTTCTTCTGACCCCAAACTTTCAATCTGATGCATAGTGACCCATCTGGCTACAATTGAAACATCTGATATGCTGGGTCCTCGGGCAGCTCTTGATGAAGTGCGGTCCCCCGAATCGAAAACATGTTTGCATCCTTTGTTGTTCTTAGCTTGAACCACTCCCACCATGGTTGACGTTGTTTTGAATCGAGCGATCATAAGGCCTCGCCCTCTACTAAAATCTTCCGCTTCTCCCTTTCTGGTTGTTGTTTCGAATCGGTCCACCACTTCTAGCTTGTTGTTTAATGGTCCCTGTCCTATCATGCCCCTCAAGTACTCTACATATCTCCACAAGCTAAGGAACCTATTTGAAACACAAGAAGGGGGTTGAATTGTGTTTCTTACGTTTTTAAAACTTTTTGCAAGCAGATATATATTTGTGCAAAGATATTGACAAAAGAAACAGCGATGGACGCAAAGAGCGTTTCCAAATAACTTGGACGCTTTCTGAAGGAAGATCAATGCTATTAGAAAGCAATTCAATCCCAAGAAGTTAGTTAAGAAATAAACTAAAAACAAGAGCAAGGGAAAGAAAGAGACACAAGGATATTATTCTGGTTCACTCTTCACCAAAGAGCTACGTCCAGTCCTCTCTACTTGAGAGCTTTCTCCACTATAACAAAAACCTTTTGTTACAAGTATTCAACACCTCTTCAAGCAAGTATTCTACACCTCTTCAGGCACACAAAGTATTCTTTTTACACAAGCCTCTTCAGGCTCAACCAACTAAGGTTTGAAAAGATTTGATGTTCAACTAACTCACTAAGAGTGAGAGTATGAAACTTAAACTTAGAACTCCAAATCAAAACTCTTCGCAGAGAGTGATATGAAATTTAAAGACCAGAGTATGCGTGTAAGCTTGGATTTCTTTCTTGATAGCTTGTTTTCTTGTGTGCTTTGTATATTTCTCAAATCCAGTTGTGCATCGCTTATTTGCATCTTCAAGATGAGAGATATTTATAGCCTTCTTGTTTTGATCATCTTCAGTCTTCAATGGATGGAAAAGAATCCGTTCTGATTGAACATTAAATGCATTGGACCGTTGAGTCTGATAACTTGTTCAGGCTTCTGATCAACAAAGTAGACTATCAGGCTTGATAGCTTAAAGAGGCACTGACACCTTTTTCCTTGTACTCGAAAGTTGACTTTTGTCTTTCCTTTTGGAGAAGGTCAAAACCTTTTTGTGTTAGGGACAGACTGGCTTCAGCTTTCGATGGTACGAAGATTACAAAGAATGTTTGTCCAAAGGATATAAGCTTTTTACACATAGAATAATAAATTCAAAAGATTACAAGTGTGTTCGTGCTTAAAACAATAAAGCTTATTGGACTTTAACGATTACAACACATAAGAGAAAGAGTCTTTGGACTCAAGATTCTATCATTTCAAAATGCTTTTATCATCTGAACTGAGCGAGAGCTAATCCAGTTTGGAGTTTGGACAAGCGTAGGTCTTTGGACTTAGATAGATTTGTTTAAGCATTATCATCCATATGAAGTGAGAAACCTTCTTACTTTGGACGTATGTAAGTCTTTGGACTTATATTTTCCTGCACACTCAAGATAAAGCTTTAGTCCATAGCTAACCTTTGTTCACTAAAATTAGTCTTTTGTTAACATCAAAACTTAAGGGATTAGTGGACCATAACCACTTTGGTTCCAACAATCTCCCCGTTTTTGATGATGACAAGACATACTAATTTGATTTGACAAAGTTTCTTAGAGAGCTGAGAAGCTCCCCCAAAGACAAAGACTATAAGCAATTAAAGCATATAAGACTAAAGTCCAATAAAATCCAAATATAGGACAAAGTTAAACATATAGATGTACTTGATGAGAAAGGATGTAATGTTATATGCAATAGACAAAATTAATGAAATTGAAACCAATCAAATTCCCTTTCTCCCCCTTTTTGTCATCAGACAAAAGAGAGAGACAACCATCATTGTTAGAAAAAAAATTTTAAGAAGGTGGAGGAGGAGGAGGTTTTGGAATGAAATTCTGAAACATGGTCGCAATTTGTTGTAACAGAACTGCATTATTTGCCTCAATGGTTCGTTGGACGAAATCTTGAAACTCTATAGGAATAGCAGAGACCGAACTTTTAGCAGTGACCTTAGTTACCTCAGGATTTTGTTGATCAGGGATCACACTAAGGGCATTGGACAGTGATGGATCAGCAGGATGCATTACTGACATGGGCATTAGCTGAGACTTAGAAGGTTTTGATTCTACAACATGCTCAGCTTGCTCTTCAGGATAAGGGTCCTCATAGACAATCTCAGTGTCCCCAGTTTCTTCGGAAATAACTGGTATGGGTGGAGATGGAAGTACCTCAAGGATGATCTCAGCATCATCAAACCTATTTTCTCTTCATCTGGGTTTTGGTCTAGGAAGAACATCTGTTGGATATAGAGGGATGCCAAAGATATCGTACAGAATCTAAAATCCGCTTCAAAGAGTTTGAATGGTCTCCTGAATATGCGAATTTGACTATTTTCTTCGTCGGATAGACCAGACGTAGAAGCTTCCTTAGTACATCTCCAGATGTAGCTTTCCTAGTAAGTCCGAGCATCTGGATTCAAACTTTGCAAAGGGATCCTTTTGCCATATAAGGGCTAGTTCTTGAGAGTCATCTCTTGGCTTAGTCCAGAAGAGAGGATCAAAACTAGTGTTTTAGGGCAGCGTCCATGTTTCAAGCCTTTTTCGTCCATCTTTGTTTTTATTTCAGTCTAGAATGGGAATTCTTGGACAAGCTCTAGAGGGAACAACTCCTACTCTTGTTTTAGAACTTCTGTCCCAAAATTTCTTTGGCAGATTATGATGGATCTTGGCTTCTCGTGACATATCACACTCCTTTCTGACAGCATAATATGGTATGAAGCCCCTAACATCAGAGTATTCTTTCCAGGCTGAGGGATAGCTTGGAATGAACTTGATGTCTCGATCAAGAAAGATGTTGGTCAAACCATAAGTCCTTGATATTCTTTCCTCAGTGGTTTTGAAACCTTCCTTTTCTTCATTCAGGAGTACCACATGTTTGCCAACATTGTAGTGACACCATTGGAACACCTTGTCCTTAATGAGATTAGGATAGATCTTCCTTGGAGGGAAATTTTTCTTCTCAAGACGGACTAGCAAGGGTCCATGAGCATTGAAGAGTTGACTTGGCAGAGGACCGGTGGGTGTGTAAGGGATGGGATAGTAACCATGTTCAGGAGGTGGACTAGAGGGGTTTTGAGGTGGAGGGGAAGGTGATTCATATTGGTATTCTGGCGGGGGAGTAGGACCTTTAGGATGCTGAGAGGTGGAGGGAGGTGAGTGTTTATGTAAAAGAATAGGAAATCTTATTTTAATGTCAGCCCAGTTAGAGCTTTCATTTTCAAAGGTGATTCTGGGTATGCGTCTATATTTTCTCTTTGGGTAAAGCATTCTAGGATAAGGTGCTCCATGGGGTTTAAAGGGATGGCTTCCCCATGGTGTAAACCAGTCTTGAGGTTCAGACGGTGAGGGTGATGATGGTTTTTGTGGTGAAGAAATGGTTTGTAATTGAGGTGAGGTGGAGGGTGAAACGGTTATGGACGGTTGAGAGTCCAAAGTCAAGTTTTCAACCTCATTTGGTTGCTCTACAATAGGAGTAATAACTAAACTAGCTTGGGGTTCAGTATTACCTTAAGTTTTAGATCTAGTGGAACTTGCCCTTGTTGCAGCAGGTTTAGGCCGAGAGGCCTCAGAAGTAAACTTGCTTCTAGGACCTTTGATCACCCTAGAGATAGGCTGATCGTCCTCATCTTCCTTATCAATAGAAGCTAGAACCAGATTCCTTTTTCTTGTGGTTTGGACAGAGGCTGTTGGACAAGCAGAAGATGTCTTATCTTTTGGACGTGCAGGCTCTATCGAGTGTCCAGCAGAGACTTGTTGATCAGACGCTTCATCAATACCTTGCGTCTGAACACCTTTCAACTTGCCTTCTTTCTTGGACTTTTTGAGACAGTCCTGTCGCCTCATCACCAAGCTCTGCTTACTGAACTCTGGTTGATGCACACGATCAATGCCATGAACAGCATATTTTAGTTTCCGTTCTGGAGTCAAGGACAGAAGATCATTGTAGACCAAATGCTTCTCAAAGATTCTTGAAAGCAGAGCAGCATAAAGAATGGCAGTATTCTTCCCAGAGCCTTCAATAGCATACTTGAAGCAAGTGAAGAGAAGGTGTGGAAGGTTGATCTGCCTTTCCAGAATTAGGTATACTAGGCAGAATTGATGTGCCTTTGAGATGTTGTTCTTCGAACCAGCTTTATGAAGGATGGATTTGTTCAGAATCTGATGAAGAACCCTAGCCTTGTCAGTCATTCTTGAGGCTATAAGCTTGTCAGATAGTGTAACACCCCCTCTCGGTGTTACAGTTCGTAACCCAAATTCTCTTTTTTGGTTAATTAAAACCTTTTCGAAATACTCATTAGACTAGTTGCAGAAATCTGATACCAAATTAAAATTTTAATCACAGCTGAAAAACAAATACAAACTCATTATCTATAAAACTCATTCGATTTCGCCTTAAGGCATACATCACTTCAATCTCTTAATACACATCATACTGAGTCATGGTCAAAGGACCTGACTTTAAGTATCAAAATCCTAAGAGTTGGTCTAATAAAACTCTAAGAACAATAAAGTATAGTACCTAGCCTACATCTCCCTAATAAGACTGGGCCTTGTCATCAACAGTCCATCCGTCTTCGTTGTCGGCACCAAGGAACTCAGCTACAGGGTCCCGCAGTGACCCAGAGGACCGTTGGAAAGATATCTATACATGTGTACAAAAAAACAAAACAGGGTGTCCAACATGTACAGGCAAGGGTGAGATACTCATTCACAAGTTTATCGTAATAGCCACACAAGTAAAGCAGCATACAAATAATGCATCAACACAGTCATACGATAAAATATCAATATCCAAAATAATATCATAATGGGATAATTTCACTTTCAAAATATCATACTCATTCATCAAGATAAGTCAAATGAATGCATGAGACTTCGATTCGACTATCTAATTCATGTACTCCGGAGATTCCTACTTCCCTTCATCGAGCGATAGGCCGCGAATACTCCCATAAAACAATTGTTCTCATGAGCCGGCCTCTCAATTTAGGTCCAAGCTCCAATTGTTCCGGGGTACCACGTCCAACCATATCATGAATAGTGCAGTCACTGATTGAGTTCATCCGTATTGGGCAGCCGATTTACCACTGCACGGGGTCGCGATGCCTCCGGCCACTTGTGGAGTTTCGAACACAGGATGCCCCTATAGACCTAGTGGTCTTAACTGGTGCAACACCATTTCCTGGGTGTCACATTCCCGAACGTTTATAAGGCTGAAAATATTTATTAATGCGGAAAATACGATTTTTTTTTTCTTTTCACAAAGATGTAATGGGATTAGTAAAGGTAAATAAATAATAACTGAACTTAGGTTCACCATGCATTTCTAAAAGACATACTATATTAATAATACAGAAACGGAAAACAGAAAACAGAAATAATACTGTATACAGACATAGGTCTAATGCATAACTGACATAATAATATAATAAGAACTAGGAGTCACAGCTCCCAAAAAGGTACTACAGATACCGACACAGTCTGGCCAAAACAGAACTAAACAGCAGAAAGAGTCCACCTCCAAACTCAAAGAAACTGTAACACCCCGATTTTCGAGTTTTTCTTTTAATCAGTATTTATGAACTTATATTTTATTCGAGGTCTTAGGAATGGAAATAAAATATTCCGATACCATAATCATGCTCAGCGATATCGTAGGAAGCTACGATTAAGTTTTGAGTCGAAAACTCAAACGGAGTCCGGTCTGTGTTTTTACACTGACAATATGATTTTACTGCTCAGAAGACCACAGATGGACCCTGAACGAGACAATAAGTCTTAGAATTCGAATCTCTACGTTTTGGTTATATTTCGCAAAAATTTCAAAAAAAATCATTTTCTGACCTCCGTTCGAGCGAAATCTTCAATCGGGTGGAGAACGGAGCCGCGTATGGACTTACCAGGACCCGACAACGGATAATATTGATATCATATCATTTCAACTCACTTGGGAGAGCATGCCAGAGTCGTCATGACGATCGGCAATTTCAGGACACGAAATTACCAAAATACCCCTAACTTAAGCCTTTTCACCTTTTACTATTTTACCCTTTGAACCAAATGACCTTTTTACCCTTAATGAACTCTTTAGAAGGCTGGAACAGCCCTCTCAGCCCCTCATTCCACGCAGCCCAGCCCCCCAAGAACCCCAAGAACACTTCATCTTCCTTAGAGAAAAAACCTCCATTGAATCCTTGAGAAAACCTTGAAAGCTTGTTGAAATCACTTGATTTCTTGACCAATCTTCATCCATTTTAAGGTAAGATCACTTCTATGGTCTCATATCTTCTTGAATCTCTTTCAATATCAAGATCAAAAGTCCATTTTCATGAAACTCATTCTTAGATCCAAAACTTTGAAAATCCATAGGAAATTGTAGGAAAATCCTTTGGAGGTGAAACCAAGTTCTTTGAACTCACCTCATCACCCTCTATCTAAACCCAAGAGCTCATGATACAAGTATCATCCTAGCTCTAAAACCCCAAAGTGGCTGAAATCTAAGAGTGATGATGAATAGTGTTTTTCATCAAATTTTTTATTTCTAACTCTTGATTCCATCCTTAGCTTTCCTAGTGTCCTTGAATCCAAGTGATGGAAAACCAAATCAATTCCTAGCCTAAATTGCCCAATATGGCCGAGAGCTTCATGGGGAAAATCCATGAGTGTTGTTTCACATTTTTGAGTCATAGGACTTGAAATAGTGTTAACTAAATTCATGAACCAACCATCCAAAAGTTTGGAACCAAATGAGATCCCTAACCCTTTTTACCTTTCATGGCCGAACCCTATGCCTTGTAGGGGAAGGAAAACTTGTGTTCTTATGTTATAGATTGATGTTGATTTGTTGTTTGAATTGAATTGTGTTTGATTGTTTTAGGCGACGCGAATGGAACCAGAGCCGGAGCCGAGAACCGATCAAGTTTGCATTGAACTTCCTTTGTGAGGCAAAGGGAGGTAGTCATTTAAGTTTGAGTAGCTTCACACTGCATGTTTGGTATATGTATTATTATGACTTGATTGTTGAATTGGAGATGAGTTTGAATGATGTATGGATTTGTTTTACTTAATGAAACATAATTGCACTGTTGTTGATAAATTGTGGTATGGATGCCTTAGTTGATATTATGATGATGATTATGGATTGTTGATTTCTATATATATATATATATATATATATATTTATACCCTGGATGAGCATAGGACTGGCTATGTCTCGATAATTTATTAAAAGACTCGAAATCCTAAATCTATGTTTTGAAAACCGTGTTTGAAATTAAAAAGTGATTTTTGGGAAAACGTGTTGCTTTTTCAAGAAAAGTTGTCTTTCTTGTTGAAAAGTATTTTCTTTTGAAAAGTAAAAAGTGGTCTTGTGAAAAGTCGTGCAAATTGTGTTTTATTTCGGTAAAGCATTTTAAAAAGACGTAAAACCTTAGAAAACGGTATTTGTTTTCAAGAAAGGTGTTTTTCACGGAAAAACGTTCCCTTGATCAAAAAGGATGTTTTGTTTCAAGAAAACCAAAGTATGTTTTGTTTCCCAAGGTTTTTTGAGAAAGTTTGATCGAAAAGGAAAAATGATGAACCTTTGAGATGAACCCGAACCTAGTGGCCGAGACGTCGGGGCTAGTGTATTGTGGATTGAGCACTCGGACTTCATGTCTTGTGTTTTTGATTTGAGTGGGCTTAATGCCTTTTTGAAATGAGTCGTGGACCTTATGTCTCGACATTTGAAAGAATGAATGCAAAGAAAACAGAAAACTTTCTATGTACATGCATGAACCGGCAGACGTGCCATTTGGAACCGAGCTACAACTTTCGTAGTTGAGAATCAGCCAGTTAAGACCACTGGGTCTATAGGGGCATTATGTGTTCGAGATCCCACAAGTGGCCGGTGGCGTAGCAACCCTGTGCCGTGGTAAATCGGCTGCCAAACACGAATGAACTCAATCAGAGACTGGAGTATTCATGATATGGTGAGACGTGGTACCCTGGAACAATTGGAGTTCGGACCTAAATAGAGAGGCCGACTCATGAGAACAATTGTGTTACGGGTGTTACTACGGCTTATCACTCGATGTTGGGAAGTTAGAATCTCCGGAGTACATGAATTAGAAAGATGATATTGAAGTCTCATGCATTTTTATAACTGATGAATGTGTTTGAGATGTCGTATTGTATTATATAAATAACTGTTCATATAACTGTATTTATCTGTGGATGTTTATACTGCTGTTTGTCGCTTGTGCGGCTATCATGATAACTTTATATGAGTATCTCACCTTTGCTTGTACATGTTGGACACCTCGTTGTGTTTTTGGAACACATGTACAGATGTTGATCATAGGTCCCCGTGGAGACGTGAGGACTCGGACGATGGAAACCTTTGAAGGAGCCGACGTTGGGTTATACCCCAATGGCTACTTTTAGCCGACCAGCTTAGGGATCTTTTGTTTTGAGTAGTCTTATATTATATTACTGCACACATTTTGAATTATTTCTAAGTCTGTAATATGTTATACATTAGACCAGGTTTTATGTTATGTTTATGTTTTTATGAGCAGTGAATATCAATGTGTGATGTGAAATTTATTTCTTCGTCTTGAGTTGTTTGCCTATGCATGCAGAAAATTTTTAGAACCGCGTTTTTGAACGTAGCTACTTAATTAAAGTATTTTCTGAAAGCAACCAGCGTTTTATTTTCTTGTTTTATTCCGCATTGAGATCGAGTACGTAGCACCCGCGAGGGGGTGTTACAGAAACTGTTGACCTGAACCGTCGTCACATCCATCTGCTCAGGCAATAACAGCAATACCAGCAAGAAAATATACAGATATTGGTGAGATTCCCGTTCATCAACACAACAAAATAGCAGAAGTAAAAATGGGATGACTCACCAGGTAACAACGTACCCAACATGCTTACTAAAACTCTCAATATAATTCATGTTAAACAGTTAACAGCATAATATAAGGCATTCTTAAAAACAGAACATCGATGTACAATAAATAAATGTAATCATCAATAGCCATACAATGCAGTGCAATGTACATGACTCAATGCCATATGCCACAGGGTAATACTCTGACTCCTACGACATGGAGCTAACAAAATTTTAGAGAGAGTGAATGGGAGGACATTTTCCGATTACTGACAGCCATGAGCAAGATGCTACAACATTCGTAACGTGCATGTATCTGGCTTTTATGGAAACATTCTTGACCAAATATGAACAGTACGGCATCTAGTTGAAGATATTAGTGTATTGCTCGGATTCGCCACGAGACAGAAGAGCTACTAACTGGTCACATGTCAGCCTTTCCAACCCTGATACCTCCAAGATTATTTCCAATCGTCACTGTAAGATTCGCACCCGCATCAAGGTGTAAGCTCAACTCCTAGGCACAAGGCCTTACGACTCATGCAAATGAAATGCCAATGCTTACACAAAGCAGATGCGATAAAGCAATGTCTATCCAACTGATAAACCTCAAGGTTCACTAAGCTTCTCTTCCTTTAGGAACTATACGCGTCTTTGAAATACAAAACTTTTTATCCACCGGATAAATCCTGTGATCCCTCCGGGATTGAGTCATCACAAGATTGAAACAATTGAACGACTGATCGGGGTCCAAATCACCGGTCTGCCATCGAACTACTATTTCAAAAGCCAAAACGCTTCATGTTTGTGTTTATGTCTCAAGTCCTAAGCATTATGGATATGGATTGAGAATCCTCTTAGATAAGTCTTTAATTCTTTCTAAGATATTACTCGTTTATTTTCAATTTAAGGAAATAAGTGTTGATTCACTTAAGTCTTATGAAGTCATTGATGTACTAAGTCATCAATGGTATAGTACATGGTCTTGTTCCACCACATACCATACTTAATTATCCATTGTCTTCAACTCTAAGTTAATCACTTACCTTAGGTTTTATACGTAAAACTTTACGATTTGAGTTAAAAACTCCCTTTGTAAACCAAAACAACATTTTCAATTGAAAACTTATTGAATTTGAAATACGTCGCACTTGCTTAAAACAAAGTACCTTGACTAATTTGAAAAGAGTTTTTCCTTACTAACTTAGTGTGAAACCATTTTCTAAGTTAATGGAAAGGAAATGTAATCTCATCTAACTTGCTTAACTATGATTTATTTTAATCAACTTAAGGATAAAAGGTCTCCATTATTTTTTAAAAAGGAATATTATCTTTGTTCTAAGATAAAGGTAATGCCTTGTGATTTCCCTTTTTAAATCACTTGATTAACTAGATGTACCAAGGTTAAATTAAAAGACACGTTTCACTTTGGTGAAAACACTTAAAGATTGAAACTTTATTTGATCTTTGGATCAAATCACTTATTGTTTTTCTTTGAGCCATAAGTTATTAAAAACACTTTTCTCACTTCAAAACTTTAATTTTTCAAGAACAAAACATGTTCTTCCTCATTTTGCTCACTAAGGCCGCAAGCCTCATCAAGGTAAAAGTGAAGATTTTGCTTCACAAATTAACCAAGTTATAGCTCAAAATGCTCACATAATTATGACAAACAATAATCACACATCATTGCATCATAATTAAGCATAAAATTCATACTTGATCTAGAGATCAAAGTAGGTTTTTCAACATACATGAATTTTTTTTTCATCTAATCAACATCATCATAAACATGATAAAGCATACAAAAACATAAACTACCATTATTACAACTTTGTTCTCCAAGAGAACCAAATCAAATGGTGAACCCAAACCAAAGGGTTTCACCCACACACAAAGTAAACAACCATCTTCACCACCACCATTTTGGTGTGATGAGGTTCACCCCCATACCTGTTGATGATCAAACTTCCGGATCAAAGTCAGTTGATCGGTTTGCGAACCTCGTGATACTCATCACCAACTATAAACAACACAACAATCAAACATTAAACATCAAACAAAACAAATCTCATCTATTTCCCATCAAAGAGGGTTCGGCCATACTCTAGAAAAATTAGCTAGAGATGTCCAAATTTACTAATCTCTTGGATGGATGATCCTTAGGTACCCCTAACACTAGAACAAGTCTTATTAAACAAAACTTGAATAAAAAACTCAACCTTTTTCTATAGGGAGGTTTCGGCCAAAAAAAATAACCATATGGGTAAAGAAAGCTTTTTGTTACATGCTCTTGGATAGTGAAAGAGAATGATGAAACTAGATCATAGAAATTGAATTGGTATTAAAAGGATTTTTCTACACTTTTCTATGATTTTTCAAAGTTTTGAATCTAAACTTGGATCTTCATGAATCAAGAGATTCAAGAGATGAAATAGAGAGATTAAGAGAGTTACGATGAGGATCATACCTCCTAGAATCAAAGATTAGTGAAAGAGAAACAAGTTTTCACTCAAAAACTTCTACTTTTGAAGATCAAAATGGGTTTTTTTTTAAGAACTTTGATGAATTCTCATGAACTTGTGAAGAACATGAAGAACAAGTGAGAGAACGAAGAGAAAGAGAGGATGGCCGAATGGCCAAGTGAGGCTGAGTGTGATATAGCCATTTTGCCATTCATGGCAAACTTGTAAATAACCAAAGGACAATTTGGTCTTTTCCTTAAAAGACCAAGGGCATTTTGGTCATTTCACGTCCAGATATTTTCTAAACCCTCATAAATGCTAGCCACGAAATTCTTCATGATGGGACACCAAAATTATCCGTTCGCGGGTCCCGTTAAATCCTTTTGCAGCTCCAAACGTCTCCCGGTTCGTGTATACACCCGAATATAATATATTATTTTCAATTTTAGGCGTCGGGACGGATTTTAACAAAGATGTAGATAATTGTCTCGTTCACGAGTCAAAATTAGGTCCTGATAGTGGAAAAACACCTCTATCCATGAAAAGCACAGACCGGGCTCCGTTTGAGGTTTCACCCGAAACTTAACCATGGCTTCCTATGGTTGTGTAGGGCATGCCTATGTTCTCAGAATATTTTATTTCACTCTCTAGACCCTCTAATAAAATACAAACGTTTAAATACGGAAGAATTATAAAACTTAAAAATCGGGGCGTTACATTCCTACCCCTCTTAAAAGAATTTCGTCCTCGAAATTTAACGTACCTCTTAAAATAAACTCGGATACTGCTGTTGCATGTCCTCTTCTCTTTCCCAGGTAGCATCACCTGTAACCTCATTCCAGATAACTTTGACCAAAGCAATCTCCTTCCCTCGCAGTTGCTTTACTTTTCTGTCTTCGATCTTAACCGGTAATGTTTCATAGGTCAGCTTATCCTTTAGCTGTACTGAATCAGACTCTATGACATGACTGAGATCAGGAATATACTTTCGCAATTGCGAAACATGAAAAACATTATGAAGGTTGGATAGAAAAGTCGGTAAAGCTCTTTGTAAGCTACTGGACCTATCCGACGAAGAATTTGATAAGGTCCAATGAATTTTGGAGTGAGTTTTCTGGACTTAAGGACCCTGCCCACCCCAATCGTTGGAGTGACCCTCAAAAACACATGATCCCCTTCCTCAAACTCAAGTGGCCTACGTCTTTTATCTGCATAACTCTTTTGTCGATTCTGAGTTGTCCTCATCTTTTCTTAAATCAGTTTCACCTTCTTAGTTGTTTGTTGCACTAGTTCGGGTCCTAATGAAGCACTTTCTCCATCTTGATACCAATACAAAGGTGTTTTACAATGTCGTCCGTATAAAGCTTCGTAGGGCGCCATCCCTGTACTCGAATGATTAACTATTGTTGTAGGTGAATTCTATCAATGGTAGGAAATTCTCCCAACTTCCGGCATGTTCCAATACACACGCCCTTAACAGGTCCTCTAAAGACTAAATTGTCCTTTCTGATTGTCCATCAGTTTGAGGATGGTAAGCCGAACTCGGTCATAACTTCGTTCATAAAGCTTCATGTAAACTCTGCCAAAATCGTGAAGTAAAACGCGGGTCTCTATCTGATATGATACTTGAAGGTACTCCATGCAGTCTCACAATCTCATTGATATAAATCTGAGTAAGCTTTTCCATGGAATACTTGAGATTGATAGGTAGAAAATGAGCTGATTTTGTAAGCCTATGAATTATTACCGAAATGGAATCGTATCCTTTAGGTGTCCTTGGCAAACACGTTACGAAATCCATCGCTATGCTGTCCCATTTCCACTATGGGATGTCTAATGGAAGTAACATTCCTGTTGGCCTTTGATGTTCAACCTTTGCTTTTTGACACACCAAGAAAGACGCCACATAATCAGCTACATCTCTTTTCATGCCTTGCCACCAAAACGACCGCTTCAGGTCTTGGCACATCTTGGTCAATCCTGGATGCATACTCAACTTGCTTCTATGAGCTTCGTCTAGAATTAACCTCTTTATCTCTGGGTTGTTTGGCACACAAACCCGTCCTCCTAGTCTTAGGATTCCATCTGCTCCTTCTTTGTATTCGGACGTTGTCCCTTTCTTTAGATTCCTTCGCTCTTTCTCTAGATACTGGTTGAATACTTGCTTCTCCCGAATCTGGTCCATCTGATCACAAGATACTGTAACCATACCTATGCATAGTGTTCCTGGCATACTAACTACGGACAGATGCATATCTCTGAACTGTTCCAATAGCTCGTGTTCCTTATCATGGCAGACACATGTAATACTTTCCTACTCAATACATCCGCTACCACATTAGCTTTTCCCGGATGATACTGCAACTGGAAGTCATAGTCCTTTAGAAACTCCAGCCACCGTCTCTGCCTCATGTTGAGCTCTTTCTGATCGAACAGGTACTTCAAGCTCTTATGATCGCTGAAGACATTGAACGTAGAACCATACAAGTAGTGCCTCCAAATCTTCAACGCAAACACCACCGCTGCTAACTCCAGATCATGAGTTGGGTAATTCTTCTCGTGCACTTTCAACTATCTCGAGGCATATGCTACCACCTTCCGATTCTGCATCAGAACACAGCCTAATCCATGGTATGAAGCATCACAGTACATTTCAAAAGGTTCGCTTGGATCTGGCAATATCAACACTGGCGATGCAGTCAGCTTCTTCTTCAGCTCCTGAAAACTCTGCTCACAGGCTTTAGTCCATTCAAACGCTTTATCCTTCCTCGTCAATTGGGTAAGAGGTCCTACAATCTTGTAAAATCCCTCAATGAACCTCTGATAATACCCAGCCAAACCCACAAAACTGCGTGTCTCAGTCACTGTGGTTGGTCTTTCCCACTCAAGAACTGCTTCAACTTTCGACGGATTTACAACAATTCCTTCCTTTGAAATCACATGACCCAAAAACTGCACCTCGTCGAGCCAAAACTCACACTTAGATAGCTTTGCATACAACTGTTTCTCCTTCAGAACTCGAAGAACTACGCTAAGATGTTCAGCATGTTCTTCCTAGTCTCACGAATAGATGAGTATATCGTCTATGAAAACAACGACAAACTTATCTAGGTATGGACGAAAGATCCTATTCATATAATCCATGAATATAGCTAGACCATTCGTCACACCAAACGGCATTACAAGGTACTCGTAGTGCCCATAGCGTGTTCGAAACACTGTCTTTGGTACATCTTCTGCCTTCATCCTAATTTGGTGATAACTCGATCACAAATCAATTTTGGAGAAAACTACCGCTCCCCTCAACTGATCCATCAAGTCATCTATCCTCGGGAGTGGACACTTGTTCTTAATGGTAACCTTGTTCAACTGGCGATAATCCACACATAGGCGAGAGGTTCCATTTTTCTTCTTCACCAGCAACACATGTGCTCCCCACGGCGACACACTGGGTCTAACGAACTGTTTCCCCAATAAGTCCACTAACTGTTCCTTCAAGGTTTCCAACTCTGCAGGTGCCATCCGATACGATGCCATAAACACTGGTCCTGTTCCTGGCACAAGATCGATTGAAAACTCGATGTCCCGAACTAGTGGTAAACCTGGTACATCTTTAGGAAAGACTTCCGGAATCTCGTTCACGATAGGTACGCGCTCTAAGACTAGCTTGCTCTTGACCTCTAAAGAAGATACAACATGTATCCTTGAGCTCCTTCTCTCAAAGAAGCGTTTACTTGGTTGGCAGTCAAAAATCCAGAATTCTCACAACTAGGGAAAACTAAGGTTTTATTTGCATAGTCTAACAGGATATGGTTAGAAGATAACCAATCCATTCCTAACATTACATCCATTTGCGAAAGAGGCAAACAGATCAAATCAATTAAAAATGTTCTATCTTTAACAGAAATAGAATGGTTCAAACAAACTTTAACAGTTATAACAGGCTTTGTAGTAGGAGTAGAAATTACCAAATGAAAAGGTAAAGAAGACACAGGTAATCCCAACAGATTCACACAGTCATATGCAATAAAGGAATGCGTCATGCCTGAATCAAACAGTACAATTAAGGTTTTACCTCCCATGACACATTAACCTTGGATGTCTTCATTTTGAGAAGCTTCAGCGCAACTCACACTATAGACTCTGCCTTTCGCTTTAGGCCTCGCTGCTTGGACATTGTTGACAGAATGTTCCACTTTCGGTTGCATACAGTCACGCGAAATATGTCCCGGCTTCCCACACTTAAAGTAAATAATTCCTTTGATTGAGCAGTCTCTCGTGACATGATTACTCTTTCCACACTTCATGCACTTGGTTGGGGTGCTTCTAGACTGACTGAACCCCCCACTGCTTCCTCCTACACAACGTTGATCTTGCTGCTTCGAATACGGCTTACATCGAGATTTGTCATCACAGCAACCGCTTCCTCTTTGGAACTTGCTCGGTCCAGAACTCTGTGCCCGCTTGTCCTTGTTAGGCTCCAAGCTCTTGATCAGACGACACTTCTCCATCAGACTTGGAAAAACAGATATTTCCAGAGGAACTACAACCCTCTTCAAATCAATCCTCAGACCCCCTTCGAACTTCCTGCATTTCCATTCTTCTCTTGGGTTGTCCAGGAAATAATTTGAGAACTTCGCCAAACTTTCAAATTTGGCCCCATACTTAGCTATAGTCATTCCCCCTTGTCTCAGTTGGAGGAATTCCATTTCTTTCTCGTGCCTCACACTCGCAGGAAAATACTTTTCTAGGAACTTCCCTTTAAAAGCGTTCCAGTCCACAGCTTGTTAATCATGTATCAGCATCTGACGGGCTCCTTCCCACCAATATTCAGCATCCTCCACCAGCATATAAGTTGCATAGACAACCTTGTCATACTCAATGCATCTCTAGCTCCAAAGATCTTCTCCAAAGTCAGGATTCAACGCTTAGCTAGGTCAGGATTAAACTCACCCTTTAATTGAGGTGGATTCCTACGAAGGAATTCGTCCATTCCTCTACCCCCAGCAGCTCTTTCATCACGTTGAACCATCGCAGCAGCCATCTCCCATATGGCGTTCACAGCAGCATTCAGGTTTTGAGCAGACATCGCTACCTTCAAAACCAGAATTGTTAAACTTATGAGACCACAACACAATTAAAGCAAACAGTATTACCTCCATCATAGAGAAAACAACAGAGAAACACACAGAGAACACAATACAAACAAGACAGACCATAACCTATAAACCCTAAACAGACTCAGCCCGCTCTGATACCAAATAATGCAACAACCTTTCCCGAGTGTCACATTCCCGAATGTTTATAAGGCCGAAAATATTGATTAATGCGGAAAATACGGTTTTTTTCTTTCTTTTCACAAAGATGTAATGGGATTAGTAAAGGTAAATAAATAATAACTGAACTTACGTTCACAATGCATTTCTAAAAGACATACTGTATTAAAAATACAGAAATGGAAAGCAGAAAACAGAAATAATATTGTATACAGACATAGGTCTAATGCATAACTGACATAATAATATAATAAGAACTAGGAGTCACAGCTCCCAAAAAGGTACTACGGTTACTGACACAGTCTAGCCAAAACAGAACTAAACAGTTGAAAGAGTCCACCTCCGAAATCAAAGAAACTGCTGAACTGAACCATTGTCACATCCATCTGCTCAAGCAGCAATAGCAGTACAAGCTAGAAAATATATAGATATGGGTGAGATTCCCGTTCATCAACACAACAAAATAGCATAAGTAAAAACGGGATAACTCACCAGGTAACAACGTACCCAACATGCTTACTAAAACTCTCAATATAATTCATGTTAAACAGTTAACAGCATAATATAAGGCATTCTTAAAAATAGAACATCGATGTACAATAAATAAATGTAATCATCAACAGCCATGCAATGCAGTGCAATGTACATGACTCAATGCCATATGCCACAAGGTAATACTCTGACCCCTACTCCACGGAGCTAACAAAATGTCGGAGAGAGTGAATGGGAGGACATGTTCCGGTTACTGCCAGCCATGAGCAAGATGCTACAACATTCGTAATGTGCACGTATCTGGCTTTTACGGAAACACTCTCGGCCAAACATGAACAGTACGACGTCTTGTAACACCTTGATTTTCTTATTCTTTTTAATTAAGCAGTATTTACGAAATTGTATTTTATTGGAGGGTCTAGAAAATAAAATAAATGATTCCGAGACCATAGTCACGCTCTACGCTATCGTAGGAAGCTATGGTTCAATTTTGGTCAAAAAATCAAATGGAACCCAGTTTGCGTTTTACACTGACAGTATTATATTACTGCTCAGCGACCTAATTTTGACTCGTGAACGAAACCACTAGGCTTTAAATAAAATTACGAACATTATCGGCGATTTTGAAAATTTTCAAAATATAAAAGTTTTCACTACTTTCGGGGAGACGATTCGAGCCGTGATAGGGTTTTTCAAGACCCATTAGCCGATAATTTTCATATCAAGGTTGTGTTAAGTCATCTAGGGACTCATGCCAGTGTCATGAGGATTTTCAAAATGTCGGGACGTGAAATGACCAAATTGCCCTTGGTTATTTTTACTAATTACCTTTTTACCCATTTTACCTTTCTTAACACTTAAGAAAACTTAAGAAAATATCTTCACTCCCTCTCTCTCTCATCCACTCGCTGATCTCTCTTCTTCTTCTTCTTCTTCTTCTTCTTCTTTCTTCTTTCTTCTTCTTCTCTTTTCTTCCTCAATTTTCACCTCCATTTTTCTCAAGCTTCCTCAAGCTTTTTCAAGAAATTTTGTGAAGCAAAGTTGCTCCTCTTGAGTTCTCAATCTTCATTTTTCTTAATTGAAAGTTCATAGTTCAAGTTTATGATCCAAACTTCAAAAATCTCTAGAAAATTGTAGACAAATCCTTTTAATGCCAAACCAATTTCTATGAGCTAGTTTCATCCCCTACTATCATAACCCAAGAGCTTGGAATCAAATAATCTCTCTAGCCTATTTATCTTTTAAGGGCCGAATGTATGGGTTTTGGGGGGAAAATGGGTTTTTGTTCTTTGTTCTTGATTTCACCTATTTCATCCCTTAATCATATAATCCAATGGATTAGGAAGCCAAATCAAACTCTCACCTAATTTTTGGGTGATGGCCGAAACCCCCTTTTTGTTGGTTTAAGGGGTTTTGGTTCAAATCTTTGATAATTAATCATGGATTTTGTATTAGGTATGCTTAAGGATCATTGATCCAAGAGTTGGTAGAATTTCAACATCCCTAGCCTAATTAATTAAATAGGGGCAGTAGCTAATCCTAAGGAGTTAGGGAGTTTTTGCTTTAACTTTTTTAATTTCTGGTTGTGTTTTGTTGTATAGAATCGGACAGGATTCGGACGTTCGATCGCGCACCCGATTAACTGTTACGGAGCTGCATATGGAGTCACCCGAGAACATCACTAAGGTGGGGGAAAGAATCACAATATCGTCGGGGAGGCAAGCTTTAAATAATATATATTGATATGCATTGGACGACCCAAATCCTACTAGAGGTCGTTTGACCGTTAGGTTGATTTTACTGTATATTGAGGATGTATGCTCTGTCATTGGTATTTAATATGATATATGTGATATATGTTATGCTTACTATATGCTTATGATTGATTAAACATGATTTATCCGTAAGTTGATTTTAATGTTGTTTATATGCTGTTGTGACTGCTGATGTCTGAGTAGAGTTAGGCAATTATTTCTGATGAGTTGGGAGATGAATATGTGGTGAGAAAGTCGAGGATATATATATATATATATATCGTAGTGCTCGACCTAGAGATACAGTTAATCTGTCGATGTTGTGATGTGAGTTGATACCCGATTAAGCCGGATGAAAGTTGGTTGTGGTTGTTTATGAGTCGTGGTTGAGGCACTATGTGTTGATCCTGAGATGAGTCGGTGAGATTCACGTTGCGTAGTTGTTCATCACTGTGTTGGCATACGGGCAATTCCGATCTTACCTGCGGGGAGATGATCGTACTCGTTATTCGAATTGTAGACGGGTGGGCGAATATCTCGACCTAGCCTGCGGGCAGGGGGATATGTTGTTACCGCAAGTTCAGTTGTTAACGGACGGGAGAATGTTCCGACCTAGCCTGCGAGCGGGGGAACATGTCGTTACCGTAAGTTACATTGTTGACGCGCGAATATTCCGACCCGGCCTGCGGGCGGGGGAATATGTCGTATCCATGAGACGAGTTGGGCCTGCGGGCTTTAGACCGAACCCTACCTTATGGGGGTGGCATAGTGATGATTGAGACACCTTGAACTGTTGGGGATGTCGCGTCATGATCGCGTCGTGATCGCGTCCACATAATCATTAGTTGCATGAGTTTGAGAGATAGGAGTTAAGGGAAAAATTATCCGGAAGTTGTTTGGTTATCACTGTTGTGATTCGGTGTGTTGCTATCTCTATACATTATTTATATCATTGTTTTTCCCATATATGGCATATTACTGTTTCTTATCCTCTGTACTTTTCCCTGTCGCATTTTCTTTGTTCTCGACTGTACGAGAAGACCCTGATGAGGAATTTCCAGAGGAAATTGATGGCATACCTGTCGAGCCTGATGCTGGCGGGCGAGCCTCGGATCCCAATGCTGGGGGACCTTGAGCGCCAGGGGAGGAAGTTTGATGTATTTATTCAGTTCCGTTTCTATGCTTTCAGTTTTATTTAATACGTACTCTGAAATTTGTTTAATTGGCATCAGTTGTTGTACGCTCTACTGATGGAGCCAATACTCTTATGTCGATATTTATATTATTATGGTATCAGTGTGTATAATGTTTTAATATTTCCGCAATTTTATACTACTACGCTACGCTGTAATGCCAATAATTATAAGTGGGGTTACCAATGGGACCTCCAGGAAAGGGGTTATCTCATGTCTAGTCGAGGATATCAGTGTATTGCTCGGATTCGCCATGACACAGAAGAGCTACCAACTGGTCACATGTCAGCCTTTCCAACCCTCATACCTCCAAGATTATTTCCAATCGTCACCATAAGATTCGGACCCGCATCAAGGTGTAAGCTCAACTCCTAGGCTCAAGGCCTTACGACTCATGCAAATGAGATGCCAATGCTTACACAAAGCAGATGCGATAAAGCAATGTCTATCCACCGGATAAACCTCAAGGTTCACTAAGGTTCTCTTCCTTTAAGAACTATACACGTCTTTGAAATACAAAACTTTTTATCCACCGGATAAATCTTGTGATCCTTCCGGGATCGAGTCATCACAAGACTGAAACAATTGAATGACTGATCGGGGTCCGAATCACCGGTCCGTCATCGAACTACTGTTTCAAAACCCAAAACGTTTCATGTTTGTGTTTATTTATTATGAATTATGTCTCAAGTCCTAAGCATTATGGATAAGGATTGGGAATCCTCTTAGATAAGTCTTTAATAATTTCTAAGTTATTACTCCTTGATTTTCAATTTAAGGAAATAAGTGTTGATTCACTTAAGTCTTATGAAGTCATTGATGTACTAAGTCATCAATGGTATAGTACATGGTCTTGTTCCACCACATACCATAGTTATCCCTTGTCTTCAACTCTAAGTTAATCACTTACCTTAGGTTTTTATATGTAAAACTTTACGATTTGAGTTAAAAACTCCCTTTGTAAACCAAAACAACGTTTTCAATTGAAAACTTATTTAATTTGAAATACGTTGCACTTGCTTAAAACAAAGTACCTTGACTAATTTGAAAAGAGTTTTTGCTTACTAACTTAGTGTGAAACCATTTTCTATGTTAATGGAAAGGAAATGTAATCTCATCTAACTTCCTTAACTATGATTCATTTTAATCAACTTAAGGATAAAAGGTCTCCATTATTTTTGAAAAAGAAACATTATCTTTGTTCTAAGATAAAGGTAATGCCTTGTGAAACTATGTTAGTTTTCATGAAAACATTTCATGCTTTCCCATTTTAAATCACTTGATTAACTAGATGTACTAAGGTTAAATTAAAAGACATGTTTCACTTTGGTGAAAACACTTAAAGATTGATACTTTATTTGATCTTTGGATCAAATCACTTATTATTTTTCATTGAGTCATAAGTTATTAAAAACACTTTTCTCACTTCAAAACTTTAATTGTTCAAGAACAGCACATGTTCTTCCTCATTTTGCTCACTAAGGCCGCAAACCTCATCAAGGTAAAAGTGAAGATTTTGCTTCTCTAATTAACCAAGTTATAGCTCAACATGCTCACATAATTATGATAAACAACAATCACACATCATTGCATCATAATCAAGCATAAAATCCATACTTGATATAGAGATCAAAGTAGGTTTTTCATCATACATGAAATTTTTTTTCATCTAATCAACATCATCATAAACATGATAAAGCATACAAAAACATAAACTACCATTATTACAACTTTGTTCTCCAAGAGAACCAAATCAAATGGTGAACCCAAACCAAAGGGTTTCACCCACACACAAAGTAAACAACCATCTTCACCACCACCATTTTGGTGTGATGAGGTTCACCCCCCATACCTGTTGATGATCAAATTTCCGGATCAAAGTCGGTTGATCGGTTTGCGAACCTCCTGATACTCGTCACCAACTACAAACAACACAACAATCAAACATTAAACATCAAACAAAACAAATCTCATCTATTTCCCATCAAAGAGGGTTCAGCCATACTCTAGAAAAATTAGCTAGAAATGGCCAAATTTTCTAATCTCTTGGATGGATGATCCTTAGGTACTCCGAACAATAGAACAAGTCTTATTACACAAAACTTGAATAACAAACTCAACATTTTTCTATAGGGAGGTTTCGGCCAAAAAAAATACCCATATGGGTAGAGAAAGATTTTGGTTACATGCACTTGGATAGTGAAAGAGAATGATGGAACTAGATCATAGAAATTGATTTGGTATTAAAAGGATTTTTCTACACTTTTCTATGATTTTTCAAAGTTTTGAATCTAAACTTGTATCTTCATGAATCAAGATATTCAAGAGATGAAATATAGAGATTAATAGAGTTAAGATGAGGATCATACCTCCTAGAATCAAAGATTAGTGAAAGAGAAACACGTTTTCACTCAAAAACTTCTACTTTTGAAGATCAAAGCGGGTTTTTTGTGAAGAACTTTGATGAACTCTCATGAACTTGTGAAGAACATGAAGAACAAGTGAGATAAAGGAGAGAAAGAGAGGATGGCCGAATGGCAAGTGAGGATGAGTGTGATATAGCTATTTTGCCATACACGGCAAACTTGTAAATAACCAATGGACAATTTGGTCTTTTCCTTAAAAGACCAAGGGCATTTTGCTCATTTCACGTCCAGATATCTTGTAAACCCTCATAAATGCTAGCCACGAAATTCTTCATGATGGGACACCAAAATTATCCGTTCGCGGGTCCCGTTAACTCCTTTCGCAGCTCCAAACGTCTCTCGGTTCGAGTATATGCCCGAATTTAATATATTATTTCAATTTTGGGCGTCGGGACGGATTTTAACAAAGATGTAGAGAATTAAATCCTGAGACTTATTGTCTCGTTCACGAGTCACGATTAGGTCCCGATAGTGGAAAAACACATCTATCCGTGAAAAACGCTAATCAGGCTCCGTTTGTGGTTTCGCCCGAAACTTAACCCTGGCTTCCTATGGTTGTGTAGCGCATGCCTATGTTCTCAGAATATTTTATTTCACTCTCTAGACCCTCTAAGAAAATACAAACGTTTAAATACTGAAGAATTATAAAACTTGAAAATCGGGGTGTTACAACTGGCTAAAATTCTTAACCCCTTGGATTGTAGCTCGGTTCATATGGCACGTCGGCCGCCTCATCCATGTATGTAGGAGGTTTTCTATTCTCTCTTTTCGTTCATTCTTTCATCTTCTGTCAAGGAACACAACTTATGACTCATTTTAAAGGACATATAGCTCGTTCAATTTAAATTTCAGGACGCGGAGTCCAAATTCTTAATTCGCGAAGTACTAGGCCGACGTCGCGGGCACTAGACTCGCATATAGGACACTAAGTCCGTTCTTTTTCAAAACACAAGATACGTAATCCGAGTGCTTAATCCACGATGTACTAGGCCGACATCGCGGACACTAGACTCGCATATAGGAAACAAAGTTCGTTCATGTCACAGAACTTTAGCCCGACGTCTCGGTCACTAGGTTCATGTGCTTCACATGCGTGAAGGGGAAATCATCAATTTCTTCAAATTCATTTTCGTAGTTCAAATCTCAAGAACAAAACTCAGATTCTCTTTGGTATAAACCAAAACTCATTTTCGCTCTAAAACTATTTTCCCCAAAAACTTTTCTTTACAAATCATTCCCAGGGACTCAAGTTCTCAAGATTCATTTTCAAAGGATTTTAGCTTAAAAAGACTTTTCTAAAGGTTCCCTCGTCTTAAAACATTTTTCTAAAGATTATTATTGGAGCAAACTTTCATGAAGAGACATTTTCGTTTTCAGAACATCAAATATTTTCAGAAGATACTTTCTTTGACAACTAGAATTTTCTCAAGGTTTTCTTTCTTTGTACAATATGTTTCGAAAATAATGATAAAGTAACTTTTCACTATTTTCCTCACCAACTCTCGACTTCCTAAGTCTAATTCAAAATTATCTTGGGTTCTTAACTTAGTGGCTTTTTAGTAAAATTGGCTATTATAACATTTAGCTTAAAAGCTTTTCATACCTCAAATCAAAACATTTCAAAATCGTTGATTAAGACTTTTTAGTTAGCTTAATCGTCATTATTGAACTATATATATATATATATATATATATATATATATATATATATATATATATATATATACACACATCAAATCTCAATTCAACATCATCTTATCCAAAGCATCAACGCCACAATTCATATTTCAAACATCCAAGCATATACTTCATCAAGCAAATCAAGTACATGCACGACATATCTCCATTCAAACTCAAAATCAACATCATACATAAGTTCAATCCAAGGCAAAAATGCCACAGTTCATGTTCAAACACTCAATCACATATTCACCAGACCAATCAAGCATATATGTCATATAATGCATTCACGAGGAAAATCATCAATATTTCTTCATAGATACAATCATCCAAAAAAAATATTATGAGGCTATCAAACTCATTGGAGCTAATCTCCCCTTACCTCTCGAAGCTTCCCGGCTAGCGGAAAGTCGCTTGACAGATCCGAAGTTGCCCGATTTCTCGTCCGGTTACCCGATAACAACTACAAATATACAATCAATCCAAATATCAATAACTAACAATACAAATCTCCCTAATCCCCTAGAGTCTAGGTTCGGCCATAGGGTATGAAAAATAGGCTGGGGGTTTCATTCGGTTCCAATCTTTTGGATGAAGGATTATTAAGCATACTTAACACTAAATCATGTACTATCACTCAAAAATTTGAAACATAACCCATGGTTCATCACACTCTATGTCTCTGCCATCAAGAAGAAAAATGGCTAGGGATTGATTTGGTCTTCCAATCACTTGGATTCTAGGACAAAAGGAAAGGTAAGGATGGAATCAAGAGTTCAAGAACCAAAATTGAACAAAACCACATTTTCCCCAATTCTTAGGGTTTCGGCCACTCTTAGAAAAATAGGATAGGTTGAGTGTTTGATCATATACTCTTATATAGAGGTAGAAGGGGATGAAGCTGGCTCACAGAAATTGGTTTCACATTAAAAGGATTTTTCTACAATTTTCTATGAATTTTTGAAATTTGGATCATGAACTTGAAATCCATGAAATCAAGATTTCAAACTTGATATAGGGAGAGATTCATGAAGCTTAGAGACCATAGAAGTGATCTTACCTATGGAATGATGAAGATTGATCAAGAATCAGGCTTTTCTCTCAAAGATTCAAGCTTTTCTCTTAAGAAAAATGAAGAAATGTCTTAAGGAAGAAGGTGAAGTGTTGGAGGTGAAGTGAAGGAGCTCTCATAAGCTGGTCTTGTGCGTGGATAAGGGGCTGAATGGGCCAAGAAATTGGGTCACTGAAAGGCATTTTGGTCATTTTCTTCAAGGACCAAAATGTCATTTAAGAAAAGGTTAGGGGTATTTTGGTCATTTCGCGTCCAGATATTTTCAAACGCCATAAGGACTCTGGCACGCTTTCCCATGTGATGTGACTTGATGTGACATCAAGATTATCCGTTAGCGGGTCCCGATAAATCCGTATGCTGCTTCGTTCTTCACCCGATTGAAGATTTTGCTTGAATGAAGGTCAGGAAGTGATTTTTTTTAAATTTAACGAAAACTTAAGGAATTAAATTCTAAGACTTACTGTCTTGTTCACGGGTCAAACTGGGGTCTCCTAAGCAGTAAAATCTTACTGTCAGTGGAAAAACGCAGACCGGGCTCCGTCTGAGTTTTCAGCTCAAAATTTAATCGTAGCTTTGTACGATAGCGTTGAGCATGAATATGGTCTCGAATTATTTTATTTCACTCTCTAGACCCTTCAATAAAATAGAAAATCATAAATACTGTTTAATTAGTATTAGAGAGTTTGAAAAATCGGGGTGTTACATTATTACCCCACGAAAAAAATTTCATCCTCGAAATTTCGTGACTCAAAACTTGATAGGGTTTCCTCAATCCCCTGGTTCCACATCTTATTCACCACACCATATCTTAACAAAACTCCCATCACTTCTCGTCTTTCCTGCTGATAGGATGTTCGTAGTTAGATTACTACACTTACTCCCAACCTGTCATTCAAAGATCGAAACGTTTTCTTGCTCGTCCACATGAGTTGAGGGCAATCAGTTGAATTTAGTCTCTACTCGTTCCTTGAAGATTAAGGAAAGAAATCTTTCAACAAAAGAAACTTTCAACAGAGGAAATTTTCTTGGTGGTATGCTCATAGGAAAGTATATAGAAGGATTTTACCACTCGGGAACGAATACAGGAATATCCAGTATGTAAAAAGATTATTTAGTAGGTTCGTGAGTGTAAAAATGCATAACTAATACATGTTTACAACCATGACTCTAATAAAGTCCCTTCTTTCATAAGAACCTTCCAACAAATCAGGGATTCAAAAGATGGGCAATCTGGTAAAAATCAAACTGGGTCACAGTTACCAAAAGTAAAAGTGGTTAGACTAAGTTTCATCAAGAAACTTCCAGTATCGAGAATTTGTCTGTGTTACAACTCAAGAAATAGTTGTAACAAATCTTTCGATGGAATGACATGAAAATGTCCAAGTCAAAGGTTACTATTAAAACGATCCACTCAAATGTCTCATACATGGGAGTGTGAGTACAAAGGCTCGTCCAGGGTTGCACACCCAAAGAATTTTTTTACCACCACTAAGTCAAACTCATACTTAAGTAACTTCGTGACAACTCTTCTCGCGTAGGGTCCGTAACACTTGATGCAGAGTCTCCTCATGCCCCTCGTGACTCTAAGAGTAAACGAGAACATTGCCGATGATGACGAATTTCACAAAAACCAAACGAAATTCCATTTCACGTAGCCCAATCCGGCCAGCTTCGTAGGTAATATTCTACATAAATGATGGAGATCTGACTGAGTCTAGAAACTAGATCAATCGAAATCTCAACGTCCTTAATATCCTCAGAAAATTTATCCTGAAAATCTTTCCAGACAGGCACCTCATTCAAATGTCTGACAGAATCCCAAAAGGACAAACGACATGTCAACATGAATACAAGTACCTTTCCCTAAACGTGAATTCTCACCAGGCTTCAACTTGATTAGAACTCAACAAAACGCACACCCTTGTGTGACAACACACCTCGTTTCGTCAAGGAAACAATTTCAACATGGTCCTACTCTTTTGGAGAAATAAAACTAACTTCTGAACCTTATCATCCGTCTTTTGCTTATCCATCTACTGTCGGGAAAATCATTCCCTCTTTCACTGACTTGTTAGTCCATCATTCTCTACTACCAATTCTTCACGAAAGACTTACTTCCATGATTAAGTCAAACACTTAAACTAGTTCTTATTCCGTTATTACACGTCTCAATCTCACCAACAACTCTAATGCACTCTAAATCCCAATAAGCTCACTTAAGAGTTCTAATATCTAAGTGAAAATCCAACTTGATATCAAACTTAGTCCAAGTCCTCAAATTTGAAAGTATCAAAACAAGGAGTCAACCATATCCTCAAATGGTGGTCGTTGCGACCGAGTCTAAACTCATCGGTCTTACTCATCTCTACCGGTCACTGTCTTAAGTCCTATTAACAAGAAAATACTCCTATACAATACGCCTATCCATATAGGATCCATTGTAATTCTTTCCCCTACTGATACTAGTCCTAAAGACACTCGTTCTACAGCCAAAGTTCACATTTCAATTCTGGTTCACTCAGTCTCTAATCATTGCAACTTCGAAAAGTTATACTTAGGTATTATATGAATTCTTCACCATCATCAACATGGATTACAGTCTACCCATAAGGTGTAGCCTTTCATTTGTCCTAATGGAGAAAAACATCCTATTCATCAAAACTACAAACAGTGGAGGCTCCAATCATTTCTTAAGGTACTATCAGAAGAAACCTTACGCGATACCACATTTTAATTACTTTACCAGAATTCCGTTCTAGTCTCTCAACTCTTTTAGAGCACATATCAGTATCTTGCCATTCCTTTGGTCGCTTACTAGCTACCTATATATCTACTTCAAAAACTTTTTGGTATTCTTCTACTTGCCTAAGGCACACTTGTTCCTTCGGCAAACTTTCCCAACATTTAAACTTCCTTCACATACCAAGGAGTCTTCACTCACTTGATAGCTAAGAGTCTAACATCCTTGACTCATAAAGTAAAGGTCATATTCAAGCCTATTTGCTAGAACTGACTAAGGAGCTGTCTCAAAGCTTACCTTAGATATCACCTCTTAATAACTTGGATAACTTTTCTCATAAAAGTCTTAATGCATCTCAGTCATCGGATCCAACCAATCTAATTGGTTGTATTCCAAAAGGAACAAGTCATCATAGACTGTTCTTACTCTTATTGTCCTCTATCAAAACAAAACACAGAGTAAACAAAGCAAAAACAACATGAATCCATAACCTAGATCCCAAAAGACATCGACTAGCTCTGATACCACTATTGTAACACCCCCTCTTGGTGTCACAGTTTGTAACCCAAATTCTCTTTTTCGGTTAATTAAAACCTTTTCGAAAATACTCATTAGACTAGTTGTGGAAATCTGATACCAAATTAAAAATTTTAATCACAACTGAAAAACAAATACAAACTCATCATCTATAAAACTCATTCGATCTCGCCTTAAGGCATACATCACTTCAATCTCTTAATACACATCATACTGAGTCACGATCAAAGGACCTGACTTTAAATATCAAAATCCTAAGAGTTGGTCTAATAAAACTCTAAGAACAATAAAGTATACTACCTAGCCTACATCTCCCCAATGAGACTGGGTCTCGTCATCAACAATCCATTCGTCTTCGTCGTCGGTACCAAGGAACTCAGCTACAGGGTCCTGCAGTGACCCAGAGGACCGTTGGAAAGATATCTGTACATGTGTTCAAAAGAACACAACCGGGTGTCCAACATGTACTGCAACACCCTTTCCCGAGTGTCACATTCCCGAACGTTTATAAGGCCGAAAATATTTATTAATGCAGAAAATACGATTTTTCTTTTTCTTTTCTTTTCATAAAGATGTAATAGGATTAGTAAAGGTAATAAATAACACTAATAAGTGAACTTAGGTTCACCATGCATTTCTAGAACATATTATATTATAAATATAGAAACAGAAAACGAAAAACAGAAACATCAACATTACTATATATAGACATAAGTCTAATGTATGACTGACATAAGAAATACAATAAGTACTAGGAGTCATAGCTCCCAAAAGGTACTACAAAAACTAACATAGTCTGGCCGACAACAAAACTAAAACAGCAAAAGAGTCCACCTCCGAACTCAAAGGGACTGCGGAACCGAACCATCGTCGCGTCCATCTGTTCAAGCATCAACAGCAAGTACCAGCAGAAAACATACAGATATCGGTGAGATTCCCGTTCATCAACACAACAAAATAGCAGTAGTAAAAACGGGACGACTCACCGGGTAACAGCGTACCCAACATGCTTACAAGGTTCTCAATATAAATCATGTTAAGCAGTCAACAACATAATATCATGCTAAATATTTAACAGCATAATATAAGGCATTCTTAAACAATACAGCGATGTATAACAGTAAATGTAAACATCAATAGCCATGCAATGCAATGCAATGTATATGACTCAATGTCAATGACACTGGGTACTACTCTGACCCCTACTCCATGGAGCTAACAAAACATTCGGAGAGAGTGAATGGGAGGACATGTTCCGGTTTCTGCCAGCCATGAGCAAGATGCTACAACATTCGTAACGTGCACGTATCTGGCTTTACGGTAACACTCTCGACCAAACATGAAAAGTACGGCATCTAGTAGAGGATATCAGTGTATTGCACGGATTCGCCACGAAACAGAAGAATCACCAACTGGTCACATGTTAGCCTTTCCAACCCTGATACCTCCAAAAAGACCATTGAAGATCGTCACCGTAAGATTCGCACCCGCATCAAGGTGTAAGCTCAACTCCTAGGCTCAAGGCCTTACAACTATGCACATGAAATGCCAATGCTTACACAAAGCAGATGTGATAAAGCAATGTCTATCCATTGGATAAACCTCAAGGTTCACTAAGGTTCTCTTCCTTAGAAACTACACACGTCTTTACTTTATAAAACATTTATCCATCGGATAAAACATTTATCCGTCGGATAAATATCTCGTGACTCCTTTGGAATGATCCAGACTGCTTTCGGAATCGCCGACTGTCCCCACAAACCAACACAAGTCTTTTCAGCGTGTTTTGTCCTCACTCACACGCTTTCTAGGAAACTTCCCAGAAGGTCACCCATCCCATAATTACTCTAAGTCAAGCACGCTTAACTATAAAGTACTTATGTTCTAAGTTCCCGAAAAGAAGATAAATCTTGTTGATATGGGTAGTACCAATCAATTCTTATATGCCTTCCCTTAGCTATACAGTCCCATACTTGCATAGCCTCAGGATTCCTTCCACTGTACAGTCCCATACCTGCACAATCTCAGGATCTCTCTCATTCCGGTCATCACAAGACGGAAACAATTGAACGATTAACCTGGATCCGAATCATCGGTCCGTCATCGAACTACTGTTTTGAAAACCAAAACGTTTCGTGTTTGTGTTTACATTTTATGAATTATGTCTCAAGTCATAAGCATTATGAATAAGGATTGAGAATCCTCTTAGATAAGTCTTTAAGCCTTTCTAAGATATTAATCCCTTGTTTTTCAATTAAGGAAACAAGTGTTGATTTCACTTAAGTCTTATGAAGTCATTGATGTATTAAGTCATCAATGGTATAGCACATGGTCTTGTTCAACCACATACCATACTTAATTAACCCTTGTCTTCAACTCTAAGTTAATTACTTAACTTAGGTTTTTCACGCGTAAAACTTTACGATTGAGTTAGAAAACTCCTTTTGTAAACCAAACAACTTTTACAGTTGAAAACTCATTTGATTTAAAACAACAGTTGAACTACTTACTTCATTTCTAGCATTTTCTGAAACATAAAATTCGCTTAGTGGATTCACATTCGCTTAGCGAAATTGAGGCAGTAATACCTCTCTTGAAACTCCTCTGGATCGCTTGGCGAGACATAATTCACGTAGCGAAATTCGCTTGGTTCGCTTAGCGAATATTATTTCGCTTAGCGCAAGTACAGACGGTTACACCTCTTTGGAAACACCTCTGGATCGCTCGGCGAAACAGAATTCGTGTAGCGAAATTTCACTTTATTCGCTTAGCGAGTATAATTTCGCTTAGCGAAATGGAGGCGGTTATACCTCCTTTGGAGACTTCCCTGGATCGCTCAGCGAGACTTAATTCGCGTAGCGAAACTCGCTTGGTTGGCTTAGCGAATATGAATTCGCGTAGCGAAAGTGAGGCAGTGATGCCCAACTAAGACTTTCCCTGTTTTTCGCTTAGCGAAAAGTTGCCTTAAAACAAGACATCAACCTTATGGAACCATTTTGTTTCTCTTCATGAAAACACTTCTTTTCTCATTTTGAGTCACTTGATTAGCTAGATGAACTAAGGATAAGGTATAAAACATGTTTCACTTTGGTGAAAGCACTTTGAGATTTAATTCCATTTAAAGTCACTTAGGGTTTTTCTTTGAAAAACACAAGTTATTGAAAACACTTTCTTTACATCAAAACTTGACTTGTCCAAGAACTATTCATATCCCTCCTTTCCTCAAGGTCATGGAAAATAGCCAACTAGGAATCAATGTGAAGTTTTACTTCATCCACCAATCCAAAGTATGGCTCACAACACTTACACAATCATGATAACCATAATACACATTACTACATCATAATCAAACATCCAAGTCCATCACACATTATCGTCTCATAATCAACAATAAAAGTCCATACTTGATCTAGTGATCAAAGTAGGTTTTCCAACATACATGAAAATGGTTTTTCATTCAATCATCTCATCATCAACATATGCTAAAGCACACTACAACATACTAAAGCATAAACTCATCATGGCAATCTTGTTCTCCAAGAGAACTTAACAAAACTTAACACATAAAAGTGAACCCAAACTAAAGGGTTTCACCCACACACAATTTAAACAACCATCTTCACCACCACCATCTTGGTGTGATGAGGTTCTTCTCCCCATACCTGTTGAAGAGCAGATTCCCGGATCAAAATCGGTCGATCGGTTTGTGAACCTCCTGATAATCGTCAACAACTACAACAACACAACAATCCAACATTAAACAACAATCAAAGCCAATCTCAACTATCATAACAAAGAGGATTTCGGCCACCCTAGGTTAAAAGTTTAGGAATTGGTTTTGGTTTTCCATCTCATGGATTCAAAGGCATTAGGAAAGCTAAGGATGAAATCAAGTGTTAAAAATAAAAAATTGATGAAAACACTATTCATCATCTTCAAGTAGGGTTCGGCCAAAAGTGCTTTTTGAGCTATGATGAGAGTTGAATCATAAGCTCGTGGGTTTAGGTAGAGAATGATGAGGTGAGTTCAAAGAAATTGGTCTCACATCAAAATGATTTTTCTACAATTTCCTATGGATTTTCAAAGTTTTGGATCTAAGAAATGTTTTTGATGAAAATGGATCTTGATCTTGAAATAAAGAGATATTCAAGAAGCTAAGAGATCATAGAAGTGATCTTACCTTGAAATGAAGGAAGATTGCTCAAGGAATCAAGTGATTCTAACAAGGTTTCATGAATTTCTCATGAACAACAATGGAGGTTTTGCTCTAAGGAAGGAGATGGGTGTTCTTGGTTCTTCAAGAGGGCTGGGCTGCGTGAATGAGAGGGTGTGAGGGCTGAGTTCATCCTTAAAACAAGTCACTTAAGGGCAAAATGGTCATTTGCCAAAAGGGTAAAATGGTAAAAGTGCAAAAGACTAAGGTTAGGGGCATTTTGGTCATTTCGCATCTAGATTTTCCCGATCGTCATGACGACTCTGGCATACTCTCCCAAGTGTCCTGGGATGATGTGATATCAAGATTATCTGTTGGCGAGTCCCGGTAAATCCATATGTGGCTCCGTTCGTCACCCGATTGAGGATTCCGCCCGAACGAAGGTCAGGAAGTTATTTTTCTGAAATTTTTACGAAATTTAATCAAAACGTAGAGAATCAAATTCTAAGACTTATTGTTTCGTTCACGGGTCCATCTGAGGTCTTCTGACCAGTAAAATCATATTGTCACTGTAAAAATCACACTGTCAGTGTAAAAACGCAGACCGGACTCCGTTTGAGTTTTCGACTCAAAACTTAATCGTAGCTTCCTACGATATCGTCGTGCATGACGATGGTCTCGAAATATTTTATTTCTATTCCTAAGACCTCGAATAAAATAAAGACTTTAAAATACTGAAAAATTAGAAAACGTGAAAATCGGGGCGTTACATTCCTACCCCTCTTAAAAGAATTTCGTCCTCGAAATTCCGTGACTTAAAACTAAACCTACTCGGTTGCGGAAGATTAAGGCAAGAGATTTTCAACAAAGGAAAATTTTCCTAGTCTTGGTCTCAGAAGAAAGTAACAAAAGAATTTTACCAATCTGGGATGAATACAGGAATATCCGGTATGCAAAAAGATTCTTCAGTAGGTTCGTGAGTGTAAAAATGCATAGCTAATACATGTTTACATCCATGACTCTAATTGCAACACCTTTTCCCGAGTGTCACATTCCCGAACGTTTATAAGGCCGAAAATATTTCTTAATGCGGAAAATACGGTTTTCATTTTTTTTTTCTTTTCACAAGATGCAATGGGATTTAGGAAAAGTAAATAATACTAATAACGAACTTAGGTTCGCCATGCATTTCTAGAACAATATGCATAATAATTACAGGGACATAAACAGAAAAAGGAATAATACTATATACAGACATAGGTCTAATGTATAACTGATACAACAAGTACTAGGAGTCGTAGCTCCCCCAAAAGTACTACAAAACTGACATAGTCTGGCCGACAACAAAACTAGACCACAAAAAAGAAGGTCCTCCTCCAGCTCAAAGGAACTACTGGACTGAACCATCGTCACGTCCATCTGTTCAAACAGCAACAGCAAGTACCAACAGAAAACATACAGATATGGGTGAGATTCCCGTTCATCAACACAGCAAAACAGCAATAGTAAAAACGGGACGACTCACCGGGTAACCATGTACCCAACATGCTTACAAGCATAATATCATATTAAGCAGTTAACAGCATAAAGATAAGGTATTCTTAAACAGTACAGCGACGTATAACAGTAAATGTAAACATCAATAGCCCTGCAATGCAATGCAATGTATATGACTCAATGTCAATGTCACTGGGTACTACTCTGACCCCTACTCCATGGAGCTAACAAAACATTCGAAGAGAGTGAATGGGAGGACATGTTCCGTGCGCGCCAGCCTTGGGCAAGATGCTACAACATTCGTAACGTGCACGTATCTGGCTTTTACGGAAACACTCTCAACCAAACATGAAAAGTACGGCATCTAGTAGAGGATATCAGTGTATTGCACGGATTCGCCACGACACAGAAGAGCTACCAACTGGTCACATGTCATCCCTTCCAACCCTGATACCTCCAAAAAGACCATTAAAGATCGTCACCGTAAGATTCGCACCCGCATCAAGGTGTAAGCTCAACTCCTAGGCTCAAGGCCTTACAACTATGCAAATGAAATGCCAATGCTTACACAAAGCAGATGCGATCAAGCAATGTCTATCCCCCGGATAAACCTCGAAGTCTACTAAGGTTCTCTTCCTTAGGAACTATACGTGTCTTTTGAAAACAAAACCTTTATCCACCGGATAAATCTCGTGATTCCTCCGGGATCGAGTCATCACAAGACTGAAACAATTGAACGACTGATCGGGGTCCGAATCACCAGTCCGTCATCGAACTACTGTTTCAAAACCCAAAACGTTTCATGTTTGTGCTTATGTCTTATGAAATCATTGATGTACTAAGTCATCAATGGTATAGCATGTGGTCTTGTTCCACTACATACCATACTTAATTATCCCTTGTTTTCAACTCTAAGTCAATTACTTAACTTAGGTTTTTAAAACGTAAAACTTTACAGTTTGAGTTGAAAAACACTCTTTCTAAACAAACCATTTCTCGCGAGGCGAAGGTCTATGTCGCGACGCGAGGCTGAGAAGTTATCTTTACTGCTTGGAAAGTCCTTCTGCTTCGCGAGGCGAGAATTGTGTCGCGACGCGAGGCAGAGAAGTGATCTTTTCTATTCAGACAGTCTTTCTGCTCCGCGAGGCGAGGATTGTATCGCGACGCGAGGCAGAGAAGCTGCATCTTCACTATTTAGGCGGTTCGCGGGGCGAGCACTGCTTCGCTATGCGAGGCCGAGAAACTGCATCCTTGCTGCTTAGGCGGTTCGCGAGGCGAGACGACTTCGCGACGCGAGGCCGAGGAGCTGCATCTTTGCTGCTCGAGCTAGTCCACTGTCTCGCGAGGCGAGGCAAGGTTAGCCTGGCGAATGCCTTATCTTCCCTCTGTCTCGCGAGGCGAGACGGGGTTCGCTTGGCGAGTGCCCTGTTTTTCATTTTTCCTAACTCCTTCATTACTTCTTCTTTTGAAAAACTTAGTTTGATTAAAAGACCTATGGCTAAAGAAAAGACATTTTCCCACTTTGATGATACCCTTTAAAGGTTAAAACTTCATTTGATCTTTGGATCAAAAATCACTTTTGCTTCTCTTTGAAATCCTAGGTTATGAAATCATGTTTTGTTGCATCAAAACTTTGCCAAAACAAGAACAACATATGTTCTTATATTTTCCTCTTACTAAGGCCACAAGCCTACTCCAATGCAAAATGGAGACTTTACTCCACCAACAAGGCAAATGTAGCTCAAAAGCTCACACATTTATGGTAAACCACAATACACATTACTACCTCATAATCAAACATATCCATCACACATCATGGTCTCATACTCAAACAATAAAAGTCCATACTTGATCTAGTGATCAAAGTAGGTTTTTCAACATACATGGAAATGATTTTCATTCAATCATATCTTCATCAACATATGCTAAAGCACACTACAACATACTCAAGCAGAAACTCATCATGACAATCTTGTTCTCCAAGAGAACTTAGCAAAACTTAACACATAAAAGTGAACCCAAACTAAAGGGTTTCACCCACACATAAACTTAAACAACCATTCTCACTACCACCATCTTGGTGTGATGAGGTTCTTCTCCCCATACCTCTTGATGAGCAGATTCCCGGATCAAAGTCGGTTGGTCGGTTGGTGAACCTCCTGATAGTCGTCAACAACTACAACAACACAACAACCAACATTAAACAACAATCAAAGCCAATCTCAACTATCCTAACAAAGAGGGTTTCGGCCACCCTAGGTTAAAAAGGTTAGAAATTGGTTTTGGTTTTCCATTTCATGGATTCAAAGGCATTAGGAAAGCTAAGGATGAAATCAAGTGTTAAAAATCAAAACTTGATGAAAACACTATTCATCATCTTCCAAAAGGGTTCGGCCAAAAATGATTTTTGAGCTATGATGAGAGTTGAATCATAAGCTCTTAGGTTTAGGTAGAGATTGATGATGTGAGTTCAAAGAACTTGGTCTTACCTCAAAAGGATTTTTCTACAATTTCCTATGGATTTTCAAAGTTTTGGATCTAAGAAATTTCTTTTCATGAAAATGAAGATTGATCTTGAAATAAAGAAAGATTCAAGAAGCTAAGAGATCATATAAGTGATCTTACCTTGAAATGAAGAAGGATTGCTCAAGGAATCAAGTGAATCCAACAAAAACTCAAGCTTTTCTAGGTGAAAATGGAGTTTTCTCTCAAGAACAACTATGGAACTCTATGGGGTGAGGGGCTGTGCGAAAATGATGAAGTGAGGGGCTGAGTTCAGCCTCTTAAAAGTTCACTTAAGGGTAAAAAGGTCATTTGCCAAAAGGGTATAATGGTAAAAGTGTAAAAGACTAAGGTTAGGGGCATTTTGGTCATTTTGCGTCCAGATATTTCCGAACGTCATGACGACTCTGGCATACTCTCCCAAGTGTCCTGGGATGATGTGATATCAAGATTATTTGTTGGCGAGTCCCGGTAAATCCATATGTAGCTCCGTTCGTCACCCGATTGAGGATTTCCGCCCGAACGAAGGTCAGGAAGTGATTTTTCTGAAATTTTTACGAAATTTAACCAAAACGTAGATAATCGAATTCTAAGACTTATTGTCTCGTTCACGGGTCCATCTAAGGTCTTTTGAGCAGTAAAATCATATTGTCAGTGTAAAAACGCAGACCGGACTCCGTTTGAGTTTTCGACTCAAAACTTAATCGTAGCTTCCTACGATATCGTCAAGCATGACTATGGTCTCGGAATATTTTATTTCTATTCCTAAGACCTCGAATAAAATAAAGACATTAAAATACTAAAGAAATAGAAAACGTGAAAATCGGGGCGTTACACTAATAAAGTTCCTTCTTTCATAAGAACCTTCCAATAAACTTGGGAATCAAAAGTAAACAGTCTGGAAAAAATCAGACTGGATCACCTTCACGAAAAGTAAAAGTGATTAGACTAAGTTTCATCAAGAAACTTCCAGTATCGAGAAGTTGTTTATGTTATAACTCAAGAAATAGTCATAACGAAACTTTCAGTGAAATAATACGAAAATGTCCAGACCAATGGACACCATATTATCAATTCACTCAATTGTCTGCACTGAGGAATATGTAGAAGTGTGAACACAAATGTTCCCTTGAGATCAGGCAGCACTAACACGTGAAGTAGTCAACCTTCTCTCTAATCCTTGGAAACTTTCCTCACAGGCTTCAATCCATTCAAATGCTTTATCCTTCCTTTGAAATCACATGACCCAAAAACTTTACTTCGTCGAGCCAAAACTCACACTTGGACAACTTTGCACACAGCTGTTTCTCCTTCAGAATTTGAAGAATCACACTAAGGCATTCAGCGTGTACTTCCTGGTTTCGCGAATAGATGAGTATGTCGTCTATGAAACAACGACAAACTTATCTAGGTATGGACGAAAGATCCTATTCATGTAATCCATGAATATAGTGGAGTATTCGTCATACCAAACAGCATTACAAGGTACTCGTAGTGCCCATAGCGTGTTCGAAACACTGTCTTCGGTATATCTTCTGTCTTCACACGAATCTGGTGATAACCCGATCGCAAATCAATCTCGGAGAAAACTGTCGCTCTCCTCAACTGATCCATCAAGTCATTTACTCCCGGAAGAAGATACTTGTTCTTAATGGTAACTTTGTTCAACTGGCGCTAATCCACACATAAACAAGATGTTCGATCTTTCTTTCTCACCAATAGCACAGGTGTTCCCTACGGCGACACACTGGGTCTAACGAACTGTCTTCCAAATAAGTCCACCAACTGTTCCTTCAAGGTGTTCAACTCAGCAGGTGCCATATGATAAGGTGCCATAGACGCTAATCCTGTTCCTGGCACAAGATCGATCACAACTCGATGTCTTGAACTGGCGGTACACCTGGTACGTCTTCAGGAAAGACTTCCGGAAACTCGTTAGTAACATATATTCGTTGAGCTCCTCCTCTCAAAGAAACGTTTTCTTGGTTGGCAATCCAAATCCAGAATTATCCGAATCAGGGAAAACTAAGGTTTTGTTTGCACCGTCTAATAGGATATAGTTACAAGATAACCAATCCATCCCTATGATCAAATCTATTTGCGAAAGAGGCAAACAGATTAAATCAATCAAAAACGTTCTATCCACTACGGAAAATAGAACAATTCAAACAGACTTTCGCAGTTATAACGGGCTTTGCAGAAAGTTCAAAAATTACCAAATCTAAGGGTAAGGAAAGATACAGATAAGGTTTTACCTTCCACGATGATCTGACCGTGAATCAAATCTTCCTTTTGAGAAGTCTCAGCATCATCCCCAGTATAAACTCCACTCATTGCTTTAGGCTTCGCTGTTTGCACATCGTTGACAGAATGTCTAGCTTTTGATTGCACACAGTCGCGTGAAGTATGTCCTGGCTTCCCACACTTGAAGCATATGATCCCCTTGATCGAGCATCCTCTGGTTACATGATTGTTCTTGCCACACTTCATGCACTTCTTTGGGGCGCTTCCAGATTGACTAATACTCCCACTACTTCCTCCTACAGAACGTTGTTGTTGACCTTGCTGTTTTGAATACGGTTTCCATCGAGATCTATCATCACGACCATTGGTGCCTTTATGGAACCTAGTCGGTCCAGAGTGACGTTGCCTTGCTCC
Source organism: Ammopiptanthus mongolicus (assembly GCA_039655645.1). Lineage (NCBI taxonomy): Eukaryota > Viridiplantae > Streptophyta > Magnoliopsida > Fabales > Fabaceae > Ammopiptanthus > Ammopiptanthus mongolicus. The sequence goes on from CM077350.1 coordinate 23,064,023, forward strand.
ACAAGTCTTCATCAGATCTTCGATTACGAAGCATTCATCTACCAAAACTGAGAACCCTTTGACCTCAAGAGGTAGCACCTCTCCTCGAATCTCGTCCGTTAAACCTTCTGCGAACTTTGTGCACTTCCACTTCTCATCGGGATGAGGATGGAAATACCTCAAAGATTTCAGCAGGAACTAAAAACGATCAGCATATTCTTTGACAGACATTCCTCCTTGACGTAGCAGCAGGAACTCCATGTCTTTCAACTAGTCGGAAAAGCACTCGTTCTGAAGAACTCTGCGAGTGACAACTTACAAGAAAGCAAAAACATTACTACCCTATCCAATATCATTCCCCTTCAGAAACAATAATGCAGAGAGTAACAAACAATCATTGTCTTCTTCATAGAAACACAACACAGAGAACAAACAATACAAAAGGATAGACCAAAGTCATCATCCTCTCCAACATTGTTTTCTCTCAGAAACAATAACACAGAAAACAATCAGAGAAAACACAACACAAACAAGACAAACCATAACCTACAAACCCCAAAAAGACTCGGCCAGCTCTGATACCAAATAATGCAACACCCTTTCCCGAGTGTCACATTCCCGAACGTTTATAAGGCCGAAAATATTTATTAATGCAGAAAATACGATTTTTCTTTTTCTTTTCTTTTTATAAAGATGTAATGGGATTGGTAAAGGTAATAAATAACACTAATAAGTGAACTTAGGTTCACCATGCATTTCTAGAACATATTGTATTATAAATACAGAAACAGAAAACGAAAAACAGAAACATTAACATTACTATATATAGACATAAGTCTAATGTATGACTGACATAAGAAATACAAAAGGTACTAGGAGTCATAGCTCCCAAAAGGTACTACAAAAACTGACATAGTCTGGCCGACAACAAAACTAAAACAGCAAAAGAGTCCACCTCCGAACTCAAAGGGACTGCGGAACCGAACCATCGTCGCGTCCATCTGTTCAAGCATCAACAGCAAGTACCAGCAGAAAACATACAGATATGGGTGAGATTCCCGTTCATCAACACAACAAAATAGCAGTAGTAAAAACGGGACGACTCACCGGGTAACAGCGTACCCAACATGCTTACAAGGTTGTCAATATAAATCATGTTAAGCAGTCAACAACATAATATCATGCTAAATATTTAACAGCATAATATAAGGCATTCTTAAACAATACAGCGATGTATAACAGTAAATGTAAACATCAATAGCCATGCAATACAATGCAATGTATATGACTCAATGTCAATGACACTGGGTACTACTCTGACCCCTACTCCATGGAGCTAACAAAACATTCGGAGAGAGTGAATGGGAGGACATGTTCCGGTTTCTGCCAGCCATGAGCAAGATGCTACAACATTCGTAACGTGCACGTATCTGGCTTTACGGTAACACTCTCGACCAAACATGAAAAGTACGGCATCTAGTAGAGGATATCAGTGTATTGCACGGATTCGCCACGAAACAGAAGAATCACCAACTGGTCACATGTCAGCCTTTCCAACCCTGATACCTCCAAAAAGACCATTGAAGATCGTCACCGTAAGATTCGCACCCGCATCAAGGTGTAAGCTCAACTCCTAGGCTCAAGGCCTTACAACTATGCACATGAAATGCCAATGCTTACACAAAGCAGATGCGATAAAGCAATGTCTATCCATTTGATAAACCTCAAGGTTCTCTTCCTTAGATACTACACACGTCTTTACTTTATAAAACATTTAACCATCGGATAAAACATTTATCCGTCGGATAAATATCTCGTGACTCCTTTGGAATGATCCAGACTGCTTTCGGAATCGCCGACTGTCCCCACAAACCAACACAAGTCTTTTCAGCGTGTTTTATCCTCACTCACACGCTTTCTAGGAAACTTCCCAGAAGGTCACCCATCCCATAATTACTCTAAGTCAAGCACACTTAACTATAAAGTACTTATGTTCTAAGTTCCCGAAAAGAAGATAAATCTTGTTGATATGGGTAGTACCAATCAATTCTTATATGCCTTCCCTTAGCTATACAGTCCCATACCTGCATAGCCTCAGGATTCCTTCCACTGTACAGTCCCATACCTGCACAATCTCAGGATCTCTCTCATTCCAGTCATCACAAGACGGAAACAATTGAATGATTAACCTGGATCCGAATCATCGGTCCATCATCGAACTACTGTTTTGAAACCAAAACGTTTCGTGTTTGTGTTTACATCTTATGAATTATGTCTCAAGTCCTAAGCATTATGAATAAGGATTGAGAATCCTCTTAGATAAGTCTTTAAGCCTTTCTAAGATATTAATCCCTTGTTTTTCAATTAAGGAAACAAGTGTTGATTTCACTTAAGTCTTATGAAGTCATTGATGTACTAAGTCATCAATGGTATAGCACATGGTCTTGTTCCACCACATACCATACTTAATTAACCCTGTCTTCAACTCTAAGTTAATTACTTAACTTAGGTTTTTCACGCGTAAAACTTTACGATTGAGTTAGAAAACTCCTTTTGTAAACCAAACAACTTTTACAGTTGAAAACTCATTTGATTTAAAACAACAGTTGAACTACTTACTTCATTTCTAGCATTTTCTGAAACATAAAATTCGCTTAGCGGATTCACATTCGCTTAGAGAAATTGAGGAAGTAATACCTCTCTTGAAACTCCTCTGGATCGCTTAGCGAGACATAATTCACGTAGCGAAATTCGCTTGGTTCGCTTAGCGAATATTATTTCGCTTAGCGCAAGTACAGACGGTTACACCTCTTTGGAAACACCTCTGGATCGCTTGGCGAAACAGAATTCGTGTAGCAAAATTTCACTTTATTCGCTTAGCGAGTATAATTTCGCTTAGCGAAATGGAGGCGGTTATACCTCCTTTGGAGACTTCCCTGGATCGCTCAGCGAGACTTAATTTGCGTAGCGAAACTCGCTTGGTTGGCTTAGCGAATATGAATTCGCGTAGCGAAAGTGAGGCAGTGATGCCCAACTAAGACTTTCCCTGTTTTTCGCTTAGCGAAAGTAATTTCGCTTAGCGAAAAGTTGCCTTAAAACAAGACATCAACCTTATGGAACCATTTTGATTCTCTTCATGAAAACACTTCTTTTCTCATTTTGAGTCACTTGATTAGCTAGATGAACTAAGGATAAGGTATAAAACATGTTTCACTTTGGTGAAAGCACTTTGAGATTTAATTCCATTTAAAGTCACTTAGGGTTTTTCTTTGAAAAACACAAGTTATTGAAAACACTTTCTTTACATCAAAACTTGACTTGTCCAAGAACTATTCATATCCCTCCTTTCCTCAAGGTCATGGCTAATAGCCAACTAGGAATCAATGTCAAGTTTTACTTCATCCACCAATACCAATCCATAACGATCAAAGTCGAATCGTGATCCTATTAATGAAGCAAATTCAAGTATGGCTCACAACACTTACACAATCATGATAACCATAATACACATTACTACATCATAATCAAACATCCAAGTCCATCACACATTGTGGTCTGATAATCAACAATAAAAGTCCATACTTGATCTAGTGATCAAAGTAGGTTTTCCAACATACATGAAAATGGTTTTTCATTCAATCATCTCATCATCAACATATACTAAAGCACACTACAACATACTAAAGCATAAACTCATCATGGCAATCTTGTTCTCCAAGAGAACTTAACAAAACTTAACACATAAAAGTGAACCCAAACTAAAGGGTTTCACCCCACACACAATTTAAACAACCATCTTCACCACCACCATCTTGGTGTGATGAGGTTCTTCTCCCCATACCTGTTGAAGAGCAGATTCCCGGATCAAAATCGGTTGATCGGTTTGTGAACCTCCTGATAATCGTCAACAACTACAACAACACAACAATCCAACATTAAACAACAATCAAAGCCAATCTCAACTATCATAACAAAGAGGATTTCGGCCACCCTAGGTTAAAAGTTTAGGAATTGGTTTTGGTTTTCCATCTCATGGATTCAAAGGCATTAGGAAAGCTAAGGATGAAATCAAGTGTTAAAAATAAAAAATTGATGAAAACACTGTTCATCATCTTCAAGTAGGGTTCGGCCAAAAGTGCTTTTTGAGCTATGATGAGAGTTGAATCATAAGCTCTTGGGTTTAGGTAGAGAATGATGAGGTGAGTTCAAAGAAATTGGTCTCACATCAAAATGATTTTTCTACAATTTCCTATGGATTTTCTAAGTTTTGGATCTAAGAAATGATTTTCATGAAAATGGATCTTGATCTTGAAATAAAGAGATATTCAAGAAGCTAAGAGATCATAGAAGTGATCTTACCTTGAAATGAAGGAAGATTGCTCAAGGAATCAAGTGATTCTAACAAGGTTTCATGAATTTCTCATGAACAACAATGGAGGTTTTGCTCTAAGGAAGGAGATGGGTGTTCTTGGTTCTTCAAGAGGGCTGGGCTGCGTGAATGAGAGGGTGTGAGGGCTGAGTTCATCCTTAAAACAAGTCACTTAAGGGCAAAATGGTCATTTGCCAAAAGGGTAAAATGGTAAAAGTGCAAAAGACTAAGGTTAGGGGCATTTTGGTCATTTCACATCTAGATTTTCCCGATCGTCATGACGACTCTGGCATACTCTCCCAAGTGTCCTGGGATGATGTGATATCAAGATTATCTGTTGGAGAGTCCCGGTAAATCCATATGTGGCTCCGTTCGTCACCCGATTGAGGATTCCGCCCGAACGAAGGTCAGGAAGTTATTTTTCTGAAATTTTTACGAAATTTAACCAAAACGTAGAGAATCAAATTATAAGATTTATTGTCTCGTTCACGGGTCCATCTGAGCAGTAAAATCGTACTGTCACTGTAAAAATCACACTGTCAGTGTAAAAACGCAGACCGGACTCCGTTTGAGTTTTCGACTCAAAACTTAATCGTAGCTTCCTACGACATCGTCGAGCATGACTATGGTCTCGAAATATTTTATTTCTATTCCTAAGACCTCGAATAAAATAAAGACGTTAAAATACTGAAAAATTAGAAAACGTGAAAATCGGGGCGTTACATGTACAGGCAAGGGTGAGATACTCGTTCACAAGTTTATCGTAATAGCCACACAAGTAAAGCAGCATACAAATAATGCATCAATATATCAATATCCAAAATAATATCATAATGGGATAATTTCATTTTCAAAATATCATACTCATTCATCAAGATAAGTCAAATGAATGCATGAGACTTTAATTCGACAATCTAATTCATGTACTCCGGAGATTCCTACTTCCCTTCATTGAGCGATAGGCTGCGAATACTCCCATAACACAATTTTTCTCATGAGTTGGCCTATCAATTTAGGTCCAAGCTCCAATTGCTTCGGGGTACCATGTCCAACAATATCATGAATAGTCCAGTCTCTGATTGAGTTCATCCGTGTTGGGCAGCCGATTTACGACAGCACGGGGTCGCAATGCCTCCGGCCACTTGTGGAGTTTTGAACACAGGATGCCCCTATAGACCTAGTGGTCTTAACTAGCTCATATTCTCAACCACTTGGATTGTAGCTCAATTCATATAGCACGTCGGCCGACTCATGCATGTATGCAGGAGGTTTTCTATTCTTTCTTTTCGTTCATTCTTTCATCTTCTGTCAAGGCACAAAGCTCATGACTCATTTTAAAGGACATATAGCCCGTTCAGTTCAAATTTCAAGACGCGTAGTCCGAATTCTTAGTTCGCGAAGTACTAGGCCGACGTCGCAGACACTAGACTCGCATATAGGACACTAAGTCCGTTCTTTTTCAAAACACAGGGCACGTAGTCCGTGTGCTCAATCCACGATGTACTAGGCCGACCTCGCGGACACTAGACTCGCATATAGGACACAAAGTCCGTTCATGTCACAGATCTCTAGCCCGACGTATCGGTCACTAGGTTCATGTGCTTCACATGCGTGAAGGGGAAATCACCAATTTCTTCAAATTCATTTTCGTAGTTCAAATCTCAAAAACAAAACTCAGATTCTCTTTGGTATAAACCAAAACTCGTTTTCGCTCTAAAACTATTTTCCCCAAAAAAAATTCTTCACAAATCATTCCCAAGGACTCAAGTTCTTAAGATTCATTTTCAAAGGTTTTTAGCTTAAAAAGACTTTTCTAAAGGTTCCCTCGTCTTAAAACATTTTTCTAAAGATTATTATTCGAGCAAACTTTCATGAAGAGACATTTTCGTTTTCGGAACATCAAATATTTTCAGAAGATACTTTCTTTGACAACTAGAATTTTCTCAAGGTTTTCTTTCTTTGTACAATATGTTTCAAAAATAGTGATAAAGCAACTTTTCACTATTTTCCTCACCAACTCTCGACTTCCTAAGTCTTATTCAAAATTATCTTGGGTTCTTAACTTAGTGGCTTTTTAGTAAAATTGGCCATTATAACATTTAGCTTAGAAGCTTTTCCCTCCTCAAATCAAAACATTTCAAAATCATTGATTAAGACTTTTAGTTAGCTTAATCTTCATTATTGAACTACAGCCAGTGCTATGCTCTTAACTTGTCCCGTCTATATATATATATATATATATCAAATCTCAATTCAACATCATCTCATCCAAGGCATCAATGCCACAATTCATATTTCAAACATCCAAGCATATACTTCATCAAGCAAATCAAGTACATGCACGACATATCTCCATTCAAACTCAAAATCAACATAATACATAAGTTCAATCCAAGGTAAAAATGCCACAGTTCTTGTTCAAACACTCAATCACATATTCACTAGACCAATCAAGCATATATTTCATATAATGCATTCACAAGGAAAATCATCAACATTTCTTCATAGATACAATCATCCAAAAAAATCTCATGAGGCTATCACACTCGTTGGAGCTAATCTCCCCTTACCTCTCGAAGCTTCCCGGCTAGCGGAAAGTCGCCCGACCGATCCGAAGTCGCCCGATTTCTCGTCCGATTACCCGATAACAACTACAAATACACAATCAATCCAAACATCAATAACTAACAACACAAATATCCCTAATCCCATAGAGTCTAGGTTCAGCCATAGGGTAAGAAAAATAGGCTCAGGGTTTCATTCGGTTCCAATCTTTTGGATGAAGGATTATTAAGCATACTTAACACTAAATCAAGTTCTATCACTCAAAAATTTGAAACATAACCCATGGTGCATCGTACTCTATGTCTCGGCCATCAAAAAGAAAAATGTCTAGGGATTTATTTGGTCTTTCAATCACTTCGATTCTAGGACAAAAGGAAAGGTAAGGATGGAATCAAGAGTTCAAGAACCAAAATTGAACAAAACCACATTTCCCCCAATTCTTAGGGTTTTCGCCACTCTTCGAAAAATAGGCTACGATGGGATTTTGATCATATAATCTTAGATAGAGGTAGAAGGGGATGAAGCTAGCTCACAGAAATTGGTTTCACATTAAAAGGAATTTTCTACAATTTTCAATGAATTTTTGAAATTTGGATCATGAACTTGAAATCCATGAAATCAAGATTTTTAAACTTGATATAGGGAGAGATTCATGAAGGTTAGAGATCATAGAAGTGATCTTACCTATGGAATGATGAAGATTGATCAAGAATCAAGCTTTTCTCTCAAAGATTCAAGCTTTTCTCTTAAGAAAAATGGAGAAATGTCTTAAGGAAGAAGATAAAGTGTTGGAGGTGAAGTGAAGAAGCTCTCATAAGCTGGTCTTGTGCGTGGATAAGGGGCTGAATGGGCCAAGAAATTGGGTCACTTAAGGGCATTTTGGTCATTTCCTTCAAGGACCAAAATGTCATTTAAGAAAAGGTTAGGGTATTTTAGCCATTTCGCGTCTAGATATTTTCAAACGTCATGAGGACTCTGGCACGCTTTCCCATGTGATGTGACTTGGTGTGACATCAAGATTATCCATTAGCGGGTGCTGATAAATCCGTATGCAGCTCCGTTCTTCACCCGATTGAAGATTTTGTTCGAACGAAGGTCAGGAAGTGATTTTTTTTTAAATTTAACGAAAACGTAGGGAATTAAATTCTAAGACTTATTGTCTCGTTCACGGGTCAAAATAGGGACTCCTGAGCATTAAAATCTTACTGTCAGTGGAAAAACGCAGACTGGGTTCCGTCTGAGTTTTCAGCTCAAAATTTAATAGTAGCTTCGTACGATAGCGTTGAGCATGAATATGGTCTCGGATTATTTTATTTCACTCTCTAGGCCCTTCAATAAAATACAATCTCATAAATACTGTTTAATTAGTATTAGAGAGTTTGAAAATTTGGGATGCTAAAGATAGGTTCTTCAAAAGTCATTCTTTGATGGTGTCAGAACCACCAAGTTCTTCTTCCCATTTATCTTCACACGTGATTCCTGATTGGGCACAACCAATGGCGTTGGAAATGGTTGCTTCAGAGACAATGACTTCGGTGTTGAGAACCTTGTTTCTAATTTCCCTTATAGAGATTGTAGGTTTTTTCCAGAATTCCCTCATAAGAACTAGGTAGGTGATTGGAGAATCTGCAAAGAAACTTGACCTACCAGCAGCTTGAATATTTCGGGAAATGTCTATCCCGTTATCATCAAAGAATTTCAAATTGAACTTGAACTCAACCAGTACATCAGCAGTCTGAACATCAAGATTCTTTCCTTTACCCTTAGTGGTCAAGGAGGAGGATGAGGCCATTGTTGCAGAGACAGAAGCTTTTTCAAGAGAGGGTTTTTCAGAGAGTTTTTCTTTTCAAAGAGAGAGATGGAGGTGAGGAGTTTTTTTGTAAAGGTTCAACCTTTAACACTGAGTGATACAGAGGAGAAAACCGTTCGGAATTTTTTTTTAAAATTTTAAAAGAAAATAAAAGAAGTTGGAGAGGTGACGTGCATTAAATGTCTGACGAACGTACCGGATTTTGAAACCGTCAAAAGCGGTTTGGCAATTATGAAAAACGGAACTAGCTCACTTAGGGAATGAGAAATAAATTTTCTTTCGACAAAGACTTAGTTCAATTAATGCAATGGACGAACTAATCATCATATATATTGAGTTCACAAGTCTTGGACTAAAGCAAATATTGGACGCATGCATTGGACTCACAATTGATCAACGAAATGCATGTTCAGATATTTTCTTATGAATGTGAACCTATCTTCAGCTAAAGGTTTGGTGAAGATATCTGCCCATTGATTGTCAGTATCAACAAATTGAATGTCAATTATTCCTTTTTGCATATAATCTCTAATGAAATGATGCTTGATTTCAATATGCTTTGCCCGGGAGTGCAGTATGGGATTTTTTGATAAATTAATGGCAGCAGTATTATCACACCTTATAGGAATATTACTTAGAAACACGTTGTAGTCTTCCAATTGATGTTTAATCCAAAGAAGTTTTGAATAGCAACTTGCACCAGCAATGTACTCAGCTTCAACAATTGATAGGGCAATTGTGCTTTGCCTTTTGCTTGACCATGAGACTAGATTGGCTCCAATGAAGTGACTATTGGGAATTTACGTATTTCAAAACCAAAAACGCAGTGGAAAAATTCCCACTAAATGACTCATGATTGTAGTGTTTACCTCTTGTAGTGCAGACCGTTGATAAAACTTTGTCTATCATAAGCACCGTACGAACGATGCCTCTACGGTATCCACACGAGCAGACTTCATGAGCATCCAACCTCGTGAACAAGAAGCGGCCTCCGTCTCACAGTGCTAGCTACGAAAAACGAGACCTGCAACTCACTATTCACTCTGATGTGCGGCTAGGGTGATGTCACACATGACGGCACAAATCCTTAAGTGGTCTACTTATAGTAGCACCTCCTTAAGTGAGTTAGTGAGCTGAATTTGGCCTAAGCGCCATGCACCATGCGCTAGGCCCAATAGAAAAATGAGAGTCCAACTCTCTTTTCAATGCTCCTTTTAATCTACTCTTCTGTGTGTGACCCTGTAGGTTCCCATAATGTTTGCAGTAATATTAAATCCTATTTAATATTACAAGCGGTGAGTGGTATCTAGCAACACATCACTGCTACCCATGTAATGAGAATGCTAGTGATTTGACATAACCTTATTGCGACCAAATAATCGTGTAGTAAATGTCCCTTCGTCTATATGTCATAATTGAACACAAGGTATAAATGTGTCACCCTTGTTAAGTCCAATTACATATTCCTCGATCTCCGAGTAGATGTGTAATCACAAACGGGCCCAATATCACATATTGGCCCATTTCTGCGTGGCCACGCATATTTCACGTCTTACTCTATCGAGAGGCCCATGACATTACTCCTGTTATGTAGGAGGGACGAATCCTATCTACATCACTCACATCTCTCAACATGTTTCATTGCAGGCCTAATAACTACCTTTATGATCATCCTGTTACGGATGACGTTTGATAGCATTAAAACCTACAACTCCACATGTAGGAATCGTAGTGACTTCAAGTCGAAGGATTACTTCACTATGGTCGCCATGAGAAACGCTTATGACACTCACATAACTATTATGCAGCGTTCTGATAGTGGGTCAATCCAATACATATATTACTCCTAATATTTGCACCTATGTGTTGACTTGATATCACATATCCATGACCCGTGAGATGTGGTCATCAGTCTACTCTCACAATAGTCTCTTTGTATTATTGGTGTCCTAATTAACAATAATACTCGACTATGGACATTTTAAGAATAGCGTTCTATAGTTTAATGGGATCTCACGATCAAGTCACATTTGATGTTCCATTAAACAAACTGCCTATTCTAAGGAATTTATTTTGTTAAATACTAATAACATAATAAATTAATGCCTTATTCATATATCAAATATATGATCAAAGTCATGATGCAAATAATGATCTATTCAAAATAGATTGGCCACTAGGGCTTACACCAACAATCTCCCACTAGCACTAGAGCCAATCGGGCATTAATCTAACACCCATCGATCTAGTGTGAGTGTCATGCTACTGTTGAGCATGATACTCCATTAGCGGATTATTCAGTGTTTTCATTCTGCACATCTTCACATCTCCTCTATCGATCATCTATCGAATGAGATGGAAGCGCCTAAGTATATGTCCGGATCGCTGGTGAGATCAAGTTTCCTTTGCTTACGCGATTACTCCACCATCATCACAACGAGATCAATGGAGTTCGCCGAGTTAGGAATTATGCCTTGTTCATAAATGAACTTCTCGATCTAAATGACCTCTAAATTTGCATTTGAGGCAACTATATACTCGACCTCTATGATAAAATAAGCAACTGTCTTACGCTTGAAACCATTTCAAGCTCATAGTGCCACCATTCAGGTAAAAAACAAATCCAGACTGCGATCTGGAATCATCTTTATCAGTTTGGAAACAATGTCGATTTAACACCTTACAACGACTTCTTCCTCACCTTCATTTGTCAAGAAGGTATCTTCAGTTCTTGTCATTTACTTAAGAATGTTCTTGACTACAGTCCTCCATTGAGAAACATTTCCTTAACCATGTTTTTACATTTTGTAGTGTAGGGATATCATTTCCGATAAGCAGTATGTCATTCACATACAATGCGAGAAATACAACCTCACTCCCATTAACCTTTGTACACACAAGGTTCATCCCCATTCTTGTTGAATCCAAACTGTCTTACAGCTTCATCAAAACGAAGATTTCAGCTTCTGAAAGCTTGCTTTAATCCATAAATGGATCTCTACAATTTACACACCTTTCCAGCATCCTTTGGATCGACAAAAACCTCGGGTTGTGTCATGTACACATCCTCGAGATGTTTCCCGTTTAGGAATGTAGTCTTGACATCCAACTGACAGAATTCATAGTCGTAATATGCAGCAATAGCAAGTAGAATCCGAACGGATTTAAGCATTGCAACTGGGGAGAAGCTCTCTTCATAGTTTACACCATAAATTTGTTTGAAACCTTTCGCGACCAGTCACATTATAAAGGTATTCACCTTACCATCCATGTCAATCTTCTTCTTGAAGACCCACTTGCACCCTATGGGTATTATCCCTTCGGGTGGCTAAAACAAGGTCTAAACCTGGTTAGTGTACATGGATTCCATGTCAGATCCCATGGCCTCAAGCCACTTATCAGATTCTGGGCCAATTACGGCCTCCTAGTAGGTTACAAGCTCATCTTGATCCATGAGCAACACATCACCTTCCTGAGTCAGGAGATGTCCATATCACTCAGGTTGGTGACGTGACCTGTTAGACCTACACAATACTTGTGTTTACTTGAACCGGTGATTGAACTAAAACATCTTGTAGAACCAATTCTTGATCCATTGCAGGCGGATCAGTACTTTGTGGCACTTGGATTTCTCCAAGTTCTACATTCCTCCCACTGTCTCCTTTGGAGATGTTTTCCTTCTCAAGGAACACCCCAGTACTAGTGACAAACACTTTGTCCTTGAAGGGGTTTTAGAAATAATATCATTTGGTTTCCTTAGGATATCCCACAAAAGTACATTTATCTGATTTGGGTCCAAGTTTATCTGAAATCAAATAAACCTGACAAGCCAATTCTTCATAAATGTCATACTGGTTCTTCGGGCCACCTATATCATATAAGGTGTCATTTCAACTGTTTTAGATGGAACACAGTTAATGGTAAGAAACAGTTGTAAGTAAAGCATATCTTCAGAAAGAGTGATAGAGTTCTGACTGACTTACCATAGATCAGACCATGATTAGCAGGGTATGACTAAGATAGGCATCAAGCTCGTGGCCTTAGTATTCATCACTATGATCTGATCGTATGACCTTAATACTCTTGCCTGGTTTATTCTCCGCTTCATTCTTGAATTCTTTGGACCTTTCAAAGATTTCCGACTTGTGTTATACTCAAATTCATGTCATTTAGTAAATGCGACGAATTATGGAAACCTACCTTTTAGCAAACTTGTTTAGTGGCCCTCATACATCAATATGCATCATGCCATAATATCACCAGCCCTCTCACCTTACAGGTGAATACGGCTTAGTCATATTTCCCAACAAGGAAGAATCACAGATATCAAACGATTCACAATCGGATGAGTCTAAGAATCCATTTTAATGGAGCTTGGAAATGTGTTTCTTACTTATATGGTCTAAAAGATATTGCTAAAGGCATAGAGGGTCCAAATCACTTTATTAGCATTTATGTTATAGATGGGCATATCGAGATCAAGGACACTAAGTCCATATCTCATTTGAACACTAGTATAGAAAACATCAGTTGAATAAATGGAACAACAATTGTCCTTTTATTACAACTCAAAATCCTCTTTTGTCTATACAATTAATGGAAGTGATATTTGCAACACCCTTTCCCGAGTGTCACACTCCCGAACGTTTATAAGGCCGAAAATATTATTAATGCGGAAAATACGGATTTGTTTTTTTTTTTTTTTTCTTTCACAAAGATGTAAGGGGATTAATAAAGGTAAATAAATAAATAATAGTAGTAGAACTTAGGTTCACCATGCATTTCTAAAAGACATACTGTATTAACATAAAGAAACAAAAACAGAAATAGTACTGTATACAGACATAGGTCTAATGCATAACGAACATAAGAATAAAATAAGTACTAGGAGTCATAGCTCCCAAAAGGTACTACAGATACCGACACAGTCTGACCAAGACAAAATTAAACAACAAAAGGAGTCCACCTCCGGACTCAAAGAAACTAATGAATCGAACCATCGTCACGTCCATCTGTTCAAGTAGCAACAGTAATACCAGCAAGAAAAATATAGATATGGGTGAAATTCCCGTTCATCAACACAACAAAATAGTAGAAGTAAAAATAGGACGACTCACCAGGTAACAGCGTACTCAACATGCTTATTATAATTCTCAATATAATTCATGTTAAACAATTAACAGTTAACAACATAATATAAGGCATTCTAAAAAGAATAGACGATGTATAACAGTGAATGTAATCATCAACAGCCATGCAATGTAGTGCAATGTACATGACTCAATGCCATATGCCACAGGATAATACTCTGACCCCTACTTCATGGAGCTAACAAAACATGGGAGAGAGTGAATGGGAGGACATGTTCCGGTTATTGCCAGCCATGAGCAAGATGCTACAACATTCGTAACGTGCACGTATCTGGCTTTACGGAAACACTCTGCACCAAACATGAAAAGTACGGCATCTAGTAGATGATATCAGTGTATTGCTTGGATTTACCACGGCATAGAAGAGCTACCAACTGGTCACATGTCAGCCCTTCCAACCCTGATACCTCCAAAAGACCATTGAAGATCGTCACCGTAAGATTCGCACTCGCATCAAGGTGTAAGCTCAACTCCTAGGCTCAAGGACTTACAACTATGCACATGAAATGCCAATGCTTACACAAGGCAGATACGATAAATCAATGTCTATCCCCCAGATAAACCTCAAGGTCCACTAAGGTTCTCTTCCTTAGGAACTATATGCGTCTTCGAAATACAAAAGTTTTATCCACAGGATAAATCTCGTGATATCTCCGGGATCGAGTCATCACAAGTCTGAAACGATTTAACGATTAACCTCGATCGGAATCACCGGTCCGTCATCGAACTACTGTTTCAAAACCCAAAGTGTTTCATGTTTGTGTTTATGTCTTATGAATTTTGTCTCAAGTCCTAAGTATTATGAATAAGGATTGAGAATCCTTTTAGATAAATCTTTAATCCCTTCTAAGATATTACTCCTTGATTTTCAATTAATGAAATAAGTGTTGGTTCACTTAAGTCTGATGAAGTCATTGATGTACTAAGTCATCAATGGAATAGTACATAGTCTTGTTCCACCACATACCGTACTTAATTATCCCTTGTCTTCAACTCTAAGTTAATTACTTAACTTAGGTTTTTCACGCGTAAAACTTTACGATTTAGAGTTGAAACTCTCTTTGTAAACCAAAACGATTGTAAACCAAAACGATGTTTTCAATTGAAAACTTACTTGATTTGAAATAGTTGCACTTGCTTAAAGCAAAGTACTTTGACTAATTTAAAAAGAGTTTTTCCTTACTAACATAGTGTAAAATCATGTTCTATGTTAATGGAAAGGAAATGTAATCTCATCTTACTTCCTTAACTATGATTCATTTTAATCAACTAGAGGACAAAAGGTCTCCATTATGTTTATAAAAGGAACATGAAATTTATTCTAAATTAAAGGTAAAATTTTCAGAAAATACTTCATTATTTCACTTTTAAAACACTTGGTTTATTAGATGATCTATGGATAAGGTAAAAGATATGTTTCACATTGGTGAAAACACTTAAAGATTGAAACTTTATTTGATCTTTGGATCAAATTCACTTATTGTTTTTCTTTGAAACATAAGCCATTAAAAACACTTTCTTACTCCAAAACTTTAATTGTTCACGAACAACACATGTTCTTCCTCATTTTGCTCACTAAGGCCGCAAGCCTTCTCAAGGTAAAAGTGAAGATTTTGCTTCACCAACTAACCAAGTTATAGCTCAAAATGCTCACATAATTATAACAAACAACAATCACACATCATTGCATCATAATCAAGCATAAAAATCCATACTTGATCTAGAGATCAAAGTAGGTTTTTCAACATACATGAAAATGTTTTTCATCCAATCAACATCATCATAAACATGATAAAGCATACTAAAGCATAAACTACCATTATTACAACTTTGTCCTCCAAGAGAACCAAATCAAGTAGTGAACCCAAACCAAAGGGCTTCACCCACACACAAAGTAAACAACCATTTTCACCACCACCATTTTGGTGTGATGAGGTTCACCCCCCATACCTGTTGATCAAATTCGGTTGACCGGTTCACGAATCTCCCGATTATTCGTCCGAATACTCGTCACCAACTACAAACAACACAATCAATCAAACATTAACCGTTAAACAACACAAAAATCTCTTATTTCCCATCCAAAGGGGTTCGTCCATCCTCTAGAAAAATTATCTAGAGATGTCCAAAATTTCTAATCTTTTGAATAAAAAACTCAAACTTTTTCCAACATAAAGGTTTCGACCATCTTTAAATAAAAAGGCTAGAAAAATTATTTGATTACATGCTCTTGAATAATGAAAGAGAATGATGAAACTAGATCTTAGAAATTGATTTGGTATTAAAAGGATTTTTCTACACTTTTCTATGAATTTTCAAAGTTTTGGATCTAAACTTGGTTCTTCATGAATCAAGAGATTCAAGAGATGAAATAGAGAGATTAAGAAAGTTAAGATAGAGTTATTACCTCCTAGATTCAAAGATTAGTGGGAAAAGAAACAAGTTTTCACTAAAACTTCAACTTTTTTGAAGATCAAAGGTAGTTTTTGTGAAAAACTTATGAAGAACACATGAAGAACTTCAAGAACTCTACGAATTTGGATGAACAAGTGAGAGAAAGAAGAGAGAGAGAGTGTGGCCGAATGGCCCAAGTGAGAGAGTGAAGGTGAGATATTATTTGATGTCATGGCAAACTTGTAAATAACTAAAAGGGTAATTTGGTAATTCCTTAAAAGACTAGGGGCATTTTGGTCATTTCCCTTATAAATATCTAGATATTTCTAGAAATATAATGATGACATTGGTGAGTCATAGCACACCTTCCTAGATGAATCTTATCCGTAGCGGGTCACGGTAAATCCCTTTACAGCTCCAATCGTCTCTCGGTTCGAGTATTCGCCCGAATATAATATATTATTTTCACTTTTGGAAGTCGGCACGGATTTTAACAAATATGTAGAGAATTAAATCCTGAGACTTAATGTCTTGTTCACGAGTCCAAATTAGGTATTGATAGTAGAAAAACACTAATACCCGTGAAAAACGTAGACCGGGCTCCATTTTAGTTTTTGTCCAAAACTTAACCATGGCTTCCTATGGTTGTGTAGGACATTCCTATGTTCTCAGAATATTTTATTTTACTCTCTAGACCCTCCAATAAAATACAAACGTTTAAATACTGAAGAATTATAAAACGCGAAAATTGGGGCGTTACAATGTTTCTATTACCAGCTGGAACTAAATAACAATTATTTACTTCCGTCAAGGTCCATAAGGCAAATTCAAACTCATAGAGTCAATGTTACAAATTTTGCTCCATTTTCACTCATACGTCGACCTTTGCCTTTAATCAATGTCCTATTCCCTTTGATCCTTCACATTAATGTGAGATCCACATGCGGTATTAAATACCCATGATTTTGAAGTAGGTTGACTTCTACAACACAATGCTCCAAGAGGAAGCCATACTTCCTTTCTTCTTCTTATACTCTTTCTGGTACCTTTGGCACTTTTCCAATGTTTTGTCAAACCGCAATGAAAACAATTGTCTTTCTTTGCAACCCTGCTTATCAACTTCAAGACAGAAGTATTGGGCTTTGAACTCGTTCTTGCCCTAGTTCTTCTCCTTGTTTAGCAGTTTTAAGACTTTCACTTTATAGACTATCATAATAGTCTACCCTTTTCTACTGTAGAGACTCTGCTCGACAGTTCTCTAGTTACCTACAATCTTTGGCAGAGGTTTGTTAGAATCATTCATATGAATTGACTATAATTATCCGACAACAATTGCAAGATCATATCACTGGCCAACATTTGGCCTAAGGGAAAACCCAATTTACCATATTCTCAATGTACTCAATAATATGAAGCACATGATAACTGTCTGGATTCCCTTCTGCGAGTTCGCATCAGAAAAGGGGTCTGGAAGCCTTGATGTTCTTATGCATTGCATGCTCTCAATAGAGCATCATGAGGTGCATGATCACATCACCCTCCTCCATGGTTGCAAGCATAAGGTATCCTACATCCAGGACATCGATTTGATGCTTCTCATAAGCATCTCTTTCGATAGTAGGAAGTTGTTGCTTAGGAATCATTTGCTCGAGAACATATAACCTTCTTCTCATATTTGAGGACAATCCTCAAACTCCTATACCAATCCAGAAATTTAATTCTGGATATCTTGTCCTTCGGACATTTTGCAGTTAATTCAGTGTAATACCATGGTAATTTAAATACAGAAACAGCAGAAGATTTGTATCATGATAAAACATATTTAATAAAGTCTTTTATTAAATACGCCTCCCACTATTTTACTCAAATCATTGACCCTCACCATTGACTCGGAAAATCCCGTTGGAAGATTTTCTAGTAGGACCAAGATCCATATTTCACTTCATTCTGGGTCAGCTTTTGCTGATCACCCAGAACTTGGCTATTTAGTTAGGAAATTCCTTTCCAATTGCATCTCATGCAACTCTTGCATCAGTTGGGTGAATAACTCCTTATTCCAATTTATCTAATAAATTGATGCCCAACTCCTTTTGCAACACCCTTTCCCGAGTGTCACATTCCCGAACGTTTATAAGACCGAAAATATTTATTAATGCGGAAAATAAGATTTTATTTTATCTTTTTCTTTTCATAAAGATGTAATGGGATTAGTAAAGATAAATAAATAATAAATGAACTTAGGTTCACCATGCATTACTAGAACATACTGTATTATAAATATAGAAACAAGAAACAGAAAACAGAAATAGTACTGTATACAGACATAGGTTTAATGTATAACTGGCATAAGAAATAAAATAAGTACTAGGAGTCACAGCTCCCTAAGAAGTAATACAGATACCGACACAATCTGGCCCAGGCAAAATAAAACAGAAAAAGGAGTCCACCTCTGAACTCAAAGGAACTGCTGAACCGAACGGTCGTCGCGTCCATCTGTTCAAGCAGCAATAGCTAGTACCAGCAGAAAATATACAAATATGGGTGAGATTCCCGTTCATAAACACAACAAAACAGCAGTAGTAAAAACGGGACGACTCACCATGTAACAACGTACCCAACATGCTTACTAGACTTTTCAATGTAAATCATGTTAAACAGTTAACAGCATAATATCATGTTAAACAGTTAACAGTGTAATGTAAGGCATTCTTAAAAATAGAACATCGATGTACAATAAATAAATGTAATCATCAACAGCCATGCAATGCAGTGCAATGTACATGACTCAATGCCATATGCCACAAGGGTAAAACTCTGCCCTTACTCCATGGAGCTAGCAAAAGTGTCGGAGAGAGTGAATGGGAGGACATGTTCCAGTTTCTGCCAGCCATGACCAAGATGCTACAACATTCCTAATGTGCACTATCTGGCTTTACGGTAACACTCTCGACCAAACATGAAAAATAAGGCATCTAGTAGAGGATATCAGTGTATTGCACGGATTCGCCACGACACAGAAGAATCACCAACTGGTCACATGTCAGCCATTCTAACCCTGATACCTCCAAAAAGACCATTGAAGATCGTCATCGTAGGATTCATACCCGCATCAAGGTGTAAGCTCAACTTCTAGGCTCAAGGCCTTACAACTATGCACATGAAATGCCAATGCTTACACAAAGCAGATGCGATAAAGCAATGTCTATCCATTGGATAAACCTCAAGGTTCACGAAGGTTCTATTTCTTAGGAACTACACGTCTTCGTTTTATAAAACATTTATCCATTAGATAAATATCTTGTGATTCCTTTGGAATGATCTAGACTGCTTTCAGAATCACCGACTGTCCCTACAGACCAACACAAGTCTTTTCAGCGTGTTTTGTCCTCACTCACACGCTTTCTAGGACACTTCCCAGAAGGTCACCCATCCCATAATTTTTCTAAGTCAAGCACGCTTAACTATAAAGTTCTTATGTTCTAAGCTCCCGAAAAGAAGATAAATCTTGTTGGTATAGGTAGTACCAATCAATTCTTATATGCCTTCCCTTAACTATACAGTCCCATACCTGCATAGCCTCAAGATTCCTTCCACTGTACAGTCCCATACTTGCATGGTCTTAGGATCTTTCTCATTCTGGTTATCACAAGATGGAAACAATTGAACGATTAACCTGGATCCGAATCACCGGTCCATCATCGAACTGCTGTTTCAAAACCCAAAACGTTTTGTGTTTGTGTTCATCTTATGAATTATGTCTCAAGTCCTAAGCATTATGAATAAGGATTGAGAATCCTCTTAGATAAGTCCTTGAGCCTTTCTAAGATATTACTTCGTTGTCTTTCAATTAAGGAAATAAGTGTTGATTCACTTAAGTCTTATGAAGTCATTGATGTACTAGGTCATCAATGGTATAGCACATGGGCTTGTTCCACCACATACCATACTTAATTATCCCTTGTCTTAAACTTTAAGTTAATTACTTAACTTAGGTTTTCACGTGTAAAACTTTACGATTAATACTTGAAACTCTTTTTGTAAACAAAACCGTTTTCATTGAAAACTCATTTGATTTGAAACAACATTTGAACCACTTACTCTAATTTTAGCATTTTCTGAAACATGAAATTCACTTAGCGAGAGTACATTCGCTTAGCGAAATTGAGGTAGTGATACCCCATTTGAAATTCCTTTCTCGCGGGATGAACAGAAGTTTCGCGTCACGAGGTTGAGCTGTATTTGCTCCTTATACAGATCCTCTGTATCGCGAGGCGAATATTGTCTCGCGTCGCAAGACAGAGAACTGTATTTCAAACCGACCTTCTGCATCGCGAGGCGATAATTGTCTCGCATCGCGAGGCAGAGAGCTGTAATTCTTACTGCTCGGGTTAGCCTTTTGTCTTGCGTGGCGATAATGGTTCCGCCAGGCGAATGCCCTGTTTTTTCCTCTTCCATATCTTCCTCATTATTTCTCTTTTTGAAGCACTTGGTTGAATTAATGACCTATGGTTAAAGTAAAAGATATTTTCCACTTTGGTGACACACTTTAAATGTTGAAACTTTATGCGATCTTTGGATCAAAATGACTTTTGTTTTCCTTTGAAACATAGGTTTATGAAAATATTTTTCTTATCTCAAGACTTTGATAGATCAAGAACAAAACATGTTCTTATGTTTCTTCTTACTAAGGCCACAAGCCTACTCCAATGAAAAGTGGAGACTTTGCTTCACCAACTAAGCAAATTATAGCTCAAAAGCTCACACAATTATGACAAACAACAATCACACATTATTACATCATAATCAAGCATAAAAGTCCATACTTGATCTAGTGATCAAAGTAGGTTTTTCAACATGCATGAAAATGATTTTCATTCACTCATATCATCATCAACATATGCTAGAGCACACTACAACACACCAAAGCATAAACTCATCATGACAACCTTGTTCTCCAAGAGAACTTAACAAAACTTAACAATTAAAAGTGAACCCAAACCAAAGGGCTTCACCCACACATAAACTTAAACAACCATTTCCACCACCACCATTTAGGTGTGATGAGGTTCGCCCCCCATACCTGTTGATGAGCAGATTCCCGGATCAAAGTCGGTTGATCGGTTTGTGAACCTCCTGATGATCGTCACCAACTACAAACAATCAAACATCAAATAAGACAAATCTCATCTATTCCTCCTCAAAGAGGATTCGGCCCTACCCTAAGAAAATTAGCTAGAGATGTCCAAACTTTTTAATCTTTTGGATGGATGATCCTTAGGTAATCCTAACACTAGAACAAGTCTTATTACTTAAAACTTGAATCAAAAACTCAACCTTTTTCACATCTAAGATTTCGGCCACTTTTGAAAGAAAAGGCTAGAAAAATTATTTGGTTTCATGCTCTTGAATGGTGAAAGAGAATGATGAGACTAGTTCATAGAAAGTGATTTGGTGTTAAAAAGATTTTTCTACACTTTTCTATGGATTTTCAAAGTTCTAGATCTAAACTTGGATCTTCATGAATCAAGTGATTCAAGAGATGAAATAGAGAGATTGAGAGAGTTAAGATGAGGATCATACCTCCTACGATCAAAGATTAGTGAAGACGAAACAAGTTTTCACTCAAAAACTTCAATTTTTGAATATCAAACTAGGGTTTCTGTTAAGAACTTTTGATGAACACTCAAGAACCCATGAAGAACATGAAGAAAAAGTGAGAGAGAGGAGGGAAATAAGGTGTGGCCGCATGGCCAAGTGGGGTGAGGGTTTTATAGCCATTTTGCCTTCATGGCAAACTTGTAAATCAACAAAAGGGCAATTTGGTCTTCTCCTTAAAAGACCAAAGGCATTTTGGACATTTCACATCCAGATATTTTAGAACGTCATCATTAACTTGACCACAAAAGTCTTCATGATGGGCCACCAACATTATCCATTAGAGGGTCCCGTTAAATCCCTTCACAGCTCCAAACGTCACCCAGTTCGAACATACACTCGGATATAATATTTTATTCCCAACTTTAGTCGTCAGGACGGATTTTATCAAAGATGTAGAGAATAAAATCCCAAGACTTACTGTCTTGTTCACGAGTCCAAATTAGGTCTCGATAGTAGAAAAAGGCTACTATCCGTGAAAAACGCAGACCGGGCTTCGTTTGAACTTTTGCCCGAAACTTAACCATGGCTTCCTACGGTTGTGTAGAGCATTCCCATTTGGTCAGAATATTTTATTTCACTCTCTAAACCCTCCAAAAAAATTACAAACGTTAAAATACTGGAGAATTAGAAAACGTGAAAATCGGGGCATCACACCTTTGCCTCTAAGCCATTTCAATCCCATTGAATTCTCTTAGTTAAGTCATACCCAATGGTTGGCAATTGGATATGACAATTATCCCATCGCGCCTCACCAAAATATAGTAAGGTGCCCTGCTTTGGCAGACCCACACTTATTCGATTTTGGCCTTGACGAGTGCCACGCATCGGAAGGCATTTTCAAACGTGACTTAATATTTCCTTTTGAGGGATTTATTTATAAATTTGATCTCACTATAAGGTAAATTGTTTAACCTACTATATACTAACATGCATCTCATACATATATAGCATATAACAAAAGTGACATGGTTATGGCCCCTAACGCATTGATTCTTCCAAGCCAATGAGAGAATCTAATCTAAAACCCTAGTAGCATACAAGCTTCACCAAGCATGATCAACTACCAAGTCGTCCTCTTCTGAAGTCGTCTTCTTGTCTCCACCATAACATCACGATAGGAAGAAACCTCTTTTACATTCGAGGGGAATAAGGTGAGAAAAGAATGTACATATGGAAATTAAGAGAAAGGCACGACACGTAGGCCATATTTCAAAATGTCCAAAGAAAGAAGAAAAAGGACTAAGGTCGTGCAAAATATGGTTTCTACAACAGGTTTCTAGATCGGTTAACTAAAAACCGATTTAAAAAAAGAGGCTGTGGCAATTTTGGAAATAAGTGGAAGACTTTTTACATCGGTTTAAATTTAACCCGATGTATAAAAAATTTAAGATCGGTTTTAGAGGACAACCGATGTAGAAAATTTAAATAAAAAACTAATTATTTATTCCCGCCAAGTATTTACATCGGTTCTTACAAAACCGATCTCATTAGTATACTTTCAAAATCGGTTATTTCACAACCGATCTCATTATTATACTTTCAAAATCGGTTCTATTACCCAACAGATTTCAAATCTTCATTAAACCCATTTCATGTTCCATCGTTCTTTCACATCTTTCCCTCCTCACTGTTTGTCCTCTCTCTCGTTGTTGCTCCTTCTCCTTCATCCTTCACCACCGTAACCTAGCACCATCGCCACGAATCGTTGCTGATCCTTCATCGCTGATACACTGCCCAGTCGCACACGGCTTCACCCTCTCCTCTGAACCTCTATACCAAACTTTGCCCACGGTTTCACCCTCTCCTCTCGCAGGTTCTCTTTCTTTCTCTCTACATTGTTGTTGTTGTCTGCTACCTGTTACTTTGGTTTTGCAATGTACTTGATTAGTTTTACAGTATGGCATGTAACTTGATTCCAAGTCTCACAAAAAGGAAATCCATACGTGACATTCTAATGAAGAAAAACACTTCTCCTTCTGATTAGATTTTCTTATGAAATTAAAGGGAGAAAGGAAGAGAAAAAGTATTAATGTATTAGAATTTACTATTTAGTTTGAAAATGTGGTTTATTCAACTTGAGCAAATATGCAAGGAAACATAAAACTCTTCTGCTCTCATTCTTCAATCATTGAATTGGAAGGCTCAAATTAGTAAATATCTTTAGTTGATTTACTCTCCACTGAACTAAGGGTATATTTGGATGAAGAATTTCAAGGAGGTAATATAGTTGGTGAGAGGAATTTAAATATTTTAGTGTGAAATAACTTGTTAGGATATTAAACTGAAGAGTTTTAAAAATGATAGGTACATCACTTTGTTTGAGCTAAGTCCGAAATCAGAATCTTGATACCTCTTAGCTCGTTGCTGCTTCTTCTCCTTCATCGCTTTCATATTTTCAGTTTCTGTTCTATCAATGTAGATATGCATTGCCTCATATAACTACTTCATTCCTAGTTCTATTCTTTTGGCCAAATGTTTTGTATTGCTTGGCTTATAAACACTTGGTGCATATTAGTTTGGCATATTAGTTAAGGATATTAGTTTAACATGAATGGTTTTTAAATGTTAGGTTAAAAAATCTCTCACAGTTCTCTCAAACCCTTTCTTTGCTTTGTGTTTCTGATTTAGGGTGAAGGCAAGCCTCAACCCATCTCGAGCTCCGTCTCACTCATCACTCTGCGCACAAGTAAGATATTTTATTCTAATGTTTTGTTTGCTGCCTTAACTTAGGGATTGGACTGTTGGATTATCTTTCAGTGTTAATAAATTAGCAAAACCTTAGTTTCCCGTTTGAGATTCAATATTAATGAGCATATGTGTACTTTATTAAGGTACTACTCATTGTATTGAATCTTGAATTGTCCAAGTTGGACAGTTTGGGGAAAAACTTATTTTTCATTTGGTTAATACTTATTCCTTAATTCTCATATGTTATACTTGAAGCAATTCGGTCTGATGCATTTCCTTTTGTTCTCCGGGTGCACATTTTGTCGCGGTGGATGTCACCGCATTCAATTCGTGTACGTCGGAGATCGATGGGAAATGCTGCCGAAATTTCGTTAAGTATGGGCATGAAAGTTAAGGACTAACTGTTAATTGAGTGTTAAAGAAGTTCCTTCTCGAATGGGATAGGGCCATACCCTGGGATAAGAAGGAGTTGAAGATCTTGAACTAAGTGAAGTTGTTGTTGTAGTTATGGATCGTAATTGGATCGATGCTAGCCGCACAAGTCATGAGTATGAGAATGGAGTGGAAGAGTTTTTAGAATTTCCTAAAAGAAATGTTCCCGATAGTAATGGAAGGTTTTATTGTCCTTGTGTTAATTTTTTGGATGAGAGACTACTAGAAGCTGAGAAAATACGAGAGCATCTTATTTGTGAAGGGATATGCAAGAGATATACAAGATGGATATGGCATGGTGAATTGTTAGACAAACCAAGTGTGTCCCAAAAAGAGGAGGTTGATGACGTAGATATGGACGATCGACTAGAGGAAATGATCCGCGATATTGGACAGCAGTCATTTCAACGAGCAAATGTGTATGATACTTTGTGCAGTGATGTAGATAAGCCTTTGTATGCTCTAATTTCACATGGTTGTCAGCGGTGTTAAGATTGGTAGTTGTGAAGGCGAGAAATGGGTGGAGTGATAAAAGCTTCACCGAATTGCTTGAGCTGTTGAAAGACATGCTTCCAGAAGGTAACAAATTGACAAACCGTAACTATGAGGCAAAGAAGATATTGTGTCCGATGGGTATGGAGTATAAGAAAATACATGCATGTCGTAATGATTGCATATTATACAGGAATAACTTTGAAAAGATGCACGAGTGTCCAAGGTGTGGGGTATCACGCTACAAAGTGAACGATGGTGATTCAAATTGTGATGTGATCACAAAGGGTCCTTCGACGAAGGTGTTATGGTATCTTCCAATAATTCCAAGGTTCAAGCGATTGTTCGCTAATGTAAATGACGCAAAAAACATTAGGTGGCATGCAGATGAGAGAAAATGTGATGGACAGCTTCGCCATCCGGCCGATTCTTTGCAATGGAAGAGAATTGATAGTTTATTTCCGGATTTCGTCGATGAGAAAAGAAACCTTAGGCTTGGACTTGCTACCGATGGAATGAATCCGTATGGCACTTTAAGTAGTATTCATAGTTCATGGCATGTTCTCCTGTTAATTTACAACCTGCTTCCTTGGTTGTGCATGAAGCGCAAATACATTATGTTATCTATGATGATTTCGGGCCCAAAACAGCCAGGAAATAACTTAGATGTTTATCTAAGTCCCTTGATTGAAGACTTGAGAAAGCTGTGGGTGGAAGGCGTTGATGTGTTTGACGGGTATTGCAATGAGACTTTCAAGATGCGTGCCATGTTATTTTGCACCATCAATGACTTTCCAACATACGGGAACTTGTCCGGATATAGTGTTAAGGGGCATAAAGCATGCCCTGTATGTGAAGAAGGCACATGCTGCCATCAATTACAACATGAAAGGAAGACAGTTTACCTTGGGCATCGAAAATTTCTCACACCTAATAACCCGTATCGTAGATTGAGAAAAGCTTTTAATGAATGCCAGGAGAATGAAATTGCTTCGACGGCCTTAACCGGAGATCAAGTTTATCAACGGGTTAAGGACATGGATATTATCTTTGGAAAAACCCATAAGAAGGCTACTGATAAAAACATATGGAAGAAGAGGTCGATCTTCTTTGATCTTCCATACTGGTGCAAACTTGATGTAAGACATTATATTGATGTGATGCATGTGGAGAAAAATGTGTGTGATAGTGTAGTCGGGAAGCTTCTTAACATTCAAGGCAAGACAAAGGATGATGCGAATACTCATTTAGATCAAGTTGCGATGGGCATACGGGAGCAGTTAGCTCCACAATCAATAGGGGTTAAGCGGACTTATTTGCCCCCAGCATGTCATACTTTATCGAAAAAAGAGAAAAAAAGTTTTTGTGAGTGTTTGCGGGGTTTCAAAATGCCACAGGGTTACTCTTCAAATGTTAAGAGGCTTGTCTCAATGAAAAATCTCAAATTAGTTGGTTTAAACTCTCACAATCGCCATGTCTTGATGCAACAACTAACCAGTGGCTATTCGTGACATCTTGCCTAAAAAAGTGAGACATGCCATAACAAGGTTGTGCTTATTCTTCAATGCTATCTGTAGCAAAGTCATTGACCTTCAAAAGTTGGATGAGTTGGAAACTGAGGCTGCTATTATCTTGTGTCAATTGGAGATGTATTTTCCTGCTTCATTTTTTGACATCATGGTTCATTTAATTGTTCATCTAGTGAGGGAGATTAGATTGTGTGGCCCCGTTCATTTAAGGTGGATGTACCCAGTTGAGCGATACATGAAGATCCTAAAAGGGTATGTGAAGAATCCACACCGTCCTGAAGCATCTATTGTTGAAAGGTATGTTGCAGAAGAAGCTATTGAGTTTTGTACAGACTACATGTCCGAAGCGGAACCTGTAGGGCTTCCTAAGTCTCGTCATGAGGGAAGATGTGATGGTAAGGGTACACGAGGTATTACTGTTAAGAGCATGGATCGAGAGGAAGTGCTTCAAGCACATTTGTATATATTGAATAACACTGATGAGGTTAATCCTTACTTATGTGATCACAAAACCATTGTCAAGCAAAATTACCCTCGAATGAACGAAAAATGGTTGTTGAACAAGCATAATAAGACTTTCTTAAACTAGTTTAAAGATCAAATTGCGGAGGATAATACTGCTTCTGATACATTAAAATGGTTAGCACACGGGCTTAACTTTGATGTCATATGCTGGAGTGGATACGAAATCAATAAGTTTTCCTTCTATACAAAGTCCCAGGATGACAAGAGTACCGTGCAAAACAGTGGAGTTATGGTTGTAGCCGAGTCCATGCACTTCTCTAGTTCAAAAGATACAAACCCCGTTATGGCATCCATATCTTACTTTGGAGTCATTGAAGAGATTTGGGAGGTCGATTACACTAAATTTAGAGTACATATTTTTAAATGTAAGTGGGTTGACAGTAACAGTGGTGTACAATCCGATGAATTAGGATTTACATTGGTAGACCTTGGCAAGGTAGGTCATACAGAAGAACCTTTCATCATGGCTTTCCAAGCAAGACAAGTGTTTTATATCCATGATCCTTCTAACAAAAGGTGGTCAGTGGTTCTCCAAGGAAAAACATGCATAATGGTAGTGAGGAAAATCAAGATTCAACTCTTGATATTTTCGATACTCCTTCTTTCTCAACACGGATGCCTACTTTCAATGAGGAAAATGAAGCGGACGATGTACATGCCATTCGTGAGACGACCCGCCGTCCCATCAGTAGAACCTAAGATATTAACTAATCTTAATCGCATAATAAACGTTAGCGCGCCTTATTAAAACGAAGCGAAGCGGAAAATTTAGCGCGGAAGCAAACAAATACACGGCACGCAACGCTTCAGAGTACACAGCTTAAAATATAAAGAAATATATCACATACAGTATTGCCTCATCAGTAGGGCTACAGTAATACAGTAATACATACGAGTATACTCTTACAAACCAAAATAAAAGTATGAAAGGTAGGCCGAGAGATAGCTCTCTAATCACGATCATTGCCCAGCCTCTCGAGGCTAGGGTCCGCGGCACGTCCTCCAGCGTCAGGCTCGTAAGGAATGTCGTCCAGCTCTTCAGCAACTGGTTCCTCCTCGGGGTCTTCCCATAAAATAAGAGCAACACATACAGAAAAATAGCGGGAGATAAGAAACATATATCATCAATATGGGAGAGGGGCATCAGTACAACATATATATATACATCACACAACACAGGTAACATATATAACACAACCTCATCCATCTCTTAAGTCACCAATCACAATCATCTCAAACATCGTTCTCTCATATAAGCCTATGGGGGGATACTAATCCCTATGTATATGCTGTCTTCCCTATATGCATGTCGGCCGATACATCACGTCCCCAATTGGACATCCCCGTTGGGATCACATCACATCACATCACATCATATCCCGCCTCGGGATTTTACGTAACGTCCCCAATTGGACATCCCCCTTTGGGACCAAATGCTGTGGTATGAAATGTTATGAAAATGCAACAAACATCCATCGCAGGTTGATATCGGAACCTCACGCCTAAACACTCGTCCACGACCACGACACATCGCATCACATCAACGTCAACATCAATCATCAACATCAACATCACATCATCATCAACATCGCATCAGCATCAGCATCACGACGCCTTGCGTCTACGAGCCATAGCTCCACGGTCGGGACCACAACGATATCAACCCGAACAACATCAACGCTCACCATACTCTCATCAACACTCAATCAATCAAATCACATTATCATCACAACAGTAATTCTACCAGTACAGCTATCATTATAAAGTCAAACAATAATTCATCATGTAGGCAGTTCAACAAATAAAACCAACAAATAATCAAATAACCAATTCAACACATCAACCTCAATAAACTACAATAGTCATATCATCAACTTAGTGGTGATAGCCCAAAAGTACCTACACCCAGGGTGCAGGCACTTTTCCAGGGCTCAACCTCTAGTAGGGTTTTAGGGTTTCCCTACACAGATATATATATTCTATACTAGCTTGCCTTCCCGACGATATGAGTTCTTTCTCCCCACCTTAGTGATTTCCTCGAGCAGCTCCGGCTACGACTCCGCAGCTGTCAGTCGGGTGCGCTGTCGGATGTTCGAATCCTGTTCGAGTCTATACAACAAAACACAACCAGAAATTAAAATAAGGAAACCATAATCTATCTAATGTCTAGGATTAGCTACTGCCCTTAATTACTTAAGTAGGCTAGGGATATTGAAATTCTACCAACTCTTGGATCAATGACCCTTAAGCATACCTAATGCATAATCAATGATCAATTATCAAAGATTTGAACCAAAACCCCTTAAACCATCAAAGTAGGGTTTTGGCCCTCACCATGAAAAATAGGTGAGAGTGTGATTTGGCCTCCTAATCACTTGGATTACATGATTAAGGGATGACACATGAGGAATCAAGAACAAAGAACAAAACCCATTTTCCCCCCCAAAAACCCTTACATTCGGCCCTTAAAAGACAAACAGGCTAGAGATTTTATTTCATCACAAGCTCTTGGATTATGATAGTAGGGAATGATGCTAGCTCATAGGAATTGGTTTGGTCTCAAAATGATTTTTCTACAATTTTCTAGAGATTTTTGAAGTTTAGATCTAGAAATTGCAATTCATGGAAATAAAGGGAGAAAATCAATATTGAGAGATCAAGGATGAAATCTATACCTTCTAGGTGATAGAGGATGATGAGAGGATCAACTTTGCTTCACAAACTTGCTTGAAAATCCTTGTGGAAGCTTGAGAAAAATGGAGGTGAAAATGGAGGAAGAAAAGAGAAATGGAGGAAGAAGAAGAAGAAAGAAGGAAGAAGAAGAAGAAGATGAAGGTGATAAGGAGAGAGAGAGAGCTCGAAATTATGGAGAGAAAAGGTGAGGGTGATCATGAAATTTAGATATTTTCATTTGAGGTAACTTAAGAGTTAAGAAAAGGGTAAAAAGGTAATTTAGTAAAAAGACCAAGGGCAATTTGGTCATTTCGCGTCCCGATATTTTGAAAATCCTCACTACACTTGTAGGAGTCCCCAAATGATTTATCATAGCTCTGGTATGAAAATCATTGGCTCAAGGGTCTCGAAAAACCCTAAGATAGCTCGAATCGTTCCCTAGAACAATTATCGGCCTGAATATAATATTATTATTTTTATTTTCGAACGTCAGGACGAACTTTTTCGAAAGTGTAGGAAATGTGGTTCTAAGACTAACTTTCTCATTCGCAGGTCCAAATTAGGTCTCGATAGTAGTAAAGCACTACTGTCAAGGAAAAACGCAGACCGGGCTCCGTCTGAGTTTTCGACCCAAAACTTAACCATAGCTTCCCACGATAGTGTAGAGCGTGACTATGGCCTCGGAATAATTTATTAAAGTTTCTAGACCCTCAAATAAAATACAATTACTTAATTACTGATTAATTAAAAGATTAAGAAAATCGGGGTGTTACATTACTACCCCCTTAAAAAGAATTTCGTCCTCGAAATTCGACGTACCTTAGAATAGATGTGGATACCGCTTCTGCATATCCTCTTCACGTTCCCAGGTGGCATCTCCTGTTGTAGCATCCCATATGACCTTGACTAAGGGAATCTGCTTTTCGCGGAGTTCCTTCACCCTCGTGTCTTCAATCTATACAGGCAATGCTTCGTATTCTAAGTTATCCCTTACCTGGATTGATTCGGGCTCTATCACGTGTGATGGATCGGGATAATATTTTCTGAGTTGGGATACATGGAATACATTGTGAATATTGGATAGGTTGGGAGATAAGGCAATTTGGTAGGCAACTGGACCAATTCGGCGAAGAATTTGAAATGGTCCAATGAATCTAGGTGTAAGCTTTCTGGATTTGATTGCCCTGCCGATTCCAGTTCTTGGAGTGACTCTCATAAAGACATGGTCGCCTTCCTGGAACTCCAAAGGTCTCCTCCTCTTGTCACTGTAGCTCTTCTGCCGATCCCGTGCGACTTTCATCTTTTCCCGAATTTTCTTAACTTACTCCGTCGTTCGCTGTACCATCTCGGGTCCTATCAACTGATTTTCCCCGGTTTCATACCAACAGAGTGGTGTTCAACACTTCCGTCCATACAGTGCCTCGTATGGCGCCATGCCAATACTCGAGTGAAAACTATTATTATATGTGAATTCAATCAATGGAAGGAATTCGTCCCAACTTCCTGTGTTTTCCAAAACACATGCTCTTAAAAGATCCTCCAACGATTGAATCGTCCTTTCAGACTGACCATCCGTTTGTGGATGATAAGCTGAACTCATCCAGAGCTTCGTCCCCAATGCACCATTTAGACTCTGCCAAAACCTAGAAGTAAACCTCGGATCCCTGTCCGAAATTATACTCGAGGGTACCCCGTGTAATCTTACCACTTCTCTGATGTAAATCTGGGTTAATCTTTCCAAAGAATACCTTTGGTTGATCGGCAAGAAATGAGCACATTTCGTAAGCCTGTCAACGATTACCCAAACTGCATCGCATCTCTTTTGCGTTCTTGGTAGTCCGAAAACAAAATCCATTGCAATGCTATCCCATTTCCATTCTGGTACGTCTAATGATTGTAATAACCCTGCTGGTTTCTGGTGTTCAATCTTTGCCTTTTGACACACCATACAGGATTGGACATATTCTGCTACTTCCTTCTTCATCCCAGGCCACCAAAACTTTCCCTTTAGGTCCTGATACATCTTTGTAGATCCGGGATGAAAACTCAGTTTGCTCTTGTGTGCTTCTTCCAAGATCATGTTCCTAACTTCACTATCCTTAGGCACACATATCCTGTCTCCAAACTTCAGGATTCCATCAGTACCCTTCTTGAACTCTGAAGTCCTTCCTTCTTCTACCATCTGGTTCTTTTCCTGTAGGTACTGATCTTCTCCTTGCTTTTTCCAGATCAAGTTCAGAAAATCACTAGTGATAGCGATCATTCCTAAACTTATCTTATCTCTGGATAACTCCACGTCCAGGTTCAGATTCCTGAACTGTTCCAGCAGCTCCAGTTCTTTCACCATCATAGCGGACATATGCAAAGATTTCCGACTCAAAGCGTCTGCCACCACGTTGGCCTTTCCTGGGTGGTACTGTAGATCAAATTCATAATCCTTTATGAATTCCATCCATCTCCTCTGCCGCATGTTCAACTCCTTTTGGTCGAACAAATACTTTAAACTTTTATGGTCGCTAAACACGCTGAATTTTGCACCATAAAGATAGTGTCTCCATATCTTCAATGAAAACACTATTGCGGCCAACTCTAGGTCGTGGGTTGGGTAATTCCGTTCATGCACTTTTAGCTGTCTGGACGCATAGGCTACCACTTTCCTTTCTTGCATAAGTACACAACCCAAACCTTGGTACGATGCGTCACAGTACACATCGAACGACATTGATGGATTTGGCAAGACTAGTACCGGAGATGTAGTTAGCCTCCCTTTCAGCTCTTGGAAACTAGCCTCACGTTCTTTTGTCCATTCGTATGCTTTTCCTTTCCTCGTTAATTGCGTCAGAGGTAACGCAACCTTCGAGAATCCCTCGATGAACCTTCTGTAGTATCCTGCTAGTCCGAGAAAACTTCGGATCTCGGTTACCGTCTTAGGACTTTCCCATTTGACCACGGCTTCTACTTTTGCAGGATCTACTGCGATACCATCTTTGTCGATCACATGCCCAAGGAATTGTACCTCCTCCAGCCAGAACTCGCACTTGGACAACTTGGCATAGAGTTGTCTGTTCTTAAGAACTTGAAGTACAATCCGCAAATGCTCTTGATGTTCTTCCTTGTCTAAGGAGTAGATAAGGATGTCATCGATAAAAACAACGACAAACTTATCGAGGTACGGTCTGAAGATTCTATTCATGTAGTCCATGAACACTGCAGGAGCATTAGTCACACCAAAAGGCATAACTAGATACTCGTAGTGTCCGTACCGACTCCTGAAAGCTGTCTTTGGTATATCATCTTCTTTCACCCTTATTTGATGATAACCGGATCTCAAATCAATCTTAGAAAATACCGTTGCTCCCCTTAATTGATCCATAAGATCGTCAATCCTTGGCAATGGGTATTTATTCTTGATTGTCACCTTGTTGAGTTGTCTGTAGTCCACACACAACCTTGAACTGCCGTCCTTCTTCTTGACGAACAGCACAGGTGCTCCCCATGGTGAAACACTCGGTCTGATAAACTGCTTTTGCAGCATGTCGTCCAATTGCTTCTTCAGCTCTGCCAACTCTGTTAAGGACATTCGATAGGGTGCTATCGAAATCGGTCCAGCTCCGGGTGTAAGGTCGATTGCAAACTCCACCTCTCTCTTGGGTGGCAATCCTGGCACATCATCCGGGAATACATCCGGAAACTCACGCACCACTGGCAAAGCATCAAGACTTGGAGTCTCTTCGGCTTCCAAAGAAAACAGCACCATGCACTCTCCTGATTGTACACCTTCCGATACACCATCACTGGCAGGCAATGATCCAGATTGCTTGGAAAAGCAGAGGGTTTTATTTGAACAGTCCAGTACTGCATGGTTGGTCGAAAGCCAATCCATGCCTAAGATAATATCAATCTGCTGCATAGGCAGACAGACTAGGTCCACAAGAAAAGTTCGGTTTTCTAACATAACCGGGCATTTTAAACAGACAAATAGAGTTGTCAGGGAATCACCCGTAGGTGTAGAAACAGTCAAGTTATATGGTAAGGATGAAATAGGTAAATTCAAATGATCCACACACGCTAAAGAAATAAAGGAATGTGTAGCCCCCGAATCAAATAAAACAGATAAGAGTCCCCCCGCAACTAGGCACTTACCTTGTATCAGATCGGGACATTGAGAGGCTTCAGACCCTCTCACGGCGAACACTCTTCCCGTTGTCTGCGGCCTGTTCTGCTGGCCCACCATTTGTTGTCCAGTCCCAACACTCTGAGCCCTCCCGGCTTGCTGTTGAACTTGGCCCTTACCGGCGTCCCCTGTTCGACATTCGTTGGCATAGTGGCCCCACGTGCCACAACGGAAGCAAGTGACATTCGGTGCCTGAGCACAATCTTTCACTTGATGCGGCCCGCCACATCGAAAGCACTTAGAGAATCCTGGTTGCCCTTGACTGGCATTTCCTCTTCCATAGTTTGCTGGTTGCTGATTCGGGCGACTGTAAGGCTTCGTCCTTGGTTGGAACTTTCCTCCTCGGCCTTTCTGACCAAAGCTCCTGGTTGGTTCGCCACTTGTTACTGGAGTTTGTGTAATTCGCTCTCGATCGTGTCCTTCCAGTATGGTACATTTTTCCACTAGCTCAGGAAATGATCGGATACTTAACGGCAGCATGGCTCTCTTCAGCTCGGACCTTAGTCCGTCTTCGAACCTTCGGCACACCCAGTCTTCATCCGGGTACACTTGGTAAAATTGGGAGAATTTCAGCAGCGCCTCAAACCTCATGGCGTATTCTCCAACCGACTTCTGGTCCTGCTTCAGGCTTAGGAATTCTTTTTCTTTCTCTTGACGAACACTCCTTGGAAAATATTTCTCCAAGAAGCTCTCACGAAATACCTCCCAAGTCAGTAATCTTCCTCCAGCTTCTAGCAGTCTCTGTTTGTTTTTCCACCATGCTTCAGCTGCTCTGACTAGCATGAAAGCAGCGTAAGTAACCTTCCTATCCTCTCTGCACTGGATAGCCACAAAGACTTTCTCGATTTCTTGCATCCATAACTCAGCAGCCTCCGGATTGTAGTCCCCATGGAATTGGGGAGGATTCCCCTTCATGAAAGCATTCAGTCCAGTGTTTACAACTTCACCTACTCCGACCAGATTCTGTTGTTGTCTAGCATCCCTCTCTTCCTGTCGCTGCATGAACTGGGCATTCTGCTGTGTTTGTTG
This sequence comes from Ammopiptanthus mongolicus, assembly GCA_039655645.1. Classification (NCBI taxonomy): domain Eukaryota; kingdom Viridiplantae; phylum Streptophyta; class Magnoliopsida; order Fabales; family Fabaceae; genus Ammopiptanthus; species Ammopiptanthus mongolicus. Next base: position 23,099,490 of record CM077350.1, read on the forward strand.
CAGCATTGCAGCGGCCAAATCCCTCATGGCCCTCATCGCTTCATTCTGATCTCCGCTACCTCCAACTCCCGAGGTATCCCCACTACTATCGGGGCCCCCGGTTCCAACTAGTGCTCCCCTTCCTCTACCACGTCCTCTAGCCATTCTTTCCTGGTAAAAGAAGCGTTAGTTTCAATTCATAAGTCATATCTAGTTTGTTAGTTAGGAAAGAAAATGAAGAAAACAAGAGAAAAGGCAAGAGAAGAAGGCTCTCGCCCCGCGACACTATGCTCGCCACGCGAGCCAGAAAGCCCTTCTGATTCGCGACGCGAAACGATGATCGCCTCGCGATCCAGAAGGTCAGCCAAGAACAGCCACTCGGCCTCGCGACGCAAACCTCTACTCGCGACGCGTTCCAGAGATCTAGTCTGATCAGTGAGGAGCAACTTTTCGGCCTCGCGACGCGAACCCCTACTCGCGACGCGATCCAGAAGGCCAAACGGATCAGTGAAGAACAGCCCCTCTGCCTCGCGACGCGAACATCTACTCGCCTCGCGAACCAGGAAGGCTAGCCTGATCAGTATGGTTCAGTCATTCTGTCTCGCGACGCGAAACCTAGTCTCGCCTCGCGAACCTGACAGAAACCACCCACCATATCAATCAACCGACATATATATTCTTTATGGACAATGAAGTTATCACACGTGATAATCTTGCGCACCGGACACACTACCCTTTTCCTAACACAGTTGGTACCCAATGTGGATATAACTGTTAATACTAGTGTACTTCCTAAACCTCACAGTCCGATATTAGAATCGAACTGCTCTGATACCAATAAATGAGACGACCCGCCGTCCCATCAATAGAACCTAAGATATTAACTAATCTTAATCGCATAATAAACGTTAGCACGCCTTATTAAAACGAAGCGAAGTGGAAAATTTAGCGCAGAAGCAAACAAATACACGGCACGCAACGCTTCAAAGTACACAGCTTAAAATATAAAGAAATATATCACATACAGTATTGCCTCATCAGTAGGGCTACAGTAATACAGTAATACATACGAGTATACTCTTACAAACCAAAATAAAAGTATGAAAGGTAGGCCGAGAGATAGCTCTCCGACTAATCACGATCATTGCCTAGCCTCTCGAGGCTAGGGTCCGCGGCACGTCCTCCAGCGTCAGGCTCGTAAGGAATGCCGTCCAGCTCTTCAGCAACGGGTTCCTCCTCGGGGTCTTCCTATAAAATAAGAGCAACACATACAGAAAAATAGCGGGAGATAAGAAACATATATCATCAATATGGGAGAGGGGCATCAGTACAACATATATATATACATCACACAACACAGGTAACATATATAACACAACCTCATCCATATCTTAAGTCACCAATCACAATCATCTCAAACATCGTTCTCTCATATAAGCCTATGGGAGGGATACTAATCCCTATGCATATGCTGTCTTCCCTATATGCATGTCGGCCGATACATCACGTCCCCAATTGGACATCCCCGTCGGGATCACATCACATCACATCATATCCCGCCTCGGGATTTTACGTAACGTCCCCAATTGGACATCCCCCTTTGGGACTAAATGCTGTGGTATGAAATGTTATGAAAATGCAATAAACATCCATCGCAGGTTGATATCGGAACCTCACGCCTAAACACTCGTCCACGACCACGACACATCGCATCACATCAACGTCAACATCAATCATCAACATCAACATCAACATCACATCATCATCAACATCGCATCAGCATCAGCATCACGACGCCTTGCGTCTACGAGCCACAGCTCCACGGTCGGGACCACAACGATATCAACCCGAACAACATCAACGCTCACCATACTCTCATCAACACTCAATCAATCAAATCACATTATCATCACAACAGTAATTCTACCAGTACAACTATCATTATAAAGTCAAACAATAATTCATCATGTAGGCAGTTCAACAAATAAAACCAACAAATAATCAAATAACCAATTCAACACATCAACCTCAATAAACTACAATAGTCATATCATCAACTTAGTGGTGATAGCCCAAAAGTACCTACACCCAGGGTCCAGGCACTTTTCCAGGGCTCAACCTCTAGTAGGGTTTTAGGGTTTCCCTACATAGATATATATATATTCTATACTAGCTTGCCTTCCTGACGATATGAGTTCTTTCTCCCCACCTTAGTGATTTCCTCGAGCAGCTCCGGCTACGACTCCACAGCTGTCAGTCGGGTGCGCGGTCGGATGTTCGAATCCTGTCCGAGTCTATACAACAAAACACAACCAGAAATTAAAATAAGGAAACCATAATCTATCTAATCTCTAGGATTAGCTACTGCCCTTAATTACTTAAGTAGGCTAGGGATATTGAAATTCTACCAACTCTTGGATCAATGACCCTTAAGCATACCTAATGCATAATCAATGATCAATTATCAAAGATTTGAACCAAAACCCCTTAAACCATCAAAGTAGGGTTTCGGCCCTCACCATGAAAAATAGGTGAGAGTGTGATTTGGCCTCCTAATCACTTGGATTACATGATTGAGGGATGACACATGAGGAATTAAGAACAAAGAACAAAACCCATTTTCCCGCCCAAAAACCCTTACATTCGGCCCTTAAAAGATAAATAGGCTAGAGATTTTATTTCATCACAAGCTCTTGGATTATGATAGTAGGGAATGATGCTAGCTCATAGGAATTGGTTTGGTCTCAAAATGATTTTTCTACAATTTTCTAGAGATTTTTGAAGTTTAGATCTAGAAATTGCAATTCATGAAAATAAAGGGAGAAAATCAATATTGAGAGCTCAAGGATGAAATCTATACCTTCTAGGTGATTGAGGATGATGAGAGGATCAACTTTGCTTCACAAACTTGCTTGAAAATCCTTGTGGAAGCTTGAGAAAAATGGAGGTGAAAATGGAGGAAGAAAAGAGAAATGGAGGAAGAAGAAGAAGAAAGAAGGAAGAAGAAGAAGAAGATGAAGGTGATAAGGAGAGAGAGAGAGCTCGAAATTATGGAGAGAGAAGGTGAGGGTGATCATGAAATTTAGATATTTTCATTTGAGGTAACTTAAGAGTTAAGAAAAGGGTAAAAAGGTAATTTAGTAAAAAGACCAAGGGCAATTTGGTCATTTCGCGTCCCGATATTTTGAAAATCCTCACGACACTTGTAGGAGTCCCCAAATGATTTATCATAGCTCTAGTATGAAAATCATTGGCTCAAGGTTCTCGAAAAACCCTAAGATAGCTCGAATCGTTCCCTAGAACAATTATCGGCTTGAATATAATATTATTGTTTTTATTTTCGAACGTCAGGACGAACTTTTTCGAAAGTGTAGGAAATGTGGTTCTAAGACTAACTGTCTCGTTCGCAGGTCTAAATTAGGTCTCGATAGTAGTAAAGCACTACTGTCAAGGAAAAACGCAGACCGGGCTCCGTCTGAGTTTTCGACCCAAAACTTAACCATAGCTTCCCACGATAGTGTAGAGCGTGGCTATGGCCTCGGAATAATTTATTAAAGTTTCTAGACTCTCAAATAAAATACAATTACTTAATTACTGATTAATTAAAAGATTAAGAAAATCGGGGTGTTACAATTCGTGATGATCATCATGAAGGGATATGGGAGAACATTACTACTTGAACATGGTGTAAGTTATGTTTAAAGTTATATTTATTAGTTAAGTTATGTTTATCTTGATAATTATAAGTTAAGTTTTTTTTTGTTATTTAATTTGATATTTATATGTTAAGTTATAGTGTAAATTATGTTTAAAGTGATATTTGTTATTTATCCATCTTTACTGACATAGTTTATTAGTTTTTGTATAAACAGGCATTCATGGCAGATCGCTCGGACATCCCTCCTACACGCAGCGGGTCGGATACCCCATTGACAAGAAAAAAAGGTAGACGCGCCACACGATTAAAAAAATTGGCCATCAACCATAGTGGTAATCAAAGGATGAGGGTTGAGTTTGATGGAGATTGCTTACTTATAGGGCCAATGGAAGATCAGTTTAAGAGTTTTGTGGCCGTCCTTGCCAAAAGCAAGGTTAGTATACTTATTGAGGATTAGGACCATGTACCGACGAACGTGAAGGATCAGATATGGGATAGTATCATGGTATTTTACTTTTACCCTCTTTGGTTGTATCTATTTTATTTCACCATATTATTTTCATATACTCTAATTCCTCCATTTTGTTGTGTAATATAGCTCACGTTTGAAGTGCCGGATACCGAGCGTATGAAGAAAAAATGGATTTCGTATGCGGGTGAGCGTTTGAGAGCATTTAAAACACAACTAAGCGGGAAATACATACATGGGCGTGTAGACAAATCTCCACTTGAGATGTACCCGTTCCTTGATCAAGAGACGTGGGATAGATTTGTTTAGATCCGATTGGACCCCGCCTTTCAGGTTAACTTGAGTTATATTTTTTAACTTGACCAACCAAATTGATTTTATTAATATACTAAATTCAGTTGATGTTATTTATAATAGGAGAAAAGGAAAAAGGCGCGGGAGATCTAGAGTAAGAATCTCTACCCCCATTGTTTGTCTCGCGGGGGATATAAAAAGCTGAGGAGGTAGATGATTGAAGAGAAGAAGAAACAACTTTTGGAAGAAGCATCCCAAGCTGATCCTACGGCTGATCCACCTCCAAAAGTTGTTGATCCACCTTAACCCCCACGCCACCATACATGGAAGAGAGCCCGACAAGGACCATCGGGACAATATACATCCGAGGAGGCACGTCTTGTTGCTGAAAAGATTGTAAGTATATATTCAATTCTAATTGTAATTGTAACATGCTTATCCCTCGTCTTACACAAATTAATGTGGCAATTGTATGTTGTAGGATTCCTTGGACGAACAAAGCACACAAGGAACCTTTGTGTCTACTGGATGCAAAGATGTCTTGGCTGTCGTGATTGGGAATGAGGACCACTTAGGCCGTGTCCTTGGTGTTGGATGGGGTGTTGGCATTACCCAATACCACAGACCATCTTCACATCATCGGAAGAGGGATGATATTGAGTCCATCAAGACGCAGCTTCGAGAAGAAATAAAACGAGATCTTAGCGTGTTTACTAATGTTCTATATTTGCTGTTCAGGGTATTGACAAGGATGTTGAACTTGATGTTCTGGAACGTCTCGCATTAGCGGCTGTGAAACTTGGGAGGGAGTCCGCTTTTATAAATTTGGAACACGATGGCAAGCCCGACACTTTCTATATCCCCCAGAGGGACATTATGGAGATATGCATTGATAGTGAAATGCTTTGCATGACAATTGTCTCATTATGGTGCACGTAAGTATATTTTATTTCAACTAATTAATTTGTAAGTTAATTAATTAAGTTTTTAACTATTATAATTAATATTTATTTCAATATCTTAGGTATCTGCATCGCCTATGTATTGATAGGGGTAACCTCCATCTTTATGGATTCCTTGACCCTCAACTAATTCAGGGTGCGACACTTAGGTCAGATGAGATTACCGCGTACATGCGACGTGTGCTTGATGAAGGCAAAAGATAGTTCTACCTAGCACCTTACCTCCATCTGTAAGTACAAGATTTACTAGTGATTTATAATTATCTGTGACTTGTCTCTAACTGTTTCCAAATGCAGTAAACATTAGCAATTATTGATCATCTGTCATGGTATGAGTGTTGTGGTCTTCTTTTGTTGGTTGGGAAGGAAGCCGACGAAAAAAATCACGTTTATTGTTGAAACGTAAGCTTTTAATTAATTTAATTTGTACTACATTTGCTTTATTAATTACTCTGAAATCTATAACATACTTTAAATTCATATTTTCTTAATTATGATAGATCTATGAACGCAAGTCGTCTTTTGGATAATGGTAGGCCCAGGCCTATTAGGTGGATTTACCCTAATGTAAGTAGTTTATTAGTACCCGAGATTCAATTGCAGTGTAAAATAGTTAATATTATGTTTTTACTCATTATATATTCAAATTGTGTATTCATTTGTAGTGTCATAGGCAACGTGGCGGCTGGGAGTGCGGATATTATGTCATGAAGTGGATGTTCAACATTGTCTCCGCGAGTATTATAGATCGATGGAAGGAGGTAATTAACTAATAACATTTATAAATAGTTATAGATTAATTATGTTTAGTTATAGTTGATTACTTATAATGTGCAGATTTTCGACAATCTGGAAGCATTCTCTGAAGAGGACATTAAGGACATCAAGGAGCGTTAGGAAAACTTCTTTCTTGAGATGACTACTGAACATTAATTTATGGATGACATTTTATTTCTTTAATTAGTTTAATTTGTTATATATCGTTGTTGTTTCTTTGTTATGTATTTAATTAATTAGTTTGAATTTATTACATTATATAATTAGTTGAGTTTGTTGAATCAAAAGAAGCTGACTTTTGCATAATCAATAAAGTAGTTTGGCTTAATTAGTATAGTGATTTAGATTATGTTATTGTTAGGATTCTATTTTGACTGGGATTGTTCTGGTTGTACATATATGAAACAGGGTTAAGGATTGACACTAGTTTAAAACAGAGTATTTAAAAAAAAAATTGGACTATCAACATCGGTTACAATAGAGAACCGATGTTGAACTATCAATTTCAATTGGTTCTGAGTTATAACCGATGTGAAAAGTATAACTTTCAAAATCGGTTACAAGACAAAACCGATGTGGAATTATAAATTTCAACATCGATTCTATATTATAACCGATATTAAAAGTTATTTTCAGTAATTATTAATCTGTTGAATGAGCACTTTCAAAATCGGTTTGGTTTATAACCGATGTGGAAATTTAAATTTCAACATCAGTTAAAATCGATGTTAAAAGGTCTTACATTCTACATCATCTGTTTCTACATCGGTTCCATAACCGATTTAGAATGATATTTTTAACCGATTTAAAACATGTTAATTGCACTAGTGAGCCATTCACCATACACAACCAAAAACATAATAAGAATTTAATAATAAAATATTATAATATTAATTATTATTATTATTATTATTATTATTATTATTATTATTAAGTGATTTCAAAAACCACTCAAAACAATGCTTCTGATATCCTCATAATCGATTATTATAATCGATTATTGCTATTCTGACTCCTCAGAAAATGACTACAGTACTACAATAATCGATTACCATAATCGATTACGGCTATTCTGACTTCTCAGAAAATGACTACTGTACTATCATAATCGATTATCATAATCGATTACGGCTATTTTGACTTCTCAGAAAATGACTACTGTATTACCATAATCGATTACTGTACCACCATAATTGATTATTGTACTACCATAATCTATTGCATAATCGCTTATGTAATCTGTTATACGGACGTTCATGCAAACTCTTTGCATAATCGATTATATAATCGATTACCTAATCGATTACATAATTGATTACATAATCGATTATTGTTGTTATGACCAGAATTTGCCTTGCTTCCACGGCGATTAGGCATCAACATTTGAACCCGATCATAATCAATTACATAATCCATTACATAATCGATTATGACGTGTCTGGATGTAAGGTGCACATGACAGCAACATTTGCTGTCATCGCAAGTCAAAACAAGGATTTCAGAAAAACGTTTTTCGTAAAACACTTTTACGATTTCCATATATAACATGTTAAAGATCATATCTTTTTCAAAATAAAAACATGTTATAACAAACAACACGCAAAAACGCAAAAAGAATCATGGTTTCGCAAGTGGATCTGATACCACTGTTGGGAATTTGCGTATTTCAAAATCAAAACTGCAGCGGAAAAATTCCCACCAAAAGCTCCAAGCGAATGGTCATGACTCATGATTGGAGTGTTTACCTCTTGTAGCGCAGACCATTGATAAAACTTTGTCTATTATGAGCACCTCACGAACGATGCCTTTACAGTATCCACACGAGCAGACTTCGTGAGCGTCCAACGTCACGAACAAGAAGCGGCCTCCGTCTCACAGTGCTAGCTACGAAAAATGAGACCTGCAACTCACTATTCACTCTGATGTGCGGCTAGGGTGATGTCACGCATGACGGCACAAATCCTTAAGCAGTCTACTTATAGTAGCACCTCCTTAAGTGAGTTAGTGAGCTGCATTTAACCTAAGCGCCATGCACCATGCGCTAGGCCCAATAGAAAAATGGGAGTCCAACTCTCTTTTCAATGCTCATTTTAATCTACTCTTATGTGTGTGATCCTGTAGGTTCCCATAATGTTGGCAGTAATATTAAATCCTATTTAATATTACAAGCAGTGAACGGTATCTAGCAACACATCACTGCTACCCAAGTAATGAGAATGCCAGTGATTTGACATAACCTTATTGCGACCAAATAACCGTGTAGTAAATGTCCCTTCGTCCATATGTCATAATTGAACACAAGGTATATATGTGTCACCCTTGTTAAGTCCAATTACATATTCCTCGATCTCCGAGCAGATGTGTAATCACAAACGGGCCCAATATCACATATTGGCCCATTTCCGCATGGCCACACATATTTCACGTCTTACTCTATCGAGAGGCCCATGACAATACTCCTGTTATGTAAGAGGGATGAATTCTATCTACATCACTCACATCCCTCAACATGTTTTATTGCAGGCCCAATAACTACCTTTATGATCATCCTGTTACGGATGACGTTTGATAGCATTAAAGCCTACAACTCGACATGTAGGAATCGTAGTGACTTCAAGTCGAAGGACTACTTCACTATGGTCGTCATGAGAAGCGGTTATGACACTTACATTACTATTATGTAGCGTTCAAATAGTGGGTCAATCCAGTACAAATATTACTCCTAATATTTGGACCTGTGTGTTGACTTGATATCACATATCCATTGTAGCACCCTTCCTTTTTACCCCTATGTTTATATGTGTTAATCATTGCTTATATATATTGTATATATATTGTTTATACTTGCTCTTGGTGCCTAAGTTCATAGTTGGGGTAGTTCAACCTTAAGGAATGGTCAATACATTCGAGTCCAAGAAACCTATTTGACGGTTTTGTCCATATCTTGAGTTCTAGACGTCCGATTATCTATAAGTCTTATTTCAGGTGTCAGGGCAAAATTTGGCTTCTATAGTTTCACGTCGCGAAGGGACATTCGCTCGCCAACCTGATAGCCAGATTCTTGCAGCTCTCTGGTTCGCCTCGAGAACAGTTACTCGCCTCACGAATCTGCGCGCAGCAGAAACGTGTTTTTGGGCTTCTAATCAGCCCATAATGACCCTAAATCATATTTATACCATAAGACTCGACCTAAACCTATTTGCTAACTCAAAATACTCTTAGAAACTGCCTCTTTCTCTCTAAACAAGGATTCCTAAAGCCTTTTTAAGGATTCTTGAAGGAGATTACACCTTTGTTCATCGTTTTTTGTCGTATTCGCTTGAGGAGCATCACTGCCATCACAATCCCTTTTTCTCAATGCTACTCTTGAACCTTTTGGGGCAGTGATCGTGAAATCCAAGTGTCGTGCGATCGAGTGTTCTTGAGACGCAACCTTTTCTGGAACTTTTCTCTTCCTTTGTTCATTGTGATCGTCATACCAGGTATGGGGGGAGAAAGATGATTATATCATATGGGAATGTTGGAATGAGATTGAGGTGATTAGGGATTCCTATGATCCCCTTGCGCCTTGAGTGATTTGTTGTTACCATTGTTGGAACAATGGCTTGAATGATTATGTGTTATAATCATCATATTGACTTTATTGTATGATTATACTATCATAAAGCATGTATTTGTTGGTATAATGTTATAAATATGTATGTATTACTATAAGTGCTGTAGTGTTTGTAAATGTTATTATGATAATGTTGTGATGAGTTGTAATCATGAGTTATATGACTATTGGTTTGGGATTATAATATGTGAATATTAGGTTATAATTATGGATGATTGTATGTGAACTATGATTGTGACATTATTGAAATGTGATATACTGTTTATGTGTGAGACCCAACTCTAAGGAGCCTGTTTATGGGTACTCATTTGTGAATGTTTGTGTGAGACCCAGCCCTGCAAGGCCTGTTTATGGGACTCAGCTCAGAAGGGCCTGTTTATGGACCCAGCCATGGAATGGCCTGTTTATGGGATCCAGCCTCTAAGAGCCTGTTTATGGGACACAGCCCCTAGAGAGCTTGTTTGTGGGTACTCAATTATGTGTGTTGTATGAGTCCGAGGGGACATTGTTGCTTGTGATTGTAACGCGACATGTATATAAAATATAATGAGATGATATATTAAACTGTTGTGAGATGATTTGATTATATTTACGAGAATGATTACGTTGTGTTTGTGGGTGTGTAGCACTTATATGTATATGTGTATGTATATGTATATGTATATATGTATATTTGTGTGTATACACTCGCCTTAATTTCCATTTTACTTCCACAACATATATATATATATATACATATATATATATATATATATATATATATATATATATATATATATATATATATGAATATGTCTTCTCACCCCTTTGTATTTGTGTCTTTTTTTGTATAATGCATGATTTGTTCAGATGACTCTCAAGTGATTGAGGAGTAATGCATTGGAGCTTACGTGGAGTTGTTGATGCTTAGAGTATTAGTAATTGAATTCTTTTGATGTTATTTATTTTCTTTATGGGTTTTTGTTTAGCTCCGATCCATGTGACATCGGGCTAGGGGATTATCTTGTTTAAACTATTTATTATTTATGAGAAACTTGTAAACGTTTTATGACAATATGTTTAATTTAATTGGATTTGAAGTTGAGTTATGAATGGTAATACTCTTAACTATTGCGAAAATGTTTATCAATGGTAGAACTCGTATATTATCTTTTTTCCGCGAAGAATATTTTCGCAAACTAATATTTATATAATAAACGTATGTTGGGGTTAAGGGTGTCACATCCATGACCCGTGAGATGTGGTCATCAGTCTACTCACGCAATAGTCTCTATGTATTATTGTTGTCCTAATTAACAATAATACTCGACTACAGACATTTGAAGAAGAGCGTTCTATGGTTTAATGGGATCTCACGATCAAGTCACATTTGATGTTCCATTAAACGAACTGCCTATTCTAAGGACGTTATTATGTGAAAAACTAATAACATAATAAATTAATGCCTTATTCATATATCAAATATATGATCAAAGTCATGATGCAAATGACGATCTATTCAAATTAGATTGGCCACTAGGGCTTATACCAACAGTGACAACCTCCATTGGTGCTTTTTCTTTCTATTCTGTCTCCAGCTGTAACGCCTCGATTTTCGCATTTTATAATTCTTCAGTATTTAAACGTTTGTATTTTATTGGAGAGTATAGTGGGTGAAATAAAATATTCTAAGAACATAGGAATGTCCTACACAACCATAGGAAGCCATGGTTAAGTTTCGGGTGAAAGCTCAAATAGAGCCCGGTCTGCATTTTTCACGGATATTAGTGTTTTTCTACTATCAAGACTTGGTTTTGACTCGTGAACGAGACAGTAAGTCTCAAGATTTAATTCTCTACGTTTTGGTTAAATTTCAAAAATAATAATAAAAAAATCATTTCCTGACCTTCGTTTGAGCGAAATCCTCAATCGGGTAACGAACGGAGCTGCATATGGATTTACCGGGACCCGCCAATGGATAATCTTGATACCACATCATGCCAGATCACTTGGGAGATCATGCCAGATTCGTCATGGCGTTCATAAATATCTAGACGCGAAATGACCAAAATACCCCCAACCTTAACCTTTTTTCACTTTTACCATTTTACCCTTGAAGCAAATGATCATTTTGCCCTTAAGTGAGTTATTTAGAAGGTTTAACAGCCCCTCCTTAGCCCTCATTCATGCTGAACTCAGCCCCAAATAGAGGTCAAGAACACTCATCTTCCTTAGAGAAAAACTCCATTTTTGTTCTTGAGAAATCCTTGAAAACTTGTGAGAAAACCTTGAATCTTTGATCAATCTTCATCCATTCTTATGTAAGATCACTTCTATGATATCCTAGCTTCTTGATTCTCTTTCAATCTCAAGATCAAAATCTTGTTTCATGAAAATCCATTTTATGATCCAAAACTTTGAAAATTCATAGGAAATTGTAGAAAAATCCTTTTAATGGGAAACCAATTTCTTTGGACTCACTTCATCATTCTCTACCTAAATCCAAAATCTTATGATCAAATTCCCATCCTAGCTCTTATTCCCCAAAGTGACCGAACCCTAACCAAGATGATGAATAGTATTTTTGATCAAATTTTTGATTTCTAACTCTTGATTCCGTCCTTAGCTTTCCTATTGTCTTTGAATCCAAGTGATGGAAAACCAAATCAATTTCTAGCCTTATTTTCCCAAAATGGCCGAACCCTCTTTAGATTAGAAATAGATAAGATTTGTTTTGTTTGATGTTTAATGTTTGATTGTTGTGTTGTTTGTAGTTGGTGACGAGTATCGCGAGGTTCACAAACCGATCAACCGACTTTGATCCGGAGATCTGATCATCAACAGGTATGGGGGTGAACCTCATCACACCAAAGTTGGTGGTGGTGAAAATGGTTGTTTTTGTTTATGTGTGGGTGAAACCCTTTGGTTTGGGTTCACTTTTATTTGTTAAGTTCTCTTGGAGAACATAGTTGTAATAATGAGTTTATGCTTTAGTGTTCTTTAGTGTACTCTAGCATATGTTTATGATGATGTGATTGGATGAAAATCATTTTCATGTATGTTGAAAAACCTAGTTTGATCTCTAGATCAAGTATGGACTTTAATGCTTGATTATGATGCAATGATGTGTGATTGTTGTTTGTCATAATTGTGTGAGCTTTTTGAGCTATAATTTGCTTAGTTGGGGAAGCAAAGTCTCCACTTTTCATTGGAATAGGCTTGTGGCCTTAGTAAGAAGAAACATAAGAACATGTGTTGTTCTTGATCTATCAAAGTTTTGAAGTACGAAAAGTGTTTTAATAATCTATGTTTCAACGAAAAACAAAAAGTGATTTTGATCCAAAGATCAAATGAAGTTTCAACATTTAAAGTGTGTCACCAAAGTGAAAAATGTCTTTTACTTTAGCCATAGGTCATTTAATTAAACTAAGTGTTTCACAAAGAGAATTAATGAAGAAGTTAAGGAAAAGTGAAAACAAGGCATTCGCTTGGCTAACCTTGTCTCGCCACGCGAGACAGAGGGAAAACAAGGCATTCGCCTAGCTAACCTTGTCTCGCCACGCGAGACAGAGGGCTAGCCCGAGTAGTAAAGATATAGTCTCTCGGCCTCGCGACGCGAAGCCATTCTTGCCACGCGAACCAGAAGGACTGTCTAAGAAGTAAAGATACAACTTCTCGGCCTCGCGAAGCGAAGACATTCTCGCCTCGCGAAGTAGAAGGGCTGTTTAAGAAGTAAAAATAACCTCCCAGCCTCGCGTCGCGAAACCTACATTCGCATCGCGAGAAAAGGTTTTGTTTATAAAGAGAGTTTTTGAACTCAAATTTTATAGTTTTACGCACAAAAACATAAGTTAAGTAATTAACTTAGAGTTGAAGACAAGAGATAATTAAGTATGGTATGTAGTGGAACAAGACCACATATTATACCATTGATGACTTAATTCATCAATGTCTACATAAGACTTAAGTGGATCAACACTTATTTCATTAATTGAAAATCAAGAAAATAATATCTTAGAAAGGCTTAAAGACTTATCGAAGGGGATTCTCAATCCTTATTCATAATGCTTAGGACTTGAGACATAATTCATAAGACATAAACACAAACACAAAATGTTTTGGGTTTTGAAACAGTAGTTCGATGATGGACTGGTGATTCGGACCTCAATTAGTCGTTCAATTATTTCAGTCATGTGATGACTCGATCCCGGAGGGATCACAAGATTTATCCAGTGGGTAAAAGTTTTGAAATACGAAAATACATATAGTTCCTAAGGAAGGGAACGTTAGAGAACCTTGAGGTTTATCCGGTGGATAGACATTGCTTTATCGCATCTGCTTTGTGCAAGCATTGGCATTTCATTTGCATGAGTCGTCAGGCCTTGAGCCTAGGAGTTGAGCTTACACCTTGATGTGGGTGCGAATCTTACGGCGACGTTTTAAGTAGTCTTTGAGGTATATGGGTTGGAAGGGCTGACATATGACCATTTGGTTGTTCTTCTGTGTTGTGGCGAATCCGAGCAACACACTGATATCCTTGACTAGATGCCGTACTTTTCATTTTTGGTGCAGAGTGTTTCTGAAAGCCAGATACGTGCATTTGACGAATGTTGTAGCATCTTGCTCATGGTTGGCAGTACACGGAACATGTCCTGCCATTGACTCTCTCCGATGTTTTGTTAGCTCCATGGAGTAGGGGTCAAAGTTTTACCCTGTGGCATATGGCATTGAGTCATGTACATTGCACTGCATTGCATTGCTGTTGATGATTACATTTAATTGTTGTACATCGCTGTTCTATATTTTTGAGAATGCCTTATTTTAAGCTACTAATTGTTTAATATGATTTATATTGAGATATATGATAAGCATGTTAAGTACGTTGTTACCTGGTGAGCCATCCCGTTTTAACTTCTACTACTTTGTTGTGTTGATGATCGGGATCTTACCCATATTTTGTATATCTTTTCTGCTGGTATTGCTGTTTCTGCTTGAGCAGATGGATGCGACCACGATTCTGTCCAGCGTTTGCTTTAAGTCTGGAGGAGGACTCCACTTGCTGTTTAGTTTCGTTTTGGCCAGACTGTGTCAGGTGTCTGTAGTATCTTTTGGGGAGCTGTGACTCCTAGTACTTATTATATTCTGTTGCCAGTTAGGCATTGAACCTATGTCTGTATATTGTACTATTTCTATTCTGTTTCTGTACTTTATTTCTGAATGTCTATTAGAAATGCATGGTGAACTTAAGTTCATTTTATTATTACTCACCTTTACTAAATCCCATTACATCTTTGTGAAAATAAAAAAAGTAAAACTGTATTTTCCGCATTAAAATTATTTTTGTCCTTATAAACGTTCGGGAATGTGACACTCGGGAAAGGGTGTTGCATTATTTGGTATCAGAGCTGGCCAAGTCTTTTGGGGTTTGTAGGTTGTGGTTTGTCTTGTTTGTGTTGTGTTCTCTTTGTGTTTCTCTGTTGTTATCTCTGTAAGGGAGGTAATGTTGCTTGCTTTAATTATGTTGTGGTCCCTTGAGTTTGATAATTCTGGTTTTGAAGGTAGCAATGGTTGCTCAAAACCTGAATGCTGCTGTGAATGCCATATGGGAAATGGCTGCTGCGATGGTTCAACGTGACGAAAGAGCTTCTGAGGGTAGAGCACTATACGAGTTCCTCCGTAGGAACCCACCTTAATTTAAGGGTGAGTTCAATCCTGAGCTAGCTGAGCGTTGGATCTAGACGTTGGAGAAAATCTTTGGAGCTATGAGGTGTACTGAGAATGACAAAGTTGTCTACGCAACTTATTTGTTGGTAGAAGATGCTGAATACTGGTGGGAAGGAGCCCGTCAGATGCTGATTCACGACCAACAAGCTATGGACTGGAAAAGTATTTTCCTGCGAGTGCAAGGCACGAGAAAGAAATGGAGTTCCTCTAGCTGAGACAAGGGGGAATTACTGTAGCTGAATACGGGGCCAAATTTGAGAGCTTGGCAAAGTTCTCGAATTATTTTCTGGACAACCCAAAAGAAGAATGGAAATGCAGGAAGTTCGAGGGAGGTCTAAGGATCGACTTGAAGAGAGCTGTAGTTCCTCTGGAAATTTCTGTTTTTCCAAGACTGATGGAGAAGTGTCGTCTGATCGAGAGCTTGGAGCCCAAGGCCTAGCGGACACAAAGTTCTGGACCGAGTAAGTTCCAAAGAGGAAGCGGTGGTCGGGACAACAAATCTCGATGGAAGCCATATTCGAAGCAGCAATATCAAAGTTCTGTGGGAGGAAGCAGTGGGGGTTTCAGTCAGTCTGGAAATGCCCCAAACAAGTGTATGAAGTGTGGGAAGAGTAATCATATATGTCACAAGAGACTGCTCAATCAAGGGGATTATATGTTTCAAGTGTGGGAAGCCGGGACATATTTCACGCAAATGTGTGCAGCCGAAAGCTGAACATTCTGTCAACAATGTCCAAGCAGCAAGGCCTAAGGCAAAAGGCAGAGTGCACACTATGAGTGGCGCTAAAGCTTCTCAAAATGAAGACTTAATCCAAGGTCAGTGTGTCATGGGAGGTAAAACCTTAACTATACTGTTTGATTTAGGCGCAACACATTCCTTTATTGCATATGACTATGTGAACCTGTTGGGATTACCTGTGTCTTCTCGCATATCCGGTCGCTCGATCACCAAAGGAAAAATGGTATAAAGATGACTGGTGCTTCATAGCTGAGGTGATCCCCATGACGCATCATATCGGTCTTCTGTTCAACTATCGAGTCAGGGTCTGGCAGGGCATCCCATTAGTACAGAGGCAGGGGCGCGGGGTCCACCCAACGGGAAATAACGCTTCTGTTATGGCAGTGGGCTATAATATACAAAAAGAAACTCCAGATATTTTATATCTTTCTCTTTGAATGAGATCTCAATTCCAGCGACGGTTTCATTAGATATCTTACAACTAGAATCCCTCTTTTTTCCGATCCAGTTCCTCCACCACCGCGAACCCCAGTTAGATTCAGGCATGATACACTTTTTAGTTATTGGGAGAACCCGAGTACTGTCTTTTCTGTATACTCTCCCCGGTTCCGTTGCTACCGCGCGCTTTACGCAATCGATCGGATCATATAGATATCTCTTCAACACAACCTAGGTCATCATCGAAAGGATCTCGAAGACCCACCTTATTAGCCTCCGTCTCCGTACGCCCACAAAAAGGAACTCTTTCTTCCACTGGGACATTGGATCAAACAAAGGGAACAGTATCACCACCGACTGGAGCTGGAACAACAGGGAGAGCGGATGATTTGGTAATTTCTACGCCTACTGCAAAGCCTGTTATAACTACTAAAGTTTGTTTGAGCTGTTCTATTTCTATTGAATATAGAACATTTTTGATTGATTTGATATGTTTGCCTCTTTCGCAAATGGATGTAATGTTAGGAATAGATTGGTTATCTTCTAGCCATTTCCTATTAGACTGTGCAAATAAAATCTTAGTTTACCCTAGTTGTGAGAATTCTGGATTTTTGACTGCCAACCAAGTAAACGCTTCTTTGAGAGAAGGAGCTCAAGGATACATGTTGCTATCTTCTTTGGAGGTCAAGAGCAAGCTAGTCTTAGAGCGCGTACCTGTTGCGAACGCGTTTCCGGAAGTCTTTCCTGAAGATGTACCACGTTTACCGTTAGTTCGGGACATCGAGTTTTCGATCGATCTTGTGCCAGTAACAGGACTAGTGTCTATGGCACCGTATTGTATGGCACCTACAGATTTGGAAACTTTGAAGGAACCGTTGGTGGACTTATTGGGGAAGCAGTTCGTTAGACCCAGTGTGTCGCCGTGGGGAGCACCTGCGCTGTTAGTGAAGAAGAAAGATGGAACATCTCACCTATGCGTGGATTATTGCCCGTTGAATAAGGTTACTATTAAGAGCAAGTATTCACTTTCGAGGATAGATAACTTGATGGATAAGTTGAGGTGAGCGGCAGTTTTCTCCAAGATTGATTTGCGATTGGGTTATCACCAAATTCGTGTGAAGGCAGAAGATGTACCAAAGATAGGGTTTCGAACACGCTATGGGCACTACGAGTACCTTATAATGCCGTTTGGTGTGACGAATGCTCCACCTATATTCATGGATTATATGAGTAGGATCTTTTGTCCATACCTAGATAAGTTTGTCGTTGTCTTCATAGACGATATACTTAGCTATTCGCGAAACCAGGAAGAACATGCTGAACATCTTAGTGTGATTCTTCAGGTTCTAAAGGAGAAACAGTTGTACGCAAAGCTATCCAAGTGTGAGTTTTGGCTCGACGAAGTGCAGTTTTTGGGTCATGTGATTTCAAAGGAAGGAATTGCTGTAGATCCGTAAAAAGTTGAAGCAGTTCTTGAGTCGGAAAGACCAACCATAGTGACTAAGATACACATTTTTGTGGGCTTGGATGGGTATTATTGGAGGTTCATCGAGGGATTTTCTAAGATTGTAGCCTCTTACCCAATTGCAAGGAAGGATAAAGCTTTTGAATGGACTGAAGCCTGTGAGCAAAGTTTTCAGGAGCTGAAAGAAGAAGCTGACTACATCGCCAGTGTTGATATTGCCAGATCCAGCGAACCTTTTGAACTGTACTATGACGCTTCATACCAGGGGTTAGGCTGTGTTCTGATGCAGAATCAGAAGGTGGTAGCATATGCCTCGAGACAGTTGAAAGCGCACGAGAAGAATTATCCTACGCATGATCTGGAATTAGCAGCGGTGGTCTTTGCGTTGAAGATTTGGAGGCACTACTTGTATGGTTCGACATTTTGTGTCTTCAGCAATCATAAGAGCTTGAAGTACCTGTTTGATCAGAAAGAGCTCAACATAAGGCAGACACGGTGGTTGGAATTTCTGAAGGACTATGACTTCCAGTTACTATATCATCCGGGAAAAGCTAATGTGGTAGTGGATGCCCTGAGTAGAAAGGTGTTATGTAATACCCTGCTTTTTCACTTCTATGTATATACACTTGCTTAAAGATGTTTGCATATGTTGTTTTTGCTTGTTTTGGGTGCATAAGTTCATAGTTGTAATAGTTCAGCCTTTAGAATAATCAATTCATCCGAGTCTAAATAACCTGTTTCACGGTTTTGGCCATATCTTGAGTTCTAGACATCCGATCGAGATGATCTAGGATGCGTTGGAAATCTTAGAGGATTACCTACAAGTCTTATTCAAGTGTCGATGCCAAAAATCGATTGGGAAATCGATTTGGGAAATCGATTTCCAGGTGAAGAAATCAATTTCCGGAAAGTGGAAATCGATTGTTTGAAGGGCAAAATCGATTTCTTTGATAAGAAAATTGATTTGGCCAATCGATTTCCATGGATGTTGAAATCTATTTCCATGCGTGTCAGAGCTTGTGTATGCGTTTGGGTTACTGGGCTGTGCTGTGTACGGCCCATTCGTCCTAAAGCGTCCCTAACAGCTATATATACATAGCGTATGACCTAAACCTAGTATCCACACCCTATTGTACACACTTTTTGCCTCTTCTCATCCCTAAGCGCTCTAATTGATCTCTTGCTCTAAAAAACCCAAAAGACGAATCCTGCTTTGGTGTTCTTCGTCAAGAACACGCCGTTGTTTAGCTAATCCATTCCTGTCGCAAGAGTTAATCTCCTAAGTTAGAAACCAAGGTGAGTTTCTAATCCTAGTTTTGTTTTCCCTTTTAATCCTTAACTTAGGATCGACTCTGCTTTCCAGTGTTGCGATCGTGATCAAGTGCTGAACCCATAAGAAGGAACCATAGCAGAACTTGGCTCTGTTCTTTTTCCCTTAGGCTGTGAATCGTCATACCAGGTATGGGGGGAGAAAATTGGTCATGAGTATGTGGGTTTTGGGATAGGTTAAGATGAAGGGGTTAACCCATGACCCCTATATGTTTGTCTATATGCATTGTAAGTGCCTATGAATGTTGTTATGCTGTTTTCTGACAATACAAGTATTGATTGATGAATAATCTGATGTCATAACATGTTTATAACTATGAGTACATGATTATTATGAATGTTGATGAATTGGTGATGATGAATATGTTGTTTATGCCATGGTATGGTGTTTTGTTAATCCTATACTATTAGAATATAGTTATAGGGAGAAAATAAATAGGCAATATGAGATTGATGACCAAGAATTAGCTTGAGAAGCCTTAGGTTATGATTTATGAGTGTTGGACTAATCAAATTGGAGATAAATAGCTTAGGCTCGAATGATATGATAATCAGAGAACGTGAACTGGTCCAATAGTGGAGGAAACCCGCTGCTGTGTGATCTGACATCCAGAAATCGATTTCCAGCACATGGAAATCGATTCCCACGTGCCCGGGAGCAGTTTTGACCCCTTATGCTTGATGGATAGTGTTATGTATGCTTGCTATAATCCTAATAAATATGAATTATGGTTTAGATATTAAGATTAAGTTATGATTTTAATAAGATATGAATTGTGGTTTAGATATTAAGATTGAGTTATAATCTTAATAAATATATGACTCGAGGTCTAAATATTAAGGTTAAGTTATAATCTTAATAAAATATGGATTGAGGGTTTAGATAATAAGATCAAGTATAATGCATAATAAAAGTAATGTTAAGTTAAGACTTAACAAAGAGAACAATTGATAAGACAAGGATATTATTGGTAACGACGTACTGTTACCGATGTTGTTGGTTAAATCATTCTTGATGCTTATTGGTCAAGCTTGATGTTGATAAATGATCTTTGATGCTCGTTGGTCAAAGTAGATAGCCATGTAATGGTGTGATGGTGGATGGTTGGACATGTGTTTGCATGTTGTTGAGCATAGCATGCATCATACGTTGACGTTGATATGTTGGGTGGAAAGCAAACGATGAATCGCGATAGTGGAGGCCACGATGGGTGTTATCCCGGCCTTGCGGGTACATTGGGTAGGGAAATTCCAGGTGACATGGGCTAGCTACCTATTGTCGGAGTGACCTAAAGGATAAGCTTGAGTACCCTGACTAGCCACTATACGTTATCAGGATTAGTGAGAGTGTTCGGGGATGGCCCATGGTCTGGCATATCATCCACGTTGATAACCGAACATGTACTCCTAATCGTCTTTCCAGAGTTATAGTTGTTGGCCACATGCATACAGAGTAGTGATGTTGCATTCGCATTGACATGCATCTTTGATATATATATATATATATATATATATATATATATATATATATGATTATACATGTGTTGATTGATGTCTGTTGTATGTCATCTTAATTACTATTCCATTTCGTTTACATATATTTATGATCGTATTTCTCATCCCCATCTTTTGTTGTTCTTGTGCATATGATGTTGCATGTGCAGAGGAGGGTGAGCATGCTGACGAGGAGTGATCCCATGGAGATCTCTCTTAGTAGTAGTAGATAGGATTTACATTCAGTTGTTTAGTTTTATTCCGATGTTTTATCGGTATATGTATACCAACTCTGATCATGTGACATCGGGTTTTGGGTTTTGGTTTATGTTAACTTTTTTCCGCAGTTGTTTTATGTTTAAAATGTTTCCGGATCTTGTGGTACTTGCTGCCTTTTATGTTAAAATTTTATTTAACTTGCATGCTTTATTTTATTTTATCGTATGCGGGGTAGCGGGTGTCACATTTAGTGGTATCAGAGCCGGTCTGTCCTATGGGCCGAGGTATGTGTCTGTTGTGTCCTCTTCTGTGTACTCTTATATGATGGTCTATGACGATGGTATAGAGTATTAAGTCTTTAGTCTTGCTTTGCTTAACTTCCGATATTGAGCAGTTTGCTTGAATGATGCAGGAAGTTATGGCAGGTAGAAATGATCGTGCGATTGTTGATGCCCTGGAAGCATTAGCTAATGCCATAGGGCAGAATCAAAATCACAACGGAGGTGGACCTGCTGAATTTCAGGGTTTGGATAAGTTCCAGAGGAATAATCCGCCATCCTTCAAGGGAGCTTATGACCCTGAAGGTGCTCAAACATGGATCCGAGAGCTTGAGAAGATCTTTCGAGCCATGGCATGCACCGATGCTCAGAAGGTTACCTTTGCTACCTTCATGTTGGTAGAGGAAGCTGAACATTGGTGGGAGAATTGTCGCCAACGTTTAGAAGCTGAAGGCACCGTTGTTACTTGGGATGCCTTCAAGGAGAGATTCTTAGGGAAGTATTTCCCTGCTGATATATGTGACAAGAAGGAGATGGAGTTTCTAGCTTTGACTCAGGGAAACATGTCTGTTGGGGATTATGCCGCTAAGTTTGAGGAGCTGTCACGTTACTATCCACTCTATCAGTATTGTAATGATGATCGCTCCAAGTGTGTGAAGTTCGAGAATGGTTTGCGTCTAGAGATTAAGCAAGCCATCAGCTACCAGGAGATCCGTGTTTTCCGCACCTTGGTGAACAAGTGCAAAATCTTTGAGGAAGACTACAAGTCCAGAGTTTCTCGGTTCAGGAGTTCTGGTTCCCAAGGTTAGCAAGAGGACGACCCAACAGGACAAAGGAAAACAACAGTTGGCACCAGTTGGTCGTGGATTCAAGTTCGCCGGCAAGAAATCGCAGTATACATCGGGACCAGCCAATGACGGAGGATTTGCCACTTCTATGCCAATCAGGTGTGGCAAGTGTGGTAAGGAGCAGCTTACTCGTGACTGCAAGGAGACAGACATCATTTGCTTCAAGTGTGGGAAGCCTGGTCATATCAGTAAGGATTGTAGTGGAGCAAAGATGGAGCCACAGAGTGCCAGCAAGAGTTCTCAAGCCAATTGACTGAGGACAAGTGGAAGAGTCTTCACTCTCAGTGGAGCTGAAGCCTCAGAATCTGAAGACCTGATTCAAGGTAAGTGTCTCATCAAAGGGACTCCTTTAATAGTGTTGTTTGATTCGGGTGCGTCGCATTCCTTTATATCACATGACTGTGTTGAGTACCTTAGATTACCTGTTGCCCAACTTGAATATGATCTAGTTGTTGCTACCCCTACCAATAAGCCTGTTGTTATCTCACATATTTGTAAAGGTTGTTCGATTGTCATTGATGATATAAATTTCATAGTTGATCTTATATGCTTACCCCTTAAACAACTTGATGTTATTCTTGCTATGGACTGGTTATCTGCCAATCATGTCCTTTTAAATTGCTTTGATAAAACTGTTGTTTTTGGAACTGCTGTCGATCCTAAGGATCCGAGTTTTTTGACTTCCAACCAAGTCAAGGCTTCTACTAGAGAAGAAGCCCAAGTATACATGATCTTATCTTCCCTGGTAGTAGAGAGAAAGACTGAGGTTAAGGATGTGCCAGTTGTGAGAGAGTTCCCAGAAGTTTTTGCTGAGGATATTTATAGTTTGCCACCTGAGAGAGAGGTTGAGTTTAGCATAGACTTAGTGCCAGGTACAGGACCTATATCCATAGCACCATACAGGATGTCCCCTCTAGAGCTAGCTGAGTTGAAGAAACAGTTAGAGGAATTGCTCCAGAAGCAGTTTGTTAGGCCTAGTGTGTCTCCGTGGGGATCGCCAGTGTTGTTGGTGAAGAAGAAAGATGGCAGCATGAGGTCGTGTGTTGATTACCGACAGCTCAACAAGGTGACTATTAAGAATAGGTATCCTCTTCCTAGGATAGTTGACCTTATGGACCAACTGATAGGAGCTTGTATGTTTTCTAAGATAGATCTGAGATCAGGCTATCACCAAATTCGGGTCAAGTCTGAGGACATTCCAAAGACTGCGTTCAGAACGCGCTATGGTCATTATGAGTATCTAGTTATGCCTTTTGGTGTGACTAATGCCCCTGCTGTGTTCATGGACTACATGAACAAGATCTTGCATCCATACTTGGATAGGTTTGTAGTTGTCTTCATAGATGATATCCTAGTATACTCTAAGACTAAGGAGGAACATGAGGAACACTTGAGGATAGTCTAGGAAACCCTTAAGGAAAAATAGTTGTATGCCAAGTTGTCCAAGTGTGAGTTTTGGTTAGGAGAGGTGAGTTTCTTAGGAGACATCATCTGTAAAGGAGGGATAGCCGTGGACCCAGCTAAGGTAGAAACCGTGCTCCACTGGGAAGCACCTAAGTCAGTGACCGAGGTTAGAAGTTTCTTAGGTTTGGTCGGGTACTATAGGAGGTTTATAGAAGGATTCTCTAAGATAGCTTTGCCTATGACCCGCCTTACTAAGAAAGGTCAGATCTTCGTGTGGGACTCTAAGTGTGAGGAAAGTTTTCAGAAGTTGAAGAATAGGTTGACATCTGCACCTGTGTTAGTGTTACCCAATCCTAGTGAACCTTTTGTAGTGTATTGTGATGCTTCAAAGCAAGGTTTAGGTGGTGTGTTGATGCAGAATGGTCAGGTAGTAGCTTATGCTTCTAGGCAGCTTAAGAGCCATGAGAAGAACTACCCCACTCATGACTTGGAGTTAGGAGCGGTAGTGTTTGCCTTAAAAATTTGGAGGCATTACCTCTATGGAGCTAGATTTTAGGTCTTTAGTGATCATAAGAGTTTGAAATACCTGTTTGACCAAAAGGAGCTGAATATGAGACAGCGTAGGTGGATGGAATTTCTTAAGGATTATGAGTTTGAGTTGAGTTACCACCCAGGTAAGGCCAATGTAGTGGCTGATGCTTTGAGTAGAAAAACCTTACATGTTTCAGCTTGGATGGTTGGAGAGATGGATTTGATAGAGGAGTTTAGAGATTTGATTTTAGCTTGTGAAGTTACCCCTAAGAGCATTAGGCTAGGAATGTTGAAAATCACTAGCAGTTTGATGGATCAGATTAGAGAAGGGCAGAAGATAGATGTATACCTTTTAGACCAGAGAGAGTTGATTACTCAAGGTAGAAATCTCAGTTTTAAGGATGGGACTGATGGAATTTTGAGGTTCCAAGATAGAGTTTGTATACCTAATATTCCAGAGCTTAGGAAGTTGATTCTTAAGGAAGGACATAGGAGTGGTTTGAGTGTTCACCAAGGAGCCACAAAGATGTATCAGGATCTGAAACGGATGTTTTGGTGGCCTAGGATGAAAAAGGATGTGGCTGAGTTTGTTTATGCTTGCCTAGTGTGTCAGAAGGCTAAAATAGAGCACCAGAAACCTTCAGGTAAGTTGCAACCTTTGAGTATCCCTGAGTGGAAGTGGGATAGTATCTCTATGGATTTTGCGTCTGGACTCCCTAAGACTCCAGCTGGTTGTGATGCCATATGGGTTGTTGTGGACAGGTTAACCAAATCTACCCATTTCATTCCTATGAAAATGGAATATCCATTAGAGAAGTTGACTGGGTTGTACATCAGAGAAAGAGTTATATTGCATGGTGTACCCTCTAGCATAATTTCAGACAGAGATCCTAGATTTACCTCTAGATTTTGGAATAGTTTGCATGAGGCCTTAAAAACTAAGCTTAGATTGAGATCAGCTTGTCACCCACAGACCGTTGGTCAGTCTGAGAGGACAATCCAATCCTTAGAAGACTTGTTGAGGGCGTGTGTGCTAGAGCAGTCGGGTAGTTGGGATAAGTTTTTACCCCTTATAGAGTTCACCTACAACAATAGTTTCCATTCCAGTATTGGGATGGCACCTTATGAGGCTTTGTATGGGAGGAGGTGTAGGGCACCCTTGTGTTGGAATGAACCTGGAGAGAATGTTGTGTTAGGACCTGAGGTAGTGCAAGAGACTACAGAGAAAGTGAGGATGATACAAGATAAGATGAGAGTGGCACAGAGTAGGCAAAAGAGTTACCATGATAAGAGAAGAAAAACTCTCGAATTCCAGGAGGGGGATCATATGTTCTTGCGAGTTACTCCAACAACTGGGGTTGGCAGAGTAATGGAAGAGAAGAAACTTACTCCTAGATTCATTGGCCCTTACCAAATTCTAAAAAGAGTCGGTGAAGTCGCTTACCAAATAGCCTTACCCCCGTTCTTGTCAAACCTTCATAATGTGTTTCATGTGTCCCAACTTCGAAAGTATGTTCATGATCCAAGCCATGTGATAGTACCCGATGTTATTCCACCAAAGGATAACTTGACCTTTGAGGTATTACCACTTCGAGTTGAAGATCGAAGGGTCAAGCAGCTGAGAGGGAAGGAAATTCCCTTGGTCAAGGTCATTTGGAGTGGAGCTACAGAAGAAAGTGCTACGTGGGAGTTGGGGAGCAAGATGAAGGAGTCATACCCGCATCTGTTTACTCAAGGTGAGTAGAAATTTCGAGGACGAAATTTTTTATAAGGATGGTGGAATTGTAACACCCTGCTTTTTCACTTCTATGTATATACACTTGCTTATAGATGTTTGCATATGTTGTTTTTGCTTGTTTTGGGTGCATAAGTTCATAGTTGTAATAGTTCAGCCTTTAGAATAATCAATTCATCCGAGTCTAAATAACCTGTTTCACGGTTTTATCCATATCTTGAGTTCTAGACATCCGATCAAGATAATCTAGGATGCGTTGGAAAGCTTAGAGGATTACCTACAAGTCGTATTCAGGTGTCGATGCCAAAAATCGATTGGGAAATCGATTTGGGAAATCGATTTCCAGGTGAAGAAATCGATTTCCGGAAAGTGGAGATCGATTGTTTGAAGGGCAAAATCGATTTCCTTGATAAGAAAATCGATTTGGCCAATCGATTTCCATGGATGTTGAAATCGATTTCCATGCGTGTCAGAGCTTGTGTACGCGTTTGGGTTACTGGGCTATGCTGTGTACGGCCCATTCGTCCTAAAACATCCCTAACAGCTATATATACATAGCGTATGACCTAAACCTAGTATCCACACCCTATTGTACACACTTTTTGCCTCTTCTTATCCCTAAGGGCTCTAATTGATCTCTTGCTCTAGAAAACCCAAAAGACGAATCCTGCTTTGGTGTTCTTCGTCAAGAACACGCCGTTGTTTAGCTAATCCATTCCTGTCGCTAGAGTTAATCTCCTAAGTTAGAAACCAAGGTGAGTTTCTAATCCTAGTTTTGTTTTCCCTTTTAATCCTTAACTTAAGGATCGACTCTGTTTTCCAGTGTTGCGATCGTGATCAAGTGCTAAACCCGTAAGAAGGAACCGTAGCAGAACTTGGCTCTGTTCTCTTTCCCTTAGGCTGTGAATCGTCATACCAGGTATGGGGGGAGAAAATTGGTCATGAGTATTTGGGTTTTGGGATAGGTTAAGATGAAGGGGTTAACCCATGACCCCTATATGTTTGTCTATATGCATTGTAAGTGCCTATGAATGTTGTTATGTTGTTTTCTGACTATATGTGTATTGATTGATGAATAATCTGATGTCATAACATGTTTATAACTATGAGTACATGATTATTATGAATGTTGATGAATTGGTGATGATGAATATGTTGTTTATGCCATGGTATGGTGTTTTGTTAATCCTATACTATTAGAATATAGTTATAGGGAGAAAATAAATAGGCAATGTGAGATTGATGACCAAGAATTAGTTTGAGAACCCTTAGGTTATGATTTATGAGTGTTGGACTAATCAAATTGGAGATAAATAGCTTAGGCTCGAATGATATGATAATTAGAGAACGTGAACTGGTCCAATAGCGGAGGAAACCCGCTGCTGTGTGATCTGACACCTCGAAATCGATTTCCAGCACATGGAAATCGATTTGACTCGACCAAGAATCGATTTCCAGGGTGTGGAAATCGATTTGGCCTTGTAGAAATCGATTTCTAGAATCGATTTTTCCTTGTTCAAAATCGATTGGGGAAATCGATTTGAACATGTTGAAATCGATTTTCAGAGATTGGAAATCGATTTTGAAGACTTGAGAAATCGATTCCAGAGAATGGAAATCGATTCTCACGTGCCCGGGAGCAGTTTTGACCCCTTATGCTTGATGGATAGTGTTATGTAGGCTTGTTATAATCCTAATAAAATATGAATTATGGTTTAGATATTAAGATTAAGTTATGATTTTAATAAGATAAGAATTGTGGTTTAGATATTAAGATTGAGTTATAATCTTAATAAATATATGACTTGAGGTCTAAATATTAAGGTTAAGTTATAATCTTAATAAAATATGGATTGAGGGTTTAGATAATAAGATCAAGTATAATGCGTAATAAAAGTAATGTTAATTTAAGACTTAACAAAGAGAACAATTGATAAGACAAGGATATTATTGGTAACGACGTATTGTTACCGATGTTGTTGGTTAAATCATTATTGATGCTTATTGGTCAAGCTTGATGTAGATAAATCATCTTTGATGCTCGTTGGTCAAAGTTGATAGCCATGTAATGGTGTGATGGTGGATGGTTGGACATGTGTTTGCATGTTGTTCCGCATAGCATGCATCATACGTTGACGTTGATATGTTGGGTGGAAAGCAAACGATGAATCGCGATAGTGGAGGCCACGATGGGTGTTATCCCGGCCTTGCGGGTACATTGGGTAGGGAAATTCCAGGTGACATGGGCTAGCTACCTATTGTCGGAGTGACCTAAAGGATAAGCTTGAGTACCCTGACTAGCCACTATACGTTATCAGGATTAGTGAGAGTGTTCGGGGATGGCCCATGGTCTGGCATATCATCCACGTTGAACATGTACTCCTAATCGAACATGTACTCCTAATCGTCTTTCCAGAGTTATAGTTGTTGGCCACATGCATACGGAGTAGTGATGTTGCATTCGCATTGACATGCATATTTGATATGTACATGTGTTGATTGATGTCTGTTGTATGTCATCTTAATTACTATTCCATTCCGTTTACATATATTTATGATCGTATGTCTCACCCCCATCTTTTGTTGTTCTTGTGCATATGATGTTGCATGTGCAGAGGAGGGTGAGCATGCTGACGAGGAGTGATCCCGTGGAGATCTCTCTTAGTAGTAGTAGATAGGATTTACATTCAGTTTTTTAGTTTTATTCCGATGTTTTATCGGTATATGTATACCAACTCTGATCATGTGACATCGGGTTTTGGGTTTTGGTTTATGTTAACGTTTTTCCGCAGTTGTTTTATGTTTAAAATGTTTCCGGATCATGTGGTACTTGCTGCTACCCCTACCAATAAGCCTGTTGTTACCTCACATATTTGTAAAGGTTGTTCGATTGTCATTGATGATAGAAATTTCATAGTTGATCTTATATGCTTACCCCTTAAACAACTTGATGTTATTCTTGGTATGGACTGGTTATCTGCCAATCATGTCCTTTTAGATTGCTTCGATAAAACTGTTGTTTTTGGAACTGCTGTCGATCCTAAGGATTCGAGTTTTCTGACTGCCAACCTAGTCAAGGCTTCTATCAGAGAAGAAGCCCAAGTATACATGATCTTATCTTACCTGGAAGTAGAAAGAAAGACTGAGGTTAAGGATGTGCCAGTTGTGAGAGGGTTCCCAGAAGTTTTTCCAGAGGACATTTATAGTTTGCCACCTGAGAGAGAGGTCGAGTTTAGCATAGACTTAGTGCCAGGTATAGGACTTATATCCATACCACCATACAGGATGTCCCCTCTAGAGCTAACTGAGTTGAAGAAACAGTTAGAGGAATTGCTCCAGAAGCAGTTTGTTAAGCCTAGTGTGTCTCCGTGGGGAGTGCCAGTGTTGTTGGTGAGACAACCCTACTTACATAGGATAATCTCATTTGCCTCAGATCATTCTCAATGCTTTGAGACCAAATAATGCAACACTTTTCCTGAGTGTCACATCCCCGAACTATTATGAAGGCAAAAATAATCTTAAGACGGAAAATATAGGTTTTCTGTTCGCAATGATATACTGAAATTAGTACAATAAGTAATAATAGATAGACTTAAATTCACCATACATTTGTAAAAGTCATACTGTTACAAGATCGGAAGAATCATGTAAAGTCGTTTTACTTGCCTCTCGCAGTCTCGCGAATGGAAGAGAAAGTCATAAAGAAAGACATTAACGAATGACAAGGAAGAAGAAAATATATAAATGTCTCACGTTACAAATCAAAAGAAAATTGACCAAATTAAGGATACGAGAGGAGATCTAATACCTCAAAAAGGAATTCCAATAGGGTCTTGATTGTGAGAATGCCCGGGTACATAATCACAATCACAACTCCACTAAAGTTCCTTCCTCCCAAGAGATCTATTACTAGGTTGACAATCGAAATTTCCAATATTCTCAACTTTAGAAAAGTTAGAGTTGAATTAAAAGGACATGATTGAAAGATAACCAGTCCATTTTTCACAATAACATCCATATGAGACAAGGCAATCAATTTGAACACCAAAACAAGATCAAATCAACTAAAGCGATGAGGAGCAAGTTTGTGATGGAATGGAAACGATCAAATCAAGAATATAAACAAAATGAGAAAACCTGATCGTCACACGTCATCATGAGAATTTAAAGAAAAGGCTAAGACTTAGAGCAGGTAATACAATAGTGGGATTACCGTCAATGAGATAGGTATCCTTATGTAACCTTCGATTGGTGAAGCCTCCACTTTATTCGCTGCAAAACTTCTTCCTTTCGCCTTCAACTTAGACATTTGAATGTCATGGACTGCAGCCTCCACCTTCGGTGGTTTACAACCTAAGACAAGGTGTCCCCACACTTAGAATAGAACACTTCTTCAAAGGATAGCTTCTCACTTTGAGTACCTCTCCAAACTTCATCTAAACTTGTTGATTTCACCCACCAATGTCACAAATAACATTCCGTAATAGTCAGAACTCGAATGTTCTGATTCCTACATACCCACTACCTTTATTAACACTGCTTCCTTTTCGAACAATATCACAACAAACACACATTGTCCTCTTTTGAAGACAATGACATAGAGCACATAGCACAAACAAGGATAGACCTACACCCAAACCTCGACAAGGCTCGACCAGTTCTATTCTCCTTTCGATGTTTTCAATTGCTGACCACTGATCCAACATATAAGTTGCTTAGACAACCTTGTCGTTCCCGGTACACCTCATGGCTCCAAAATTTTTCTCTAAGGCTTAGATCCAACGTTCAGCTTGCTCAGGATTGAACTCACCCTTAAACTAAGGTGGGTTTCTATGGAGGAATTCATCCAGTCCTCTACCTACAGCAGCTCTCTCATCACCTTGAACTATTATAGCAGCCACCGCTCATATGGCGTTCACAACAACATCCAGGTTTTGAGCAGCCATTGATACCTTTAAAGCCAAAATTGTCAAACGCAAGGGACCACAATACAACCAAAGCAAACAACATTATCTTCCTTACGGAGATAACAACAAAGAAACGCATAGAGAACACACAACAGAAACAAGATAGACCATAACCTACAAACCCAAAAAGACTCGGCCAGGCTCTGATACCAAATAATGAGACGACCCTACTTACATAGGATAATCTCATTTGCCTCAGATCATTCTCAATGCTTTGAGACCAAATAATGCAACACTTTTCCTGAGTGTCACATCCCCGAACTATTATGAAGGCAAAAATAATCTTAAGACGGAAAATATGGGTTTTCTGTTCGCAATGATATACTGAAATTAGTACAATAAGTAATAATAGATAGACTTAAATTCACCATACATTTCTAAAAGTCATACTGTATTAATATACAGGAATAGAAATAGTATTGTTTGTTTACAAACATCAAGTCAAATCGATCTAATAATAATTACATACATAAATAAGTATTAGGATTCACCATTCCTCAAAAGTTACAACTGCTAATTAGATCCAGCTTGGCCAAAACAAAATAACAAAAGGCGTCCCCTTCCTGGACTCAAGGTAGACGTTTGACTGACTCGTCGACGTGCCCATCTGCTCAAGCAGAAACAGCAACACAACTAGAGAAAATATATGGATATGGGTGATATTCCCAATCATCAGCACAGCAAAATAGCATAAGTACAAATGGAAAGACACAACAAGGGAATCATACCAATTAGGCACATCCTAATCCTCAATATATCATGTTAATCAATTATCAATATAAATCAATTATCAATATATGTATAAAGCATCGGCATATATATATAAAGCATTCTTGAAATGCAATAGTGATGTACATCAACAACAGCTATGCAATGCAATGCAATGTATATGACTCAAATGCCAGATGTCACACGGGTACTCCGACCCCTACTCCATGGAGCTAACAATTTTTGGAGTGAGCGAATGGGAGTACATGTTCCGTCTACGCCAACCTTGGGCAAGATGCTACAACATTCGTAACGTGCACGTATCAGGCTTTACGGAACACTCTCAACCAAACATGAAAAGTACGGCATCTAGTCGAGGATATCAGTGTATTGCATGGATTCGCCACGACATAGAAGAGCAACCAACTGGTCACATGTCATCCTTTCCAACCCTGATACCTCCAAGACTATTCAAGTCGTCACCGTAAGATTCGCACCCGCATCAAGGTGTAAGCTCAACTCCTCAGGCTCAAGGCCTCACAACTCATGCAATGAAATGCCAATGCTTACCAATGCTTACATTAAGCAGATGCTATATCATCATGTTTATCCACCGGATAAACCTCAATGTTCTCTAAGGTCTTTTCCTTAGGAACTATACATGCCATTGTCTTACACATCTTTTATCCACCGGATAAATCTCGTGATCCCTCCGGGATCAAACCATCACAATAATAGAATAATTGAATGATTTTCTTGAATCCAAATCACCGCTTCAAAATCCAAAATGTATTCACAATCCAAAACATTTTATGTTTGTGTTCTTGTCTTATGAATTACATATCAAGTCCTAAGAGTTATGATAAAGGTTTGAGAATCCTCTTAGATAAATCTTTGATCCTTTCTAACATATTAATCCCTTGAGTTTTAACTTAGAAAATGAGTCTTGAATCCCTTAAATATTATGAAGTCATTGACGAACTAAGTCATCAATAGTATAGTGTATGGTCTTGTTTCACCATATATTATACTTAATTAGTTCTTTTCCTTTACTCTTTTCTTTTACTTTAAGTTAATTGTTTAACTTAGGTTTAGGTCTCTATGTAGAAAACTTTATGACTTAGAGTTAAAAACTCTCAAGTTGAGATTTGATAATCCAAAACTTTTTCTACTTAACAACTCATTTGATTTCCAAAACTTTTCAACTTGAAAACTCATTTGATTTTCAAAATACATTTGTACTTGCTTCAAGTATAACTAATTGAAAAAGGATTTTTCTTTACTAACCTAGTGTAAAATCATAATCTAAGTTATTGTAGAAACTAACTAAGCTTTAGATAGGACAAAATTTCACCTTATTCTAACTCTTGCTTAATTCTTGGAATTCATAAATGATTCACTCCTTCATTAATTCTTGATTTCATTAATTCTTGAATAAAAATCACTTTTTATTTGGTTTTGGAAATACGAAGTACTAAAACACTTCCAAAACATTGAAGTTTAAGAACAAACTCATGTTTTTCCTTTTCACCAAATCATGGCCGAAACCATACCTCCAACGAGGATGAAGAATTGCTTTACTAATCTTGTCAAGAAATAGCTAAAGACACTCACAATAGTGTAATGAACAAGAATCATGTATCATTCAATCATAACTAGACATAAATCCCTGTTTGATTTAGAGATTCAAGTATAGTATTCAACATGTATAAAAGTATGTTTCCATCTAAACATACATCATCATAAGTCTATACTAAACATAGAATCATGTTCTTAAAGAGGACTAAGCATAGAATCAAACATAGAATCATTAAGACAATCAAGTTTCAAAGAGAACTTCACACACAAAGTAGTGAACTCAAACTTTGAGTTTCACCCAAACAAAGCATAACAACCATTTTCATCTTCTACCAATTTTGGTGTGAAGCGGTTCACCCCCCATACCTTTAGTGAAGAGATGTGAATGAAAAGAAACTCCAAGCTCCTTAGAGAAGTTGATGGTCGAACCCTATAGGATAGAAAAGGTAAGATCTTTAACTTGTTTCCATGAAATTGAAGAACAAGAAGATGATTACTCAAGGGAATGAGTAAGGAATTGAATAGAAAAAGGTCTTAGAAGTTTACCAACACAAGAACAACTCCTAGGATTTGGATGGTGTTCTTGGTGCTCAAGAACAAACTCCTCCAAATCTTCTCCAAATCAAGAAACTTTCTTCATCAAAGTTGATCCTTGGACCAAGACAAGATGAATTATGGTGTTAGAATGAAAGAAAGAGGTTTGGTTGGTGATCTAGTATGATGAACCGTATGGGTGATGAAGAGAGAAAAGAGAGAAATTTTCAAGACTTAAGAAATAGATGCTTTGATCTTGTAAAAGGGTAAAATAAAGGTGTTTTGGTGATTTTAGGATAGATTGGCCGAATGGCCTAGAGGATTTGTCATCAAGATATTTGTTAGAGTGTGATAGAATGAAGGGCTAAGATTTAATGAAAGTGGATAAGTGTTGCTTCCATAAAAATTTTGTAGAGATTAACCAAGTGTAGATAGTTTAACTGTTTCCATAAAAAGTTGACAACTTGAAGTTGGATAATAAATAAGAGAATAAAGAAAAGTGAGGTAAGAATATGGTGAGAGAATGGCATGAAGAAGATTAAAAGAAAAGGTAAGAATGTTATAAAATGTACTTAAGGGCAAAAAGGTCATTTCCTTTAAGGGTAAAATTGGAATTTCCTACACCGTCATCATTACTATGGTGAGTCACCTATGTGACTCACCCCTAAGTCATCATTACTATGGTGACTCAACTAGGTGACTCACCTAGGTGAGTCACTATAGTCATAATTGCTTAGAGATAGGATAAGGATGAGGTGGCTTGAAAGCGACCTTATGCTTATCCGTTACCGGTTCCTGTAATCCCGTATGCAGACCGGGTTTCATTTGAGTCGTCAACCCAAACCTTAACCATAATTCTCTACATTACTGGTAGAGTATAAACATGATCTGAGTTTATCCAGAAGTGGACATGTAGAGACAAAATCGGACACCGGATGAGAAACACGGTTCCTAAGTGTCATGAGTCAGTGGGTGAGTCATCATCATGACTCACCACTAGTCATGATTACTTCACTATGACTCACCACCATGAGTCATCAATGTCATGATTACTTTTCTAAAGTAGTCATGATTACTTGCTAGAATATCATGATATTTTCTAAAGAAAAGTCCATGAAATTACAGCTTTGCCATTGTGACTTATCATAGTCATGATGGCTTTCTAGAAAATATCTAAACTTCCTTGTGAAGTGAATAAAATACCCTTGGACTTCTTTATGAGTTCCATTTGTGTCCAATTAGTATTTTCGGTCAAAGTATTCACACAATCAATTAAAAGACAACTACAGAAATTTTGGGATGTTACAGTTGGTGAAGAAGAAAGATGGCAGCATGAGGTTGTGTGTCAATTATCGACCGCTCAACAAGGTGACTATGAAGAATAGGTATCCTCTTCCTAGGATAGATAATCTTATGGACCAGCTGATAGGAGCTTGTGTGTTTTCTAAGATAGATTTGAGATCAGACTATCACCAAATTCGGGTTAAGTCTGAGGACATTCCAAAGACTGCGTTCCGAACACGCTATGGTCATTATGAGTATCTAGTTATGCCTTTTGGTGTGACTAATGCCCCTGCTGTGTTCATGGACTACATGAACAAGATCTTTCATCCATACTTGGATAGGTTTGTAGTTGTCTTCATGGATGATATCCTAGTATACTCTAAGACTAAGGAGGAACCTGAGGAACACTTGAGAATAGTCTTGGAAACCTTTAAGGAAAAACAGCTGTATGCCAAGTTGTCCAAGTGTGAGTTTTGGTTAGAAGAGGTGATTTTCTTAGGACACATCATCTCTAAAGGAGGGATAGCCGTGGACCCAGCTAAGGTAGGAACCGTGCTCCATTGGGAAGCACCTAAGTCAGTAACCGAGGTTAGAAGTTTCTTGGGTTTAGCCGGGTACTATAGGAGGTTTATAAAGGGATTCTCTAAGATAGCTTTGCCTATGACCCGCCTTACTAAGAAAGGTCAGATCTTCGTGTGGGACTCTAAGTGTGAGGAAAGATTTCAGGAGTTGAAGAATAGGTTGACATCTGCACCTGTGTTAGTGTTACCCAATCTTAGTGAACCTTTTGTAGTGTACTGTGATGCTTCGAAGCAAGGTTTAGGTGGTGTGTTGATGCAGAATGGTCAGGTAGTAGCTTATGCTTCTAGGCAGCTTAAGACCCATGAGAAGAACTACCCTACTCATGACTTGGAGTTAGGAGCTATAGTGTTTGCCTTAAAAATTTGGAGGCATTACCTCTATGGAGCTAGATTTGAGGTTTTTAGTGATCATAAGAGTTTGAAATACCTGTTTGACCAAAATGAGATGAATATGTGACATCGTAGGTGGATGGAATTTCTTGAAGATTATGAGTTTGAGTTGAGTTACCACCCAGGTAAGGCCAATGTAGTGGCTGATGCTTTGAGTAGAAAAACCTTACATATTTCAGCCTTGATGGTTAGAGAGATGGATTTGATAGAGGAGTTTTGAGATTTGAGTTTAGCTTGGGAAGTTACCCCTAAGAGCATTAGGCTAGGAATGTTGAAAATCACTAGCAGTTTGATGGATCAGATTAGAGAAGGGCGGGAGATAGATGTATACCTTTTAGACCAGAGAGAGTTGATTACCCAAGGTAGAAATCTCAGTTTTAAGGATGGGACAAATGGAATTTTGAGGTTCCAAGATAGAGTTTGTATACCTGATATTCCAGAGCTTAGGAAGTTGATCCTTGAGGAAGGACATAGGAGTGGCTTGAGTGTTCACCCGGGAGCCACAAAGATGTATCAGGATCTGAAACGCATGTTTTGGTGGCCTAGGATGAAAAAGGATGTGGCTGAGTTTGTTTATGCTTGCCTAGTGTGTCAGAAGGCTAAGATAGAGCACCAGAAACCTTCAGGTAAGTTGTAACCTTTGAGTATTCCTAAGTGGAAGTGGGATAGTATCTCTATGGATTTTGTATCTGGACTACCTCGGACTCCAGCTGGTTGTGATGCCATATGGGTTGTTGTGGATAGGTTAACCAAAGCTACCCATTTCATTCCTATGAACATGGAATATCCATTAAAGAAGTTGACTGGGTTGTATATCAGGGAAGTAGTTGGGTTGCATGGTGTACCCTCTAGCATAGTTTCAGATAAAGATCCTAGATTTACCTCTAGATTTTAGAATAGTTTGCATGAGGCCTTAGGAACTAAGCTTAGATTGAGTTCAGCTTATCACCCACAGACCGATAGTCAGTCTGAGAGGACAATCCAATCCTTAGAAGACTTGTTGAGGGCGTGTGTGCTAGAGCAGTCTCGCAGTTAGGATAAGTTTTTACCCCTTATAGAGTTCACTTACAACAATAGCTTCCATTCCAGTATTGGGATGGCACCTTATGAGGCTTTGTATGGGAGGAGGTGTAGGACACCCTTGTGTTGGAATGAGCCTAGAGAGAATGTTGTGTTAGGACCTGAGGTAGTGCAAGAGACTACCGAGAAAGTGAGGATGATACAAGAAAAGATGAGAGTGGCACAAAGTAGGCAAAAGAGTTACCATGATAAGAGAAGAAAAACTCTCGAATTCCAGGAGGGGGATCATGTGTTCTTGCGAGAGTTACTCCAACATCTGGGGTTGGCAGAGTAATGAAAGTGAGGAAAACTTACCCTAGATTCATTGGTCCTTACCAAATTCTAAAAAGAGTCGGTGAAGTCGCCTACCAGATAGCCTTACCCCCATTCTTGTCAAACCTTCATAATGTGTTTCATGTGTCTCAACTTCGAAATTATGGTC
Organism: Ammopiptanthus mongolicus; assembly: GCA_039655645.1. Classification (NCBI taxonomy): domain Eukaryota; kingdom Viridiplantae; phylum Streptophyta; class Magnoliopsida; order Fabales; family Fabaceae; genus Ammopiptanthus; species Ammopiptanthus mongolicus. The sequence continues at coordinate 23,136,971 of CM077350.1, forward strand.
ATGATCCAAGCCATGTGATGGTACCCGATGTTATTCCACTAAAGGATAACTTGACCTTTGAGGTGTTACCACTTCAGGTTGAAGATCGACGGGTCAAACAGCTGAGAGGGAAGGAAATTCCCTTGGTCAAGGTCATTTGGAGTGGAGCTACAAAAGAAAGTGCTACGTGGGAGTTGAAGAGCAAGATGAAGGAGTCATACCTGCATCTGTTTACTCAAGGTGAGTAGAAATTTCGAGGACGAAATTTTTTATAAGGGGGGTGGAATTGTAACACCCTGCTTTTCACTTCTATGTCTATATGTGTTAATACTTAATTATAGATGTTTGCATATGTTGTTTATGCCTTTTTTTGATGCATAAGTTCATAGTTGTAGTAGTTCAGCCTTTAGAATAATCGATCCATCCGAGTCTAAATAACCTGTTTCACGGTTTTGGCCATATCTTGAGTTCTAGACATTCGATCGAGGTGATCTTGGATGTGTTGGAAATCTTAGATAATTATCTACAAGTATTATTCAGGTGTCAAGGCCAAAAACACGTTTTGTGAAAGGGAAATCGATTTGGGAAATCGATTTCCAGGTGAAAAAATTGATTTCCAGAAAGTGGAAATCGATTGTTTAAAGGGAAAAATCGATTTCCTTGATAAGAAAATCGATTTGGCCAATGGAAAATCGATTTCCATGGTTGTGGAATCGATTCCCGTGCGTGTCAGAGCTTGTGTAAGCGTTTGGGTTACCGGGCTATGCTGTGTACGGCCCATTCGTCCTAAAACGTCCCTAACAGTTATATATAGATAGCGTATGACCTAAACCTAGTATCCACACCCTATTGTACTCACTTTTTGCCTCTTCTCATCCCTAGGAGCTCACTGATCTCTTGCTCTAGAAAACCCAAAAGGACGAATCCTGCTTTGGTGTTCTTCGTCAAGAACACGCCGTTGTTTGGCTAGTCTATCCATGCTGCTAGAGTTAATCTCCTAAGTTAGAAACCAAGGTGAGTTTCTAATCCTAGATTAGTTTTCCCTTGTAATCCTTAACTTAAAGATCGACTCTGCTTTCCAGTGTTGCGATCATGATCAAGTGCTGAACCTGTAAGAAGGAACCATAGCAGAACTTGGCTTTGTTCTTTTTTCCTTAGACAGTGAATCGTCATACAAGGTATGGGGGGAGAAAATTGGTCATGAATATGTGGGTTTTGGGATAGGTTAAGATGAAGGGGTTAACCCATGACCCCTATGTATGCCTGCGTATGCCTATGAATGTTGTTATGTTATTTTCTGGCTATATGAGTATTGATTGATGAATAATCTGATATTATAACATGTTTATAACTATGAGTTCATGACTTATATGATTGTTGATGAATTGATGATGATGAGCATGTTGTGTATGCCATGATATGGTGTTTTGTTAACCTTATGCTATTAGAACATAGTTATAGGGAGAAAATAAATAGACAATGTGAGATTGAGGACCAAGGATTAGTTTGAGAACCCTTAGGTTATGATTTATGAGTGTTGGACTAATCAAATTGGTGATAAATAGCTTAGGCTCGAATGATATGTTAATTAGAGAACGTAGACTGGTCCGATAGCGGAGAAAACCCGCTGCTATATGATTTGACACCCAGAAATCGATTTCCAGCACATGGGAATCGATTTGAATCCTCCAAGAATCGATTTCCAAGGTGTGGAAATCGATTTGGCCTTGTAGAAATCGATTTCTAGAATTGATTTTCCTTGTTCAAAATCGATTGGGGAAATCGATTTGAACATGTTGAAATCGATTTCCAGAGATTGGAAATCGATTTGAAGGCTTGAGAAATCGATTCCAGAGATTGGAAATCGATTCTCACGTGCCCAGGAGCAGTTTTGACCCCTTATGCTTGATGGATAGTGTTTTTTAGGCTTGTTATAATCTTAACAAGATATGAATTGTGGTTTAGATATTAAGATTAAGTTATAATCTTAATAAGATATGAATTGTGGTTTAGATATTAAGGTTATTTTATAATCTTAATAAATATATGAGGGGTAGTGGGTGTCACAGAATTAACCTACTGCAACAGTTATCATTCGAGCCTAGGGATGGCGCCCTATGAAGCCTTATACGGACGACGTTGCAGAACACCTTTGTGTTGGTATCGAGATGGGGAAAGTGCTTCATTAGGACTTGAACTAGTGCAACAAACGACTGAGAAGGTGAAAGTGATTCAAGAAAAGATGAGGATAACTCAGAGTCGACAGAAGAGTTATGTGGATAAAATACGTAGGCCGGCCACTTGAGTTTGAGGAAGGTGATCATGTGTTTTTGAGAGTCACTCCAATGACTGGGGTGGGCAGGGTCCGTAAGTCCAAAAAACTCACTCCAAAATTCATCGGACCTTATCAAATTCTTCGTCGGATAGGTCCAGCAGCATACCAAATAGCTTTGCCACCTTTTCTATCCAACCTTCATAATGTTTTTCATGTTTCGCAATTGCGAAAGCATATTCCTGATCCCAGTCATGTCATAGAGTCTGATTTAGTACAGCTAAAGGACAACCTGACCTATGAAACATTACCAGTTAAGATCGAAGACAGAAGAGTGAAGCAACTGCGAGGAAAGGAGATAGCTTTGGTCAAAGTTATCTAGAATGAGGTTACAGGTGATGCTACCTGGGAAAGAGAAGAGGACATGCAACAACGGTATCCGAGTTTATTTTAAGAGGTATGTAAAAATTCGAGGACGAAAATCTTTTAAGAGGGGTAGGAATGTAACGCCCCGATTTTCACGTTTTATAATTCTTCAGTATTTAAATGTTAGTATTTTATTGGAGGGCCTAGAGGGTGAAATAAAATATTCTGAGAACATAGGAATGTCCTACACAACCATAGGAAGCCATGGTTAAGTTTCGGGCGAAAGCTCAAACAGAGCTCGGTCTGCGTTTTTCACAGATAGTAGTGTTTCTCTACTATCAAGACCTGGTTTTGACTCGTGACCGAGACAGTAAGTCTCAGGATTTAATTCTCTACGTTTTGGTTAAATTTCAAAAATAATCAAAAAAGATCATTTCCTGACCTTCGTTCAATCGAAATTCTCAATCGGGTGATGGACGGAGCCGCATATGGATTTACCGGGACCTGCCAACGGATAATCTTGATACCACATCATGCCAGATCACTTGGGAGAGCATGCCAGAGTCGTCATGACGTTCAGAAATATCTGGACGCGAAATGACCTCTTTCACTTTTACCTTTTTACCCTTGAAGGAAATGACCATTTTACCCTTAAGTGAGTTATTTAGAAGGCTGAACAGCCCCTCCTCAGCCCTCATTCACGCTGAACTCAGCCTCAAATAGAGGTCAAGAACAGTCATCTTCCTTAGAGAAAAACTCCATTTTTGTTCTTGAGAAATCCTTGAAAGCTTGTGAGAAAACCATGAATCTTTGATCAATCTTCATCCATTCTTATGTAAGATCACTTCTATGATCTCCTAGCCTCTTGTATCTCTTTCAATATCAAGATCAAAATCTTGTTTCATGAAAATCCATTTTATGATCCAAAACTTTGAAAATGCATAGGAAATTCTAGAAAAATTAATGGAAAACCAATTTCTTTGAACTCACTTCATCATTCTCTACCTAAACCCAAGTTCTTATGATCAAATTCTTATCCTAGCTTGTAATCCCCAAAGTGGCCGAACCCTAACCAAGATGATGAATAGTATTTTTGATCAAATTTTTGATTTCTAACTCTTGATTTCATCCTTAGCTTTTCTATTGTCTTTGAATCCAAGTGATAGAAAACCAAATCAATTTCTAGCCTTATTTTCTCAAAATGGTCGAACCCTCTTTGATGAGAAATAGATAAGATTTGTTTTTTTTTATGTTTAATGTTTGATTGTTGTGTTGTTTGTAGTTGGTGACAAGTATTAGGAGGTTCACAAACCGATCAACCGACTTTGATCTGGAGATCTGATCATCAACAGGTATGGGGGGTGAACCTCATCACACCAAAGTTGGTGGTGGTGAAGATGGTTGTTTAAGTTTATGTGTGGGTGAAACCCTTTGGTTTGGGTTCACTTTTATTTGTTAAGGTCTCTTGGAGAACAAAGTAGTCATAATGAGTTTATGCTTTAGTGGGCTTTAGTGTGCTCTAGCATATGTTTATGATGATGTGATTGGATGAAAATCATTTTCATGTATGTTGAAAAACATACCTTGATCTCTAGATCAAGTATGGACTTTTATGCTTGATTATGATGCAATGATGTGTGATTGTTGTTTGTCATAATTGTGTGAGCTTTTTGAGCTATAATTTATTTAGTTAGGGAAGCAAAGTCTCCATTTTTCATTGGAATAGGCTTGTGGCCTTAGTAAGAAGAAACATAAGAACATGTGTTGTTCTTGATCTATCAAAGTTTTGAAGTAAGAAAAGTGTTTTAATAACCTATGTTTCAAAGAAAAACAAAAAGTAATTTTGATCCAAAGATCAAATGAAGTTTCAACATTTAAAGTGTGTCACCAAAGTGAAAAATGTCTTTTACTTTAGCCATAGGTCATTTAATTAAACTAAGTGTTTCAAAAAGATAATTAATGAAGAAGTTAAGGAAAAGTGGAAACAAGGCATTCGCCTGACTAACCTTGTCTCGCCACGCGAGATAGAGGGAAAACAAGGCATTCGCCTTGCTAACCATGTCTCGCCACGCGAGACAGAGGGCTAGCCCAAGCAGTAAAGATATATCTTCTCGGCCTCGCGACGCGAAGCCATGCTCGTGTCGCGAACTAGAAGGACTATCTAAGATGTAAAGATACAGCTTCTTGGCCTCGCGACGCGAAAACATTCTCGACTCGCGAAGCAGAAGGACTGTTTAAGAAGTAAAAATAGCCTCTCAGCCTCGCGTCGTGAAACCTATATTCGCCTCGCGAGAAAAGGTTTTGCTTATAAAGAGAGTTTTTCAACTCAAATTGTAAAGTTTTATGCACAAAAACATAAGTTAAGTAATTAACTTAGAGTTGAAGACAAGGGATAATTAAGTATGGTATGTGGTGGAACAAGACCACCTATTATACCATTGATGACTTAATTCATCAATGTCTACATAAGACGTATGTGGATCAACACTTATTTCATTAATTGAAAATCAAGAAAATAATATCTTAGAAAGGCTTAAAGACTTATCTAAGGGGATTCTCAATCCTTATTCATAATGCTTAGGACTTGAGACATAATTCATAAGAAATAAACACAAATACGAAATGTTTTGGGTTTTGAAACAGTAGTTCGATGACGGACCGGTGATTCGGACCCCGATCAGTCGTTCAATTATTTCAGTCTTGTGGTGACTCGATCCCGGAGGGATAACGAGATTTATCAGGTGGGTAAAAGTTTTGAAATACGAAAGTACGTATAGTTCCTAAGGAAGAGAACCTTGAGGTTTATCCGGTGGATAGACATTGCTTTATCTCATCTGCTTTGTGTAAGCATTGGCATTTCATTTGCATGAGTCGTAAGGCCTTGAGCCTAGGATTTGAGCTTACACCTTAAGTAGTCTTGGTGATATCAGGGTTGGAAGGGCTGACACGTGACAAGTTGGTAGCTCTTGTGTGTCATGGCGAATCCGAGCAATACACTGATATCCTCGACTAGATGTCGTACTTTTCATGTTTGGTGCAGAGTGTTTCCGTAAAGCCAGATACGTGCTCGTTATGAGTGTTGTAGCATCTTGCTCATGGCTGGCAGTACATGGAACATGTCCTCCCATTCACTCTCTCCGATGTTTTGTTAGCTCCATGGAGTAAGGTTAGAGTATTACCCTGTGGCATATGGCATTGAGTCATGTACATTGCACTATATTGCATGGCTGTTGATGATTACATTTAATTGTTGTACATCGCTGTTCTATATTTTTGAGAATGCCTTATTTTATGCTACTAATTGTTTAATATGATTTATATTGAGATATATGATAAGCATGTTGGGTATGTTGTTACATGGTGAGTCATCCCGTTTTTACTTCTGCTACTTTGTTGTGTTGATGATAGGGATCTCACCCATATTTTGTATATCTTTTCTACTGGTATTGCTGTTTCTGCTTGAGCAGATGGATGCGACAATGGTTCTGTCCAGCTTTTGCTTTGAGTCTGGAGGGGGCTCCAGTTGCTGTTGAGTTTCGTTTTGGCCAGACTGTGTCAGGTGTCTGTTGTACCTTTTGGGGAGCTGTGACTCCTTGTACTTATTATATTCTGTTGCCAGTTAGGCATTGAACCTATGTCTGTATACAGTACTACTTATATTCTTTCTGTACTTTATTTCTGAATATCTTATAGAAATGAATGGTGAACCTAAGTTCATTTTATTATTACTTACCTTTACTAAATCCCATTACATCTTTGTGACAAGAAAAAAAAACCGTATCTTCCGCATTAAAATTATTTTCGGCCTTATAAACATTCGGGAATGTGACACTCAGGAATGGGTGTTGCACCAGCATAGTCAGCATCACAGAATCCTAGTAATCTGTATTCATCAAATTTCTTATACAATAGACCCAGATTAGTAGCACCTTTGAGATATCTAAAGATTCTCTTTACTGCTGATTGATGAGACTCTCTTGGATCAGATTGAAATCGAGCACATAGGCAAACACTAAACATGATATCCGGTCTGGACGCAGTTAGATATAAAAGGGAACCAATCATACCTCTATATACCTTTTGGTCTACCTTTTTATCTTTGTCATCCTTCTTTAGTATGGACGTTGGATGCATCGGGGTATTCATTGGTTTGCAATCATCCAACTTGAAGGGTTTCAGAAGCTCCTTTGTGTTCATCTGATGAATGTACACTCCATCCGGTGTTTGCTTTACTTGAAGTCCAAGGAAGAATTTTAATTCTCCCATCATACTCATTTCAAATTATTTCTGCATTAGCTTAGAAAACTCTTGACAAAGAGATTCATCAGTTGCACCAAATATTATATCATCAACGTAAATTTGTGCAACAATAAAATTCTTTTTACTTGTTTTTCTAAAAAGAGTTGTGTCCACCTTTCCTCTTGAGAAACCATTCTCCATTAGGAATGTGTTGAGTCTCTCATACCAAGCTCTAGGAGCTTGTTTGAGTCTGTATAAAGCCTTCTTAAGCTTATATACATACTTAGGGTGATTTTGATCTTTAAAACCAGGTGGTTGTACAACATAGACTTCTTCATTAATGAAACCATTCAAGAAAGCAATTTTTATGTCCATTTGATAAAGCATGATGTTATGATGTGCAACACATGAAAGTAAAATCCGTATGGCCTCTAGTCTAGCTACTGGAGCAAAAGTTTCAGTATAATCAATACCTTCCTCTTGAGAGTAGCCTTGTACAACTAACCTTGCTTTATTTCTTACAGTTTTGCCATCTTTGTCCAGCTTGTTTTTGTAGACCTACTTGGTTCCAATGACAGACTTATCCTTTGGCAAGGAAACCAGCGTCCAAACGTCACTTCGTTGAAACTGGTTAAGCTCTTCTTGCATAGCAAGGATCCAACTATCGTCCATTAAGGCTTTGTCCACAGACTTTGGTTCCAATTCAGAGAGGAAGGCAGAGTCAGCTTGTTCTCTGAAAGTTGACCTTGTCCGGACTCTATCATTTGATTTGCTAATGATTTGATCCTCAGGGTGATAAGTCCTAAATTGCCACGAACGAGGGGTGTTAGCTACTTGCTGAGACTATAACGCATCTTGAGTTGATACTTCGTCTTTGTGAAGCGTTGGACGTTCTTTTGAATCATTCAAACTCATATCTACAAAAGAATCATCTAGCTCTAATAATCTCTTATCAGGCTGTTTGTCATTAAACTTAACATCGATGGATTCTTCGACAACCAATGTTCTAGAGTTATAGACTCTAAAAGCTTTGGACGTTTCAGAGTATACCAACAATATTCCATTATCTACTTTGGCATCAAACTTACCAAGTTCATCCTTAGTATTTAAAATAAAACATTGACATCCAAAGGGGTCGAAATAAGATATGATGGGTTTTCGTCCTTTCCACAATTCATAAGGAGTCTTATTCAAGATAGGTCTTATGTATATTCTGTTTTGAACGTAGCAGGCAGTATTAACATCTTTACCCCAGAAGTGTTTGGAAACAGAATTATCACTGAGCATTGCCCTAGCCATCTCTTGAAGAGATCGGTTCTTTCTCTCAACAATACCTTTTTGTTGTGGTGTTTTAGGAGCAGAGAAATTGTGATGGATTCCACTTTCATCACAGAACCTTTGGAAAAGTTCATTTTCAAATTCGCCTCCATGGTCACTTTTGATTGAGCTTATACATATGCCTTTTACATTCTGAACACGCTTACAGAATATAGTAAAGACCTTGATAGACTCATCCTTGTGAGCAAGGAACTTAACTCATGTCCATCTAGTATTGTCATATACTATGACAAGCCCATATTTCTTATCACTAACAGAAGCAGTCCTTGTTGGACCAAACAAATCAAGATGTAACAACTCTAGTGGCCTTGAAGTACTAACAATGTTCTTGGACTCAAAAGAGTTCTTAACTTGTTTTCCTTTTTGGCACGTATCACAGAGAGCGTCCGATCTATACACAATCTTTGGTAGACCTTTTACGAGGTTATGCTTGTTTAGTCTTGAGATTAATCTCAGACTCGCATGACCAAGTCTTTTGTGCCAGATCAATCGCTCATCTTCAACAGACACTAGGCATGATACACTTTGATTTGAGACTTCCCCCAAGTCAATCTTATAAAGATTATTTTGCCTCATGGCAGTGAATAGGATGGACCCATCAGGGCTCTTTACCATACACTCACCTTTATTGAAGGAAACATCAGACCCACTATCACATAATTGACTTTTGCTAAGCAAATTGTGTTTTAATCCTTCAACCAGCAGAACATTATCAATACAAGGAAAAGGATGCTTAACAATCTTACCAATTCCAACTATCTTTCCTTTCTGGTTGCCTCCAAAGATGACCCATCCGCCAGTCTTTTCACGTAGTTCTTGGAACATAGATTTTTCTCCCGTCATGTGATGTGAGCATTCACTGTCCAAGTACCAGGACCGGGGTCTTCTTTGTGTTGCTAAGCAGATCTGCAACAGGGATTATCATATTTAGGTACCCAGATAGACTTCGGTCCTTTTTGGTCAGTCTGTGGTCTTCGTCCATGCATAATATTTTTTTTTTTATGGATGCATTTTGAGAAGAGGTGGCCATTTTTCCCATATAGGTTACAATAAGCAATAAATGCATGTTGTTTGATTTCATTTTGCTTCCTATGAGATTGAGGAACCTTATGATATTGATTAGTCCTTGATACTTTGTGAGAAGCTTCTTGTTTCTCAGAGTCATAGCCTAAGCCAGACTTATCATGAGGTGATATAGAATACCTCAGTATCAAGTTTAGCTTTTCTGATCCTCCAACAAGCTTCGATATGCTTTTGGTTAGATTAGATACCTCTTGTTTAAGTCTGGTTACCTCGTGAGGTTCACTAGACTCAGAGGTAATTTTACCAGTTAGACTGATATTCTCAGCTTTCAACTTATTGTTTTCAACAATGAGTTGCTCATTTTGCTTACTGCTATCTTCCAGATCTTTGTTTACTTTTGAAAACTTTTTTTTAAGCAAGATATATTGATGATGTAGAAGGGAGGAATTGTAAAGCTCCGATTTTCACGCTTTCTAATTCTTCAGTATTTTAATGTCTTTATTTTATTCGAGGTCTTAGGAATAGAAATAAAATATTCCAAGACCACAGTCATGCTCGACGATATCGTAGGAAGCTATGATAAAGTTTTGAGTCGAAAACTCAAACGGAGTCCAGTCTGCGTTTTTACACTGACAGTATGATTTTACTGCTCAAAAGACCTCAGATGGACCCGTGAACGAGACAGTAAGTCTTAGAATTCGATTATCTACGTTTTGGTTAAATTTCGTAAAAATTTCAGAAAAATCACTTCCTGACCTTCGTTCGGGCGGAATCCTCAATCGGGTGACGAACGGAGCCACATATGGATTTACCGGGACTCGCCAACAAATAATCTTGATATCACATCATCCCAGGACACTTGGGAGAGTATGCCAGAGTCGTCATGACGTTCGGAAATATCTGGACGCAAAATGACCAAAATGCCCCTAACCTTAGTCTTTTACACTTTTACCATTATACCCTTTTGGCAAATGACCTTTTTACCCTTAAGTGAACTTTTAAGAGGCTGAACTCAGCCCCTCACTTCATCATTTTCGCACAGCCCCTCATCCTTAGAAGCTCCGTAGTTGTTCTTGAGAGAAAACTCCATTTTCACCTAGAAAAGCTTGAGTTTTTGTTGGAATCACTTGATTCCTTGAGCAATCTTTCTTCATTTCAAGGTAAGATCACTTCTATGATCTCTTAGCTTCTTGAATCTTTCTTTATTTCAAGATCAATCTTCATTTTCATGAAAATAAATTTCTTAGATCCAAAACTTTGAAAATCCATAGGAAATTGTAGAAAAATCCTTTTGATGTAAGACCAAGTTCTTTGAACTCACATCATCAATCTCTACCTAAACCTAAGAGCTTATGATTCAACTCTCATCATAGCTCAAAAAGCATTTTTGGCCGAACCCTTTTGGATGATGATGAATAGTGTTTTCATCAATTTTTGATTTTTAACACTTGATTTCATCCTTAGCTTTCCTAATGCCTTTGAATCCATGAAATGGAAAACCAAAACCAATTTCTAACCTTTTTAACCTAGGGTGGCCGAAATCCTCTTTGTTAGGATAGTTGAGATTGGTTTTGATTGTTGATTAATGTTGGTTGTTGTGTTGCTGTAGTTGTTGACGATTATCAGGAGGTTCACAAACCGATCAACCGACTTTGATCCGGGAATCTGCTCATCAACAGGTATGGGGAGAAGAACCTCATCACACCAAGATGGTGGTAGTGAGAATGGTTGTTTAATTTTATGTGTGGGTGAAACCCGTTAGTTTGGGTTCACTTTTATATGTTAAATTTTGTTAAGTTCTCTTGGAGAACAAGATTGTCATGATGAGTTTATGCTTGAGTATGTTGTAGGGTGCTTTAGCATATGTTGATGAAGATATGATTAAATGAAAATCATTTCCATGTATGTTGAAAAACCTACTTTGATCACTAGATCAAGTATGGACTTTTATTGTTTGATTATGAGACCATGATGTGTGATGGATATGTTTGATTATGATGTAGTAATGTGTATTGCGGATTACCATAATTGTGTGAGCTTTTGAGCTACATTGACCTTGTTGGTGAAGTAAAGTCTCCATTTTGCATTGGAGTAGGCTTGTGGCCTTAGTAATAGGAAAATATAAGAACATATGTTGTTCTTGTTTTGGCAAAGTTTTGATGCAACAAAACATGATTTCATAACCTAGGATTTCAAAGAGAAACAAAAGTGATTTTTGATCCAAAGATCAAATGATGTTTTAACCTTTAAAGTGTGTCATCAAAGTGGGAAAATGTCTTTTCTTTAGCCATAGGTTTTTTAATCAAACTAAGTTTTTCAAAAAAAGAAATAATGAAGGAGTTAGGGAAAAGGAAAAACAGGACACTCGCCCAGCGAACCCTGTCTCGCCTCGTGAGACAGAGGGAAGATAAGGCATTCGCCAGGCTAACATTGCCTCGCCTCGCGAGACAGTGGACTAGCCCGAGCAACAAAGATGAAATTTCTCGGCCTCGCGTCGCGAAGTCGTCTCGCCTCGCGAACTGCCTTAGTAGCAAAGATGCAACTTCTCGGCCTCGCGTAGCGAAGCAGTTCTCGCCCTGCGAACCGCCTAAATAGTGAAGATGCAGCTTATCTGCCTCGCGTCGCGATATAATCCTCGCCTCGCGGAGCAGAAAGACTGTCTGAATAGAAAAGATCACTTCTCTGCCTCGCGTCGCGATACAATCCTCGCCTCGCGAAGCAGAAGGACTTTCCAAGCAGTAAAGATAACTTCTCAGCCTCGCGTCGCGACATAGACCTTCGCCTCGCGAGAAATGGTTTGTTTATGAAGAGTGTTTTTCAACTCAAACTGTAAAGTTTTACGCATTAAAAACCTAAGTTAAGTAATTGACTTAGAGTTGAAGACAAGGGATAATTAAGTATAATATGTGGTGAAACAAGACCATAGACTATACCGTTGATGACTTAGTACATCAATGACTTCATAAGACATAAACACAAACATGAAACGTTTTGGGTTTTGAAACAGTAGTTCGATGATGGACCGGTGATTCGGACCCCGATCAGTCGTTCAATTGTTTCAGTCTTGTGATGACTCGATCCCGGAGGGATCATGAGATTTATCCGGTGGATAAAGGTTTTGTTTTCAAAAAGACACGTATAGTTCCTAAGGAAGAGAACCTTAGTAGACTTCGAGGTTTATCCGGGGGATAGACATTGTTTGATCGCATCTGCTTTGTGTAAGCATTGGCATTTCATTTGCATAGTCGTAAGGCCTTGAGCCTAGGAGTTGAGCTTACACCTTGATGCGGGTGCGAATCTTACGGTGACGATCTTCAATGGTCTTTTTGGAGGTATCAGGGTTGGAAGGGCTGACATGTGACCAGTTGGTAGCTCTTCTGTGTCGTGGCGAATCCGTGCAATACACTGATATCCTCTACTAGATGCCGTACTTTTCACGTTTGGTCGAGAGTGTTTCCGTAAAAGCCAGATACGTGCACGTTACGAATGTTGTAGCATCTTGCCCAAGGCTGGCGCGCACGGAACATGTCCTCCCATTTACTCTCTCCAAATGTTTTGTTAGCTCCATGGAGTAGGGGTCAGAGTAGTACCCAGTGACATTGACATTGAGTCATATACATTGCATTGCATTGCATGGCTATTGATGTTTACATTTTCTGTTATACATCGCTGTACTGTTTAAGAATACCTTATTTTATGCTGTTAACTGCTTAACATGATATTATGCTGTCAACTGCTTACTATGTTTGACATTGAGAATTCTTGTAAGCATGTTGGGTACGCTGTTACCCGGTGAGTCGTCCCGTTTTTACTATTGCTGTTTTGCTGTGTTGATGAACGGGAATCTCACCCATATCTGTATGTTTTCTGTTGGTACTTGTTGTTGCTGTTTGAACAGATGGACGTGACGATGGTTCAGTCCAGTAGTTCCTTTGAGCCGGAGGAGGACTCTTTTTGTGGTTTAGTTTTGTTGTCGGCCAGGCTATGTTAGTTTTTGTAGTACCTTTTGGGAGCTACGACTCCTAGTACTTATTGTATCAGTTATACATTAGACTTATGTCTGTACATAGTATTATTCCTTTTTCTGTTTATGTCCCTATATTTATTATGCATATTGTTCTAGAAATGTATGGCGAACCTAAGTTCGTTATTAGTATTACTTACCTTTGCTAAATCCCATTGCATCTTGTGAAAAGAAAAAAAAAAAAAAAAAACCGTATTTTTCGCATTAAGAAATATTTTCGGCCTTATAAACGTTCGGGAATGTGACACTCGGGAAAGGGTGTTGCATTGTTTGGTATCAGAGCTGGCCGAGTCTTTTTGGGGTTGTAGGTTATGGTCTGTCTTGTTTGTGTTGTGTTCTCTGTGTGTTTCTCTGTTGTTTGCTTTAGTTGTGGTTCTTGAGTTTGACAGTTCTGGTTTTGAAGGTAGCAATGGCTGCTCAAAACCTGACTGCTGCTGTGAACGCCATACGGGAAATGGCTGCTGCTATGGTTCAACGTGACGAAAGAGCTGCCGGAGGTAGAGGACTGGACGAATTTCTTCGTCGGAATCCACCTCAATTCAAAGGTGAATTCAATCCTGAGTTGGCTGAACGCTGGATCCAAACGCTGGAGAAAATATTTGGAGCGATGAGATGTACTGAGAATGACAAGGTTGTCTATGCAACCTATATGCTGGTGGAGGATGCTGAATACTGGTGGGAAGGAGCCCGTCAGATGCTGATTCACGATCAACAAGCTATGGATTGGAATGCTTTTAAGGGAAAATTCCTGGAGAAGTATTTTCCTGCGAGCGCAAGACACAAGAAAGAGATGGAGTTCCTCCAGCTGAGACAAGGGGGAATGACCGTAGTTGAATACGGAGCCAAGTTTGAAAGTCTAGCAAAGTTCTCAAATTACTTTCTGGACAACCCAAGAGAGGAGTGGAAGTACAGAAAATTCGAAGGAGGTCTAAGGATCGACTTGAAGAGAGCTGTAGTTCCATTGGAAATTTCTGTTTTTCCGAGGCTAATGGAAAAGTGTCGTCTGATCGAGAGTTTGGAGCCCAAGGACAAGCGGGTACTGAGTTCTGGACCGAGCAAGTTTCCGAGAGGAAGCGGTGGTCGAGACAACAAATCTCGATGGAAGCCCTATGCAAAGCAACAAGATCGACAACAACGTTCTATTGGAGGAAGCAGTGGGAGTTTCAGTCAGTCTGGAAACGCCCCAACCAAGTGCATGAAGTGTGGGAAGAGCAATCACATCACCAGAGATTGTTCGATCAAAGGGATTATCTGCTTCAAGTGTGGGAAGCCGGGACACATCTCACGTGAATGCATGCAACCAAAATTGGAACATTCTGTCAACAATGTCCAAGCTGCAAGGCCTAAGATGAAGGGCAGAGTCTACACTATGGGAGGTGCTGAAGCTTCTCAAAATGAAGACTTGATCCAAGGTCAGTGTGTCATGGGAGGTAAAACCTTAACTGTGCTGTTTGATTCAGGTGCAACGCATTCCTTTATTGCCTATGACTGTGTGAATCTGTTGGGATTACCTGTGTCTTCTTTACCTTTTGATTTGGTAATTTCTACGCCTACTGCAAAGCTTGTTATAACTGCTAAAGTTTTTTTGAACTGTTCTATTTCTGTTAAGGATAGAATATTTTGATTGATTTGATCTGTTTGCCTCTTTCGCAAATGGATTTAATCTTAGGAATGGATTGGTTATCTTCTAATCATATTATGTTAGACTGTGCAAATAAAACCCTAGTTTTTCCTAGTTGTGAGAATTCTGGATTTTTGACTGCCAACCAAGTAAATGCTTCTTTGAGAGAAGGAGCTCAAGGATACATGTTACTATCTTCTTTGGAGGTCAAGAGCGAGCTAGTCTTAGAGCGCATACCTGTCGTGAATGAGTTTCCGGAAGTCTTTCCTGAAGACGTACCAGGTTTGCCGCCAGTTCGGGACATCGAGTTTGCGATCGATCTTGTGCCAGGAACAGGACCAGTGTCTATGGCACCGTATCATATGGCACCTGCTGAGTTGGAAACTTTGAAGGAACAGTTGGTAGACTTATTGGGGAAGCAGTTTGTTAGACCCAGTGTGTCGCCGTGGGGAGCACCTGTGCTGTTGGTGAAAAAGAAAGATGGAACATCTCGTTTATGTGTGGATTATCGCCAGTTGAATAAAGTTACTATTAAGAACAAGCATCCACTTCCGAGGATAGATGACTTGATGGATTAGTTGAGGGGAGCGGTAGTTTTCTCCAAGATTGATTTGCGATCGGGTTATCACCAGATTCGTGTGAAGGCAGAAGATGTACTGAAGACAGCATTTCGAACACGCTATGGGCACTACGAGTATCTTGTGATGCCGTTTGCTGTGACGAATGCTCCAGCTATATTCATGGATTATATGAATAGGATCTTTCGTCCATACCTAGATCAGTTTGTCGTTGTCTTCATAGATGACATACTTATCTACTCGCGAGACCAGAAAGAGCATGCTGAACATCTTAGTGTGGTTCTTCAAGTTCTGAAAGAGAAACAGTTGTATGCAAAACTGTCCAAGTGTGAGTTTTGGCTCGACGAAGTGCAGTTTTTGGGTCATGTAATTTCAAAGGAAGGAATTGTTGTAGATCCGTCGAAAGTCGAAGCAGTTCTTGAGTGGGAAAGACCAACCACAGTGACTGAGATACGCAGTTTTGTGGGTTTGGCTGGGTATTATCGGAGGTTCATTGAGGGATTCTCTAAGATTGTAGGACCTCTTACCCAATTGACGAGGAAGGACAACGCGTTTGAATGGACTGAAGCCTGTGAGCAGAGTTTTCAGGAGTTGAAGAAGAGGCTGACTACATCACCAGTGTTGATATTGCCAGATCCAAGCGAATCTTTTAAAGTGTACTGTGATGCTTCATACCAAGGATTAGGCTGTGTTCTGATGCAGAATCGGAAGGTAGTAGCGTATGCCTCGAGACAGTTGAAAGTGCACGAGAAGAACTACCCAACTCATGATCTGGAGTTAGCAGCGGTAGTCTTTGCGTTGAAGATTTGGAGGCACTACTTGTATGGTTCGACGTTCAATGTCTTCAGCGATCATAGGAGCTTGAGGTATCTGTTCGATCAGAAGGAGCTCAATATGAGACAAAGATGGTGGCTGGAATTTTTGAAGGACTATGATTTCCAGTTACAGTATCATCCGGGAAAAGCTAATGTAGTAGCGGATGCCCTGAGTAGAAAAGTGTTACATGTGTCTGCCATGATGGTTAAGGAACACGAGCTGTTGGAACAGTTCAGAGATATGCATCTGTCCGTGGTTAGTATGTCAGGAAGACTATGTGTAGGTATGGTTACGGTATCTTGTGATCTGATGGATCAGATCCGGGAGAAACAAGTATACGACCAGTATCTGGAGAAAGAGTGGAGGAATCTAAAGACAGGGATGACGTCGGAATACAAAGAAGGAACAGATGGAATCCTAAGACGAGGAGAACGGGTTTGTGTGCCAAACAACCCAGAGATAAGAAGGTTAATTCTAGACGAAGCTCATAGAAGCAAGTTGAGTATGCATCCAGGGTCAACCAAGATGTACCAAGACCTGAAGCGGTTGTTTTGGTGGCAAGGCATGAAAAGAGACGTAGCCGATTATGTGGCATCTTGCTTAGTGTGTCAGAAAGCAAAGGTTGAACATCAGAGGCCAGCTGGAATGTTACTTCCGTTGGATATCCCAAAATGGAAATGGGATGGCATAGCAATGGATTTCGTGACGTGTTTGCCAAGGACACCTAAAGGATACGATTCCATTTGGGTTATAATTGATAGGCTTACGAAATCAGCTCATTTTCTACCGATTAATCTCAAGTATTCTATGGAAAAGCTTACTCAGATTTATATCAGTGAGATTGTGAGACTGCATGGAGTACCTTCAAGTATCATATCGGATAGAGACCCGCGATTTACTTCGCGTTTTTGGCAAAGTTTACATGAAGCTTTAGGAACGAAGTTACGATTAAGTTCGGCTTACCATCCTCAAACTGATGGACAATCGGAAAGGACGATTCAGTTGTTAGAAAATCTGTTGAGGGCGTGTGTGTTGGAACATGTCGGAAGTTGGGAGAATTTCCTACCGTTGATAGAGTTTACCTACAACAACAGTTATCATTCGAGTATAGGGATGGCACCCTACGAAGCTTTATATGGACGACGTTGCAGAACACCTTTGTGTTGGTACCAAGATGGAGAAAGTGCTTCTTTAGGACATGAACTAGTGCAACAAACAACCAAGAAGGTGAAACTGATTCAAGAAAAGATAAGGACGACTCAGAGCAGACAGAAGAGTTATGCGGATAAAAGACGTACGCCACTTGAGTTCGAGGAAGGGGATCATGTGTTTTTGAGACTCACTCCGATGACTGGGGTGGGCAGGGTCCTAAAGTCCAGAAAACTCACTCCAAAATTCATTGGACCGTACCAAATTCTTCGTCGGATAGGTCCAGTAGCTTACCAAATAGCTTTACCGCCTTTTCTATCCAACCTTCATAATGTTTTTCATGTTTCGCAATTGCGAAAGTATATTCCTGATCCCAGTCACGTCATAGAGTCTGATTCAGTGCAGCTAAAGGATAACCTAACCTATGAGACATTGCCGGTTAAGATCGAGGACAGGAGGATAAAGAAACTGCGAGGGAAGGAGATAGCGTTGGTCAAAGTTATCTGGAACGAGACTACAGGTGATGCTACCTGGGAAAGAGAAGAGGACATGCAACAACAGTATCCGAGTTTGTTTTAAGAGGTACGTATAATTTCGAGGACAAAATTCTTTTAAGAGGGGTAGGAATGTAACGCCCCGATTTTCACGCTTTCTAATTCTTTAGTATTTTAATGTCTTTATTTTATTCGAGGTCTTAGGAATAGAAATAAAATATTCCGAGACCACAGTCATGCTCGACGATATCGTAGGAAGCTACGATTAAGTTTTGAGTCGAAAACTCAAACGGAGTCCGGTCTGCGTTTTTACACTGACAGTATGATTTTACTGCTCAGAAGACCTTAGATGGACCCGTGAACGAGACAGTAAGTCTTAGAATTCGATTATCTACGTTTTGGTTAAATTTCGTAAAAATTTCAGAAAAATCACTTCCTGACCTTCGTTCGGGCGGAATCCTCAATCGGGTGACGAACGGAGCCACATATGGATTTACTGGGACTTGCCAACAAATAATCTTGATATCACATCATCCCAGGACACTTGGGAGAGTATGCCAGAGTCGTCATGACGTTCGGAAATATCTGGATGCAAAATTACCAAAATGCCCCTAACCTTAGTCTTTTACACTTTTACCATTATACCCTTTTGGCAAATGACCTTTTTACCCTTAAGTGAACTTTTAAGAGGCTGAAATCAGCCCCTCACTTCATCATTTTCGCACAGCCCCTCATCCTTAGAAGCTTCGTAGTTGTTCTTGAGAGAAAACTCCATTTTCACCTAGAAAAGCTTGAGTTTTTGTTGGAATCACTTGATTCCTTGAGCAATCTTTCTTCATTTCAAGGTAAGATCACTTCTATGATCTCTTAGCTTCTTGAATCTTTCTTTATTTCAAGATCAATCTTCATTTTCATGAAAAGAAATTTCTTAGATCCAAAACTTTGAAAATCCATAGGAAATTGTAGAAAAATCCTTTTGATGTAAGACCAAGTTCTTTGAACTCACATCATCAATCTCTACCTAAACCTAAGAGCTTATGATTCAACTCTCATCATAGCTCAAAAAGCATTTTTGGCCGAACCCTTTTGGATGATGATGAATAGTATTTTCATCAATTTTCGATTTTTAACACTTGATTTCATCCTTAGCTTTCCTAATGCCTTTGAATCCATGAAATGGAAAACCAAAACCAATTTCTAACCTTTTTAACCTAGGGTGGCCGAAATCCTCTTTGTTAGGATAGTTGAGATTGGTTTTGATTGTTGATTAATGTTGGTTGTTGTGTTGCTGTAGTTGTTGACGATTATCAGGAGGTTCACAAACCGATCAACCGACTTTGATCCGGGAATCTGCTCATCAACAGGTATGGGGAGAAGAACCTCATCACACCAAGATGGTGGTAGTGAGAATGGTTGTTTAATTTTATGTGTGGGTGAAACCCGTTAGTTTGGGTTCACTTTTATATGTTAAATTTTGTTAAGTTCTCTTGGAGAACAAGATTGTCATGATGAGTTTATGCTTGAGTATGTTGTAGTGTGCTTTAGCATATGTTGATGAAGATATGATTAAATGAAAATCATTTCCATGTATGTTGAAAAACCTACTTTGATCACTAGATCAAGTATGGACTTTTATTGTTTGATTATGCGACCATGATGTGTGATGGATATGTTTGATTATGATGTAGTAATGTGTATTGCGGATTACCATAATTGTGTGAGCTTTTGAGCTACATTGACCTTGTTGGTGAAGTAAAGTCTCCATTTTGCATTGGAGTAGGCTTGTGGCCTTAGTAATAGGAAAATATAAGAACACATGTTGTTCTTGTTTTGGCAAAGTTTTGATGCAACAAAACATGATTTCATAACCTAGGATTTCAAAGAGAAACAAAAGTGATTTTTGATCCAAAGATCAAATGATGTTTTAACCTTTAAAGTGTGTCATCAAAGTGGGAAAATGTCTTTTCTTTAGCCATAGGTTTTTTAATCAAACTAAGTTTTTCAAAAGAAGAAATAATGAAGGAGTTAGGGAAAAGGAAAAACAGGACACTCGCCCAGCGAACCCCGTCTCGCCTCGCGAGACAGAGGGAAGATAAGGCATTCGCCAGGCTAACATTGCCTCGCCTCGCGAGACAGTGGACTAGCCCGAGCAACAAAGATGAAATTTCTCGGCCTCGCGTCGCGAAGTCGTCTCGCCTCGCGAACCGCCTAGGAATGTGACACTCGGGAAAGGGTGTTGCAGGAATCATTAAGCAGTTCATCATATGCTTCTTGAAGAGAGTCAGAATTAGATACCTCATCTTCTTCCGAATCAGCGTTTGATGAAATGTTTGCCATCAGACAGAGGTTTGAGGCAGAAGGACTCCTTGGACTGAACATTTGCTCTAAGGTGTCCAGCTTCTCCTTAGCAGTTTGGAATTGCGAGACCATCACCAATCTTGGTCGATCAAGAGTGTTAATGAGACACTAGTTAGCACGAGCATTTAGCGAATACCGTCTGATATCCTCATTCGTCCAGTCAGCTTTAGGTTTGGACGCTATTGAGCCGTCCTCAAGAGTGATTGTTGGACAATGATCTCCATTAGTGAATATATTCCACAACTCATAATCTTGAGCTTGGACGTATATTTGAAAAACTGATTTCCAATAAGGATAGTCTGTTCAATTAAAAACGGGTGGAGCATTCCATCCTCTCTCAGAAATAGCTTCATGAGTTCTTTCTTTGGGAACAACAAGTTGCTCATCATCCAAAGAGTCTTCATTTTGAGCATTGGACCAGAGACCAAGGTTAACTTCCTCATTTGTTTCTTCTTCCTCTTCAGAAGAAGAATCGAGATCTTCCGAGGTGGCCATGAAGTTCTTTTTCTTCTTTTTGAAAAACTTCTTCTTGTCTTTTAACATGGGACAGTTGGCCTTGAAGTGGCCTGGAGTTGCACCCGAAACAGACCAGCTGACTTTTGTCTTTGGACTCAGCATGGTCCTTGATGTTTTTCTTTTGAAAGGGCCTTCTTTTCATTCCATTTTTCTTTCTCCACATGTTTTGAATCTTTCTAGAGATGAAGGATAACTCGTCATCGTCTGATACTTCATTATCAGATTGATCAACATCATCACTAGACTCATCAGCTTTTAAAGCTTTTGAGTTGTTGGACTTTTGAGCTTTCAAAGCAATCCCTTTATTTTTCTTTTCAGGATTATCAAGATCAAGCTCTTGTTCATGAACTTGAAGAGTTCCTACCAGATCGTCCAGCGTCAAGGTAAAGAGATCTTTGGCCTAATGATTGCAGTAACAAGTGGTGTCCATTTCTTAGGCAAGCTTCTAAGAATTTTAGTGACATTCTCCTTGGTAGTGTAAACTTTCCCAAGGGATTTTAGGTTGTTGATGATCTTCTGAAAATGACCCATCATATCCAAGATGGACTCTCCTTCAGCCATGGTGAACAATTCATACTGGCCAACCAGCATGATAATTTTTGAATCTTTTACCTTGGTGGTCCCCTCATGGAGATTTGACAAGGTATACCAGATTTGCTTCGCTGATTCACATGCGTGAATCTTCTAAAATTCACCCGGACTAAGAGCACACATTAGAGCATATCTGGCTTTATGATTTTGTTCCATCCTGGCTTTTTCGACATCAGTTTGGTAATCTTCAGCTTTTTCTGTCCCATCAAAGTTGAGACACACATTTGGACCATTCATGATTCTGGCCTAGAGAAGTTTGAATCTTTCCTTCCGGTACAAGTAATGGGTTCCGTTAAAGAACGGAGGTCTGGTCATGGAAGTGCCTTCCATAACAGGTTGACTCCCGCTTGGCATACCTTGTCCTGCCATATTTCTTGTAGGATCTTTTTCTCTACACGGCTAAGTGCTCAATCCAGAGGCTGAGCTTTGATACCAATTGAAGGAACCTATTTGAAACACAAGAAGGGGGTTGAATTGTGTTTCTTACGTTTTTAAAACATTTTGCAAGCAAATATATACTTTTGCAAAGATATTGACAAAAGAAACAACGATGGACGCAAAGAGCGTTTCCAAATAACTTGGACGCTTTTTGAAGGAAGATCAATGCTATAAGAAAGCAATTCAATCCCAAGAAGTTAGTTAAGAAATAAACTAAAAACAAGAGCAAGGGAAAGAAAGAGACACAAGGATATTATCCTGGTTCACTCTTCGCGAAAGAGCTACATCCAGTCCTCTTTACTTGAGAGCTTTCTCCACAAACCTTTTGTTACAAGTATTCAACACCTCTTCAAGCAAGTATTCTACACCTCTTCAGGCACACAAAGTATTCTTTTTACACAAGCCTCTTCAGGCTCAACCAACTAAGGTTTGAAAAGATTTGATGTTCAAATAACTCACTAAGAGTGAGAGTATGAGACTTAAGCTTAGAACTCTAAAGCAAAATTCTTCGCTGAGAGTGATATGAAAGTTAAAGATCAGAGTATGCTTGTAAGCCTGGATTTATTTCTTTATAGCTTACTTTCTTGTATGATTTGTATATTTCTCAAATTCAATTACGCATCGCTTATTTGCATCTTCAAGATGAGAGATATTTATAGCCTTCTTGTTTTGATCATCTTCAGTCTTCAACGGTTGTAAAAGAATCCGTTCCGATTGAGCATTAAATGCGTTGGACCGTTGAATCTGATAACTTTTGAGGCTTCTGATAAGCAAAGTAGACTATCAGACTTGATTGCTTAAAGAGGCGCTGACACATTTTCCTTGTACTCGAAAGTTGCCTTTTGTCATTCCTTTTGGAGAAGGTCAAAACCTTTTTGTGTTAGGGATAGACTGGCTTCAGCTTTTGATGGTACGAAGATTATAAAGAATGTTTGTCCAAAGGATATAAGCTTTTTACACATAGAATAATAAATTCAAAAGATTACAAGTGTGTTCGCGCTTAAAACAATAAAGCTTATTGGACTTTAACGATTACAACACATAAGAGAAAGAGTCTTTGGACTCAAGATTCTATCGTTTCAAAAATCCTTTTATCGTCTGAACTAAGCGAGAGCTAATCCAGTTTGGATTTTGGACGAGCGTAAGTCTTTGGACTTAGATAGATTTGTTTAAGCATTATCATCCATATGAAGTGAGAAAACTTTTTACTTCGGACATATGTAAGTCTTTGGACTTATATTTTCCTGCTCACTCAAGATAAAGCGTTAGTCCATAGCTAACCTATGTTCACTAAAATTAGTGTTTTGTAAACATCAAAACTTAAGGGATTAGTGGACCATAACCACTTTTGTTCCAGCAATGCTAAAGTGTAGCATCGTCCTCTTCAACTCAGGCCTCAACCCGTCCTCGAAACTTCTGCAGACCCACTCCTCGTCCGGATGAACCTGGTAGAATTGTGAAAACTTAGCAATGCCTCGAACCGCATTGCATACTCACCGACTGAAAGCTAATCTTGCTTCAAACTCATAAAATCTCTCTCCTTCTCTTGCCTCACTGTTGCTTCCAAAACATAGTTAAGGGCAAGTGTACCCTGCGTAGAAATATCGTACCCAAGGGATTAATTGTGATATGCAGGTGATAAAGTAAGTACTGGAATAGAGAAATCCTTGTGTCATTTAGACTAATCGAATACTAATAATAATAAAATAAAGATGTAGGCAATAAGAAGAGATAGTAGAAGATAAATAAAAGAGTTGAGAAATCAAGAGTAAAGGAGTCTTGAGTCGTGGTTTCACTTGTACTTTCGATACCCCCAAATCCTAGTTCTATTCAATTTCGCAGTTGCTTTTCGAATATCAATCCCTCTGAGAAAACTATAATTATTTTTTTAGGCAATCAATATTCTTTTCCCCTGATGAACCCAATGGTTGTCAGGCAAAGAGTTTAAATGAATAGAAAGCATAAAGAGCGAAGAGGTTGAATGACTGAAATGAGTAAATCATGTTTAGTCATGCTATAATTTAAACCCTAGTTATCTTATAGATCTACCAATTTATTTGGTCTTGATAGCCAGAATATTAATCAATTGATTAAGAGAATACAAAGGGTGCGCAATCCTAGTATGGATGAAGAACAACAGAATAACACTATTCAAATCGTAACTTTGAAACCAAATAGAATTCGAATTAAAGCTAAGACATAACAAAAGGGTTTCTACTAATACAAGATCCACCACAACTCTAGTGGTGAATTTAGATACCCATAATAATAGATAAAATCAAAGTCAACAATGGAAAACACATCCTGAAGAGTTAGAAGAAGAAGTGTCTCCAACTTAACCCCAGGTGCAAATCCTATAACGCCCCGATTTTCACGTTTTATTATTCTTCAGTATTCTAACGTTTTTATTTTATTGGAGGGTTTAGAGAGTGAAATAAAATATTCGGAGAAGATAGGAATGTCCTACACAACCATAGGAAGTCATGGTTAAGTTTCGGGCAAAAGCTTAAACGGAGCTCGGTCTGTGTTTTTCACGGATAGAGGTGTTTTTCCACTATCGAGACCTAATTTGGAGTCGTGAACGAGACAGTAAGTCTCGGGATTTTATTCTCCACATCTTTGTTAAAATTCGTCCTAACACCCAAAAAATAATAACAATATATTATATTTGGCCGTATAGTCAAACCGAGAGGCGTTTGGAGTCGTAAAGGGATTCGACGAGACCCGACAACGGATAAGCTTGATACCAAATCATACTAGAACACTTGGGAGAGTATGGCAGAGTCGCCATGAAGGTCGGAAAAATATGGATGCGAAATTACCAAAATGCCCCTAACCTTAGTCTTTTACACTTTTACCATTTTACCCTTGAAGCAAATGACCTTTTTGCCCTTAAGTGAGTTTTTAAAAGGCTGAACTGAACCCATTCAGCCCCTTCATTTCACGAATAACAGCCCCAAGAATAGAGCCAAGAACACCATCTTCAACCTTAGAGAAAAACTCCATTTTTCTTCTTGAAAATCCTTGAAACCTTGTTAGAAAACCTTGATTCTTTGATCAGTCTTCTTAGGTAAGATCACTTCTATAATCTTCTAGCTTCTTGAATCTCTCTCAATCTCAAGATCAAAATCCATTTTCATGAAAATCCATTCTTAGATCTAAAACTTTGAAAATTCATAGGGAATTGTAGAAAAATCCTTTTAATGTGAAACCAATTTCTTTGAACTCACTGCATCATTCTCTACCTAAACCAAAGAGCTCATCATTCAATTCTCATCATAGCTCTTAATCCCCTATAATTCCGAACCCTAAATAGTGATGATGAATAGTGTTTTGTTCAAATTTTTGATTTCTAACTTTTGATTCCATCCTTAGCGTTCCTATTGTCTTTGAATCCAAGTGATGGAAAACCAAATCAATTTCTAACCCTTTTTCCACATAGTGGCCGCAACCTAGAAATAGTTGAGATTTGTTTTGTTTGTTGTTTAATGTTTGATTGTTTTGTTGTTTGTAGTTGGTGACGAGTATCAGGAGGTTCACAAACCGATCAACCGACTTTGAGCCGGATATCTGCTCATCAACAGGTATGTGGGGTGAACCTCATCA
The DNA here is from genome assembly GCA_039655645.1 of Ammopiptanthus mongolicus. Classification (NCBI taxonomy): domain Eukaryota; kingdom Viridiplantae; phylum Streptophyta; class Magnoliopsida; order Fabales; family Fabaceae; genus Ammopiptanthus; species Ammopiptanthus mongolicus. The sequence continues at coordinate 23,162,379 of CM077350.1, forward strand.
CACCAAAATGGTGGTGGTGAGAATGGTTGTTTACTTTATGTGTGGGTGAAACCCTTTGGTTTGGTTTCACCATTTAATTTGGTTCTCTTGGAGAACAAAGTGTAATAATTATAGTTTATGCCTTATTATGCTTTAGCATATGTTTATAATGATGTGATTGGACGAAAATCATTTTCATGTATGTTGAAAAACCTACTTTGATCTCTAGATCAAGTATGGACTTTCATGCTTGATTATGATGCAATGACGTGTAATTGTTGTTTGTCATAATTGTGTGAGCATTTTGAGCCATAAATTGCTTAGTTGGTGAAGCAAAGTCTCCACTTTTCATGGGAGTAGGCTTGTGGCCTTAGTAAATAGAAATGTAAGGACATGTGTTGTTCTTGATATAGCAAAGTTTTGAAGTAAGAAAAGTAATTTCATAACCTATGTTTCAAAGAACGACAAAAAGTGATTTTGATCCAAAGATCAAATGAAGTTTAAATCTCTAAGTGTTTTCACCAAAGTGAAAAATGTCTTTTACCTTATCATTAGTTCATCTAGTTAATCAAGTAATTTAAAATTGAAACAAAGAAAGTAATTTATAATTGAAACAAAGAAGTGTTTTCATGAAAAGTTGAACATAGTCCCATAAGGTTTTTCCTTTATTTTGGAACGAGGTTCATGTTTTGCTTAAGGCAATTTTCGCTAAGTGAATGTAATTTTGCTAAGAGAAACAGAGAAATTCCAAGCTAGGCATCACTGCCTCCATTTCGCTAAGTGAATTAAGCTTTGCTAAGTGAATACAATGGAATTTCGCTAAGTGAATTTTGTTTCGCTAAGCGATTAAGGGGAATTTCAATTGAGGCATCACTGCCTCAATTTAGCTAAGCAAATTGGAACCTAGGTAAGCGAAATTCAAGTTTCAGAAAATGCTAGAAACAGAATAAGTTTTCAAATTGAAAGCGTTGTTTTGGTTTACAAAAGGAGTTTTTAACTCAAGATCGTAAAGTTTTACGCATAAAAACCTAAGTTAAGTAATTAACTTAGAGTTGACGACAAGGGATAATTAAGTATGGTATGTGGTGGAACAAGACCACATACTATACCATTGATGACTTAGTACATCAATGACTTCATAAGACTTAAGTGAATCAACACTTATTTCCTTAATTGAAAATCAAGGAGTAATATCTTAGAAAGGATTAAAGACTTATCTAAGAGGATTCTCAATCGTTATTCATAATGCTTAGGACTTGAGACATAATTCATAACACATAAACACAAACATGAAATGTTTTGGTTTTTGAACAGTAGTTCAATGATAGACCGGTGATTCGGAACCCGATCAGTCGTTCAATTGTTTCAGTGCTGTGAAAATTCAATCCCGGAGGGATCACGAGATTTATCCGCTGGATAAAGGTTTTGTTTTCCAAAGACACATATAGTTCCTAAGGAAGAGGACCTTAGTGGACCTTGAGGTTTATCCGGGGGATAGACATTGCTTTATCGCATCTGTTTTGTGTAAGCATTAGCATTTCATTTGCATAATCATAAGGCCTTGAGCCTAGGAGTTGAGCTTACACCTTGATGCGGGTGCGAATCTTACGATGACGTTTTAAGTAGTCTTGGAGGTATCAGGGTCAGAAGCGCTGACATGTGACAAGTTGGTAGCTCTTCTGTGAAGGGGCGAATCCGGGCAATACACTGATATCCTCGACTAGACGTCGTACTTTTCATGTTTGGTGCAGAGTGTTTCCGTAAAGCCAGATACGTGCACGTTACGAATGTTGTAGCATCTTGCTCATAGCCGGCATTACATGGAACATGTCCTCCCATTCACTCTCTCCGATGTTTTGTTAGCTCCATGGAGTAGGGGTCAGAGTAGTACCCAGTGGCATTGGCATTGAGTCATGTACATTACACTACATTGCATGGTTGTTGATGTTTACATTTACTGTTATACATCGCTGTTCTATTTTTAAGAATGCCTTATGTTATGCTGTTAACTATTAAATGTTTAATATGTTTTATACTGAGAATTCTAGTAAGCATGTTGGGTACGCTGTTACCTGGTGAGTCGTCCCGCTTTTACTACTGCTGTTTTGTTGTGTTGATGAACGGGAATCTCACCCATATCTATATATTTTCTTCTGGTACTTGTTGTTGCTGCTTGAACAGATGGACGCGACGACGGTTCGGTTCAGCAGTTCCTTTGAGTCCGGAGGTGGACTCCTTTTGCTGTTTTATTTTGTTTACGTCAGACTGTGTTAGTATCTGTAGTATCTTTTGGGTGCAACGACTCCTAGTACTTGTTTTATTCTTATGTCAATTATACATTAGACCTATGTCTGTATACAGTATTGTTTCTGTTTCTATTTTCTGTTTTCTGTTTCTGTATTTATAATGCAGTATGTTCTAAAAATGCATGGTGAACCTAGTTCATTTATTAGTATTATTTACCTTTACTAATCCCATTACATCTTTGTGAAAAGGAAAGAAAAAAAAATCGTATTTTCCGCATTAATAAATATTTTCGACCTTATAAACGTTCGGGAATGTGACACTCGGGAAAAGGTGTTGCATTATTTGGTATCAGAGCTAGCTGAGTCTTTTAGGGGTTTATAGGTTGTGGTCTTTCTTGTTTGTGTTGTGTTCTCTGTGTGTTTCTCTGTTGTTATCTCCGCAAGGAGGATAATGTTGTTTGCTTTATTCCTTTGAGTTTGACGATTCTGGTTTTGAAGGTAGCAATGGCTGCTCAAAACTTGACTGCTGCTGTGAACGCCATACGGGAGATGGCTGCTGCAATGGTTCAATGTGACGAACGAGCTGCTGGGGCAAGAGGACTGGACGAATTTCTTCGTAGGAATCCACCTCAATTCAAGGGTGAATTCAATCCTGAATTAGTTGAGCGTTGGATGTAGACGTTGGAGAAAAATTTTGGAGCAATGAGGTGTACTGAGAATGACAAGGTTGTCTATGCAACCTATATGCTGGTGGAGGATGCTGAATACTGGTGGGAAGGAGCTCGTCAGATGCTGATTCATGATCAACAAGCTGTGGACTGGAATGCTTTTAAAGGGAGGTTCCTGGAAAAGTATTTTCCTACAAGTGCAAGGCACGAGAAAGAAATGGAGTTCCTCTAGCTGAGATAAGGGGAATAACTGTACCTGAAAACGGGGCCAAATTCAAAAGTTTGGCAAAGTTCTCGAATTATTTTCTGGACAACCCAAGGGAGGAATGGAAATGCAGGAAATTTCAAGGAGGTCTGAGGATCGACTTGAAGAGAGATGTAGTTCCTCTGGAAATTTCTGTTTTTCCAAGACTGATGGGGAAGTGTTGTCTGATTGAGAACTTGGAGCCCAAGGACAAGCGGACACAGAGTTCTGGACCGAGCAAGTTCCAAAGAGGAAGCGGCGGTCGGGACAACAAATCTTAATGGAAGCCATATTCGAAGCAGCAAGATCAACGTTCTGTAGGAGGAAGTAGTGGGGGTTTCAGTCAGTCTGGAAATGTCCCAAACAAGTGCATGAAGTGTGGGAAGAGTAATCACGTCACAAGAGATTGTTCAATTAAAGGGATTATTTGCTTTAAGTGTGGGAAGCCGGGACATATTTCACGCGAATGTGTGCAGCCGAAAGCTGAATATTCTGTCAACAATGTCCAAGCAGCGAGGCCTAAGGCAAAAGGCAGAGTCTATTCTGTGAATGGTGCTAAAGCTTCTCAGAATTTGGACTTAATCCAAGGTCAGTGTGTCATGGGAGGTAAAACCTTAACTGTACTATTTGATTCAGGCGCAACGCATTCCTTTATTGCATATGACTGTGTGAATCTATTGGGATTACCTGTGTCTTCTTTCCCTTTTGATTTGGTAATTTCTACGCCTACTGCAAAGCCTGTTATAAATGCTAAAGTTTGTCTGAACTGTTCTATTTCTATTAAAGATAGACCAATGTTGATTGATTTGATCTGTTTGCCTCTTTCGTAAATGGATGTAATCTTAGGAATGGATTGGTTATCTTTTAACCATATCACGTTAGACTGTGAAAATAAAACCTTAGTTTTCCCTAGTTGTGAGAATTCTGGATTTTTGACTGCCAACCAAGTAAACGCTTCTTTGAGAGAAGGAGCTCAAGGATACATGTTATTATCATCTTTGGAGGTCAAGAGCGAGCTAGTCTTAGAGCGCGTACCTGTCGTGAACGAGTTTTCGGAAGTCTTTCCTGAAGATGTACCAAGTTTGCCACCAGTTCGGGACATAGAGTTTATGATCGATCTTGTGCCAGGAACAAGACCAGTGTCTATGGCACTATATCGAATGGCACCTGCTGAGTTGGAAACCTAGAAGGAATAGTTGGTGGACTTATTGGGGAAGCAGTTTGTTAGAGATAGTGTGTCGCCGTGGGGAGCACCTGTGCTGTTGGTGAAAAAGAAAGATGGAACATCTCGCCTATGCGTGGATTATCGCTAGTTGAACAAGGTTACTATTAAGAACAAGTATCCACTTCCGAGGATAGATGACTTGATGGATCAGTTGAGGGGAGTGGCAGTTTTCTCCAAGATTGATTTGTGATCGGGTTATCACCAGATTCGTGTGAAGGCAGAAGATGTACCACAGACAGCGTTTCGAACATGCTATGGGCACTACCAATATCTTGTAATGCCGTTTGGTGTGAAAAATGCTCCATCTATATTCATGGATTATATGAATAGGATCTTTCGTCCATACTTGGATAAGTTTGTCATTGTCTTCATAGACGATATACCCACCTATTCGTGAGACCAGGAAGAACATGCTGAACATCTTAGTGTGGTTCTTCATGTTCTGAGAGAGAAACAGCTGTATGCAAAGCTGTCCAAGTGTGAGTTTTGGCTCGACGAAGTGCAGTTTTTGGGTCATGCGATTTCAAGAGAAGGAATTGCTGTAGATCCGTCAAAAGTTAAAGTAGTTCTTGAATGGGAAAGACCAACCACAGTGACTGAGATACGCAGTTTTGTGGGTTTGTCTGGGTATTATCGGAGGTTCACTGAGGGATTTTCTAAGATTGTAGGACCTCTTACCCAATTGACGAGGAAGGATAAAGCGTTTGAATGGACTAAAGCTTGTGAGCAGAGTTTTCAAGAGCTGAAGAAGAGGCCGACTACATCGCCAGTGTTGATATTGCCAGATCTAAGCGAACCTTTTGAAGTGTACTGTGACGCTTCATACCAGGGGTTCGGCTGTGTTCTGATGCAGAATCGGAAGGTGGTAGCGTCTGCCTCGAGATAGTTGAAAGTGCACGAGAAGAATTACCCAACTCATGATCTGGACTTAGCAGCAGTGGTCTTTGCGTTGAAGATTTGGAGGCACTACTTGTATGCTCCGACATTCAATGTCTTCAGCGATCATAAGAGCTTGAAGTACCTGTTCGATCAGAAAGAGCTCAACATGAGGCAGAGACGATGGCTGGAATTTCTGAAGGACTATGATTTCCAGTTATAGTATCATCCGGGAAAAGCTAATGTGGTAGCGGATGTGCTGAGTAGAAAGGTATTACATGTGTCTGCCATGATGGTTAAGGAACACGAGCTGTTGGAACACTTCAGAGATATGCATCTGTCCGTGGTTAGTATGCCAGGAAGACTATGTGTAGGTATGGTTACAGTATCTTGTGATCTGATGGATCAAATTCGGGAGAAACAAGTATACGATCAGTATTTGGAGAAAGAGCAGGGGAATCTGAAGAAAAGGATGACATCTGAATACAAGGAAGGAGTAGATGGAATCCTAAGACGAGGAGAACGGGTTTGTGTGCCAAATAACCCAGAGATAAGGAGGTTAATTTTGGATGAAGCTCATAGAAGCAAGTTGAGTATGCATCCAGGATCAACCAAGATGTACCAAGACCTTAAGCGGTTGTTTTGGTGGCAAGGCATGAAAAGAGATGTAGCTGATTATGTGGCGTCTTGCTTAGTGTGTCAAAAAGCAAAGGTTGAACACTAAAGGCCAGTGGGAAAGTTACTTCCATTGGATATCCCAGAGTGGAAGTAGGACGGCATAGCGATGGATTTCGTGACGTGTTTGCCAAGAACACCTAAAGGACACGATTCCATTTGGGTAATAATTGATAGGCTTACGAAATTAGCTCATTTTCTACCTATCAATCTCAAGTATTCTATGGAAAAGCTTACTCAGATTTATATCAATGAGATTGTGAGACTGCATAGAGTACCTTCAAGTATCATATCAGATAGAGACCCGTGTTTTCCTTCGCGATTTTGGCAGAGCTTGCATGAAACTTTAGGAATGAAGTTACGACTGAGTTTGGCTTATCATCCTCAAACTGATGGACAATCAGAAAGGACGATTCAGTCTTTCAAGGATTTGTTAAGGGCATGTGTGTTGGAACATGCCGGAAGTTGGGAGAATTTCCTACCGTTGATAGAATTCACCTACAACAACAGTTATCATTCGAGTAAAGGGATGGCGCCCTACGAAGCTTTATACAGACGACGTTGCAGAACACCTTTGTGTTGGTATCAAGATGGAGAAAGTGCTTCATTAGGACCTGAACTAGTGCAACAAACTACTGAGAAGGTGAAACTAATTCAAGAAAATATGAGGACAACTCAGAGCCGACAGAAGAGTTATGCGGATAACAGACGTAGGCCACTTGAGTTCGGGGAAGGGGATCATGTGTTTTTAAGAGTCACTCCAACGACTGGGGTAGGCAGGGTTCTTAAGTCCAGAAAACTCACTCTAAAATTCATCGGACCTTATCATATTCTTCGTCGGATAGGTCTAGTAGCTTACCAAATAGCTTTATCGCCTTTTCTATCCAACCTTCACAATGTTTTTCATGTTTCGCAATTTCAAAAGTATACTCCGGATCCCAGTCACGTCATAGGGTCTGATTCAGTACAGCTAAAGGATAACCTAACCTATGAAACGCTGCCGGTTAAGATCGAAAACAGAAGGATAAAGAAACTACGATGGAAGGAGATAGCTTTGGTCAAAGTTATCTAGAACTAGGTTACAGGTGATGCTACTTGGGAAAGAGAGGAAGACATGCAACAACAGTATCCGAGTTTGTTTTAAGAGGTCCGTAAAATTTCGAGGACGAAATTCTTTCATTTTCTTGTGTTTCTATGAGGGAGCATGGGATTGGTGAAGGGAGGGATAAGGAGGTTAAAAAAATTCACTTAAGGGTAAAAGAGTCTTTTCACACAAGGGCAAACTGGTAAATGTGAAAAAGATCAGGGGCATTTTGGTTTTTTCGCGTCTAGATATTTTCAAACGTCATCATGACGCTGGCATGCCTTCTAGGTGATGTGACCTGATGTGACTTCATGTTTATCGGTTAGAGGATCCTAATAAATCCCTATTCAGCTCTGTTCGTCACCCAAATTTAGATTTTGCCCGAATAACTTATATTATTTCGCTTTTTAGTACGAAAGACCAATTTTATCAAAAATGTAGGAAATTTGATTCTAAGCCTAACTGTTTTATTCACGAGTCAAAATTAGGTCGTCTGGCTGTAAAATCTTACTGTCAGTGAAAAACGCAGACTGGGCTCCGTTTGAGTTTTCAACCCAAAATTTAACCATAACTCTCTACGATAGAGTAGAGCGTGAATGTGGTCTTAGTTTATTTAATTTCTTTCTCTAAACCTTAGATAAAAATATAAACTCAACTATATAGTTTTCTGATATTAGAAAGTATGAAAATCGGGGTGTTACATTACTACCCCCTTAAAAGAATTTCGTCTTCGAAATTTGACGTACCTTTTGAAATAGACTCGGATATTGATGTTGCATGTCTTCTTCACGTTCTCAGGTAGCATCTCCAGTAACTTCATCCCATATGATCTTGACCAACTTCGAATATCAATCCCTCTACGAAAAATATTAATTGTTTGTCAGGAAATTAATATTCTTTTCCCCAAATAAACCCAATGGTTGTTAGGCAAAAAGTTTAAATGATTAGAAATCATTAAGCAAAAAGAAGTTGAATGATTGAAAGGAATAAATCACGTTTTCGCAAATCTAGATATTAAACCCCGGTTATCCTATAGGTCTACTAATTTAAATTGGCTTGATAGCCAAAATGTCAATCAATTGATTAAGAGCATGCAAAGGGTAGCTAATCCTAGCCATGGGAAGAAGAACAACATAATAATACTATTCAAATTGCAACCTTGAAACCAAATAGTGAAAGTGAAATAGGGAAACACAAGATGGGGGTTGAATTGTGTTTCTTAACCGATTTTCGAAAACCTTTTTTTAAAACAAACGTTTAAAGCAGGAAGATGAAAGAACACACCAAAACGATTGTAGGCGTTGAAGATACTTTGTCTTCAATCCCCAAGTTAGTAATAAATAAAAAACTTAACGAGATAGGGATAGAGAGATTCACACAAAGATATATCCTGGTTCACTCTTTCAAAACAAAGAGCTACGTCCAGTCCCTTCCTTCAGAAGGTTTTTCCACTAAAACTCTTAGCACTTAACACAAGCTGTTCCCAAGTCTCTCCAAGACTACAACTCCAAGTATTCTGGACCTCTCCAGGCAACAAGTACTCTTTTACAGACAAGCCTATTCAGGCTCAACAAATCCTAAGATTTGAGAGGGTTTTTTCTTAGCTTTTTACAGACTCACAACAGTGAGAGTATTACACATAATTAGCTCTTGACAATCTGTTTACAACTTTACAATGAAAGAATGAGACTGTTTACGGATCAAAAACTAGAGAGTGAAAGCTTTGGAGCCTTTTTGTTTGCACAATGAACTCTCTTGAATATTTTCTTGCTCGTGTGTTCTCTCTTTTTCTTCTTCAGAGGGTGGTCTTCTTATATCTTTGACTTGACCTTCTAATTTTAAAATATTGCGAAAACTTTTCCTTTTAGACACAATCAAATAACCGTTAGGCACAGTTCATTTGCCAGTTGTCCTTTGTTGTGTATTTTGTCCTTTCAGAATGAGGAGGTAGTAGCAGCTTGAATGGTAGCAGAGTGATTTTGCTTTTATGGCCGACAAGTGATTTTGCTTTTATGGCTGACAAGTGTTTTGCTCTATGTGATTCTTTATTCTACGTGGTTTGCTTTGTACAACGTTCGTACCTTCTTTTGTCTTTATGTGAAAAAGATATTTCCTTAAAACCATTTAAGACTTTCGAATAAGAGAGTGCCACGTCATCTACAAAAAGAAGTTAGTGGACGCACAGGCAAATATAGAATTGGACGCACAGATATTTGGACGCCCAGATAATTGGATGCGCAGAATAGACAATTGGACGCACAACATGTATAAATAGTTGGACGTTTAGTGAAAACATTTGGACGCATAATAGGTATAAACAGTTGGACGTTAAAGTAGTGTAAATATTTGGACGTACAATACTGTAAGATCACTTTACCACTGAGTTTCTTTGGACGAAGATATTACAGTGAGCTTTTTGTCCTTTAAGAGCTAGGTGAAACTTTGGTTTTGGAGAACCATCTGAAGTCATAAACATACAAAGGTCTTTTGACCTTATGGATTAGCATAAACTTGACTTCGAGTAATTTCAATAAACATATAATAACTTTGTTAATTAGTAAAACTTTTAGGGGTCATTAGTCATTATTGTTTTGGTTCTAACAATCTCCCACTTTTTTATGACAACAAACATTATTATGAAGCATGTTTTTTGAAACAATGTAAACAATATTTCACATTTATAAAAGGCTCCCCCTGAGATTATGCATTTACATATTGAAGACATAACTCAGAACATCAGAGTAAAGACAGGATATATAACCAAATTTTCAATTCATTTCATATATTTAAAAACATTTCATTACATATATTTTATCTCCCCCTGTTTGTCATCAGACAAAAAGGGAAAAAGGGAGGATATAACATCATTGTCAGCAAGAAATGAAAAAAAAAGAAAAGACTAAAAGAGATGGAGGGGGAAAGTCAGGGAAGACGCGATGAAGATAGGAGAATAACTGAGCCATCTTTCGATCCAACTCCGCAGTGACCTTAGCTGAGATTCGATCTACTAAGTAGTCAATAGCTTCAGGAGACAGACCAGCGGGTAGAGAAGGAGCCGAAGCTGGAGCAGGGCGAGCTTTTTCAGCTGCAGAAGAGTTGACATCTTCCTCATCAAGATGTAGTTCCACCGTGTTTCCAAACAGGGTGGAATCAGCATCAAGATGTTCAGTGTGCTGAACCGAACTGGCTTCCGCTTGGCAAAAAGGAACAGCAGCTGAAGCAGGAGAATTATCCAGTGGAACCTCTGAAGATGTGGCTTCTTCATGAGAGTACCATGGAAGCAGAAGAGCAAGAGGAGGAGAAGATGATTCTGGGACCTGTGATGGAGGTCAGAGAGTTGGAGATGGGGGTGGGGAAGTGGATTTTTGTGGGGAAGGAGTGGAGGTTGAGGAGTCTGGGATGAGAATTTTGGGTCTAGGTGGCCGTTGGGCTACGGTTTTGATTTGGATTGGTTTTGGTGGAAAAAGGATGGACGCAGAGAATTTAGGATTTGGGTGAGGGATAGAAGATGGTTCTTCAAAAGGAATGGAGGGTACAGAAGAGACAGAAGGGTTGGGTAAGGTTGAGGGTGATGGAGATGGAGATACCTTACTTTTCTTAGCAAGAAGAAGGGCAATAGGAACATCATCCTCATCATCTTCTTCGTCGTCTTCATCCACCAGAAGCTTCCTCTTTCTTTATCTATGTTTATAGGAACCAGCTTCTAGACCCACTTGAGAGGATACATGAGGCTGCTGCTTTGAGCCTAAATCAGCCTTAAGCATAGGACCATGAATCTCTTCAACAAATGGAAGTACCACACCATTGAGTTTGATGAACTTTTCTCCATGGATGGTGTAAGCAATACCTTCCATCATTGAGGTGAACTCTAGGCTCGGCTTTTCCTCAAATCCTTTGAACACGTTTTGAGATGTAGCCTGAGTGGACGGATCACAGGAGAAAAGAGGAGGGTTTGCAACGTTTTGAGTTTGAAGCTTCCCTTTCTGACGACGGTGAAGATCGTCCAGTCGAGGAGCTTGAGTTGAAGTGGTCTAAGCTTGATCAAACGCCAGCACAGTTTTGAGTTGAATTTTGGAGAGGTTTGCCTTTCCAAACACAGGGCAACTCACTATTTGATAGGAGGTTCTGATGCTACGATGAACTTTTTGTAGCATGCGATAAACCCCTTGATTTTCAAAGACACGGGAGAGAAGGATTGCGTATGTAATGGTCTTCATAGAGATGACATCAATGCAGTTTTCTTTGAAACGGTCAAAGAGAAGAGATGGAAGATTGACCTTTTGAGCAGGAAGGAATGCACCTCAGAGATGGAGTCTTTGGATCCAGCTTTGTGGAGAATGGCTTTGTTCAAGATTTGATTGAGAACTCTGGCTTCGTCCTTCATGATAGCAGCACGAAAGAGTGCATTTGGCTGAGCATCAAGGTTTCTCAGGAAGTTAAAGACGTTGTCTTTACCTCCAAACTTGTTGTACGAAAGTTTTGAAATAGGTGGCACCGAGAGATAGACACCCAATAGCAGAAGCTATAGAGACTTTGGAGACGTCAACCTTTTGTGTCCCCAAAACAAACCCAGAGATGAGACCTTCTTTTTCCAGATGAGCTGTGTTCCAAAACTCAGTGAGAAGTCTAGGATAGACTTCTGGATAGTTGATGAAGAAGTGATCCCATCCAGCACCAATGATGAAGACCTTGACGTCTGCTCCCAATCTGGCAAGCATATTCAAGTCGATCTAGTGCTCAGTGTTGATCTAACAGTTATCAGGAATCTCACAAGTGGAATGACCGAGAGGTGAAATGGTCTCCTGAGGAATGCTGCTTTCTTCTCCCACTGATCGCTGATTTCTTCCCATTTTTCAGAAGAGTAAACATGGTGAAGATGAAATAGTTGAGACAGAGAGAAAGAAAGTATTTCAAAGAGAGGATGTTTGGTGAGGTTTGAGCTCACGGGTTGAGGTTTATACGGAGAAGGGAAAAGTAACTCAAGCGTCAGAGAAAGTAACCGTGGTTAAAAACCCATGATGACTAGCAGTTACCGAGGGAGGCTACTAAGAGTGAAGTAACAGACGCACGCCGCTTGACGTGACCCGAGAGTGCTAACTCAACATAGTATTTATGTGGAGGACAGATGAAGAGTTTTTAACAGAAAAACATTTATGACAAAAAACAATGACGTTAGCTGGTGGATAGCAGTAAATGGACGCAAACATTTTATGCGCATGCTTTTCTGACACAAGCGTTTATTGGACGCAAGGTCATTCAACAAACAACATGTTGAGCTGTTTTCTTATTAAAGAAAATCTATCCTCAGCAAGAGGTTTTGTGAAGATATCTGCCCACTGGTGGTCAGTATCCACAAATTTTACATCAAACGCACCTTTTTGAATGTAATCTCTGATAAAGTGATGTTTGATTTCTATATCCTTAGCCCTCAAATGCAATATAGGATTTTTCGATAAATTAATTGCAGCAGTATTATCACAGTAAATTGGAATCTTACTTTCACGAATATTGTAATCTTCCAGTTGATGTTTAATCCATAAAAGCTGTGAGCAACAACTAGCCGCAGAGATATATTCAGCTTCAGCAGTTGATAGGGCTATGGTTCTTTGTCTTTTACTGGACCATGAGATGAGATTTGTTCCAAGATAATGACAACCACCACTTGTACTTTTTCGTTCAATTCTATCTCCAGCATAGTCAGCATCACAATATCCCATTAATCGGTACTCATTGGTTTTCTCATAAAATAAACCCATATTAGAAGTACCTTTTAGGTATCTAAAAATTCTCTTGACAGCGGTTAAATGATTTTCACATGGACCAGCTTGAAAACGTGCACAAAGACATACACTAAACATTATATCCGGTCTGGACGTAGTGAGATATAAAAGGGATCCGATCGTACCTCTGTAAACATTTTGATTTACCTTTTTATCTTTATTGTCTTTGGTCAGAATGGATGTTGGGTGCATAGGTGTACTCATTGGCTTGCTATCGTCCATTTGAAATTTCTTCAAGAGATTTTTAGTGTACTTGGTCTGGTGAATGTACACACCCTTTATGGTTTGTGTTACTTGCAGACCACAAAGAATTTGAGCTCTCACATCATGCTCATTTCGAATTCTTTTGTCATAAGATCAGAAAATTGAGAATCATTAGTGGATCCAAAAATAATGTCATCAACATAGATTTGAATTATTATAAAATTATCTTTATTCGTTTTCTTAAACAATGTCGTATCTACTTTTCCCATACAAAATCCATTTTCCATGAGGAAGGAGCTAAGTTTCTCATACCAAGATCTAGGAGCTTGTTTGCGTCCATATAAAGCTTTCTGAAGCTTATATACATACTCAGGATGTGAATGATCTTCAAACCCAGGGGGTTGCATTACATAGACTTCTTCGTTAATTAGTCCATTTAGAAAAGCTCTTTTAACATCCATTTGATATAAGGTTATGTTATGATGGGCAGCAAAAGATAGTAAGATACGTATAGCTTCTATTCTAGCAACAGGAGCGAAGGTTTCAGTGTAATCAATACCTTATTATTGAGAATAACCTTTTGCTACTAACCTTGCTTTGTTTCTCACAACCTTTCCAATTTCATCCATCTTATTTCTAAATACCCACTTGGTTCCAATAATGGATTTATCTTTGGGTTCTTGAACTAAGTCCAAACTTTGTTTCTCTCGAACTGATTGAGTTCTTCTTGCATGGCCAAGATCCATCCATCATCCGAGAGAGCTTCATCCACAGTTTTTGGTTCTAACTCAGAGATGAAAGCTGAATCAGCTTGATTTCTGAAGGTTGACCTTGTTCTTACTTTGTCACTGGGTTAACCAAGGATTTGATCTTCAGGATGGTAAACTTTAAACTGCCAAGATTTCTGGCTATCGCTAGACAAGTGAGGATCATCAGTCTTGACATCATCGAGGATTTCCTTTCCATTGTTGGTTGGACGATGATCATTCAGATCCAGATCTGAGATTCGTCCAGCTCTGATAATGTCTTATCAGGCTTTTTGTCATCAAATTTAACATAAATAGATTCTTCGACAATTAATGATCTACAATTATAAATTCTGAAGGCTTTAGATGTTTCAGAGTATCCTAAGAAAATACCATTATCAACTTTGGCATCAAATTTTCCTAGATTATCTTTAGTATTTAATATAAAACAGGCACATCCAAAAGTATGAAAATCTGATATGTTGGGTTTTCGTCCTTTTCACAGTTCATATGGAGTCTTTTCAGTATTGGTCTTATGTATACTCTATTTTGAATATAGCATGTTGTGTTAACAGCCTCAGCCCAAAAGTTTTTAGAGATAGAGTTATCATTGAGTAATGTTCTTGCCATCTCTTGAAGAGACCTATTCTTTCTCTCAACGACCCCATTTTGCTGAGGTGTTCTAGGGGCAGAGAAATTATGAAGAATGCCATTTTCTTCACAGAATAGTTGGAAGTTTACATCCTCAAACTCTCCTCCATGATCACTTCGGATTGAATTGATACATATACCTTTCTCATTCTGCATTCTTTTACAGAATATTGAGAATACCTCAAAAGACTCATCATTGTGAGCTAGGAACATTACTCATGTCCATCTAGAGTAATCATTGATAATGACAAGTCCATATTTCTTTCCACTTAGGGAAGTAGTCCTTGTTGGGCCAAACAAATCTAAATGTAGCAATTCAAAAGGTCTGGATGTTGAAATAATATTCTTTGAACTAAAAGAATTTTTAACTTGTTTCCCCTTTTGACAGGCATCATAGAGAGCATCCGATTTATAGGCCAGCTTTGGTAATCCTCTTACGAGGTTATGCTTTTGTAGCTTTGAGATTAATCTCAGGCTTGCATGACCAAGTTTCTTGTGCCAAATCCATTGCTCATCATTCACAGACATTAGACATGATACATTTTGATTAGAGAGGTCTTCCTAGTCAATCTTATATACATTGATTTGCCTTTTACCAGTAAATAGAGTGGACTCATTAGCATTTTTGACTATACACTTATCTTTGTTGAAAGACACTACAAACCCACTGTCACATAATTGGCTTATGCTAAGCAGATTGTGTTTTAGTCCTTCAACTAGCAACACATTTTTTATAGAGGGAGAGTTATTCTTACCAATCTTACCAATACCTACAATCTTTCCCTTTTGATTGCCACCGAAAACAACTGATCCTTCAGACTTTGGCTTTAGGTCTAGGAACATAGACTTTGCTCCTGTCATGTGTCGTGAGCATCCACTGTCCAGGTACCATGATTGGTGTATTCTTTCTGTTGTCAAGCAAGTCTGCAACAGAGATTATTTTACTTTTAGGTACCCAGATAGACTTGGGTCCTTTTTGGTTAGTTGCAGGTAACTTGTAAGTTCTAACTTTTCTTTTGTGTAACATCTGGACTCAGAGTGTCCATTTTTACCGTAGATAGAGCAATACATTACCTTTTTTGTCTCAGAAATTTTTGGATTTTCTTTTTCATACCCAATGCCAGATTTATCATAAGGTGATCTATATCTAAGAATTAAATTAAGGTTTTTAGATCCATCAGTGAATTTTGATAGACTATCAGTTAAGTAAGTAACTTGATGCTCAAGTTTCTCAACTTCACGAGATGTACTGCACTTAGAGCTTGAGATTTCAGTTAGGCTGATTATCTCATTTCCCAGTTCTCCATTCTCAGTTTTGACTTTATCAAAGTCTTTATTGAGTTTGGCAAATTTTATTCTAAGAGCTTTATATTCAGAATAAATAGTGCATGATTTATTCAGCAGTTCTTCATATGCATCTTTAGAATAGTCAGATATATTTACCTCATCTTCTTCTATTTCTGTCTCAGAGGAAATACTTGCCATAAGACACATATCTGCTGTTGGGGATGTAGGTGGAGATCTTTCAAGAATATTCATTAGATTCATCATTCCCCAAGCAGTTGTCTCTTCAGCCAGGACATCTCTCCTTGCTCCATGTATACTCCGAAACAGAAAGGCCCTTGC
Source organism: Ammopiptanthus mongolicus (assembly GCA_039655645.1). Taxonomy (NCBI): domain Eukaryota; kingdom Viridiplantae; phylum Streptophyta; class Magnoliopsida; order Fabales; family Fabaceae; genus Ammopiptanthus; species Ammopiptanthus mongolicus. Next base: position 23,178,383 of record CM077350.1, read on the forward strand.
CTCACAGTCAAGATCAGCTCTTCTTCTTTCCTCAAAGGTGCAACGATCTAGAGGTTTCATCATGTATTCTCCATTGATGATGATGATGGGACAGAAGGTTTCGTCAGTGAGAGTTTTCCAGTGTTCTTCTGATCCTTGGGTTACAACAAAGGATCTAAAGTTCTCTTTCCAAGCTTCATATTCTGATTCTGAAGATTGATAAATAAGTGGTCCTTCAGAATGAGCAGGTCTCCTTCTCATAAAAAGGGTATCTAGCATGTCAAGCACTCTTTTCGCGATATCACAATATATCACCATGTTAACAGTTCTTGCGTCCAAGGCACATGTAAGAGTGTAGACAGCTCTAGCATTGATTCTCACTCTTCTTTCATCTTCTTCAGAACATTCAGCTCTTGGTTTGACTACGCGTTCACCATTGATAACAGTGGTAGGACAAAAGTTATCATCGGTGTAAGCTCTCCATAGGTCATCAACATTTTGTTCCAAGTTGAATCTCATGAATAGTTATCTACATATGGCATAGTCACCAGTTATATAGAACATAGGTGGTCCATTCATAGAGAGGTTACTGAATTCTCTTAATGACTCAGGATTTGAAGAGGTAGACGGTTCCTCTTCTTCAGAAGAATCTTCAGGGAGATGATTTTCAGACCAGAGACATAGGTTGGCCTCTTCTTCGTTTTCCTCTTCTTCAGAGGAGCCAAGATCTTGCTTTTCTTTTTGAAAAACCTTTTCTTATCTTTCAGCTGAGGGCACTCAGCTTTGAAGTGGCTTGGTTTCTTGCATTCATAGCAAACCATTGGATTTTTATACTTGGTTTCACCATGGTCTTTGACAATTTTCCTTGTAAATGGTCTTCTTCTCATATTTTTCTTTTTCAGAATACGCCCAAGTTTCTTTGATATGAGAGACAGTTCATCATTGGATTCTTCTTCTTCATCTTGATCATTGTCATCGCTGGAATCATCAGCTTTGCTAGATTTTTGACTTTTCAAGGCAATAGTCTTGCCTTTCTTTGTAGGATTGTCCTGGTTGAGCTCCTGCTCATGAACTTGAAGAGTTCCCTCAAGATCATCTAAGGTCAAGGTTGACAAATCCTTGGCTTGCGTGATTGCAGTGATGAGTGGTCTCCATTCCTTGTGTAAGCTCCTGAGGATCTTTGTAACATTTTCTTTTGTAGTGCAGACCTTTCCAAGAGACTTGATATTGTTGATGATAGTTTGGAAACGACCAATCATATCAATGATGGTTTCTCCATTTTCCATAGTGAACATTGCATATTGACTCATACGAATAATGATCTTTGAGTCCATTACTTTGGATGTTCCTTCATGAACATTGGATAGAGTATCCCAGATTTATTTTTCTATTTCACATGCATGAATCTTTTGGAACTCGTCTGCACTAAGAGCACACATTAGTGTGCATCTAGCTTTGTAGTTCTGCTCCATCCTTCTTCTCTCATCATTAGACCACCGAGACTCATCTTTCTCAGTGCCATCAGGATTGTTGACGATGTGAGAACCGTTCATGATCAAAGGCCAGAGCGCAGAGCTGGTACTCAAGATGAATCCTTTGAATCTTTCTTTCCAGTAGAGGTAGTGAGTACCATTGAAAAATGGCAGTCTAGTCAAGGAGGTACCTTCGAAAACAGGTTGACTCCCACTGGGCATCCCTTGTCCTGCCATCAAGCTTCGGATCTTTTCCTCAAGCACGGCTAAATGCTCAACCCAGAGGCTGAGCTCTAATACCAACTGAAAGTGAAACAGGGAAACACAAGAAGGGGGTTGAATTGTGTTTCTTAACTGATTTTCAAAAACCCTTTTTTAAAACAAACGTTTAAAGCAGGAATATGAAAGAACACACCAAAACGATTATAGGCATTTAAGATACTTTGTCTTCAATCCCCAAGTTAGTAATAAATAAAAAACTTAACGAGATAGGGATAGAGAGATTCACACAAAGATATATCCTGGTTCACTCTTTCAAAACAAAGAGCTACGTCCAGTCCCTTCCTTCAGAAGGTTTTTCCACTAAAACTCTAGCACTTAACACAAGCTGTTTCCAAGTCTCTCCAAGACTACAACTCCAAGTATTCTGCACCTCTCCAGGCAAAAAGTATTCTTTTACAGACAAGCCTCTTTAGGCTCAACAAATCCTAAGATTTGAGAGGGGTTTTTCTGAGCTTTTTACAGACTCATAACAGTGAGAGTATTACACGAAATTAGCTCTTGACAATCTGTTTACAACTTTACAATGAAAGAATGAGACTGTTTACAGATTAAAAACTAGAGAGTGAAAGCGTTGGAGCCTTTTTGTTTGCACAATGAATTCTCTTGAATATTTTCTTGCTCGTGTGTTCTCTCTTTTTCTTCTTCATAGGGTGGTCTTCTTATAGCTTCGACTTGACCTTCTGATTTTAAAATATTGGGAAAACTTTTCCATTTAGACACAATCAAATAACTGTTAGGCACAGATCATTTGCCAGTTGTCCTTCGTTGTGTATTTTGTCCTTTCAGAATGAGGAGGTAGTAGCAGCTTGAATGATAGCAGACTGATTTTGCTTTTATGGCCGACAAGCGTTTTGCTCTACGTGATTCTTTGCTCTACGTGGTTTGCTTTGTACGACGTTTGTACCTTCTTTTGTCTTTACGTGAAAAAGATATTTTCCTTAAAACCATTTAAGACTTTCGAATAAGAGAGTGCCACGTCATCTACAAAAGGAAGTTAGTGGACGCACAGGCAAATATAGAATTGGACGCACCGATATTTGGACGCACAGATAATTGGACGCATAAGCATTGAATATAATTGGATGCATAGAATAGACAATTGGACGCACAATAGGTATAACAGTTGGATGTTCAGTGAAAACATTTGGACGTATAATAGGGATAAACAATTGGACGTTAAAGTAGTGTAAATATTTGGACATACAATACTGTAAGATCACTTTACCACTGAGTTTCTTTGGACGAAGATATTGCAGTGAGCTTTTTGTCCTTTAAAAGCTAGGTGAAACTTTGGTTTTGGAGAACTATCTGAAGTTAGAAACATATAAAGGTCTTTTAACCTTATGGATTGGCATAAACTTGACTTCGAGTATCTTCAATACACATATAATAACTTTGTTAATCATTAAAACTTTTAGGTGTCATTAGTCATTACTGTCTTGGTTCTAACAAATAGAATTGAATTAAAGCTAAGACATAGCGAAAAGGGTTTCTACTAACACAAGATCCACAACAACTCTAGTGGTGAATTTAGCTACTCATAATAATAGAGAAAACTAAAATCAACAATGGAAAATGCATCCTGGATAATTGAAGAGGGAGAAGTTGTCTTCAACTTAATTTCCAGGTGCCAAATCCTACTCTAGAAATCAAAACTACAAACTAAAAACTAAAACAAGAGTATAGCACTCAAAGAAATAAAGAGATGAAAGAAAGTGTAAAAGATTCAAAGATGTCTTTAGAGTGGCACAGAGGGCCTCTATTTATAACACAAAATGTGGACCGGGCTATGATTCTGACCTTCTATTCCATTAGCACGAGTGTGCTCTTCACTTGGCACGGGCGTGCTCTTCACTTAGCACGGGCGTGCTCTTCATGGTATCAGGTCGTGCTCAAATATTTCAGGACTTACTGACTTCGTAGATCAACATTCTAGTGCACGTGCTGCAGCACGGGCGTGCTCTTCATCTGACACGGTCGTGCTCTTTGCAATTGGGGTCGTGCTTGCTTCTGTCAGGCCTTTGTTCACTGAGTCAGCCCTTTCTTCAATATGGCAAGGGCGTGCTTTCGTGTGGCACGACCATGCTAAGTCCCCAGACGTCAGTTTTGAGTATTTTGGTAAGGCTTTGTTTGGATGCACGGAATTGGAAGGTTGGCACGGGTGTGCTCTCGCATGGCAGGGGCGTGCTAACCTCAGAACTTCAGTATTCTGCCCATTTTAGCTTTAAAACCTTTTATTTTCTTCAAAAATCCATCAAACTGCCTCCAAACGTCAATTCTATCAAAACTTAAGTAAAAGGGTGAAATACAATAACATTTATCTTTAAAAGCATCGAAATTCGACCCAAATACCTTCATCAAACTTCCCAAACTTAAACATTGCATGCCCTCAACCAATTATCTGGCTTAAAATAATTTTCAAAAGGATTTTTAGACTTAAATCAAAGGAACCAAAAACAAAAAGAGTTTTTAAAATGTGAGGATAGTCAAACAAGTATAATATTCAAAAGAAGGCTAAGAGATTACCCAATTGGAACTTTTTAAATTCCTTGAAATCATACTCTTTCAAAAGATCAAAGGTCGTTGTACTCACAATCTTTGTGAATTAGGCAAAGGCATAGAAGCACTCAAGATTCTCAAATAAATACATTAACATAAGTTTGTTCATCAACCAAATTTCCACAATATGAACCAAATGCACACAGAAGAAGGTTGAGGTCTTTCATGGGTTGTAATGGGGCCAAGGTATTAATATTAGGTGAGGTAGAGAAAGGAAAGGGATAATCAAAGGGCTAAATCAATAAAACAAAGTAATGACCCTTAGAAGCATTAAAGAACATAATGTACATTGGCACTTTTTTCACAAAATTTTCAAAGTTCTCACACTTTTCTTCAACCTTTTCTGCTTCCTTTCTGCCATAAGCTTTTCCTTTTTCTTGCCTTCCCTCTAATCTTTATATATTTTTCTATACATATATTTTTTTTCTTTTTTCTTTTCCTTTTTCTTTTTGAGAAGAGAGAGGCAATATATATTTTCTTTTTACTGCCAGCCTATTTTTGACATTTTTATTTTTTTGGAAAGGGATCCATCACTATATATTCCTATTGTTGCTCCATTAAACTTTCAAGAGGTCACCAAAAATAATTTTAATTTTAATTTTTCAAAACAGGGACCAAAGAAGAGAATTTTCATAAAGGCTCAAAATTGGGCAACTAGGGAGAAGTGTTTAATTGTGGGCCAGAAAGAATACCTAAGAGTGCCTCAACTAGTGTTCCACATGCATAAGTCAAATTTGCCTCGAGATAGTCTTAGGGCAAGTTCTAGAATATATATTATCTAAGAATCACACTCATCAAAGAAAAATGGTTAATATCAGAATATTTAACAATGTAACTTAACCCCAGAAAAGCCAAAATCTCACTTTTTAGAAGCTAAGTCTAATGAAAAGTTTTAAATCAAAGAATTTACCTGCCAAGTATTAGTTTTCAAAAGACTAACTTTTTCAATTACACTAATGAGACTATCAAGCAATTTTTCCAAAATATTTTTTTTTTGTAAGGGATTTCCTTAATTTTTAAAAGAAAGATAAGCCAAATAATTGGATGCAGCAATATCAAAAATATGCATATATTTTTCCTTCCGACACTTAACTAATGCAATGTCCTCAATGCATACATTTAATCATGAAATACAAGTGGAGAGGGAATGGATAAGAGAGATGTAAGCCTTACTCAGCTATACAAGGCCTTGCTTACCTACCAACCAATTAACTATACAACACAGGTTGCCTCCTGTGCAGTGCTTGTTTAATGTCCTGAGCCTAACAGTGTTGAGATCAAATCATTCTGCAGATAGGTGATAGCTTTCACCTGTAGTAGCCCCTCTTCAAAATGCTTTGCACGTTGTCCATTGATTTTGAAGGTAGTGTCATCATTCCTTGCAACTTCAAGTGCTCCAGAGTGTAACGCCCCGATTTTCACATTTTATAATTCCTCAGTATTTTAACGTTTGTATTTTATTGGGGGGTCTAGAGAGTAAAATAAAATATTCTGAGAAGATAGGAATGTTTTAAACAACCATAGGAAGCCATGGTTAAGTTACGGGCGAAAGGTCAAACGGAGTTCAGTCTGCGTTTTTCATGGATAGTAGCCTTTTTCTACTATCGAGACCTAATTTGGACTCGTGAACGAGACAGTAAGTCTCAGGATTATATTCTCTACATCTTTGTTAAAATCCATCCCGACGTCCGAAAAATAATAATAATATATTATATTCGGCCGTATACTCGAACCAGACCCGACAACAGATAGACTTGATACCACATCATGCCAGGACACTTGGGAGAGTATGCCAGAGTCATCATGACGGTCGGAAAAATCTAGACGCGAAATTACCAAAACGTCCCTAACCTTATTCTTTTACACTTTTACCATTTTACCCTTGAAGCAAATGACCTTTTTGCCCTTAAGTGAGTTATTTAGAAGGCTGAACAGCCCTTGCTCAGCCCCATTTCACGCACCAATTCTGGTCCAAAGAGCCAAGAACACTCATCTCCTTTCTTAGAGCAAAAACTCCATTGATGTTCTTGAGAAATCCATGAAACCTTGTTAGAAAACCTTGATTCCTTGAACAATCTTCATCTATTCGTAGGTAAGATCACTTCTATGATCTCCTAGCTTCTTGAATCTCTCTCAATCTCAAGATCAAAATCCATTTTCATGAAAATCCATTCTTAGATTCAAAACTTTGAAAATCCATAGGAAATTGTAGAAAAATCTTTTTAATGTGAAGCCAATTTCTTTGAACTCACTTCATCATTCTCTACCTAAACCCAAGAGCTCATGATTCAATTCTCATCATAGGTCTTAATCCCCAAATGGCCGAACCTTAAGTAGTAATGATGAATAGTGTTTTGTTCAAATTTTTTGATTCCTAGCACTTGGTTCGATCCTTAGCTTTCCTATTGTCCTTGAATCCAAGTGATGGAAAACCAAATCAATTCCTAGCCTTATTTTCAACATAGTGGCCGAAACCTCTTTGGCTAAAAATAGTTGAGATTTGTTTTATTTGTTGTTTAATGTTTGATTGTTATGCTGTTGGTAGTTGGTGACGAGTATTAGGAGGTTTACAAACCGATCAACCGACTTTGATCCGGAAATCTACTCATCAGCAGGTATGGGGGGTGAACCTCATCACACCAAAATGGGGGTGGTGAAGATGGTTGTTTACATTATGTGTGGGTGAAACCCTTTGGTTTGAGTTCACTATTTAATTTGGTTCTCTTGGAGAACAAAGTGTAATAACTGTAGTTTATGCTTTGTATGCCTTATCATGTGTTTTGATGATGTTGATTAGATGAGAAAACATTTTCATGTATGTTGAAAAACCTACTTTGATCTCTAGATCAAGTATGGATTTTATGCTTGATTATGATGCAATGATGTTATTTATGCTTGATTATGATGCAATGATGTGTGATTGTGTTTGTCATAATTATGTGAGCATTTTAAGCTATAATTTGCTTAGTTGAGGAAGCAAAGTCTCCACTTTTCATTGAGTAGGCTTGTGGCCTTAGTAAGAAGAAACATAGGAACATGTTTTGTTCTTGAACAAAATAAAGTTTTGAAGTAAGAAAAGTGTTTTGATAACTTACGTTTCAAAGAAAAACCATAAGTGATTTGATCCAAAGATCAAATGAGGTTTCAATCTTTAAGTGTTTTCACCAAAGTGAAAAATGTCTTTTACCTTATCATTAGTTCATCTAGTTAATCAAGTGATTTCAAAATGAAACAAAGAAATGTTTTTCATGAAGAATTGAATACAGTTCCATAAGGCTTTTTCTATATTTTAGAACAAGGTTATGTTTTGCTTGAGGCAAATTTCGCTAAGCGAATTAAATTTCGCTCAGCGAAAGCAGAAAAATTCTAAGCTAGGCATCACTGCCTCCATCTCGCTAAGTGAATTAAGCTTCGCTAAGCGAAACGATGAAATTTCACTAAGCGAACTTTGTTTCGCTAAGCGATTAAGAGGAATTTCACTTGAGGCATCACTGCCTCCATTTTGCTAAGCGAATACGGTAGGATTTCGCTAAGCGAATTTTGTTTTGCTAAGCGATGGAGACTAATTTCAAAAGAGGTATCACTGCCTCAATTTCGCTAAGCGAATGGAACCTTGCTAAGCGAAACCCACGTTTCATAAAATGCTAGAACTAGAGTGAGTTTTCAAATTGAAAAGTTGTTTGGTTGACAAAAGGAGTTTTCTAACTCAATCGTAAAGTTTTACGCATGAAAACCTAAGTTAAGTAATTAACTTAGAGTTGAAGACAAGGAATAATTAAGTATAGTATGTGGTGGAACAAGACCATGTACTATACCATTGATGACTTAGTACATCAATGATTTCATAAGACATAAGTGAATCAACACTTATTTCCTTAACTAAAAATCAAGGAGTAATATCTTAGAAAGAATTAAAGACTTATCTAAGAGGATTCTCAATCCTCATTCATAATGCTTAGGACTTGAGACATAATTCATAAAGACGTAAACACAAACATAAAACGTTTTGGGTTTTGAAACAGTAGTTCGACGACGGACTGGTGATTCAGATCCAGGGTAATCGTTCGATTGTTTCAGTCTTGTGATGACCGGAATGAGACAGATCCGGAGACTGTGCAGCTATGGGACTGTACAGTGGAAGGAAACCTGAGGCTATGCAGGTATGGGACTGTATAGCTGAGGGAAGGCATATAAAAATTGATTGGTACTACCTATACCAACAAGATTTATCTTCCTTTCGGGAGCTTAGAACATACGAACTTTATATTTAAGCATGCTTGACTTAGGGTAATTACGGGATGGGTGACCTTCTGGGAAGTTTCCTAGAAAGTGTGTGAGTGAAGACAAAACACGCTGAAAAGACTTGTGTTGGTTTGTGGGTACAGTCGACGATTCTGAAAGAAGTCTGGATCATTCCAAAGGAATCACGCGTGTAGTTCCTAAGAAGTAGAACCTTAGTGAACCTTGAGGTTTATCCAATGGATAGACATTGCTTTATCGCATATGCTTTGTGTAAGATTTGGCATTTCATTTGCATAGTCGTAAGGCCTTGAGCCTAGGAGTTAAGCTTACACCTTGATGCGGGTGCGAATCTTACGGTGACATAGTCTTTTTGGAGGTATCAGGGTTGGAATGGCCGACATGTGACCAGTTGGTGATTCTTCTGTGTCGTGGCGAATCCATGCAATACACTGATATCCTCTACTAGATGCCGTACTTTACACGTTTGGTCAAGAGTGTTACCGTAAAGCCAGATACGTGCACGTTACGAATGTTGTAGCATCTTGCTCATGGCTGGCAGAAACCGGAAACATGTCCTCCCATTCACTCTCTCCGACACTTTTGTTACCTCCATGGAGTAGGGGTCAGAGTTTTACCCATGTGGCATATGGCATTGAGTCATGTACATTGTACTGCATTGTTTAGCTGTTGATGATTTCATTTACTGTTATACATCGCTTTTCTGTTTTAAGAATGCCTTATGTTACGCTGTTAACTGTTTAACATGATTTATATTGAGAATTCTAGTAAGCATGTTGGGTACACTGTTACCTAGTGAGTCATCCCATTTTTACGACTGCTGTTTTTGTGTTGATGAACGAGAATCTCACCTATATCTATATATTTTCTGCTGGTACTTGCTGTTGTTGCTTGAACAGATGGAGGCGACGACGGTTCGGTTCAGCAGTCCCTTTGAGTTTGGAGGTGGACTCCTTTTGCTGTTTTATTTTGGCTTGGCCAGACTGTGTCGGTATCTGTAGTACTTCTTAGGGAGCTGTGACTCCTAGTACTTATTGTTTCTGTTGTCAGTTATGCATTAAACCTATGTCTGTATACAGTATTATTTCTATTTTTTGTTGTCTATTTCTGTATTTATAATACAGTATGTTCTAGTAATGCATGGTGGACCTAAGTTCATTTATCAGTATTATTTACCTTTACTAATCCCATTTACATCTTCATGAAAAGAAAAAGAAAAAAGAAAATCGTATTTTCCGCATTAATAAATATTTTAGGCCTTATAAACGTTCAGGAATGTGACACTAGGGAAAGGGTGTGGCACAGAGGGGAAAACTTGGGTTACAGTTTAAGGGCCTAACCACCTAGAGCGCAGTTTACCTGGAAAGAGACGAGATGTGAGTTATAGATTAAAACTTTTTCCCCAATCCGAAACTCACACTTCTGAATACGTTCGTCATGCCACTTTTTAGGGCGCTCCTTATAGTATTTAGCATTCTCATAAGCTTCTAGACGAAGCTCATCCAATTCATTTAACAGTAGCAACCTTTTTTCACCTGTAAGCTGTGTATCAAAGTTAAGAAATTTCAAAGCTCAAAATGCTTTATGCTCTAACTCAAAAGGTAGATGGCAAGATTTCCAAAAACAAGGTGATAGGGAGACATCCCAATGGGAGTCTTGTATGAAGTCCTATATGCTCATAATGCATCATGTAATTTTAGAGACCAGTCTCATGCCCCAACAGTTTTTTCCAAAATTCTTTTTAACTCCGTATTCAAAATTTCCACATGTCCACTAGTTTGTGGATGGTAAGGAGTTGCTACCCCATGATAGACACCATATTTGCTTAAAAGTTTATCATATTGTTTATTACAAAAGTGAGTGCCCTCATCACTATTGATTGCTCTGGGAGTGCTAAATCGAGTAAAATATATTTTTTTTTTTTCAAAAACTTTAGCATAATTCGAGCATCATTAGTAGGCAAAGCTACAGCTTCAACCCATTTAGAAACATAATCTACAACAACAAGAATATATTGGTTTGAAAATGATTTAGGAAAAGGACCCATGAAGTTAATACCCCGAACATCAAAAATATCGCAAACCAAAATATTAGTTAAAGGCATCTCTTGCCGCCTAGAAATATTACCACTACATTGGCAGCTATCACAGGATTTCACAAATTCCTTTGCTAAAAAATGATTTCGAATATTATTATATATTAGATATATTCAAAATAATATGAAGAAAGATGAAGGTTTTTGAGCTAAAATGAAGAGAATACGGAAGTTCTAAGCTTGAGCACGGTCATGCCAGGCATGACCACGCCCGTGCCAGTCCTCCAGCACATCCATCCAAATAAAGCCTTACAAGAATGACTTAAAGCTGACCTCTGAAGATTTAGCACAGCCGTGCCAAACACTAACACGACCGTGCCAAACACCAGCATGTCCATGACTAAGAGAAGCAAGTGCTAACTAAAGCAAGCACAGCCTTACAACTGATGAGCACGGCCATGCAGAAGATTGAGCACGCCTGTGCTGTAGCCCATGCACTACAACGTTGTTTTAAGAAGTTGGTACGCCCGTGTAGAATTGAGCACGGCTTGACATAATAAAGAGCACGGTCATGCTGACAGAAGAGCAACCCCGTGCTAGCTGCGCAGAAGATCTAAATTTTGGACCCATTCTCATATATTCCTCTAAATAGAGGCCCTCTAGACATCCTTTATCTCATCTAATCTTACGCTTTGATATTTTATCATACTCATATTCTTATTTTACTATAAATAGAGGCCCTCTAGACATCTTTTATCTCATCCAATCTTATAGCTTTTGATAGTTTTGATTTCAAGAGTAGGATTTGCAACACCCTTTCCTGAGTGTCACATTCCCGAACGTTTATAAGGCCGAAAATATTTATTAATGCGGAAAACACAGTTTTTTTTTTTTTCCTTTCACAAAGATGTCATGGGATTAGTAAAGGTAAATAATACTAATAAATGAACTTAGGTTCACCATGCATTTCTAGACATTACTGCATTATAAATACAGAAATAGAAAACAGAAAACAGAAACAGAAATAATACTGTATACAGACATAGGTCTAATGTATAACTGACATAAGAATAAAACAAGTACTAGGAGTCGTAGCTCTCAAAAGGTACTATAGATACCGACACGGTCTGGCCTAGACAAAATAAAACAGCAGAAGGAGTCCACCTCCAGACTCAAAAGAACTGCTGAACTGAACCGTCATCGCATCCATCTGTTCAAGCAGCAACAGCAAGTATCAGCAGAAAATATACAGATATGGGTGAGATTCCCGTTCATCAACACAACAAAACAGCAGTAGTAAAAAACGGGACGACTCACTAGGTAACAGCATACCCAACATTGTTACTAGTATTCTCAGTATAAATCATATTAAACATTTAACAGTTAACGGCATAACATAAGGCAGTCTTAAAAACAAAATAGTGATGTATAACAGTAAATGTAAACATCAACAGCCACGCAATGCAGTGCAATGTACATGACTCAATGCCAATGCCACTGGGTACTACTCTGACCCCTACTCCATGGAGCTAACAAAATATCGAAGAGAGTGAATGGGAGGACATGTTCCGTGTACTGCCAGCCATGAGCAAGATGCTACAACATTCACCACGACATAGAAGAGCTGCCAACTGTTCACATGTCAGCCCTTCCAACCCTGATACCTCCAAGACTACTTAAAACGTCACCGTAAGATTCTCACCCGCATCAAGGTGTAAGCTCAACTGCTAGGCTCAAGGCCTTACGACTATGCAAATGAAATGCCAAAGCCTAGACAAAGCAGGTGGGATAGAGCAATGTCTCTCCCCCGGATAAACCTCAAGGTCCACTAAGGTTCTCTTCCTTAGGAACTATACGTGTCTTTGGAAAACAAAACCTTTATCCACCGGATAAATCTCGTGATCCCTCCGGTATCGAGTCATCACTAAACTGAAACAATTGAACGACTGATTGGGTTCCGAATCAGCGGTCCATCATCGAACTACTGTTCCAAAACCCAAAACGTTTCATGTTTGTGTTTATGTCTTATGAATTATGTCTCAAGTCCTAAGCATTATGAATAAGGATTGAGAATCCTCTTAGATAAGTCTTTAATCCTTTCTAAGATATTACTCCTTGATTTTCAATTAAGGAAATAAGTGTTGATTCACTTAAGTCTTATGAAGTCATTGATGTACTAAGTCATCAATGGTATAGTACATGGTCTTGTTCCACCACATACCATACTTAATTATCCCCTGTCTTCAACTCTAAGTTAATTACTTAACTTAGGTTTTTATGCGTAAAACTTTACGATCTTGAGTTAAAAACTCCTTTTGTAAACCCAAACAACCCTTTCAATTTGAAAACTTATTCTGCTTCTAGCATTTTCTGAAACTTCAATTTCTCTTCGCTAGGTTCCAATTCGCTTAGCTAAATTGAGGCAGTGATGCCTTAAATGAAATTCCCCTAAATCGCTTAGCGAAACAAAATTCGCTTAGCGAAATTCCATTGTATTCGCTTAGCGAAGCTTAATTCGCTTAGCTAAATCGAGGCAGTGATGCCTAGCTTGGAATTTCTCTGTTTCGCTTAGCGAAATTGCATTCGCTTAGCGAAATTTGCCTTAAGCAAAACATGAACCTTGTTCCAAAATAAAGGAAAAACCTTATGGGACTATGTTCAACTTTTCATGAAAACACTTCTTTGTTTCACTTTTAAATTACTTGATTAAATAGATGGACTAATTATAAGGTAGAAGACATTTTTCACTTTGGTGAAAACACTTAGAGATTGAAACTTCATTTGATCTTTGGATCAAAATCACTTTTTGTTGTTCTTTGAAACACAGGTTATGAAATTACTTTTCTTACTTCAAAACTTTGATATATCAAGAACAACACATGTCCTTATGTTTCTTCTTACTAAGGCCACAAGCCTACTCCAATGAAAAGTGGAGACTTTGCTTCACCAACTAAGCAATTTACGGCTCAAAATGCTCCCACAATTATGACAAACAGCAATTAGACATCATTGCATCATAATCAAGCATGAAAGTCCATACTTGATCTAGAGATCAAAGTAGGTTTTTCAGCATACATGAAAATGATTTTCGTCCAATCACATCATTATAAACATATGCTAAAGCATAATAAGGCATAAACTATCATTATTACACTTTGTTCTCCAAGAGAACCAAATTAAATGGTGAACCCAAACCAAAGGGTTTCACCCACATATAAAGTAAACAACCATTCTCACCACCACCATTTTGGTGTGATGAGGTTCACCCCCATACCTATTGTTGAGCAGATATCCGTCTCAAAGTCGATTGATCGGTTTGTGAACCTCCTGATACTCATCATCAACTACAAACAACAAAACAATCAAACATTAAACAACACACAAAACAAATCTTAACTATTTCTACTCAAAGGGGTTTCGGCCACTATGTGGAAAAAGTGTTAGAAATTGATTTGGTTTTCCATCACCTGGATTCAAAGACAATAGGAAAGCTAAGGATAGAATCAAGAGTTAGAAATAAAAAATTTGAACAAAACACTATTCATCATCACTATTTAGGGTTCGGCCATATAGGGGATTAAGAGCTATGATGAGAATTGAATCATGAGCTCTTGCGTTTAGGTAGACAATGTTGAAGTGAGTTCAAAGAAATTGGTTTCACATTAAAAGGATTTTTCTACAATTCCTTATGGATTTTCAAAGTTTTGGATCTAAGAATGGATTTTCATGAAAATGGATTTTGATCTTGAGATTAAGAGAGATTCAAGAAGCCATAAGATCATAGAAGTGATCTTACCTAAGAATAGATGAAGATTGATCAAAGAATCAAGGTTTTCTAACAAGGTTTCAAGGATTTTCAAGAAGAAAATCGAGTTTTTATCTAAGGTTGAAGATGGTGTTCTTGGCTCTATTCTTGGGGCTGTTATGCGTGAAATGAAGGGGCTGAATGGACTGAGTTCAGCCTTTTAAAAACTCACTTAAGGGCAAAAAGGTCATTTGCTTCAAGGGTAAAATGGTAAAAGTATAAAAGACTAAAGTTAGGGGCATTTTGGTATATTCACATCCATATTTTTCCAACCATCACGGCGACTCTGGCATACTCTCCCAAGTGATCTAGCATGATGTGGTATCAAGCTTATCTGTTGTCGGGTCTCGTCGAATCCCTTTACGACTCCAAACGCCTCCCGGTTCGACTATACGGCCGAATATAACATATTATTATTATTTTTCGGGTGTCAGGACGGATTTTAACAAAGATGTGGAGAATAAAATCCCGAGACTTACTGTCTCGTTAACGAGTCCAAATTAGGCCTCGATAGTGGAAAAACACCACTATCGGTGAAAAACACAGACCGGACTCCATTTGAGGTTTTGCCCAAAACTTTACCATGGCTTCCTATGGTTGCGTAGGACATTCCTATCTTCTCAGAATATTTTTTTTCACTCTCTAAATCCTACAATAAAGTAAAAACGTTAAAATACTAAAGAATAATAAAACGTGAAAATCGGGACATTACCTTTCTTCTTCACTCCATTTTCTTTCTTCACTTTCTCTCCATTTCATAAGAAAAGCTTCAAGTTTTTGGTGAAACAAAGTTGATAAACTCGATCATCTTCATCTTCTAAGAGGTATGGACTTCTTATTTGATCTCTCAACCTCCATATTCCTCCTTTGAAATCATGTGTTTCAAGCTTTTGATCAAGTTGAAGCTTAAACTTCATAAATTCATAGGAAATTGTAGAAAACTCCTTTTAATGTCAAACCAATTTCTATGAGCTAGCTCCATTACCCTCTTTCATTATACAAGAGCATGTAACCAAGAGATTTCCCTAGCTCATATGGGTATGAATGGCCGATACCTATACCTTAGGAAATGATGAATTTTGCTTCAAAGTTTTTGATTAAAAAGACTTGATTTAGTGTTATGTATGCTTAAGAATCATTGATCAAAGAGTTAGGAATTTTTAGACATCTCTAACCTATTTTTCTAAGGGATGGCCGAACCCTATCTTGGTTGGTTGAAGGGGTTGTGGTTCAAATCTTTTACAAGTAATCATAGATTATGTCTTAATCATGCTTAAGGATCATTAATCCAAGAGTTAGTAAAGTTTTGACAACTCTAGCCTATTTTCATAAAAGGGGCCGAACCTTAGTCATATGAATTAGAGGGGTTTCGATTAGATTGTATTAATTTCTAATTGTGATTTATTGTGCAGGATCAGATCGTGTTCGATCGTTCTAAAGCCTGTGCAATCGCCAGTTGCGGAGCCGCAGTCAGAGTTTCCCGGGGAAGCACGCGGGGGAAACTATTCAGGTGGGGGAAAGAACCACGATATCGTCGGGGAGGCAAGATTAAAAAAATTTATATTGATATGCGTAGGGCGACCTAAACCCCACTAGTGGTCGAGTGGCCGATAGGTTGATTATATGCTATGTCGAGGTTGTATGTTATGTGTTAGTTTGCTTAGTATGATATATGTGTAGTGTATGTTGTGCCTAGTAGCATGCTTAGGACTACTTAAATATTTATCTATGAGTTGATGAGTTGATATGCTTGCATGAGTGTTTAATATAATGAATATGATTATTGAACCTGATTATGGTTATTGATGATATAATGTTGTGATTACTGTTGTATGAGTAGAGATAGGCAGTAATTTCTGATAAGTTGGGAGATGAACATATGGTGAGGATTTTGAGGATATCTATGTCGTAGTGCTCAACCTAGAAATCCTATCGATATGTTGACGTTTGGGAGTGTGATAACTCTATTTATGAAGAGTTATTTGTAACTTTTTCACTTCTGTTTTTGTGGTCTTTGAGTATTTTGAGTTTATGTTTTAGTGTTTTAGTGTGATTTTGTGTAAAGTGTGTTTTATAAGAGTCTTTTGTGAGTTTTAATATTTTCACTACGCCATAATGCGTCTACAATAACGCTTATTTAATAGCGTTTGTAAAGCGGAAACAATATTAAAAATGTTTGTACCCTTTTAGTAGCGTTTGTTAGAAGAAGTGCTATTAAAGAGTTATACTAAGATAGCGTTTGTTTCCCGAAGCGCTATTTTTTCTGTTTCAAAATAATGATAAAAAATTTGTGTCACCTAAGATAGCGTTTTTTTTTCAGAAAACGCTATTAAAATATACACCTAAGATAGCGTTTTTTCAGAAAACGTTATTGTATGATAATTTAAGATAGCATGTCTTTTAAAAACGCTATCTTAGGTAATTTTTATAACTTCCCGCACAATATAGCGTCACCCCCGCGCGCATTCCCCTCACCCTAATTAATATCTTTTCTTTCTCTCACCCCCCGCGCTCATTTCGCCACCCTCTCTGCCTCGACGGTGAATGCTGCGGTGCTGAATGCTGCGGCGGAGAAAGCTTTCAGCCTCTCTCTCCCTCTCTCACTCTCTCTCCCTCTCGCTGAGTGCCCACAGCTCTGTTAAGGAAGTGCCACAAAGCTCCTTTGTTAGTGAAACTCAGCCTCGTCGCGCAGCTAATAACTCAGCCAATCGCGCAGCCAAATTTAGGTATTAATTGCCCTTTAAGTTGTGTTCATATGTATCTCATTGCTTCTTTGTTTTAAACACATTTGAAGGGTTATTTCCTGCTTTGATTTTGTGATATGTATGATCTGGGACAATTTCCTGATCTTCGGTTGGCAGTAATTGAATATTCTAGATACATGGTAGAGTTAAAGTGAGTTAAGCACAATATCCAAAATTAAGGTTCATAAAATAAGATATACTTGTTTTGGAGCTACAACTTACGTAATCAGAAATTGACTGCTGCCAGGAAAAATGCAAATAGACAACTAAAATATTTCTAGACACTTTCCAAAGTGCTTCTTTGATCATCCCTAGTGTTGCTGTCACTGCTCCTCGAAACTGAAATAAAACTCGAAGAGTTAATACTTCACTATAATGATTGAAGGGAGTGGATAAGTATTAGTGTATTACACAAAACTGGCTTTCAAATAAGACTTTCTCCAATTAGAGTCATAAAATAAATCACTGCGTGCAATAGGCTAGAATATACTTTGATAATGTCCTAACCCAAAATTAACATACTCTTCTCTTCCCTTCAAGCTAGCCTTAGGTAACCGACGGTGACAATGCCCCTATCAGAATAGAATGTCTAAGGTATTGTGGAAGAAGGTCATAATTAACCATGCTACTTTATGGAAGAAAATAGCATCTGGAAGCATTTGATGAATGTAGTTTAAACTTTGCAGTAGTAAAAAAATTAGAACGACAAACCTTAGCTTTAAGTGCCAATGTGAGAAAACCATCAACTGTGTGAGCATCTAAATGCAGATTATGATAATTTAAATTAACCCAAAATTTAACTGTGTGAGCATCAAAGTGCTTCTTTCTCAGTTTGATTATGATACTTTAAATGTTACTCAGTTAGACAGTTGATGCATCTAGATTAGAATTTCACATGAACAAAGTAAAAAAATTGTCAAGATGAAAAGTTGACTCGATTTTAGGATAACCATGCTAATTGGTGGAAATTAATGCTTAATGGTATGTAATGTCACTGCTGATCTACTGCTTTGAATTTGTTACATTGTTTGATCATCTCCACTTGCATCTGACAGGAGTACTCGAGTTCAGTAGCAATTCTGTGTTAGATGATATAATATATTCACCATTTAACTTAAATCAATCCATTCATTAGTCTGCATAGTACAGAAAAATCAATCCATTCATTTCAGTTTGCTTTGTTCTGTCTGTCCGCAAACCATGGGCATCAAAAACTCCATGTAATAATATACTCTCTTAGGCTTAAAGTAAAAAAGGAACCCACACTCACTCACTCCTACCATTCATAGACATAGTAGTTTGATATTTGCCAAAGATCAAGCGTATTTCCTTTTCCTCTCAACTCCCTTTCATGCATTCCAAAAAAAGGAGTTTTGTTAATTCTGTTTTAAATTTCTAAATCTTTTCATCATTTAATGTTTTTTGTTGAATAGGAGTTCTAGCTTGTCTATTAAGTTAACAACCACACAGTGCTTTATGTAGGAGCATCAACTAGATATTAGCCCTGCAAGTGAATTAAAAGTTTGTATTGAAAAATGGTATATTTAATATATTATACTTTTAAAAGTTTTTAGCTTTCCCATTAGAAAGAGCTTTTCTTTTTCCTCTTTGCTGGACTGAGATTTTATCATTTTTCCTTTTCAGATACCACGATATTAGATTGAGATTAGCATATTGGGCTATTACTACTAGGTATTGGTATTTTATTTAATCCTTTATTTGTAGCATTAGGAATGTTTATTTTAATCAGTATACTTGCATTTACCTAAGTGTCATATTCAAGAACGATTTGTATATATTTTTTTTTTTGCATAATATACAAGTTATTCTTGAATTGTCCAGAAGTGGACATTCTAAGATTGTAAATTCGTATTCAATTCAATATTGTATGTCTTAATTACTTCTTGATCTAAGAATGTCATCAATCAGTATTTTCCCATTGTTCTCTGGGTACATACTTAATTTGGGTGATAATACCACCTGGATTAAATTGTGTGCTTGGAGAACTAAGGGGTGCCGGAATTTTCGTAGAACAAGCTTAAAAATCATACAGTAATATAATGTGAAGTTCACAATCTTGGATAGGATAGGAACCCCACCCCATATAGTATGAAGTAGATGTCAAGCATGTAAACATATTGCATGTAGACATCAACCACTCTAAACTGAAGGTAATTATGGTTCATAAATATTTTGGCAGATAAAGAAAGCATGGATCGGAAATGGATGTCTGCTAATCGTTTAACGAAGGAGTATGAGGATGGAGTGAAAGAGTTTATTAGGTTTGCATTTTGTTGTTATGCAAGGCGAGTTAGTGTAGCCGAGTTGGAAGAACATTTAGTGTGTAATGGAATCGATCAAAGTTATACATGTTGGACAAAACATGGTGAGATAAGAGATGAGTCAAATGATATGAGGACTAATGTGAGATATTCATCAAATGATACAAACACAAGTACTTATGAGGGTGATCGTTTTGAAGACATTGCAAATGCGGTTGAAGAGGATCTTCGGGATTGTCCTCAAATGTTTGAGAGGTTGCTAAGTGATGCCGAGAAACCATTGTATGATGGTTGTACTAAATTCACAATATTGTCGGCGATGTTAAAGTTGTATAACTTGAAATCGGGTAATGGATGGACTGATAAGAGTTTTACGGACTTACTCTCACTATTAAAAGATATGTAGCCGGAGGATAATGTGCTTCCTAGTTGGACATATGAGGCTAAACAAATGTTACGTTCGATTAGCATGAGCTATGAGAGGATACATGCTTGTCCTAATGATTGCATTTTATTTCGAAATGAATATGCATCATTAAACGTGTGTCCTAAATGCAATGCCTCACGGTATAAGAAGAAAGAATCAGCTCAAGAGAAGGTTCTGTGGTATTTTCCCATAATACCTAGATTTAGGCGTATGTATCGCAGTTCAGAAGATGCAAAGCACTTGACATGGCATGAGGATGAAAGGATTCAAGATGGCAAGCTACGACACCCGGCAGATTCTCCTCAATGGAAGAGAATTGATTATGATTATCCTAATTTCGGGCAAGAACCAAGAAACCTACGACTTGCATCGTCTACTGACGGATTTAACCCGCACGGTGTTCAAAGTAGCTCCCACAGTACATGGCCTGTGATTTTGGTGATTTATAATCTACCCCCATGGCTATGCATGAAGTGCAAATTTATGATGTTGTCTATGTTAATTTCTGGGCCCAAACAACCAGGAAATGATATAGACATGTACTTGGCTCCTTTAATTGAAGACTTGAAGCAAATGTGGGAGACAGGTGTAGAGGTGTATTGATAACTCTTTTTATGAAGAGTTATTTATACCTTTTTCACTTGTATTCTTGTAGTCTTTGAGTATTTTGAGTTTATGTTTTTAATATTTTAGTGTGATTTGGTGTAAAGTGTGTTTTATAAGAGTCTTTTGTAAGTTTTAGTGTTCTGGTGTCTTTTGGAGCTATTTTCAGTATTTGAGTGTGAGTTTGTTATGCAGGGCAATTTATGGAGATCTATGCACTAAACTGGAAACGTTGCTCTGGGATATGCTGTAGCAATTGTAGCTGAAGCTGACGGTGCACAAGGACAAAAGCTCAAAACATTCTCTTACACATTGAGTTGTCCTTAACTAATAAGGACAGTGTCCTACACGTGGGGCTGATGTTTGGTGCATTAAAGTCAGGGAACTGGGCCAAGGACACTTGTCCTAATCAGTTTATACCCAAAAAGGATGAGAGAGGAAAGGGCCTTAAGACTGGCTGGAAAAAGAACCCTAAAAGCGGGACAACAGGAGAGAGACGGGACATCTTCATCTTCCCTACTGGAGCAAGGACAGAGCTGCCCCCCTTTCTCTCTCTTCTCTCTTGTAATGGCTTCTTCTTCCATTTCTTATTTTTCTCCTTGTCTTTGTAAGCTCAATATTAGCTAAACCTCTTGTAGCTATGGGATGTTGAACTTGTAATGGATTTCTAGTGAATGTTATGTTATGCTTTGCTATTGCATTTTCTATAAATCTGATTTGGTTATGTTTTAATTGAGCTTGATCACCTTAGTTAGAACTTGAGCTCACGGCTGCTTGGAAAAGCTAAGTGTAGCAGAACTGTTTTATAGATAAGAGTAAAATCATTAATTGGAAAATTATGATGAAGAGCGATTTAGGAATGAACATTCTAACTCTTAGGCTAGCTGGAACGAGCTTAAGTGAGGCGTGAATGTAACTAATATGGACCTACGAATAGGAGACGTTTAGTGAAGTTCATCTCAGAACTGTTGGAAAACAAACTTTCATTTCCTCGAGCCAAATTGTCATAGCATTGCAAATGCATAACTGAACTAGACTGAAGTTGCAAGGGATACTTCCCCGTAGCTATTTTACCCATTCTGTTAACAAATCCGTTTTTATTGCTCTAGCATTTATTTTTACCAAAACTGTCCTGGATACACACACAAATTATTTGTTACTCTTTGTTAATCTCTATTAATAGAACCATTAATTCAAACTCGTTACTTGAATCACCATATAATCCTCGTGGGAACGATCTCTCTTACACTTTATTACTTGTTAAACGATTGTGTATACTTGCACAAGCTCATCAACCATTTTTATAGCAACAAGTATGATGGGTATAAGGAAGAAAGTTTCAATTTGAAGGCAATGTTGTTTGGCACAATTAATGATTTTCTAGCGTACGGTAATTTGTCGGGATATAGCATCAAGGGTCATTGTGCATGTCCTATATGTGACGAGGGTACAGATTGGATGCGGTTGGAACATTGTAAGAAGAATGTCTTCCTCGGGCATCATAGATTTTTGCATCCAACTCATCATTACCTGTGGTGGAGAAAAGCGTTCAATGGGAACTCGAAAGAAGGCAGAGCTCCTTCGCCGTTGACGGGTGAGCATTTTTTTGAAAAGGTAAAGAATTTGATTATCCAATTTGGTAAACCTTTTGCGAGAGAGCTTGTCAAAAGAGGGTGGAAAAAAATGTCGATTTTCTTTCAGTTGCCATATTGGAAATCATTATATGTAAGAAATTTCCTTGATGTGATGCACATTGAAAAAAATATATGTGATAGTGTCATTGGTACTTTACTCAATGTGCCAGGGAAGACTAAAGATGGAATCAATGCAAGATTGGACTTAGTAAGTATGGGAATAAGAGAAGAATTGGGACCGACGAAGAAGGGAAAGCGTACATATCTTCCTCCGGCCGCTCACACTCTATCTAGAAAAGAAAAAATTGTTTTTTGTAAGTTTCCTGACGGAGTTAAGGTTCCAGAAGGGTATTCTTCAAACCTTAAGAATCTCGTATCGATGAAAGATCTCAAGTTAAAAGGTCTAAAGTCCCACGATTGTCATGTTCTCATCGAGCAGTTGCTACCAATTGGTATAAGGTCCATTTTGCCTAACAAAGTGCAGGGGGCCATAACTAAACTTTGTTTCTTCTTCATGGCAATTTGCAGCATAGTGATTGACCCTGGGAAGTTGCCATCATTGCAAAGGGAAATAGTTGTGACTTTGTGTGAGCTTGAGATGTACTTTCCACCTTCATTCTTTGACATAATGGTTCATCTAACCATTCACCTTGTTAGAGAGACACAACTGTGTGGGCCAGCTTATATGAGATGGATGTACCCGATTGAGCGTTATATGAAGATATTAAAAGGCTATGTTAAAAACCGATCACGGCCAGAAGGTTGTATTGTTGAACGATATATTGTGGAAGAAGCTGTTGAATTCTGTACAGAATACCTAACCAATGTTGATTCCATAGGGCTGCCAAAGTCTCGTCACACAGGGAGAACGATGGGGCAAGGAATTACTAGAACTAAAATAGTGACTATACCAAGGTCAGAATGAGAGCAAGCACACTTATATGTTTTACACAATGCAGATGAGGTTGAGCCATATGTTGAAAAACACAAGGACATACTTAAGAGTTCGTATCCAAATAAGAATCAGAATTGGTTAACTAGAGAACACAATCGTTGTTTTATAACGTGGCTACGAGATCACATTTTTGCAGAATTGATTGTAAATCCTACTTCAGTTTCAGAAAGATTGAGATGGTTAGCGAAAGGTCCAAGCTTGCATGTCTTCTCTTACAATGGTTATCAAATTAATGAGTACACATTCTATACAAAAGAACAAGATGATCGGAGTACAATGCAAAATAGTGGTATGACGCTTGTAGCTCAATCTATGACGCTTGTAGCTCAATCTATGCATATCTCGAGTGCCAAAGACAGAAACCCCATTTATGCAAATATGTCATACTTCGGCGTCATTGAACGCATATGGGAGTTGGATTACACAATATTTCAAGTGGGTGTGTTTGGTTGTAAGTGGGTTGACAATAATAATGGTGTTCGGATTGATGAGTCAGGATTCATGAAAGTGGATCTAAATAGGGTAGGTTATAAAGATGAGCCTTTTAAATTAGCATCTCAAGCTCAACAAGTGTTCTATGTCACTGATCCAGCTGATATGAAGTGGTCCATTGTTCTCTTGACTAATAAAATAATTGTTACTAAGATTGATGATCATGACCATGAAGATGTCGATATTGAAGATGATCCTTTCATTGGGACATCACAATCAATTGAGATTGATCCAACTAGAGATGATGATATGCATACAAGAGATGATCATGATGAGGGGCTTTGGGTTAATCCGCCATTTTGTACTAATAAAGGACAATCAAGTCTCAGTCAAACAAATAAAAGAAAAAGATCGAATTAAACATGTATGTATTGTTTGTGTTTACATGAACTTTATGATCAATTAAATTTATATTTAGTGATTTATCTAATTAAACGTGTATGGTTTTCCAGTATCATTTTACTTGTGTGTCTAATTTTGCTATAGGTAAATGGCATCTTCCAATAATGCTAGTGCTGCCAATGTGAAGCGACGTGGGCCAACAATTATGAAGGCAATCATCCGCGCTAGGAGTAAAGGACTAAAATTTGAGGTAATTTACTTACTAATCTAAGGATTTCATTATGTTGTTTGTTATATAGATTTAATTAATTTATCATTTTTATTATGTTGACTGGAATTATAAGGATCAACCAATTCGTTCCAATGCCAAAAAAATGAAGAGTTACATTGGGTCGGATGTTCGGCAGATGATCCCAATTACTTGTGATAATTGGAAGGATAACTCTTTGGATGTTTCCAAAGAGAACTTATGGGCTGATATACAGGTAGTTATTAATATTTGTGAGTTATATTGTTTCTTCTGTAAACATACTTACTCTTTGACTTTGTTTTTATTGTTTTGCAGATGTCTTTTAATGTTGACGAATCCCGACAGAGATTTGTACTTCAAGAAGCCGGAAAACTTCATCGGGCATTCAGAAGTAGATTGACAAAAAAATTTCTAAGAGATGCCGATGGGAATCTCAACGACAAACCTCCATCAAAATATGCACACATCATATCAAGGGCTGAATGGGTAGATTTTGTAGCAATACGCACAGGAGATGCACGATTCCTGGTATGTTTAATATCACGATAGTCCTTATAATTTCTATATTGGTCACATAACAATCTATTAATATAACTACTATGTGTCTAAATAGAAATTAAGCCATGATAATCGCCAGAGCGTTAAATCTTGCTCACCCTTACAAAGCATCACGTAAGGGGTATGCTGACCTTGAGGATGAAATGGTATGTATATAATTAACTGTGTGGTATTTATGTCTTTTAATCAATTTGGTTAATATATATTATTTCAATGTACAGATAAAGGAGGCAGAGTCAGAAGTTACAAAAATTGAGCGCCATATTGTGTGGAAGAAAGCCCGTGTGAACAAGGCGGGTGTGATTGAAAACAAAAATACCCAGCATGTGTGGAATAAATGTGTAAGTAACATAGTGTTAACATTTTTATTTGTTATTTTCTTATGACAATAGTAATGTTTAACATTTCCATTTCACTAATAACTATGTCAGGTGACCCTACAGTCTGCATCAGAGGGAGAGATACAAGTTTGTGGCCGCCAAGATATTCTTACCAAAGCCCTAGGTGTGCCAGAGTATCCCGGTCGTGTTAGGGGTGTTGGTTTTGTTGTCTCTCAAAGAGACTACTTCCCACCTGAAAGTCATACAAAACAAGGAGATTTAACTAAAATTAAAAGGTTGGAGACGTTGGTGGAGCAACTCTCAGAAAAAGTGAACAATTTGGAAGATAAAAAGAAAAAGAAAGGAGGATGAGGAGAGGCATGCTAATTTAGTAACCCCAAGCGTCAAATATAGCTGCACTCTAGCATCTACTATCAAGCTTCCCGAGGTAAGGCCTGAAATTTTGTTGTGCTCTGTCGTAAGGCCTGAAATTTTGCATTATCTATTTCATGTTCAATTACTTATAACAGATTTCATAGCTCATTTATCTATCATTGGTTTAGGGTGTCAACTCATGTCGACTATTTTTATCAACCCCAACCCGCCGCATGGTTGGCAAGGGTAAAGTATATAATCGACCAGAAGGTGAAACATTGCACACCCGCCCACTACCCCTCAACCATGTGAAAGTTGGAGTTGAGGTTGCAGTTGAGGGGGATGCGCCATTGCCCATACCTATTGATGAGGCAGATGTGATGACAATAAGAGATGCAATAGGTACTTATGTGGCATGGCCAATCAACATCGTGGTTGTAACGGATATGGTATGTTGGATTTTTCCACCTTATCATAATCTGCATATATTTATTACATTAGTTGGTCTCTAATTGATGTACTGAAATGCAAAACTTCCAGGTACCTGCAAAATCTAAAGATAAGGGCTTAGTGTCCGAACATACAAAGGAGTCTATTACAACCCCAGTAAAGAAGGGGGGCAAATCTCATACCATCCATCCTACAGCTGGTTCTGATAGTCTTTCTCTAGAATATTGCCATTTTCTTAAAATACATGTACGTAAGAAGATGAGGGATGTTGACCAATTGCACATAGAGATAGAAGCAAGTATTTTTGGTGATCATATCGTTGATATTATTGGTATTGAAAATATCAATGAAATTTTGAATCATGGACAATTAAGTGCGTCTGTTATTTCCATATATATCAGGTACTAAATCAGTTTATTAATCTTTCCATTTAAATATTTATGTCATTGGATTAACCTATTTGTATATTTTAATTTAAGGTATTTGTATGAAGAATTTTGCTTCAAAATGGAAGAACGAGGAGGTTTCCGTTCTTATCCCCACATCGAATATCTACATTCTTATATGGGGAATCACAATCACAGTATATAGCTGACCGCTTGGCTATTACAGACAAAGAATGCCAGCCCTTGTTTCTGGCACCATGCAATGTAAGGTGAGTCACTTATCCTTTAGAACTTAATTTACGTTAATGAATTATATAAAACTTGAGTTGCGTAGGATTTGCTATCTTAACAATTTCGTAGGGAGCATTGGGTGTTGTTAGGGATCAATCCCGTTGAAGAGATTGTTTATTTTATGGATCCCTTGCATTCTGATCCTAAGAATCGCCTAGACTTAAAGAATATGGTCAACAGGTAAGCAATCAATTCTTTTCGAGCTTCCTACAGCTCATCATTGCTCTTACGCTCTTTAATGATTAGTGTTTGGTTCAACGCATCTATGTCTTGAAGTGACTGTTCCTTTTCTCTTAAATCCTTATGTAAAACATCCAATTTATACAGAACTTCTGAATCTCCATCATCTTCCATGTGCTTCATGACATATAATTTTCCTTTTAGTTGTAGAATCTCCATCTCCAGCTTTTGTTTCATATCCAATTGTTTTTCAAGCTGGATGATTTTAGCATGGAGTTGTTCTCTTTTTATTCATGCCTTACAAGACCTTTTTATGTATCAATTTTTGTTAAAGCGCTTCCTTTTTTTGTGGGGCATGGGCATTAGTAGTTGGACTCAGGTCCTTGGCCAGAAGCAGATGAGTTCAAAGAATTAGAAATAATGGGATGTGCTGTGTACTATGGGTGTGGTCAAGAGATGAGAGTGAGAAGAGTTTCAGTTGTGTCTGTCTGTCTGTTGTGCGTATTAGTCAAAGATGCACACACAAGTATAAGCTGCTTGAGAAAGATGCAGGTCATGAAACCAGGAAGGAATAGCCTCTATGGTGCAATCCCAGCAGGTTTAGGAAACATTTCTTCTCCCAAAAATATTAGTTTTGGCACCAACTCTCTTAGTGGTTGGATTCCCTATGACTTGGGTAGGCTACATAATCTAATTGAGCTTGATCTCACTCTTAACAATCTCGCTGGGACTGTTCCACCTGTTATATACAACTTGTGTTCCCTTGTTAACTTGGCCTTAGCTGCAAACTCCTTGTGGGGTGAGATTCCTCAGGATGTTGGTCATAAACTTCCAAAACTCCTATAGTTTTCAATTTCTGCTTCAAGATTGTTTTTGTGATGATTGAAAATGTTTACTAATGAAGTTTGTTTGATTTTGTGATTAGTGCTTTGAAAATTTACCGCGCATGTAGCGGAGCTAAGGTGCCTCATTCAAAAGCAAACAACATTAAATGGATCCAGATAGTGGTATATATATCTGCAAAACTTAATAAGCAATAATTTTCAAAAAAACTTTACTGATTTATTATTTCTGTTTTATAGTGCCCCAGACAAACCAACAATATAGATTGTGGATATTACGTCATGCGCTTCATGAAGGAAATTATCTTACAAAACCAAGTTAAAATACCTGTAACGGTATGTAGTTTCAGTACTGGTTATTTACTCTTAAATGTGACCATTCAAATGTTATCGGCTTATTGCAATTGTAACTTAATTTATTAAATTTTGATATTGAAGTACTTCCCTGACTGCAAATGCTTCACATACTCTAGTGCTCAACTATCTGAAGTCAAGGAAGATTGGTCTCGCTATATTGTTGATAATTTTATTTGATTACCCTTGTCATATATATGATCTAAGGTATGTACTGTTATGTATGGTTTAATTTGGTTCAACTAACTTAGGTGCCTGAGTTTTGCTGCACATATTGTTGGAGATTGTTGCATAAATGTAGGATGATATTGACATCTTTTTTGTTGTGTTGTGATTGCTGCACACTATCATATATGTTCTAAAGTATGTGATTGATGCACTATACGAGATTGTAGCCTCTGAATAGTTTTTTGCTGAACATGCAGGGAGGAAGTAAAGATATAAGAATTAAACTGAGCTTGAAAAAAAAAAGGGCAAATAGATAGAGTTTGTTTCAACAAACGCTATCTAAAGTCATACGTAAGATAGCATTTGTTTCTGAAAACGCTATCCTAGGGTGTAACTTTAGATAGCGTTTGTTAAAACAAACGCTATCTTAAGACCACCCGCAAAAACTTTAAAACGACCTTACAACAGCGTTTATTTAAGCAAACGCTATCTAAAGTTACACCTATGATAGCGCCTCCTAAACGCTATTGTTATTGACAACATTTAATTACAGGAACATAGATAGCGCGTTAACGCGCTATTAAAGGGTGTACAGAAACGCTATTTAAAGCGTTTTTTGTTGTAGTGTTTGGTGTCTTTTAGAACTGTTTTTGGTGATTAAGTAAGAGTTTTCTGTGCAGGGCAATTTGTGGAGATCTATGCGCTAATCTGGAAACGTTGCTCTGGGATATGCTGTAGCAATCGTAGCTGAAGCTGACTGTGGACAAGGACAAAGGCTCAAAACATTCTCTTACACATTGAGTTGTCCTTCGCTGATAAGAACAGTGTCCTACACGTGGGACTGATATTTGGTGCATTAAAGTCAGGAAACTGGGCCAAGGATACTTGTCCTAATCAGTCTTTAGCCCGAAAAGGATGAGAGAAGAGAGGGCCTTGAGAGATGCTGGCAGAAAAACCCTAAATAGGGGACAGCAGGAGAGGGACCAGACATCTTCTTCTTCCCTACTGGAGCAAGGACAGCAGCTGCGCCCCTTTCTCTCTCTCTCCTCCATTGTAATGGCTTCTTCTTCTGTTTCTTATTTTTCTCTTTGTTTTTGTAAGCTCAATATGAGCTAAACCTCTTGTAGCTATGGGAAGTTGAGCTTGTAATGGATTTCTAGTGAATGTTATGTTATGCCATGCTATTGGATTTTCTATAAATCTGATTTGGTTGTGTTTTAGTTGAGCTTGATCACCTTAGTTAGAACTTGAGCTCATGGCTGTTTGGAAAAGCTAAGTGTAGCAGAACTGTTTTATAGATAAGAGGAAAATCATTAATTGGAAAATTATGATGAAGAGTGATTTAGGAATGAACATTCTAACTCGTAGGCTAGCTGGAACGAGCTTAAGAGAGGTGTGAATGTAACTAATATGGACCTAGGAATAGGAGACATTTAGTGAAGTTCATCTCAGAACTGTTGGAAAACAAACTTTCATTTCCTGGAGCCAAATTGCCGTAGCATTGCAAACGCATAACAGAACTAGACTGAAGTTGCAAAGGATATTTCCCTGTAGCTGTTTTACTCATTCTGTTAACAACTCCGTTTTTATTGCCCTAGCATTTATTTTCCCAAAACTGTCCTAGATACACACACAAATTATTTGTTACTCTTTGTTAATCTTGATTAATAGAGCCATTAATTCAAACTTGTACTTGATTCACCATATAATCCTCGTGGGAACAATCTCTCTTACACTTTATTACTTGTTAAACGATTGTGTATACTTGCACAAGCACATCAACCATTTTTATAGCAACACCAGCCATGAGCAAGATGCTAAAACATTCGTAACGTGCACGTATCGGGTTTTACGGAACCACTGTCGACCAAACATGAAAAGTACGACATCTAGTAGAGGATATCAGTGTATTGCACGGATTCGCCACGACACTGAAGAATCACCAACTGGTCTCATGTCAGCCCTTATTCGCACCAGTATCTAGGTGAGCTCATCTCCTAGGCTCAAGGCCATACAACTCATGCAATAAAATGCCAATGCTTACACAAAGTGGATGAGATAAATCAATGCCTATCCACCGGATAAACCACAAGGTTCACTAAGGTTCCCTTCCTTAGGAAATATACGAGTCTTGTATTTTAAAACATTTATCCACCGGATAAATATCTCGTGATCCCTTTGGAACGATATGGACTGCTTTCAAAATTGCCGACTGTCCCCACAAACCAACACTGGTTTTTTCAGCTTGTTTTGTCCTCACTCACACGCTTTCTGGGAAACTTCCCAGAAGATCACCCATCCCACAATTACTCTAAGTCAAGCACGCTTAACTATGGAGTTCTTAAATTCTAGGCTCCCGAAAAGAAGATGAATCTTATTGGTATATGAGTACCAATCAACTCTTATAAGGCTTCCCTCAACGGTACAGTCCTCTACCTGCACAGCCTCAAGATCCCTCTCATTCCGGTCATTACAAGATTGAAACAATGGAACGATTGACCTGGATTTGAATCGACGGTTCTTCACCGAACTACTGTTTCAAAACTCAAAACGTTTCGTGTTTGTGTTTATGGCTTCTGAATTATGTTGCAAGTCCTAAGCATTATGAATAAGGATTAAGAATCCTCTTAGATAAGTCTTTGAGCCTTTCTAAGATATTACTCCTTGATTTTCAATTAATGAAATAAGTGTTGATTCACTTAAGTCTTATGAAGTCATTGATGAATTAAGTCATCAATGGTATAGTACATGGTCTTGTTCCACCATATACCATACTTAATTATCTCTTGTCCTCAACTCTAAGTTAATTACTTAAACTTAGGTTTTCATGCGTTAAACTTTACGATTTTATTTGAAAAACTCTCTTTGTAAACCAAAACCTTTTCTGGCGAGGCGAATATCAGTTTTGCGATGCAAGGGTGAGAGGCTATTTTTACTTCTTAGACAGTCTTTCTGGATCGCGAGGCGAGAATGGTCTTGCGTCGCGAGGCCGAGAAGCTGTATCCTTACTGCTCGGGCTAGCCCTCTATCTCGCGTGGCGAGACTAGGTTAGTCAGGCGAATGCCTTGTTTCCCTTTTCCTTAACTTCTTCATTATTTCTCTTCTTGAAGCACTTAGTTTAATTAAATGATCTTATGGCTAAAATAAAAGACATTTTTCACTTTGGTGACACACTTAAATGTTGAAACTTTATTTGATCTTTGGATTAAAATCACTTTTTGTTTTTCTTTGAAACATGAATTTCGCCAGCGAAATTGAGGCAGTGATGCATAACCTGAAATTCCTCTGTATCGCTTAGCGAGATCCAGTTCGCTTAGTGAAATTCATTAAAACACTTTTCTTACTGCAAGAACTTTGAATGTTCAAGAACAACTAGTGTTCTTATGTTTATTCTGACTAAGGCCACAAGCTTATTCCAATGAAAAGTGAAGATTTTACTCCATCAACTAGGCAAGTTATAGCTCAAAATGCTCACAAAATTATGACAAACAACAATCACACATCATTGTGTCATAATCAAGCATAAAAATCTATACTTGATCTAGAGATCAAAGTAGGTTTTTCAACATACATGAAAATGATTTTCATCTAATCACATCATCATAAACATGTGCTAGAGCCCACTAAAGCATAAACTAATTATTACAACTTTGTTCTCCAAGAGAACTTAACAAATGAAAGTAGTGAACCCAAACCAAAGGGTTTCACCCACACACAAACTTAACCAACCATTTTCACCTCCACCAACTTTGGTGTGATGAGGTTCACCCACCATACCTGTTGATGAAATAATCCTCCAGATGAAAGTCGGTCGATCGGTTGCAAACCTCCCGATTACTCGTCCGAATACTCATCACCAACTATCACTACTACAGAAAAGGGATTTACCAGCGTTTATCTTAGGCCTTCAGCAGCGCTTTCGGGCGCTGACTATTTATCCGCTAGCAAAAGGGGGAAAAGTTCGCCAGCGCTTAATGAAGCACTGGTAAAGGTTATACAATTGCCAGCGTTTCCTTTAAGAAGCGCTGGTAAAGGTTACACAATTGCCAGCACTTTCTTTAAGAAGCGCTGGTAAATGTTTTAAACCTTTACCAGCGCTTCTTAAAGGAAACGCTGGCAATTGTGTAACATTTACCAGCGCTTCTTAAAGGAAACGCTGGCAATTGTATAACCTTTACCAGCACTTATTAAAGGAAACGCTGGCAATTTTTACCTTTACCAGCGCTTCTTCAAGTAAACGCTGGCAATGCCCTGTTTTTATATATATATATATATATATATATATATATATATATATATATAGCAAAACCTCAATAATATGTTTATATATATATACAAGAGCAAAAATCTTGTACTATCACAGTAGCTTGATTGAAGAAAGAAGAAGCCCTCGATCAATCTTAGCACAGTATATTCATCTACATATGCATACAGTTAGGAAAACCAACAATATGTTATATACAAGAGCAAAAACCAAAAAATAATCCTAGCTAGTACTAGCTTGATTGAAGAAGCCCTTGATCAATTAATCCTTTGCTTTCCCTTCAACAAAATCCTTGCTCCCCTTCAATAATATCCAAATAAACATTGTTAAGTTCAAAATGGTATATAAACTCGAAATGACTACAATAGATCACACTTACATATATATACCTTCATTCGATAAAATCAACAATATAACGGCACCACTCTTGCTTGAGTGCGGTAAGTTGATCATCAGAGTATACCGGACATTTACGTTCTGGATAGTACTACGAAACGAAAATTAAATCAAGTTAATAATTAAAGTATGTACATTTCAAATATGGTCAAATGTGAGAGTAATTAAATATATAAACTGTGGGGAAAAGGGAAGAAGAAATCCACACACACTACTGAAAACAGAGTATTTAGAGAGAAAATATATATGCTGAATAATACTCAAAATTAACTCTTTATTGAATTCATATACCACTGCACTTACAGTACTTTCATGCACACATTTATAGATCTGCTAGACCTCTAACTAATAAGTCTAACTAACTCATCTAACTCAGAGCTAACCACTTTTACTGTTATAATCATCAACAGTTCATAACTACTAACCACTAACTGACTTTGAAATACTCTGTCAACACAACCACCTAATTCGAAGTTCACTCAACACACAAGATATTCTAATTTAGCATCACTATGGAGTCTAACATTCCAACTAGGTTGGCACCTAGACTCCATCTATCATTTGCTGCACATCAAGTTTGAATCAATTCTCTTATTGATACAACTTTCAAAAAACTCCTTAGCTCTTTGAATCTCTCAATTTTCATAGGCTTGGTCATGATATCTACTTTATGAAATTCAGATCACCTGCAAAAGCACAATTGCAGTTTCCTTTTATTCACTCACGCAAGAAGTGAAATTTGGTCTCAATATGTTTACTCCTCCAATGAGCCATTGGATTTCTTGCCAAACTGATTGCAGATTTGTTATCACTGGATTTCCTGCAGATTTGTTACTAGGTCACAAGGAAAGAAAGATCATGAGCAATTTGTTTTTAGAAGAGGTAACAAATCATTTTACATTGACAACAATATGTACACTTTAGCACATTTATGTTGAGCAGCTTTTGTTTGGTTTTGTAGGGTTATTTTATATATGAATCTTTGCGATGGCCACTGGTCTATACTCTTTAGTCAAGAAAAGCACATCCAAGGGCACACTTCAAAATCTGAGATTTACTTTGTTGAGCAAAGAAACTTGATTTTTTTCTTAAACCGTAGTGAAACTTTGGCTAAACAACGGTACCAATATATATGCTATAAAATTATAAAATTTTAGATATAAATATTATTGCTTGTTAGATTTTGAATGTCACCGGAATCACGCCATTTGGGTTCCTACAACCCGAGTTATGCGCATTGCAACCTAGGCTGTCCAGAACTAGCACAGCAGAAAAAACTTTTCTGCATAATGGCCTACTGGGAATTCATTTGTTGACCAAAAAATATGAATTTTCTCCATAATTAATGTTTGCATCTTAGCTTTAAATAGCCACCGGAATTAGGTTAAAAGGATTTCGGTAGCCCGAGATATGCATCTTGAAATTCAAGCTGTCGGGAATGGATTCTGCAGCACATGAGTCAACTTTGAAGTTTAAACTGTATCTATCCATAAGACTAAAAATTCAGAAATTTCCATGGAGTGAAGGTATTTGTCTTAGGTTTCTAATTTCTCTGACGGCACGCAATTTCAATTATTATACATAGAGTTATGCATTTATAACTGTACACTGTTCAGAATCTTATTTCTGCAAGATTCTGCAGAAATAGAACCGTTTTCAAAGAACTATTGAGAATCATACAATGATCCATAATTCTTGAAATTTTCACCAAATGTGGCCTTAGATCTTATCTTTCAAATGACACTAACCTTATACCTACAGGAGGTCCCTACCCCGAGATATGCACAAATCTTCGCCTGCTGTTCTGCTAGGACAGTAGGGAGTTCATAGAGTTGATATTTGTGTTTTTTTTTCTTCAAAAGCAGATGAGTTGATGAAATTCATCATGTTAGGGCTAGTGTATACATTCTTAGTTGTGTTGGTGTTCAAATGCATGTAGAAGAATGATATACGAAGGACTAGGGTGTTCAAACTCCTTGTCATCCTTTTATGCATTATGAATTAAGTTCAGTTGCAAAATTGTATTTTAGAATGGTACCATTGTAGCATCAGCAGCATGGATTTGAACTTGAAAGGTTCTGTTCTGAGCAAGAGGAGCCTTCAGAATTCTTCTATTGTGAGCATCAAGAATCTCCATGTGTTCATGCTGCATGTGCATCGTGAATCCCTTTTCAAGCAACTAGCCATTACTGAGCACTTACACTTCACAGATTTATAGATGTAGCCAGACCTTTAACAAAAGGTCTAAATAAATCATCTAACTAGCTCAAAGAGCTAATATTTACTATTATAATTGTCATCAACAGTTCATAACTACTAACCACTAACTGACTTTGAAATACTCTTTCAAGATAAACTAGAACGAAAAGTACATACCAATGATGGGATTTGAGTTTGGTTCTCAACGACGATATCCTTCAAAAACTTCATTACATAGTAGCCACAGTCGATGTCGTTGGGTTGACGGGGGCACTATAAAA
The DNA here is from genome assembly GCA_039655645.1 of Ammopiptanthus mongolicus. Taxonomy (NCBI): domain Eukaryota; kingdom Viridiplantae; phylum Streptophyta; class Magnoliopsida; order Fabales; family Fabaceae; genus Ammopiptanthus; species Ammopiptanthus mongolicus. Next base: position 23,213,568 of record CM077350.1, read on the forward strand.
GCTCAAATAATAAATTAATTGTTTTCAGTTTTTAATTTAAATAACTGCATATATAAGATAGAACTTTTAATTTGTAAATACGTACATCCATAAATATCCAGTTAGTCTTGGATGATGAAGAAAATCGGGACTTGCCTCCTCTGCTCTGGGCATGATGAATTTGCAAACCCCTAAGTGCAAAATCAAACAATTCATTAAAGTATATAATTTGAATCATCATATATATTAAGATAAAAATAAATGTGTATACTTACTTATTGTATTGATCCATCATTGGTTTGCGATAGGTATAAGGGACATGCAACGGGTCAAAATAGTACACAATGTATTCATGGGGATTGATTGCTAATAATACCCAATGTCCCCTACAAAAATGAACAGAGTTGGCAAATCCTAAGCCTAGATAATCACATTTCACAAAATTTATAGAAGTTAATTAAAATGACTCACCCTACGTTGCAAGGTGACAAAAACAATGACTCAATACCAGGTTCAGCTAATGCTAAGCGATCGACTATATATTGTTTTTGCCCAGTTATTGACTTGTGCAAAGCTGTTTTATGTGGGCACAAAAACACGAACCTCCGAGTCCGTTCTTCTGGGATCAATATCTCATGATACAAGTACCTTAAATTAAAACATGTAAACAAATTAATGGATAAACTATAACCGTACTTGAGATAGAAAATATAAGTTCGATGTAATACCTGAGATATACAGTAATAACAGTCTGAGATAGTATCTCATGACGAAGAACTTCCTTGATTTCGAAATGAAGGCCGAGAAACAAAGTGGTCTCATAACCCAGCAGTTCTGGCTCCAATGGCACTGTAACATCTGGTGCATTCATATTCCCTAACATATAGGCTTCAAGATAAGCCATATAATCTGCACCATGAGCCGTAGGAGAACGGGAGACCTGAGAATTGCTCTGGGGCTGAGATTTGCTCCCGTTCTTCACTAGGGATGTTATTGACCCTTTTGTTTGCCCCTTGCTAACTATAGGAAGGGAAGGTCGGGATTTGTCAGTTGTGTGCTCCGACACTTTGCCCTTACCATTGTCCTTGGCTTTGGATTTTGAGGGTACCTGGATATTTTGCATTGCAAATACATTAATTAGTTAGTGAATGATTTTATGATAATAAATCATGCATGTTTATTAACTTATATCATGTTACTTACAACTACGAGGCTAATTGGCCATGCCACATAGGTGCCTATTGCATCTTCCACAGTCAACACATCTGCCTCCTCAAGTGGTACAGGCAATGATGCATTCCCTTCAACCGCATGGTCAACTCTAACTTTCACATGACCGGGAGGTAATGGTCGGTTATGCAATAATGTTTGAACCGTTTCGTTAAACATTATCCCCTTACCAACCATTCGACGAGTTGGGCTTGACAAATATAGGTTGCATGCAGAGGTGTCCTGAATAAATGATAAACAAAATATTAATATTTAAATTGTAAATGGATTAAATACGTTTAAGTAAAAAGAACGTATGAATTATTAATTACCTCGGGTGACAGCATAGTGCAACCATCTCTGGCGCTATATGGGGTAGGGGTAGGGAAAGCAGGCGCATGCGCCTCCACTGGATGCCTGTCTTGCATGGTGCTTCGCAATTCATCTACTTCTTTCCGTAGACAGCGTATCTCACGCCTCATCTCTTCCATTCTATCATTAGTAGCACGCGTTTGTGGTCCGAAGAGAAGGCTCGAAGTGACACCAAATCCCGTACCCCTTAGGCGACCAGGGTACTCTTTCCTTGATAAGGCTCGGGCAAGGATGTCTTGACGACCATCACAATCTGTTATATCCCCTTGTGATACAGACTGTGATATGCTATCCTGAGACACAAATGAAAATGTTAAATATTATCATAAGAAAGTTAAAAATGAAAACGCTTGTTAACTAATGCTTTCATACTTACAATTTGTTCAACCACTTGCCTAGTGGTGGGATCAACAATTTCTCCGTTCTCATCTTGACGACTTTCCATCCACAAAATATGGCGTTGAACCATTTTGTTTGTAACATCGTCCCCTGCCGCCAACAACTATACATTTGAACAATCAAATATTAGTAAACATTAGCAAATTATAACCCAATTATAAGGATATTGTATATACCAACTTTTCCTTAATGCTGGAATACCCCTGACTTCCACCTCTATAAGGGTATTCAGGATTTGACGCTCTCTGCCGATTTTCATTGCTAAGCCTCTACATAGACACAGAAATATATATATATATATATATATATATATATATATATATATATATATATCAATGCATGCATGGTTAATTAATGTCATATATACAAGTCATTAGGATATTTATTGTACATACCAAAAATTCTTCATCTGTTGTGCGTCTTGCTACAAAAGCTCTCCAAGCATCCAGTGAAATGTACTCTGCATATTGAGCTGGAGGCTCAGGTCTGACATTCCCTTCTCATCTCTCAGGTACTTCGTCGTCAATTCAGACCGGAATGATCGGTGCATATTTCCGGCCATCTGAATTAACATTTTTTGCCGACATTTATCAATATCAAAGGTCGTCTGCAAAATTAATGTCATAGTATAAGTATGTTTACATAATTAAGAAACACTATAACTAATCAATGTTAATTAATTTACCTCTATATTATGCCAGATGTCTTCTTTGACACGGTGCAAAGAAGAATCCCTCCAATCATTGCAGGTAATTGGGACCGACTGCCGCACTAAGGTCCCAATGTAACTCTTCATGTCTCTGCTGACTTTACCAACGGGCTGGCCTTTAACATTCCATTGAACCTGAAAAAATTGATTAAGTGTATAAATTTATATAACAAACAATAAAATGAAACATTTAATTATATTTTTATATATATATATATATATATATATATATATATATATATATATATATATATATATATATATATATATATATATATATAGATATCTTACCAAAGGTCTCACTCCTTTACTCCTTTGTCGAATGACATTTTTCTTAACTGTCGGTCCGCGACGCCTCACATTTTTCTTCGCCTCCGCAGGACTATCATGAGATGGAGGTGCCATTTACCTGCAAAAAAAAATTAGACACAAGTAAAAACATTATTTCATAATCATATATGCAAAAATCGATGAATATAAATTTAATTAGCCTGGAACTTAAAAAAACACAATCACTAGCCATACTTACATATTTAAGGCAATCTTTTCCTTTTTCTCGTTGGATTGAGACTTGTGTGTCCCTTATTGGTACGAAATAATGGATTGACCCAAATTCCCTCATCATGATCATTTCTAATATACATATCTTCCTCTCTAATTGGATTACCCTCAAGTGAATGTGATGTCCCAAAGAAAGGATCGTCCTCCATATTGGCATCTTCATGTGTTTGATGATCATCAATATCATTAACAACCATTTTGTTAGACAATAGAACAATGGACCAATTTGTATCAGCTGGATCGGTGACATAGAACACTTGCTGAGCTTGTGATGCTAAAATAAAAGGCTCATCTTTATACCCCACCTTATTGAAATCAACGCGCATGAACCCCAACTCATCCATCTGTACACCGTTATTATTGTCAACCCACTTACACCGGAACACAGGCACCTGAAACATTGTGTAATCCAACTCCCATATACCTTCGATGACCCCGAAGTATGACATATTCGCATATATGGGGTTTCTGTCTTTGGCACTTGAGATATGCATAGATTGAGCTATAAGAGTCACCCCACTATTTTGCACTGTACTTCGATCATCTTGTTCTTTTGTATAGAATGTGTACCCGTTCATCAAATAACTGGTGTAAGATAAAACATGTAGACTTGGACCTTTCGCTAACCATCTCAATCTTTCTGAAACTGAGGTAGGATTGAGAGCATACTCAACAGAAATGTGATCTTTTAGCCACGTTATAAAACACCGAATATGTTCTCTTTGTAACCAATTTTGATTCTTATTTGGGTACAAATTCTTAAGTATGTCCTTGTGTTTTACAACATATGACTCAACTTCATCGGCGTTGTATAGAACATACAAGTGTGCTTGCTCCCATTCTGTTCTTGGTATAGTCAATATTTCAATTCCAGAAATCCCTTGCCCTATAGTTCTTCCTGTGTGATGAGACTTTGGCATCCCTGTGGAATGTTTGACATTGGATAAGTATTCGGTACAGAATTCAACAGCTTCTTCAACTATATACCGTTCAACAATACAACCCTCTGGTCGTGATCGGTTTTTCACATACCCTTTTAATATTTTCATGTAACGCTCAAACGGGTACATCCATCTCATATAAGCTGGCCCACACAATTGTGTCTCTCTAACCAGATGAACGGTTAAATGAACCATTATGTCAAAGAATGAAGGTGGGAAATACATCTCAAGCTCACACAAAGTCACAACTATTTCTCTTTGCAATGCTGGCAACTTTTCAGGGTCAATCACTCTGCTGCAAATTGCCTTGAAGAAGAAGCAAAGTTTAGTTAAGGTCTCCCGCACTTTGTTGGGCAACATGGACCGTATACCGATGGGTAGCAAACTCTCCATAAGAACATGGCAATCGTGGGACTTTAGACCCTTCAACTTGAGATCTTTCATCGACACGAGGCTAGCAATGTTTGAAGAGTACCCTTCTGGAACCTTCACTCCATGAAGAAACTTACAAAAACAAATTTTCTCTTTTCTAGATAGAGTATGAGCTGCTGGTGGTAGATATGTACGTTTCCCTTTCTTCACCGGTCCCAATTCTCGTCTCAATCCCATACTAACCAAGTCCAACCTTGCATTGATGCCATCTTTAGTCTTCCCTGGCACATTGAGTAAGGTACCAATGACATTATCAAAGATATTTTTTTCAACATGCATCACATCAATGAAATGTCTTAAATATAATGACTTCCAATACGGCAGCTCAAAGAAAATCGACTTTTTCTTCCACCCTCGTGTCACAAGCTCTCCGGCAAAAGGCTTCCCAAATTCGATAGTCAAATTTTTTACCTTTTCAAACAGTTGCACACCCGTCAACGGCAAAGGAGCTCTACGTTCTTCTATATTCCCATTGAATGCCTTTCTCCATAACCGATAATGATGACTTGAATGCAAAAATCTACGATGTCCAAGGAAGACATTCTTCTTACCATGTTCCAACCGCATCCAATCTGTATTATCTTCACATATAGGGCATGCACATTGACCTTTGGTACTGTATCCTGACAGATTACCGTATGCTGGAAAATCATTAATTGTGCCGAAGATCATAGACCCCAAGGTGAAACTTTCTTCTTTATACCCATCGTACACCTCTACACCCGTCTCCCACATTTGCTTCAAGCGACATATCATTTCCTGGTTGTTTGGGCCCAGAAATTAACAAAGACAACATCATATATTTGCGCTTCATGCATAGCCATGGAGATAGGTTATAAATCACCAAAATCACAGGCCATGTACTGTGAGAGCTACTCTGAATACCATGCGGGTTAAATCCATCAGTAGACAATGAAAGTCGGAGGTTTCTTGGTTCTTGCCCGAAATCGGGATAATCATGGTCAATTCTTTTCCATTGAGGAGAATCTGCCAGGTGCCGTAGCTTGCCATCTTTAATCCTTTCATCCTCATGCCATGTAAAGTGCTTTGAATCTTCTGAACTACTGTACATGCGCCTAAATCTAGGTATTATTGGGAAATACCACAAAACCTTCTCTGGAGCTGATTCTTTCTTCTTATATCGTGAGGCATTACATTTAGGACATGTATTTAACGATGCATGTTCATTCCGAAATAAAATGCAATTGTTAGGACAAGCATGTATCCTCTCATAGCTCATGCCAACAGAGCGCAACATTTGTTTAGCCTCATATGTCCGACTAGGAAGCACATTATCCTCCGGCAACATAGATTTCAATAGTGTGAGTAAGTCATTAAAGCTCTTATCAGTCCATCCATTGCCCGATTTCAAGTTAAACAACTTTAACATCGCCGACAATCTTGTGAATTTAGTACAACCCTCATACAACGGTTTCTCTGCATCACTTATCAACTTCTCAAACATTTGAGGACAATCACGAAGATCTTCTTCAACCACGTTTGCCATCTCTTCAAAACGATCGCCCTCATATGTATTTGTATTGGCATCATTTGACGCATATATCCCACTATTCCCCATATCACTAGATTCACCTCTGGTCTCACCATGCTTTGTCCAACAAGTATAACTTTGATCAATTCCATTGCATATTAAATGTCCTTCCAAGTCAGGTACACTAACTCGTCTTGTATAACAACGACCTAAACATGGACATATGATTCTACTAGGGTTTTCTGCATGTCCAACTGCAAACCTAATAAAATCTTGCACTCCGTCCTTATATTCCTTCGACAAACGATTGGCAGACATCCACTTTCGATCCATATTTTCCCGATCTACAGCAATTATTTTGAGTTTAAAGAGGTTGACATCTACATTCAATAGTACTACATGCATGCATGATGCATGTCTACTTCATACTAAAGGGTGGGGTCCTATCCTATCCAAGATTGTAAACTTCGCATTATATTATTGTATATATGTCTTAATTACTTCTTGTTCTAAGAAAATTTCGGCAGCATTTCCCCTTAGTTCTCCAAGCACACAACTTAATTCAGATGGTATTACGACCCAAATTAGGTATGTACACAGAGAACAATGAGAAAATACAAACCAATGACATTCTTAGATCAAGAAGCTAGTGATTAAGACATACAATAATATGGATTGAATGCGATTTTACATTCTTAGACTGTCCACTTTGGACAATTCAAGAACAACTTGTATATTGTGTCAAAAACAATATACAAATCATTATTGAATAGGAAACTAAGGTTAATGCATGTGTACACCGATAAAAATAAATATGTCTAATGATTATACTGCTTATAAGAGATTAAAAAAAGATAAATACTTGGTAGGAGTAAGAAATCTGTGGTAGACAATAAGAAAATCAAGACATGACCAAAACTGTAGATTATCAAGTGACAAAGATAAAGTAAAGTTAAAATTAGACAAAGAAGGTGAGACCAAAAGCAGAACCAAGGACAACATGAAAGAGAAGAAAACTAACCTATTTCGATATGTGAGAAATGGGATGTCCCTATCACTCCATGAACGAATTTCTTCTAAGTGATTCCCGCTTGGTAATGTGCTGCTTCAATTATCACATGTTAGAATATATAAATGAGAAACAGAAAATAAATGAGTTTAATTTTCATTATATCACATGTCACATTATTATTAAATCAGTTTGACTATATTTTAGTTACCCAATTTAAGAATTTAAGAACAGTGCTTGCTGACTTACCCAATTTGGTTCCAACTAGTACCACTGGGACACCAGGAGCAAAATGTTGGAGTTCAGGGATCCACTGCTAAGTGTATACAAAATTAGAAAAGCAGATACGAAATCTGGAAGACATGTCAATTAAAGTACAAAACACAGAAACACAAATATACCTTCTACAACACATTCTCATAGCAAGAATATACCTCAAGGAAAATAAAAGAGAAACCGTGAGGTTTTTTTCCTTGAGGTATATTTTTTTCCTTGATATAGGGGAAGAGGATAAGGAGACTGCACTCTACAGGCATAGTGAGAAATTGGCTATTGCCTATCCCCTTATTAGTACAGTACCTGGAGTAACCATAAGAATAGTGAAGAACCTTAGAATGTGTGTGGATTGTCACCATATGGCAAAGCTGGTTTCAGAGGCTTACAGTAGGGAACTAATAGTTAGGGATAAAACCAGATTCCATCATTTCAGGCATGGTTCATGTTCATGTAATAATTTCTGGTGAGTGGTGAACATTTTAACAAATAAAAAGATCCTAAAAGAGTAGCCACAAGTAGCTAATGTCAATTTAGATATTCATTTAATCATTATAGAAATGGAATTCTCCTGGGTTATATGCATTTTATTAGTTGCTAAGGTCAAAACCACATGCTAATCTTGATGGAGCTAGTCTATAAACAATGATAGAGGTTCCATTGCCAAATCTAAAGGGCTTTAATCTGCAATACTAAGAGCTACTTAATGTACATAAACAAGTCCTTACACTTGTGGATTACTTGCCGAATTAAGTAGAAGGCCACTTGTTGCAATAAAATTGAAGATAACTATAAATTTTCTATCTTATCATCACACAGACATTTTCTCAGTAAAGCAGAACCACAAATGTACAATACATACGCAACAGAGCTTATCCAAGAAATTGTGACACATTTTTTTCTTTCCCAATCTGGTGGTGGCAGTGACAGTGGCCGAAGTGGCAGCGGCGATAATGGGGAGAGAGGGTAGAGAGGAAAAAGAAGAAAAAAAGAAAAAAATACCTCAAGGTCCTCGCGCTGTTGAGAAGAGGGTTTGAGGAGAGAACCGTGAGGTTTCGCGAAGGTGCTGAGCGTGAATGCTTAGGTCGTGAGTGCTGAGCGAAGAGAGAGATTGATCTAAAGCTGCATCAATTTTGTGGTTGTTTTGTTACTTTGTTGTTCTCTGTAAACCACGCTAGCTGGAAGACTGAAAATTAAAAAACAAAATAAATAAAAAATCTGAAAAGCTTGGATAATTTGTTGGGAAAGCACGAGGTGTAGTTCAGCTCACGTGGCAACCTTCGTTCTCACCGTGGAGGAGAGGGTTGTGGACGACGGTTGTGGGGAGCGGATTGAGGGTCACTGTGGTGGAGGAGAGGGGTTGAGTTCGCGGTTGTGGAGGAGATGAGGAGGGTTGAGTTCGCGATTGTGAAGGAGATGAGGAGGTTTGAGTTCGCGGTGAGAGTACTGTGTGAAGACTATTACTGAAAGCGCGCGCGCGAAAGTGTTAGTGAAGATCGAGTACTGATCAGTAATATAAATCAAAAAATTATATTTATATAGAAATGGACAATTGCCAGCGCTTTTCCAAATAAACGCTGGTAAAGGAACAAGACATTTGCCAGCGCTTGCTTAGGAAAGCGCCAGCGCTTTTCCAAATAAACGCTTGTAAAGGAACAAGACATTTGCCAGCGCTTGCTTAGGAAAGCGGTGGTAATACTATTACCAGCGCTTTTACCAGCGCTGGCAAATGTCTTGTTCCTTTACCAGCGTTTATTTGGAAAAGCGCTGGCAATACTCAATGTCAGAGCTTTGCTTGCGCTTAGTTAACAAAGCGCTGGTAAATCCCAATAATTTGCTAGCACTTACCAAAGAAAGCGCAAGTAATACTTCTCCGCCTCATATTTTCTAGCGTTTTACGGGAAAACGCTGGTGAATGTTGCGTCAATTTTTCCCTATTTTGGTGTAGTGTATAAACAACACAACCACACAATCATTAACATCAAACAACACCAAAACTTTCCTATCCTCACCAACTTAGGGTTCGGCCCCTATATAGGAAAATAAGCTAGAGATGTTCAAAACTTCTTATCTTTTGGATGGATGATCCTTAGATATACCTAACACTAAAACAAGTCTTATTACTCAAAACTTCAATAAAAAACTCAACCTTTTTCCATCATGAAGGTTTCGGCCAATTTAAGAATAAAAGGCTAGAAAACTTATTTGGTTTCAGGCTCTTGGATTATGAAAGAGAATGATGAAACTGGATCATAGAAATTGATTTGGTATTAAAAGGATTTTTCCTCATTTCTCTATGAATTTTCAAGGTTTTGGATCTAAACTTGGATCTTCATTAATCAAGAGATGAAATAGAGAGATTAAGAGAGTTAAGATGAAGATCATACCTCCTAGAATCAAAGATTAATGAGAAAAGAAATAGCTTTTCACTAAACTTCGACTTTTATGAAGATCAAAGATGGTTTTTATGAAGAACTTGTGAAGAACAATGAAGAACTTGGGAGAAGAAGGAAGAACAAGTGAGAGAGAGTAGAGAGAGAGAGAGAGAGAGAGTATGGCCGAGAGGCCTAGTGAGAGTGTGAGAGAGATATTTATATTTTCATCCTATGGCAAACTTGTAAATAACTCAAAGGACAATTTGGTCAATTGCTTAAAAGACCAAGGGCATTTTGGTCATTTCACGTCCAGATATTTTTAGAAAAGCCATCATGATGATAGCCATGAAATTCAACTCGATGGGACACCAAATTATCGTTCGCGGGTCCTGTTAAATCCTTTCGCAGTTCCAAACGTCTCCCGGTTCGAGTATACGCCCGAATATAATATATTATTTTCAGTTTTGGACGTCAGGACGGATTTTAACAAATATGCAGAGATTTAAATCCTGAGACTTACTGTCTCGTTCACGAGTCAAAATTAGGTCTTGATAGTAGAAAAACACTACTATCCATGAAAAATGAAGACCGGACTCCATTTGAGATTTTGCCCGAAACTTAACCACGGCTTCCGACGATAACGTAGAGCATGACTATGGTCTCAGAATATTTTATTTCACTCTCTAGACCCTCCAATAAAATACAAACATTTAAATACTGAATAATTATAAAACTTGAAAATCGTGGCGTTACATCAGCAGTATCCAGTAGGAGAAGCTACATCTATCGAGGCTAGTGCTGGAGGACGGAGCAATATTTGAGGACCTACCGTCGGTGTAGGATTGTTGTGTCCAACTCTTCGTCGGAGTATGAGCCCTTGGTGAGGTATAGGCGTACTCATGGCGAGGGCCAGGGTAGTTCAGGGCATCCTCACCACTGATGGTGGGAGCCTGCCAGTGCGTCCTAGGTTGTGAGCTGAGAGCTTTTCATGTACCTTTTGAGTGTGGGACGGGTTGTGCTAGTGAGCTGCGAGGGTCTTCTTTTGCTGTTTTAATGTATTTTCATTCTTTTCAGTTTTTGCTTATACAGTGTGTATATGTATGTAAAGTGCCCTGTTGATAGGGCTACAATATGTATGGTATCTGTATAGTTATCTTTATGTTGCGCTTTTACTCTGATGTGATCTATGCTTTCCGTATGTTGTATGTTTTAAATGCGCTTGTTTCCGCTACGTTTTTTGAATACCCCGCTATCACTATAATACGGTTAAGCATAGTTAATAATAGGAGTTTGGGGCTAATGGGATTATCCTTCTGAGAAAGGAGGGTCGTCTCATTTTGGTGGTATCAGAACATTATATATATATATATATATATATATATATATATATATATATATATATATATATATATATATATATATATATATATATATATATATATATCTTACCAAAGGTCTCACTCCTTTACTCCTTTGTCGAATGACATTTTTCTTCACTGTCGGTCCGCGACGCCTCACATTTTTCTTCGCCTCCGCAGGACTATCATGAGATGGAGGTGCCATTTACCTGCAAAAAAAAATTAGACACAAGTAAAAACATTATTTCATAATCATATATGCAAAAATCGATGAATATAAATTTAATTAGCCTGGAACTTAAAAAAACACAATCACTAGCCATACTTACATATTTAAGACAATCTTTTCCTTTTTCTCGTTGGATTGAGACTTGTGTGTCCCTTATTGGTACGAAATAATGGATTGACCCAAATTCCCTCATCATGATCATTTCTAATATACATATCTTCCTCTCTAATTGGATTACCCTCAAGTGAATGTGATGTCCCAAAGAAAGGATCGTCCTCCATATTGGCATCTTCATGTGTTTGATGATCATCAATATCATTAACAACCATTTTGTTAGACAATAGAACAATGGACCAATTTGTATCAGCTGGATCGGTGACATAGAACACTTGCTGAGCTTGTGATGCTAAAATAAAAGGCTCATCTTTATACCCCACCTTATTGAAATCAACGCGCATGAACCCCAACTCATCCATCTGTACACCGTTATTATTGTCAACCCACTTACACTGGAACACAGGCACCTGAAACATTGTGTAATCCAACTCCCATATACCTTCGATGACCTCGAAGTATGACATATTCGCATATATGGGGTTTCTGTCTTTGGCACTTGAGATATGCATAGATTGAGCTATAAGAGTCACCCCACTATTTTGCACTGTACTTCGATCATCTTGTTCTTTTGTATAGAATGTGTACCCGTTCATCAAATAACTGGTGTAAGATAAAACATGTAGACTTGGACCTTTCGCTAACCATCTCAATCTTTCTGAAACTAAGGTAGGATTGAGAGCATACTCAACAGAAATGTGATCTTTTAGCCACGTTATAAAACACCGAATATGTTCTCTTTGTAACCAATTTTGATTCTTATTTGGGTACAAATTCTTAAGTATGTCCTTGTGTTTTACAACATATGACTCAACTTCATCGGCGTTGTGTAGAACATACAAGTGTGCTTGCTCCCATTCTGTTCTTGGTATAGTCAATATTTCAATTCCAGAAATCCCTTGCCCTATGGTTCTTCCTGTGTGATGAGACTTTGGCATCCCTGTGGAATGTTTGACATTGGATAAGTATTCGGTACAGAATTCAACAGCTTCTTCAACTATATACCGTTCAACAATACAACCCTCTGGTCGTGATCGGTTTTTCACATACCCTTTTAATATTTTCATGTAACGCTCAAACGGGTACATCCATCTCATATAAGCTGGCCCACACAATTGTGTCTCTCTAACCAGATGAACGGTTAAATGAACCATTATGTCAAAGAATGAAGGTGGGAAATACATCTCAAGCTCACACAAAGTCACAACTATTTCTCTTTGCAATGCTGGCAACTTTTCAGGGTCAATCACTCTGCTGCAAATTGCCTTGAAGAAGAAGCAAAGTTTAGTTAAGGTCTCCCGCACTTTGTTGGGCAACATGGACCGTATACCGATGGGTAGCAAACTCTCCATAAGAACATGGCAATCGTGGGACTTTAGACCCTTCAACTTGAGATCTTTCATCGACACGAGGCTAGCAATGTTTGAAGAGTACCCTTCTGGAACCTTCACTCCATGAAGAAACTTACAAAAACAAATTTTCTCTTTTCTAGATAGAGTATGAGCTGCTGGTGGTAGATATGTACGTTTCCCTTTCTTCACCGGTCCCAATTCTCGTCTCAATCCCATACTAACCAAGTCCAACCTTGCATTGATGCCATCTTTAGTCTTCCCTGGCACATTGAGTAAGGTACCAATGACATTATCAAAGATATTTTTTTCAACATGCATTACATCAATGAAATGTCTTAAATATAATGACTTCCAATACGGCAGCTCAAAGAAAATCGACTTTTTCTTCCACCCTCGTGTCACAAGCTCTCCGGCAAAAGGCTTCCCAAATTCGATAGTCAAATTTTTTACCTTTTCAAACAGTTGCACACCCGTCAACGGCAAAGGAGCTCTACGTTCTTCTATATTCCCATTGAATGCCTTTCTCCATAACCGATAATGATGACTTGAATGCAAAAATCTACGATGTCCAAGGAAGACATTCTTCTTACCATGTTCCAACCGCATCCAATCTGTATTATCTTCACATATAGGGCATGCACATTGACCTTTGGTACTGTATCCTGACAGATTACCGTATGCTGGAAAATCATTAATTGTGCCGAAGATCATAGACCCCAAGGTGAAACTTTCTTCTTTATACCCATCGTACACCTCTACACCCGTCTCCCACATTTGCTTCAAGCGACATATCATTTCCTGGTTGTTTGGGCCCAGAAATTAACAAAGACAACATCATATATTTGCGCTTCATGCATAGCCATGGAGATAGGTTATAAATCACCAAAATCACAGGCCATGTACTGTGAGAGCTACTCTGAATACCATGCGGGTTAAATCCATCAGTAGACAATGCAAGTCGGAGGTTTCTTGGTTCTTGCCCGAAATCGGGATAATCATGGTCAATTCTTTTCCATTGAGGAGAATCTGCCGGGTGCCGTAGCTTGCCATCTTTAATCCTTTCATCCTCATGCCATGTAAAGTGCTTTGAATCTTCTGAACTACTGTACATGCGCCTAAATCTAGGTATTATTGGGAAATACCACAAAACCTTCTCTGGAGCTGATTCTTTCTTCTTATATCGTGAGGCATTACATTTAGGACATGTATTTAACGATGCATGTTCATTCCGAAATAAAATGCAATTGTTAGGACAAGCATGTATCCTCTCATAGCTCATGCCAATAGAGCGCAACATTTGTTTAGCCTCATATGTCCGACTAGGAAGCACATTATCCTCCGGCAACATAGATTTCAATAGTGTGAGTAAGTCATTAAAGCTCTTATCAGTCCATCCATTGCCCGATTTCAAGTTAAACAACTTTAACATCGCCGACAATCTTGTGAATTTAGTACAACCCTCATACAACGGTTTCTCTGCATCACTTATCAACTTCTCAAACATTTGAGGACAATCACGAAGATCTTCTTCAACCACGTTTGCCATCTCTTCAAAACGATCGCCCTCATATGTATTTGTATTGGCATCATTTGACGCATATATCCCACTATTCCCCATATCACTAGATTCACCTCTGGTCTCACCATGTTTTGTCCAACAAGTATAACTTTGATCAATTCCATTGCATATTAAATGTCCTTCCAAGTCAGGTACACTAACTCGTCTTGTATAACAACAACCTAAACATGGACATATGATTCTACTAGGGTTTTCTGCATGTCCAACTGCAAACCTAATAAAATCTTGCACTCCGTCCTTATATTCCTTCGACAAACGATTGACAGACATCCACTTTCGATCCATATTTTTCCGATCTACAGCAATTATTTTGAGTTTAAAGAGGTTGACATCTACATTCAATAGTACTACATGCATGCATGATGCATGTCTACTTCATACTAAAGGGTGGGGTCCTATCCTATCCAAGATTGTAAACTTCGCATTATATTATTGTATATATGTCTTAATTACTTCTTGTTCTAAGAAAATTTCGGCAGCATTTCCCCTTAGTTCTCCAAGCACACAACTTAATTCAGATGGTATTACGACCCAAATTAGGTATGTACACAGAGAACAATGAGAAAATACAAACCAATGACATTCTTAGATCAAGAAGCTAGTGATTAAGACATACAATAATATGGATTGAATGCGATTTTACATTCTTAGACTGTCCACTTTGGACAATTCAAGAACAACTTGTATATTGTGTCAAAAACAATATACAAATCATTATTGAACAGGAAACTAAGGTTAATGCATGTGTACACCAATAAAAATAAATATGTCTAATGATTATACTGCTTATAAGAGATTAAAAAAAGATAAATACTTGGTAGGAGTAAGAAATCTGTGGTAGACAATAAGAAAATCAAGACATGACCAAAACTGTAGATTATCAAGTGACAAAGATAAAGTAAAGTTAAAATTAGACAAAGAAGGTGAGACCAAAAGCAGAACCAAGGACAGCATGAAAGAGAAGAAAACTAACCTATTTCGATATGTGAGAAATGGGATGTCCCTATCACTCCATGAACGAATTTCTTCTAAGTGATTCCCGCTTGGTAATGTGCTGCTTCAATTATCACATGTTAGAATATATAAATGAGAAACAGAAAATAAATGAGTTTAATTTTCATTATATCACATGTCACATTATTATTAAATCAGTTTGACTATATTTTAGTTACCCAATTTAAGAATTTAAGAACAGTGCTTGCTGACTTACCCAATTTGGTTCCAACTAGTACCACTGGGACACCAGGAGCAAAATGTTGGAGTTCAGGGATCCACTGCTAAGTGTATACAAAATTAGAAAAGCAGATACGAAATCTGGAAGACATGTCAATTAAAGTACAAAACACAGAAACACAAATATACCTTCTACAACACATTCTCATAGCAAGAATATACCTCAAGGAAAATAAAAGAGAAACCGTGAGGTTTTTTTCCTTGAGGTATATTTTTTTCCTTGATATAGGGGAAGAGGATAAGGAGACTGCACTCTACAGGCATAGTGAGAAATTGGCTATTGCCTATGCCCTTATTAGTACAGTACCTGGAGTAACCATAAGAATAGTGAAGAACCTTAGAATGTGTGTGGATTGTCACCATATGGCAAAGCTGGTTTCAGAGGCTTACAGTAGGGAACTAATAGTTAGGGATAAAACCAGATTCCATCATTTCAGGCATGGTTCATGTTCATGTAATAATTTTTGGTGAGTGGTGAACATTTTAACAAATAAAAAGATCCTAAAAGAGTAGCCACAAGTAGCTAATGTCAATTTAGATATTCATTTAATCATTATAGAAATGGAATTCTCCTGGGTTATATGCATTTTATTAGTTGCTAAGGTCAAAACCACATGCTAATCTTGATGGAGCTAGTCTATAAACAATGATAGAGGTTCCATTGCCAAATCTAAAGGGCTTTAATCTGCAATACTAAGAGCTACTTAATGTACATAAACAAGTCCTTACACTTGTGGATTACTTGCCGAATTAAGTAGAAGGCCACTTGTTGCAATAAAATTGAAGATAACTATAAATTTTCTATCTTATCATCACACAGACATTTTCTCAGTAAAGCAGAACCACAAATGTACAATACATACGCAACAGAGCTTATCCAAGAAATTGTGACACATTTTTTTCTTTCCCAATCTGGTGCTGGCAGTGACAGTGGCCGAAGTGGCAGCGGCGATAATGGGGAGAGAGGGTAGAGAGGAAAAAGAAGAAAAAAGAAAAAAATACCTCAAGGTCCTCGCGCTGTTGAGAAGAGGGTTTGAGGAGAGAACCGTGAGGTTTCGCGAAGGTGCTGAGCGTGAATGCTTAGGTCGTGAGTGCTGAGCGAAGAGAGAGATTGATCTAAAGCTGCATCAATTTTGTGGTTGTTTTGTTACTTTGTTGTTCTCTGTAAACCACGCTAGCTGGAAGACTGAAAATTAAAAAACAAAATAAATAAAAAATCTGAAAAGCTTGGATAATTTGTTGGGAAAGCACGAGGTGTAGGTCAGCTCACGTGGCACCCTTCGTTCTCACCGTGGAGGAGAGGGTTGTGGACGACGGTTGTGGGGAGCGGATTGAGGGTCACTGTGGTGGAGGAGAGGGGTTGAGTTCGCGGTTGTGGAGGAGATGAGGAGGGTTGAGTTCGCGATTGTGAAGGAGATGAGGAGGTTTGAGTTCGCGGTGAGAGTACTGTGTGAAGACTATTACTGAAAGCGCGCGCGCGAAAGTGTTAGTGAAGATCGAGTACTGATCAGTAATATAAATCAAAAAATTATATTTATATAGAAATGGACAATTGCCAGCGCTTTTCCAAATAAACGCTGGTAAAGGAACAAGACATTTGCCAGCGCTGGTAAAAGCGCTGGTAATAGTATTACCACCGCTTTCCTAAGCAAGCGCTGGCAAATGTCTTGTTCCTTTACAAGCGTTTATTTGGAAAAGCGCTGGCGCTTTCCTAAGCAAGCACTGGCAAATGTCTTGTTCCTTTACCAGCGTTTATTTGGAAAAGCGCTGGCAATACTCAATGTCAGAGCTTTGCTTGCGCTTAGTTAACAAAGCGCTGGTAAATCCCAATAATTTGCTAGCACTTACCAAAGAAAGCGCAAGTAATACTTCTCCGCCTCATATTTTCTAGCGTTTTACGGGAAAACGCTGGTGAATGTTGCATCAATTTTTCCCTATTTTGGTGTAGTGTATAAACAACACAACCACACAATCATTAACATCAAACAACACCAAAACTTTCCTATCCTCACCAACTTAGGGTTCGGCCCCTATATAGGAAAATAAGCTAGAGATGTTCAAAACTTCTTATCTTTTGGATGGATGATCCTTAGATATACCTAACACTAAAACAAGTCTTATTACTCAAAACTTCAATAAAAAACTCAACCTTTTTCCATCATGAAGGTTTCGGCCAATTTAAGAATAAAAGGCTAGAAAACTTATTTGGTTTCAGGCTCTTGGATTATGAAAGAGAATGATGAAACTGGATCATAGAAATTGATTTGGTATTAAAAGGATTTTTCCTCATTTCTCTATGAATTTTCAAGGTTTTGGATCTAAACTTGGATCTTCATTAAATAAGAGATGAAATAGAGAGATTAAGAGAGTTAAGATGAAGATCATACCTCCTAGAATCAAAGATTAATGAGAAAAGAAATAGCTTTTCACTAAACTTCGACTTTTATGAAGATCAAAGATGGTTTTTATGAAGAACTTGTGAAGAACAATGAAGAACTTGGGAGAAGAAGGAAGAACAAGTGAGAGAGAGTAGAGAGAGAGAGAGAGAGTATGGCCGAGAGGCCTAGTGAGAGTGTGAGAGAGATATTTATATTTTCATCCTATGGCAAACTTGTAAATAACTCAAAGGACAATTTGGTCAATTGCTTAAAAGACCAAGGGCATTTTGGTCATTTCACGTCCAGATATTTTTAGAAAAGCCATCATGATGATAGCCATGAAATTCAACTCGATGGGACACCAAATTATCGTTCGCGGGTCCTGTTAAATCCTTTCGCAGTTCCAAACGTCTCCCGGTTCGAGTATACGCCCGAATATAATATATTATTTTCAGTTTTGGACGTCAGGACGGATTTTAACAAATATGCAGAGATTTAAATCCTGAGACTTACTGTCTCGTTCACGAGTCAAAATTAGGTCTTGATAGTAGAAAAACACTACTATCCGTGAAAAATGAAGACCGGACTCCATTTGAGATTTTGCCCGAAACTTAACCACGGCTTCCGACGATAACGTAGAGCATGACTATGGTCTCAGAATATTTTATTTCACTCTCTAGACCCTCCAATAAAATACAAACATTTAAATATTGAATAATTATAAAACTTGAAAATCGTGGCGTTACATCAGCAGTATCCAGTAGGAGAAGCTACATCTATCGAGGCTAGTGCTGGAGGACGGAGCAATATTTGAGGACCTACCGTCGGTGTAGGATTGTTGTGTCCAACTCTTCGTCGGAGTATGAGCCCTTGGTGAGGTATAGGCGTACTCATGGCGAGGGCCAGGGTAGTTCAGGGCATCCTCACCACTGATGGTGGGAGCCTGCCAGTGCGTCCTAGGTTGTGAGCTGAGAGCTTTTCATGTACCTTTTGAGTGTGGGACGGGTTGTGCTAGTGAGCTGCGAGGGTCTTCTTTTGCTGTTTTAATGTATTTTCATTCTTTTCAGTTTTTGCTTATACAGTGTGTATATGTATGTAAAGTGCCCTGTTGATAGGGCTACGATATGTATGGTATCTGTATAGTTATCTTTATGTTGCGCTTTTACTCTGATGTGATCTATGCTTTCCGTATGTTGTATGTTTTAAATGCGCTTGTTTCCGCTACGTTTTTTGAATACCCCGCTATCACTATAATACGGTTAATCATAGTTAATAATAGGAGTTTGGGGCTAATGGGATTATCCTTCTGAGAAAGGAGGGTCGTCTCATTTTGGTGGTATCAGAACATTGAGAACGTTCTGCAGCCAATGGGATGATTTCATATTTCTATGGGGTCATCTCACACTTTAATCTTGCTAGGTTGCTCTCTCCTAGAAGAAATAATTTCTCTCAGCTGTTGAAAATTGATGTAATTTTGATGTTTCAAAATAAGAAAACTGTGAACTGGACAAGTTTGGTCATTCAACACATGTATGATAATAGGGTAGGAGGAGCTTTACCCTACGGGAACTTGGTGACTCGCATTCTGCAACATGTGCGAGTAAATTTCTTGGGTGAGGCCATGATGGATGGCTTGAAATATCAAGCCATGTTCGGTACATGCACAATTAATCATATGGCTATTGAGCACGATGGTTTTAGTTGGGGGCATAAACCTAAGTGTAGGAAGCTGGTTGAATTTGGCACATCTGCTGCGACTTCCTCTCATGGTGTTGGCTCATCTTGTCAGACACCTCCTCCTGGAGCTTCCTCGGACGGGATGAGTTTATTGTAGAACATTTTTATGGAGGTCCATGCGAACACCGCTGCCATTGGGCAACTATCTCTTAGGATGGAGCGCATAGAGAAGCGCAATTTTGTGGCTGACATTTCGTTTGAAAACCCTCCTAGAGCACCGAGGCTTAGTTCCTCTTTATTTTCTCTCTCTCTTTAGCTCAGTCATTTTTTGATATACTTATGGGATGACTGAATAATTTTTTTTATTTACTACTCTTACACTATATTTTATATATCATGAATATATGCCTTGCTATGATTAGTTTCCCGCTTTTTTATAATGCCAAAAGAGGGAGAGATTTGATTGCATGATTCAAGGGGAGTGGATTTTAAAAAGTGAGGGGGAGTAGAGTATTCAATTTGCGCTTTAAAACTCTGATTATATATTGCCTTAATACTCCAACTCTGCCTTTGAGAAAATCCTTCTTGAGATCATCAAAAAGGGGGAGAATGTGAATATATGCCTTGATAGGAATATTTGAATTTTGATGAATGGCAAAAGGAAAACTCCAAAAGGATTTAGACTGCAAAAAGCGGAAAAGGATCTTGTAACATTCCAAGAATTAAATGTAGATATAAAAGACATTAATTTTAGCAAACAAAATTAATAGATTTTTGGGGGCTTAAAGAATAAAAAGAGAAGTTTTAAGATTAAAAATCAGCCACAGTAGCATTCGTGCTCATGCGCAACAAGCCCTTGGTCGTGTGAGTACTCCCTTGCTCATGGGCAACACGCCCTTGGTCGTGTGAGCATGCCCGTGCTCAAGTGGAGTATGCCCGTGTCAGAAAATCGTGAAAAAGTGACGTTAATGAGTGTGTCCTTCCTTAGTTAAGCACGCCCATGCTTTTAACAAGGAGCATGGCTGTTCTGGATAAGAGCACGCCCGTTTTCGGCATTTGAATGCTAGAGAACGTTTGTTTTTTAGAAGGAAACGTGCATATTTCTATATAAACCAATCGTAATACACTTTGGTGCGGCTACAAACCCTAATAGCACTCTAAAAACACTCTCTTGGCGTGTTCGTGGGAGACGCTTGGAGATTCTTGGAGGTCTTCAAGAGGTGAGTAAAAATGACATTTTCTCACCCTTCCATGACGTAAATGATTTTGGGAAAAAGGGAGACTAATTTAATTAAAGATTTATGATGAAATTTCAATGAAAGAATGCGTATATTTGGTCAAATCCTATTTTTTGAATTTGGAGGCTTTGTCCAAAATCGAAATTAATGTTTAATTGGACATTTTTATGATATGAATGTCATGAATGATTGTCTAATCGACATGATTTTATGAATTATCTGATGGTTGGATTGACATGCTCTTATTTGACATATATGATATATGTTATTAAATGAGATTGATATGCCATGTATTGTTTGCCAAACACGGAATGACCTTGTTGATTTGCTTGGATGTGCTTAATACTACCACAGCAGGGGTATTAAGGGTTGAGGAAATACCACCATTGTAGAGGTATTGACCTTGTGAAAAATATCACCATTGTAGGGATGTTGACAATGCCACCATGGTAAGGGTATTGGAATTGAGAAATATCCCACTGTAAGGGTATCGAAAATAAGAAACATCACGACAACAGAGATGTTGAAAAACACCACCATTGCAGGGGTATTGCAAAAGAAACTTCACCATTGTAGGTGAGGTTGAAACACGCCTTATGAATAAGGGTGGGCAATGAGACGCCATTGTTGTGTGCTTATATCTGACATAATGAATGCATGAGTTTAATGTTATTTGTCTAGTATTGGATTTTGTGATATGTTGTATTGGAATATTTATTTTATTGTTAACATAGAAAAATTATATTATTTTCGAAAAGAGCAGGTACCATGGTTGTTTCTCCGGTTACTGCACCGCCTGAGAATAACATTTTTTACGAACTTATTTTAGAAATGTTTTTATTCACTAGGATTTCCATCTCATTATTAGTGTTATTTTTATAGCACAAGGATGATATTCTTGAGACCGAGGAGGGTTGAAGACTAGAGATTCTTATTAGTATTATTATCATTATGGTTAGTATCTATGATGTACCGGAGCCGTTTGTGGCTAAGACCTCAGTTTATTCCATTATATACGTTTGGGTTTTAGTAAGCGCCTTGTTTTAAGAGTTTTTAGTTTCCTTATGAAATTTTGGCTTTGAGGATTTATTGATGTAAAAACTATTTTGAGATTATTATTATTACATTAAGTATTATATTTTGAAAATTTTATTTCTCTATGTTTTGTTAAATATTTTGTTAAGGGTTACTAATGTAACGAAGGGGTTAAATTTTTGTATGAGAGCAGTTCAATCCTAAATTGGACTGTGGTATTGGGTTGTTTTCAAAATATGGGCGCATAGGACTGCTTGTGAGAGTTATATATGCTGCATGCTATTCTTTTATATATTGGATCCGATCAACCCAGTGTTTGATTGGTCGTGTGCAGATTTATGGCTACTAATAGGCGTGGGCTAACGCTAATGGTGCGCTTGCGACACCTTCGGCCCAAATGACCAGAGCCATGCAAGAGCAGACAGAGACTCTCCATCAGATCAGGGATAACGGTAACGTGAACAATGCTGGAATGGTTGCAGCTCAAGATCCTCAGTATTTGGGCTTATCAGAGTTTCGAAAAATGATCTGCCATCCTTCCGCGACAGTTCATACCCTGTGCAGGCTGAGGAGTGGCTTTAGAAGCTGGAGAAAATCATGAGAGGGATGAGATGCAACAAAGCACAGAAGGTGGACTTTGCCAACTTTATGTTGGAGTCAGAGGCTGAGCACTGGTGGGGTTGTACTAGGCGAGGCATGTTAGCTCAAGAAGTTGCCATAAATTGGAGGCTCAAAGAGGTGTTCTTGGAAAAATACTTCCCCACAGTGTCCGCATCCATAAGGAAGCAGAGTTCTTACAGCTCCGCCAGGGAGACATGACTGTAGTAAGATCAAACTAAGAAGATGGCAAGGTCAAACTTATAGTTACCAAGTTTGAGAGCTTGGCAAGGTTTTCACAGTACCAGAGAGAGAATCCTAAGAATGATTGGAAAGCCATAAAGTTTGAACAAGGATTGAAGCTGGAGCTACAAAGTTTCATCGGTATACTTGAGATCAGAGACTACCCAAACTTAGTGAATAAGTGTTGGCTAGCTGAGCAGAAGATGTAGGCTTTAGTGATGGAGAAGCCCAAGGAGAAGACTAGTTTTGATGGAAAGAAGTTCCAGAGGTGGGATTGTAACGCCCCGATTTTCACGTTTTATTATTCTTCAATATTTTAACGTTTTTATCTTATTAGAGGGTTTAGAGGGTGAAATAAAATATTCTGAGAAAATAGGAATGCTCTACACAATGATAGGAAGCCATGGTTAAGTTTCAGGCGAAACCTCAAACGGAACCTGGTCAGCTTTTTTCACGGATAGAGGTGTTTTTCCACTATCGAAACCTAACTTGGACTTGTGAACGAGACAGTAAGTCTCGGAATTTAATTCTCTACATCTTTGTTAAAATCCGTCCTGACGTCTGAAAAATAATAATAATATATTATATTCGGCCGTATAATCGAACCGGGAGACGTTTGGAGTCATAAAGGGATTCAACGAGACCCATGACGGTCGGAAAAATCTGGACGCGAACTGACCAAAATACCCCTAACCTTAGTCTTTTACACTTTTAACATTTTACCCTTGAAACAAATGACCATCTTGCCCTTAAGTGAGATTTTAGAAGGCTGAACTCAGCCCCTCACAGCCCCTTCCTTCACGCACAGCCCTCCCAAAGAACACCCATCATCAACGTTAAGAAAAACACCATTACTGTTCTTGAGAAAGCCTTGAATACTTGTTAGAAATCCTTGATTCCTTGATCAATCTTCATCTTTTCTTGGGTAAGATCACTTCTATGATCTCCTAGCTTCTTGAATCTCTCTTTATTTCAAGATCAAACTCCATTTTCATGAAAATCTATTCTTAGATCCAAAACTTTGAAAATCCATAGGAATTTGTAGAAAAATCATTTTAATGGGAAACCAATTTCTTTGAACTCACTTCATCATGCTCTACCTAAACCCAAGAGCTTATGATTCAATTCTCATCATAGCCCTAAATCCCCAATTTGGCCGAACCCTAAATAGTGATGATGAATAGTGTTTTTCATCAATTTTTGATTTCTAACACTTGATTCCATCCTTAGTTTTCCTATTGTCTTTGAATCCAAGAAATGGAAAACCAAATCAACTTCTAACCCTTTTTCCTAGAATGGTCGAACCCTATATGGTTAGAAATTGTTGAGTTTTGTTTTGATTGTTGTTTAATGTTTGATTGTTGTGTTGTTTGTAGTTGGTGACGATTATCAGGAGGTTCACGAACCGATCAACCGACTTTGGTCCGGATATCTGCTCATCAACAGGTATGGGGGGTGAACCTCATCACACCAAAATGGTGGTGGTGAAGATCGTTGTTTAGTTTATGTGAGGGTGAAACCCTTTGGTTTGGGTTCACCAATTAATTTGGTTCTCTTGGAGAACAAAGTGTAATAATGTAGTTTATGCTTTGTATGCTTTAGCATGTGTTTTATGATGATGTTGTTTAGATGAGAAAACATTTTCTTGCATGTTGAAAAACCTACTTTGATCTCTAGATCAAGTATGGATTTTCATGCTTGATTATGATGCAATGATGTGTGATTATTGTTTGTCATAATTATGTGAGCTTTTTGAGCTATATCTTGTCTTAAGGGTGAAGCAAAATCTTCACATTGGATCCTAATTGGCTTTCGGCCATTATCAAAAAAAAAGGGAAGAACTTGTGTAGTTCTTGAACAAATTAAAGATTTGATGTAAGAAAAATGTTTTAAAGACGTATCTTTAAAGAAAGACCATAAGTGATTTTGATCCAAAGATCAAATAAAGTTTAATCTTGAAGTGTTTTCACCAAAGTGAAATATGCCTTTTATTTTAATCTTAGTGTTTTCACCAAAGTGAAACATGTCATAGACCTTATCATTAGTTCATCTAGTTAATCAAGTAATTTAAAAGTGGATTAATGAAATGTTTTCATGAAAGTCAACATTATTTCATAAAGACATTACCTTTGTTTTAGAACAAAGTTCATGTTCCTTTTTCAAACAAAATAGAAACGTTTTATCCTTAAGTCGATTAAAATGAGTCATAGTTAAGGAAGTTAGAGGAGATTAGTCAAAGTACTTTGCTTTAAGCAAGTGCAACTATTTCAAATCAAGTAAGTTTTCAATTGAAAACATCGTTTTGGTTTACAATCGTTTTGGTTTACAAAGAGAGTTTCAACTCTAAATCGTAAAGTTTTACCCGTGAAAAACCTAAGTTAAGTAATTAACTTAGAGTTGAAGACAAGGGTTAATTAAGTATAACATGTGGTGAAAATACACCATATACTATACCATTGATGACTTAGTACATCAATGACTTCATAAGACTTAAGTGAATCAGCACTTATTTCCTTAATTCATAATCAAGGAGTAATATCTTAGAAAAGATTAAAGACTTATCTAAGAGGATTCTCAATCCTTATTCATAATGTTTAGGACTTGAGACATAATTCATAAGAATAAACACAAGCATGAAAAGTTTTGGTTTTTGGAATAGTAGTTCGATGACGGACCAGTGATTGGGACCCCGATCAGTCGTTCAATTGTTTCAGTATTGTGATGACTCGATCCTGGAGGGATCACGAGATTTATCCGGTGGATAAAGGATTTGTTATTCAAAGATGCGTATAGTTCCTAAGGAAGAGAACCTTAGTGGATCTCGAGGTTTACCCGAGGGGTAGACATTGCTTTATCGCATCTGCTTTGTGTAAGCATTGGCATTTCATGTGCATAGTTGTAAGGCCTTGAGCCTAGGAGTTGAGCTTACACCTTGATGCGGGTGCGAATCTTACGGTGACGAACTTCAATGGTCTTTTTGTAGGTATCAGGGTTGGAAGGGCTGCATGTGACCAATTGGAAGCACTTTTGTGTCATGACTAATCCGAACAATACACTGATATCCTCTACTAGAAGCCGTACTTTTCATGTTTGGTCGAGAATGTTTCCATAAAAGCAAGATACGTGCACGTTATGAATGTTATAGCATGTAACACCCCGATTTTCGAATTTTCCTATTTAATCAGTATTTATGAACTTATATTTTATTCGAGGTCTTAGGAACGGAAATAAAATATTCCGAGACCATAATCATGCTCAACGATATCGTAGGAAGCTACGATTAAGTTTTGAGTCGAAAACTCAAACGGAGCCCGGTCTGTGTTTTTACACTGACAGTATGATTTTACTGCTCAGAAGACCTCCGATGGACCCGTGAACGAGATAGTAAGTCTTAGAATTCGATTCTCTACATTTTCTTTAAATTTCACATAAATTTCAAAAAAATCACTTCCTGACCTCTGTTCGAGCGAAATCTTCAATCGGGTGGAGAACGGAGCCGCGTATGGACTTACCAGGACCCGACAACGGATAATCTTGATATCACATCATGTCAAATCACTTGGGAGAGCATGCCAGAGTCGTCAAGACGATTGGGAATTTGGGGACGCGAAATTACCAAAATACCCCTAACTTAAGCTTTTACCAAAATACCCCTAACTTAAGCTTTTACCTTTTACCATTTTACCCTTTGAACCAAATGACCTTTTTACCCTTAATGAGCTTTTAAGAAGGCTGGAACAACCCTCTCATCCCCTCAATTCACGCAGCCCAGACCCCCAAGAACAACCAAGAGCTTCATCTTCTTCCTTCTTGAAAACCTCCATTGAAATCCTTGAGAAATCCTTGAAACTTTGAAGAAAAGCCTTGATTCTTTGACCAATCTTCCTCCATTCTAAGGTAAGATCACTTCTATGATCTCCTAGCTTCTTGAATCTCTCTCAATCTCAAGATCAAAACTCAATTTTCATGAAACTCATTCTTAGATCCAAAAGT
Source organism: Ammopiptanthus mongolicus (assembly GCA_039655645.1). Lineage (NCBI taxonomy): Eukaryota > Viridiplantae > Streptophyta > Magnoliopsida > Fabales > Fabaceae > Ammopiptanthus > Ammopiptanthus mongolicus. Next base: position 23,240,345 of record CM077350.1, read on the forward strand.
TTGAAAATCCATAGGAAATTGTAGAAAAATCCTTTTGATGTGAAACCAATTTTTTTGAACTCATCTCATCATTCTCTACCTAAATCCAAGAGCTCATGATCCAAGTCTCATCCTAGCTCATTTATCCCAAAGTGGCCGAACCCTAGTAGTGTTAATGAATAGTGTTTTTCATCAAATTTTTGATTTCTAACTCTTGATTCAATCCTTAGCTTTCCTAGTGTCCTAGAATCCAATTCCCAATATGGCCGAGACCTTCATGAGAGATATCCATGAGTTTTGTTTCACTTTTTTGTGTCACAAGACTTGTATTAGTGTTAACAAAGCTTATGAACCAACCATCCAAAAGTTTAGAACCAAATGAGATCCCTAGTCTTTTACCTTTCATCGCCGAACCCTATGCTTTTTATGGGAAGAAAAATTGTATATCGATGTTGATTTATTGTTTGAATTGTATTGTGTTTGATTGTTTTAGGCGACGCGAACGATGTCAGAACCGGAGCCGAGAACTGATCGAGCTTCTTTGTGAGGTAAAGGGAGGTAGTCATTTAAGTTTGGTAGCTTCATAGTGCATGTTTGATATATGTATTACGATGACTTGATTATTGAATTGAAGATGAGTTTGAATGATGTATGGATTTGTTTTACTTAATGAAACATATTTGCACACTTGTAGATAATTTGTGGCATGGATGCCCTGATTGATATTATTGTGATATTGAACTGTTGCTATACATATATATATATATTTATATCCTGGATGAGCATAGGACTGGCTATGTCTCGAAAATTATTAAAAGACTCAAAAAACGGAATCAAAGTTTTGAAAACCGTGTTTTGGAATCAAAAAGTGATTTTTGGAAAACGTGTTGCTTTTCAAGAAAAGTTAAGTTTCCTTGTTGAAAAGTATATTCTTTTGAAAAGTAAAAAATGGTTTTGTGAAAATTCGTGCAAAATGTGTTTTGTTCAGTAAAGTGTTTTAAAAAGGCATGAAACCTTAGAAAACGGTTTTGTTTACAAGAAAGGAGTTTTTCCCAGAAAATGTTTCCTTTTATAAAGAAATGTTTTTTTTTCAAGAACAATGAGCGTTTTTTGTTTTCCAAAGTTGTTTTGAGAAAAACGAAACCAAAAGAGATATGATGAACCTTTGAGATGAGCCCAAACCAAGTGGCCGAGACGTCCGGGCTAGTGTATTGTGGATTGAGCACTCGGACCTCGTGTCCTATGTTTTTTATTTGAATGGGCTTAATGCCTTTTTGAAACGAGTCATGGACTTTATGTCTCGACATTTGAAAGAATGAATGCAAAGAAAACAGAAAGTGTACATGCATGAACCGGCGGACGTGCCATTTGAAACCGAGCTACAACTCTAGTAGTTGAGAATTTAACCTGTTAAGACCACTAGGTCTATAGGGGCATTCTGTGTTCGAGATCCCACAAGTGGCCGGTGGGGTAGCAACCCCGTGCCGTGGTAAATTGGCTGCCAAACACGAATGAACTTGATCAGAGACTGGAGTATTCAGGATATGGTTATGACGTGGTACCCTGGAACAATTGGAGTTCGGACCTAAATAGAGAGGCCGACTCGTGAGGACAATTGTGTTAGGGTGTTATTACGGCCTATCACTCGATGTTGGGAAGTTAGAATCTCCGGAGTACATAAATTAGAAAGACGATATTGAAGTCTCATGTATTATTATAACTCATGATAGTGTTTGAGATGTTATATTGTGTTATAAAGATAACTGCTCATATAACTGTATTTATCTGTGGATGTTTATACTGTTGTTTGTCGCCTGTGCGGCTATCGTGATAAACACTATATGAGTATCTCACCTTTGCCTGTATATGTTGGACACCTTGTTGTGTTTTTGGAACACATGTACAGATGTTGATCATAGGTCCCCGCGGAGACGTGAGGACTCGGATGACGGAGCGTTCTGATGAAGTTGACGTTGGGTTGTACCCCAATGGCTACTTTTAGCCGACCAGCTTAGGAGTCTTTTATTTTGAGCAGTCTTATATTATATTACTGCACATATGTTGAACTTATTTCTAAGTCTGTAATATGTTATATATTCGACTAGGTTTTATGTTATGTTTGTGTTTTTATGAACAGTAAATATCAACGTGTGATATGAAGTTTATTTCTTCATCTTGAGTTGTATTGTCTACGCATGCAGAAAATTTTTAGAAACCGCTTTTTCGAACGTAGCTACTTAATTAAAGTATTTTCTGAAAGAAACCAGCGTTTTATTTTCTTGATTTATTCTGCATTTGAGTTCAAGTCCGTAGCACCCGCGAGGAGGGTGTTACATTAGTGTTATCAGAGCTGGTCGAGTCTTTCGGGAATCCTTCGGATGTGAGTCTGTTAGGTTTATGTTGTGTGATCTCTGTGAACCTTGTTTGAATTGTTTCTCTGTTGAAGCAATGTGTGTTGACACATTAGTTTTGATTTATGTTTCCTTATTAAGGTATGTTTGGTTTGCCTTGTAGGGAGACATGAATCTAAGAGGTCGTCGTGGTGGAGGTCGCGGCACTGCTAACAACAATGCTGATGGCAACAACATGAATCAGGCTATCCAGGCCATGGCTGATATGGCGGCTTCTGTTGCTCAACAGATAGCAACGATGGCTCAACAGAATCAACAAAACCAACAGAGAGCTGATCTTGTTGCTAGTGCCAAAGGGTTAGTCGATTTTCTGCATCATGATCCTCCACAGTTTCACGGGGACTATGACCCGGAAAAGGCTGACTTGTGGCTGCAAGAAATAGAGAAGATTTTTGCTGTTCTGCACTGCCCCGAGGGAGTGAAGGTGGACTATGCCACATTCCTGTTTCTGGGTGACGCAGAGTATTGGTGGGGAGGAACCAGACAGTTGTTGGAAGCCAACAACCAAGAGATCACTTGGGGAGTATTTCGCACCAAGTTTTTGGACAAGTACTTTCCCCAAAGTGCCAGAACCGAGAAAGAGCAGGAATTTCTGAAGTTGCAGCAGAGGGACATGACTGTCGGGGAATATGCGGCGAAGTTTGAATCACTTGCCAAATATTTTCGCTTTTTCCAAGCCCAGCCTGACGAGGACTGGAAATGCGAGAGATTCGAAGGCGGTCTGCGCTTCGAGATCAAGGAGCCAGTGTTACCACTGGAGATCCGTACCTTCCAAGCTCTGGTGGAGAAGTGCAGAAAAGTAGAGAATATGAGAAGCGGAAGGGAGAACAAGGGTACTGCAGGAGAACCGTCTAGGTCAAGAAACCCGAACCAGTACCAACACCAGAAAGGGAAGCAGTCCCAGAAGAAGTCTTATTCCCGACCTTGTGAGACCAAGTGTGTCCCCGTGGGGAGCACCAGTGTTGTTTGTGAAGAAGAAAGATGGGAGTTCGAGACTCTGTGTGGATTACCGTCAACTCAACAAGATAACGATCAAGAACAAGTATCCTCCACCCCGCATAGATGACTTGATGGATCAACTTCAAGGAGCCGCTGTCTTTTCAAAGATAGATCTGAGATCCGGTTATCACAAGATTAGGGTGAAGAACGAGGACGTACCTAAGACTGCATTCAGGACTCGTTATGGCCACTATGAGTACCTCGTGATGCCTTTCGGAGTGACTAACGCGTCTGCTATCTTCATGGACTATATGAACAGGATTTTTCGCTCGTTTTTGGATTAGTTTGTCATCGTGTTTATAGATGATATTCTCATCTACTCGAAAAGTTTCGAGGAGCATGAGGAACATCTACGACAAGTTTTGTAGATCCTTCATAAGGAGAAGCTGTATGTAAAGCTACCGAAGTGCGAGTTTTGGCTGGATGAAGTCAAATTCTTAGGACACGTGATTACGAAGGAAGAGATTGCTGTCGATCCTACAAAATTAGAAGCAGTACTTCTATGGGAGAAACCCAAGACTGTGACAAAAATCCGCAGTTTCGTTGGACTGGCTGGTTACTACAGAAGGTTCATCGAAGGATTTTCGAAGATAGTTGTGCCGTTGACTCAACTTACGAGGAAGGACCAACCGTTTATGTGGACTGACAAATGTGAGGAAAGTTTTCAGACAATGAAGGAACGTTTGACAACCTCACCAGTGTTAGTATTACTTAAACCGGATGAACCGTACGAAGTGTACTGTGATGCCTCGCATCAGGGATTAGGATGTGTGCTTATGCAACATCGGAAGGTTGTAGCGTATGCTTCACGCCAGTTGAAGATTCATGAGAAGAATTACCCGACGCACGACCTTAAGTTAGCTGCTGTGGTTTTTGCACTGAAGATCTGGAGACACTACTTGTATGGATCAAAGTTCTATGTCTTCAGTGACCACAAAAGTTTGAAGTACTTGTTCGATCAGAAGGAACTGAACATGAGGCAGAGACGTTGGATGGAGTTTCTTAAAGATTACGACTTCACTTTGCTATACCACCCTGGAAAAGCAAATGTCGTTGCTGACGCTCTGAGCCGGAAGACCCTACACATCTCTGCAATGATGGTTAAAGAGCTAGAATTGATAGAACAGTTTCGTGATCTCAATCTAGCTGTGGAAGTGAACCACGAGAGGATTAGCTTGGGAATGATCAAGGTATCTGGTGGACTGATGGAGACGATCCGTGAACAACAAGCAACTGATGAGTACCTCCAAGAGAAAAAGGATTTACTGGGACAAGAAAAAGCTGTAGAGTTCAGTTTGGGAACTGATGGTATCTTGAGAAGCAATGGACGAGTTTGTGTACCGAGCAACCCGGAATTGAGGAAAATGATTCTAGAAGAAGGACACAAGAGCAAGCTGAGCATTAACCCTGGATCAACCAAAATGTACCAAGATCTGAAACAGAAGTTTTGATGGCCAGGAATGAAGAAGCAAGTGGCTGAGTATGTGGCATCATGTTTGACCTGTCAGAAAGCAAAGGTAGAACATCAACGACCTGGAGGGATGCTTCAATCCTTGGATGTACCCGAAGGGAAATGGGATGTACCCGAAGGGATGCTTCCAAGAGTTTTGATTCGATTTGGATGACCGTTGATAGGTTCACGAAGTCAGCACACTTCTTACCTATTAAGATCAACTACTCAGTGGAGAAGTTAACTGAGTTGTATATCAGAGAAGTAATCAGACTACATGGAGTACCGTCAAGCATAGTCTCTGATAGAGACCCAAAGTTTACGTCACGTTTTTGGCAAAGTCTACATCAAGCTTTAGGAACAAAGTTAAGGCTAAGTTCAGCCTATCATCCTCAGACTGATGGACAGACAGAGAGAATTATACAGTCTTTGGAAGATTTGCTGATAGCTTGTGTTCTAGACCATGGTGGAAGTTGGGATGATCTGTTGCCTCTTATAGAATTCACCTACAACAACATCTATCATTCTAATATAGGGATAGCACCCTCTGAAGCCTTGTATGGACGAAAGTGCCAAACACTGTTGTGTTGGTACCAGGATGGAGAGAATATGATTGTAGGCCTCGAACTTGTGCAACAAACAATGGAAAAGATTAAGCAGATCCGGGAAAAGATGAAAACTGTACAGAGCAGACAAAAGAGCTATTCAGATAAACGAAGACGACCCCTCGAATTTCAAGAAGGTGAACACGCATTCCTGAGAGTCACATCTACGACTGGGATAGGTAAAGCGATTAAGTCCAGAAAACTCACTCCCAAATTCATTGGATCGTACCAGATTCTTCGTCGTATTGGTCCAATAGCTTACCAGATTGCCTTACCACCTTTTTTGTCCCACATTCATAATGTTTTCCATGTCTCACAACTTCGGAAGTATATTCCTGATCCGTTTTATGTAATCGAACCTGATATAGTACATTTACGAGAAAATTTGTCTTATGAGACATCGCCTGTGCGAATCGTTGATAAGAGGATCAAGCAACTCAGGGGAAAACAAGTTCCCCTAGTCAAAGTCGTTTGGAACGAAGCAACTAGAGATGCAACGTGGGTGCTCGAGGACAAGATGCGATTACAGTATCCCGATCTTTTTCAAGGTAGGTAATTTCGAGGACGAAATTTTTTTTTTAGAGGGGTAGTAATTTAACACCCCGATATTCGAGTTTTCCTATTTAATCAGTACGTATCAACTTATATTTTATTCGAGGTCTTAGGAATGGAAATAAAATATTCCGAGACCATAATCATGCTCAACGATATCATAGGAAGCTACGATTAAGTTTTGAGTCGAAAACTCAAACGTAGCCCAGTCTACGTTTTTACACTGACAGTATGATTTTACTGCTCAGGAGACCTCATATGGACCCGTGAACGAGACAGTATGTCTCAGAATTGGATTCTTTACGTTTTGGTTAAATTTCCAAAAAAATTAAAAAAAAAATCACTTTCTGACCTTCGTTTGAGCGAAATCTTCAATCGGGTGGAGAACGGAGCCGCGTATAGACTTACCAGGACCCGACAACGGATAATCTTGATATCACATCATGTCAAATCACTTGGCAGAGCATGCCAAAGTCGTCAAGACGATCGGGAATTTCAGGACACGAAATTACCAAAATACGCCTAGCTTAAGCTTTTTCACCTTTTACCATTTTACCCTTTGAACCAAATGACCTTTTTACCCTTAATGAGCTTTTAAGAAGGATGGAACAGCCCTCTCAACCCCTCATTTCACGCAGCCCAGCCCCCCAAGAACAACCAAGAGCTTCATCTTCTTCCTCCTTGAAAACCTCCATTGAAATCCTTGAGAAATCCTTGAAACTTTGAAGAAAAGCCTTGATTCTTTGACCAATCTTCCTCCAATCTAAGGTAAGATCACTTCTATGATCTCCTAGCTTCTTGAATCTCTCTCAATCTCAAGATCAAAACTCCATTTTCATGAAACTAATTCTTAGATCCAAAAGTTTGAAAATCCATAGGAAATTGTAGAAAAATCCTTTTGATGTGAAACCAATTTATTTGAATTCACCTCATCATTCTCTACCTAAACCCAAGAGCTCATGATCCAAGTCTCATCCTAGCTCATTTATCCCAAAGTGGCCGAACCCTAGTAGTGGTGATGAATAGTTTTTCATCAAATTTTTGATTCCTAACTCTTGATTCCATCCTTAGCTTTCCAAGTGTCCATGAATCCAAGTGATGGAAATCCAAATCAATTCCTAGCCTAATTTGCCCAATATGGCTGGACCTTCATGAGAGAAATCCATGAGTTTTGTTTCACATTTTTGAGTCACAGGACTTGTATTAGTGTTAACAAACCTTATGAACCAACCATCCAAAAGGTTGGAACCAAATGAGATCCCTAGCCTTTTACCCTTTCATGGCCGAACCCTATGCCTTTTAGGGGAATAAAAATTGTATATTGATGTTGATTTGTTGTTTGAATTGTATTGTGTTTGATTGTTTTAGGCGAAGTGAACGATATCGGAACCGGAGCCGAGAACCGATCGAGTTTGGATTGAGCTTCTTTGTGAGGTAAAGGGAGGTAGTCATTTAATTTTCGTAGCTTCATAGTGCATGTTTGATATATGTATTATGATGACTTGATTATTGAATTGAATATGAGTTTGAATGATGTATAGATTTGTTTTACTTAATGAAACATATTTGCACACTTGTTGATAATTTCTGGCATGGATGCCTTGATTGATATTATTGTGATATTGAACTGTTGATATACATATATATATTTATATCCTGGATGAGCATAGGACTGGCTATGTCTCAAAAATTATTAAAATACTCGAAAAACCGAATCAAAGTTTTTAAAATCGTGTTTTGGAATCAAAATGTGGTTTTTGGAAAACGTGTTGCTTTTCAAGAAAAGTTAGGTTTCGTTTTTGAAAAGTATGCTATTTTGAAAAGCAAAAAGTGTTTTTGTGAAAATTCGTGCAAAATGTGTTTTGTTCAGTAAAGTGTTTTAAAAAGGCGTGAAACCTTAGAAAACGGTTTTGTTTACAAGAAAAGTGTTTTTCCCGAAAAATGTTTCCTTTGATAAAGAAATGTTTTGTTTCAAGAACAATGAGCGTGTTTTGTTTTCCAAAGTTGTTTTGCGAAAAACGAAACCAAAAGAAATATGATGAACCTTTGAGATGAGCCCAAACTTCGTGGCCGAGACGTCGGGGCTAGTATCTTGTGGATTGAGCACTCGGACCTCGTGTCCTATGTTTTTGATTTGAGTGGGCTTAACGCCTTTTTGAAACGAGTTGTGGACTTTATGTCTCGACATTTGAAAGAATGAACGCAAAGAAAATAGAAAACTTTTGTGTACATGCACGAACCGGCAGACGTGCCATTTGAAACCGAGCTACAACTCTAGTAGTTTAGAATTTAACCAGTTAAGACCACTAGGTCTATAGGGGCATTCTGTGTTCGAGATCCCACAAGTGGCTGGTGGCGTAGCAACCCGTGCCATGGTAAATCGGCTGCCAAACACGAATGAACTCGATCAGAGACTGGAGTATTCAGGATATGGTTATGACGTGGTAACCTAGAACAATTGGAGTTCGGACCTAAATAGAGAGGCCGAATCATGAGGACAACTGTGTTACGGGTGTTACTGCGGCCTATCGCTCGATGTTGGGAAGTTTGAATCTCCGGAGTACATGAATTACAAAGACGATATTGAAGTCTCATGCATTATTATAACTCGTGATAGTGTTTGAGATGTTATATTGTGTTATATAGAAAACTGCTCATATAACTGTATTTATCTGTGGATGTTTATACTGCTATTTGTCGCCTGTGCGGCTATCATGATAAACATTATATGAGTATCTCACCTTTGCCTGTACATGTTGGACACCTTGTTGTGTTTTTGGAACACATATACAGATGTTGATCATAGATCCCCGCGAAGACGTGAGGACCCGGATGACGGAGCATTCTGATGAAGTTGACATTAGGTTGTACCCCAATGGCTACTTTTAGCCGACTAGCTTAGGAGACTTTTATTTTGAGCAGTCTTATATTATATTAATGCACATATGTTGAACTTATTTCTAAGTCTGTAATATGTTATATATTCGACCAGGTTTTATGTTATGTTTGTGTTTTTATGAACAATAAATATCAACGTGTGATATGAAGTTTATTTCTTCATCTTGAGTTGTATTGCCTATGCATGCAAAAAAATTTTAGAAACCGCGTTTTCGAACGTAGCTACTTAATTAAAGTATTTTCCGAAAGAAACCAGCGTTTTATTTTCTTGATTTATTCAGCATTTGAGTTCGAGTACGTAACACTGGCGAGGGGGTGTTACATAGCATCTTGCCCAAGGATGGCACGTACGGAACATGTCCTCCTATTCACTCTCTCCGACATTTTGTTAGCTATGGAGTAGGGGTTAGAGTAGTACCCTGTGGCATTGGCATTGAGTCATGTACATTGCACTTCATTGCATGGCTGTTGATGTTTAAATTTACTGTTATACATCGCTGTTCTATTTTTAAGAATGCCTTATATTATGTTGTTAACTATTTAACATGATATATGCTGTTAACTGTTTAACATGATTTATGTTGAGAATTTTAGTAAGCATGTTGGGTACTCTGTTACCTGGTGAGTCGTTCCGTTTTTAATACTGCTGTTTTGTTGTGTTGATGAACGGGAATCTCACCCATATCTGCATATTTTCTGCTGGTACTTGCTGTTGCTGCTTGAACTGATGGACGCGATGACGGTTCGGTTCAGCAGTTCCTTTGAGTCCGGAGGTGGACTCCTTTTGCTATTTTATTTTTCTTGGCCAGACTGTGTCGGTATCTGCAGTACCTTTTGGGAGTTACGACTCCTAGTACTTATTTTATTCTTATGTTAGTTATACATTAGACCTATGTATGTATACAGTATTATTTTTGTTTCTATATTTATAATACAGTATGTTCTAGAAATGCATGGTGAACCTAAGTTCATTTATTAATATTATTTACCTTTACTAATCCCATTACATCTTTGTGAAAAGAAAAGTAAAGAAAACAGTATTTTCCGCATTAATAAATATTTTCGGCCTTATAAATGTTCGGGAATGTGACAATCGGGAAGGGGTGTTGCATTATTTGGTATCAGATCTGGCCGAGTCTTTTTGGGGTTTGTAGGTTATGGTCTGTCTGGTTTGTGTTGTGTTCTCTATGTGTTTCTCTGTTGTTATCTCCGCAAGGAGGATAATGTTGTTTGCTTTATTCCTTTGAGTTTGACAATTCTGGCTTTGAAGGTAGCGATGGCTGCTCAAAACCTGAATGCTGCTGTGAACGCCATACGGGAGATGGTTGCTGCAATGGTTCAACGTGACGAACGGGCTGCTGGGGGGTAGAGGATTGGACGAATTTCTTCGTACCAATCCACCTCAATTCAAAGGCGAATTTAATCCTGAATTAGCTGAGCGTTGGATCCAGACTTTGGAGAAAATCTTTGGAGCAATGAGGTGTACTGAGAATGACAAGGTTGTCTATGCAACCTATATGCTGGTGGAGGATGCTGAATACTAGTGGGAAGGAGCCCATCAGATGTTGATTCATGACTAACAAGCTATGGATTGGAATGCTTTTAAGGGGACGTTCCTTGAAAAGTATTTCCCTGTGAGTGCAAGGCACGAGAAAGAAATGGAGTTCCTCCAGCTGAGATAAGGGGGAATGACTGTAGCTGAATGCAGGGCCAAATTTGAGAGCTTGGTAAAGTTCTCGAATTATTTTCTGGACAACCCAATAGAAGAGTGTAAGTGTAGGAAATTTGAAGGAGGTCAGAGGATCGACTTGAAGAGAGCTGTAGTGCCTATGGAAATTTCTGTTTTTCCAAGACTAATGGAGAAGTTCCGTCTGATCGAGAGCTTGGAGCCCAAGGACAAGCGGGTACAGAGTTCTGGACCAAGCATGTTCCAAAGAGGAAGCAGCGATCGAGACAACAAATCTCGATGCAAGCCATATTCGAAGCAGCAAGATCAACGTTCTGTCGGAGGAAGCAGTGGGGGTTTCAGTCAGTCTGGAAATGCCCCAAATAAGTGTATGAAGTGTGGGAAGAGTAATCATACCACCAAAGACTGTTCAATCAAAGGGATTATCTGCTTCAAGTGTGGGAAGCCGGGACATATTTCACGTGAATGTATGCAACCAAAAGTGGAACATTCTGTCAACAATGTCCAAGCAGCGAGGCCTAAGGCAAAAGGCAGAGTCTATACCATGGGTGGCGCTGAAGCTTCTCAAAATGAAGACTTAATCCAAGATCAGTGTGTCATGGGAGGTAAAACCTTAACTGTACTATTTGATTCAGGCGCAACGCATTCCTTTATTGTATATGACTGTGTGAATCTGTTGGGATTACTTGTGTCCTCTTTACCTTTTGATTTGGTAATTTCTACGCCTACTGGAAAGCCTGTTACAACTGCTAAAGTTTGTTTGAACTGTTCTATTCCTATTAAAGATAGAATATTTTTTATTGACTTGATCTGTTTGCCTCTTTCGCAAATGGATGTAATCTTAGGAATGGATTGGTTATCTTCTAGCCATATACTGTTAGACTGTGCAAATAAAACCTTAGTTTTCCCTAGTTGTGAAAATTCTGGATTTTTGACTGCCAACCAAGTAAACGCTTATTTGACAGAAGGAGCTCAAGGATACATGTTACTGTCTTCTTTTGAGGTCAAGAACGAGCTAGTCTTAGAGCGCGTACTTGTCGTGAACGAGTTTCCGAAAGTCTTTCCTGAAGATGTACCAGGTTTATCGCCAGTTTAGGACATCGAGTTTGCGACGATCTTGTGCCAGGAACATGACCAGTGTCTATGGAACTGTATCGAATAGCACCTGCTGAGTTGGAAACCTTGAAGGAACAGTTGGCGGACTTATTGGGGAAACAGTTCATTAGACCCAGTGTGTCGCCGTCGGGAGCACCTGTGCTGTTGGTGAAAAAGAAAGATGGAATATCTCGCCTATGCGTGGATTATCGACAGTTAAACAAGGTTACCATTAAGAAGAAGTATCCACTTCCAAGGATAGATGACTTGATGGATCAGTTGAGGGGAGCGACAGTTTTCTCCAAAATTGATTTGCGATCGGGTTATCACCAGATTCGTGTGAAGGCAGAGGATGTATCAAAGACCTCATTTCGAACATGCTATGGCACTACGAATATCTTGGAATGCCATTTGGTGTGAAGAATGCTCCAGCTATATTCATGGATTATATGAATAGGATCTTTCGTCCTTACCTAGATAAGTTTGTCGTTGTCTTCATAGACGACATACTCATCTATTCGCGAGACCAGGAAGAGCACGCTGAACATCTTAGTGTGGGTCTTCAGGTTCTGAAAGAGAAACAGCTGTATGCAAAACTGTCCAAGTGTGAGTTTTGGCTCGACGAAGTGTAGTTTTGGGTCATATAATTTCAAAGGAAGGAATTGCTGTAGATCCGTCGAAAGTTGAAGCAGTTCTTGTGTGGGAAAGACCAACCACAGTGACTGAGATACGCAGTTTTGTGGGTTTGGCTGGGTATTATCGGAGGTTCATCGAGGGATTTTCTAAGATTGTGGGACCTCTTACCCAATTGAAGAGGAAGGATAAAGCGTTTGAATGGATTGAAGCCTATGAGCAGAGTTTTCAGGAGCTAAAGAAGAGGCTGACTATATCGCCAGTGTTGATATTGCTAGATCTAAGCGAACCTTTTGAAGTGTACTGTGACGCTTCATACCAGGGGTTAGGCTGTGTTCTGATGCAGAATCAGAAGGTGGTAGCGTATGCCTCGAGATAGTTGAAAGTGCACAAGAAGAATTACCGAAGTCATGATCTGGAGTTAGTAGCGGTAGTCTTTGCGTTGAAGACTTGGAGGCACTACTTGTATGGTTCGACGTTCAATGTTATTAGCAACCATAAAAGATTGAAGTACCTGTTCGATCAGAAAGAGCTCAACATGAGGCAGAGACGGTGGCTGGAATTTTTGAAGGACTATGAATTTCAGTTGCAGTATCATCCGGGAAAAGCTAATGTGGTAGAGAATGCCTTGAGTAGGAAAGTGTTACATGTGTCTGCCATGATGGTTAAGGAACACGAGCTGTTGGAACAGTTCAGAGATATGCATCTATCAGTGGTTAGTATGCAACGAAAACTATGTGTAGGTATGGTTACAGTATCTTGTGATCTGATGGACCAAATTCGGGGGAAGCAAGTATATGACAAGTACCTGGAAAAAGAGCGAAGGAATCTAAAGAAAGGGATGACGTCTGAATACAAGGAAGGAGCAAATGGAATCCTAAGACGAGGAGAATGGGTTTGTGTACCAAACAACCCAGAGATAAGGAGGTTAATTCTGGATGAAGCTCATAGAAGCAAGGTGAGTATGCATCCAGGGTCAACCAAGATGTACCAAGACCTGAAGCGGTTGTTTTGGTGGCAAGGCAAGAAAAGAGATGTAGCTAATTATGTGGCGTCTTGCTTAGTGTGTCAAAAAGCATAGGTTGAATATCAAAGACCAGCGGGAATATTACTTCCATTGGATATCCCACAGTGGAAGTGGGATGGCATAGCGATGGATTTTGTGACGTGTTTGCCAAGAACACCTAAAGGATACGATTCCATTTGGGTAACAATTGATAGGCTTACGAAATCAGCTCATTTTCTACCTATCAATCTCAAGTATTCCATGGAAAAGCTTAATCAGATTTATATCAGTGAGATTGTGAGACTACATGGAGTACCTTCAAGTATCATATCGGATAGAGACTCGCGTTTTACTTCGCGATTTTGGCAGAGCTTGCATGACGCAACACCCTTTCCCGAGTGTCACATTCCCGAACGTTTATAAGGCCGAAAATATTTATTAATGCAGAAAATATGGTTTTTTTTTTCACAAGGATGTAATGGGATTAAGTGAAGGTAAATAATACAAATAACGAACTTAGGTTCGCTATGCATTTCTAGAACATAATGCATAATAGATACAGAGACAGAAAACAGAAAAAGAAATAATACTATATACAGACATAGGTCTAATGTATGACTGAAATAAGAAATACAATAAGTACTAGGAGTCGTAGATCCCAAAAGAAACTAAAAAACTGACATAGTCTGGCCGAAAACAAAACTAAACCACAAAAAGAGTCTGCCTCCGGGCTCAAGGAAACTACTGGACTGAACCATCATCACGTCCATCTGTTCAAGCAGCAACAGCAAGTACCAGTAGAAAATATACAGATATGGGTGAGATTCCCGTTCATCCACACAACAAAATAGCAATAGTAAAAACGAGACGACTCACCGGGTAACAGCGTACCCAACATGCTTACAAGAATTCTCAATGTCAAACATATTAAGCAGTTGACAGCATAAAATCATGCTAAACGGTTAACAGCATAAAATAAGGCACTCTTAACAGTACAACGATGTGTAACAGTAAATGTAAACATCAATAGCCATGCAATGCAATGCAATGTATATGACTCAAAGTCAATGTCACTGGGCATTAGTCTGACCCCTACTCCATGGACCTAACAAAACATTCGGAGAGAGTGAATGGGAGGACATGTTCCGGTTTCTGCCAGCCATGAGCAAGATGCTACAACATTCGTAACGTGCACGTATCTGGCTTTATGGTAACACTCTCGACCAAACATGAAAAGTACGACATCTAGTAGAGGGTATCAGTGTATTGCACGGATTCGCAACGACACAGAAGAGCTACCAACTGGTCACATGTCAGCCCTTCCAGCCCTGATACCTCCAAAAAACCCATTGAAGATCGTCACCGTAAGATTCGCACCCGCACCAAGGTGTAAGCTCAACTCCTAGGCTCAAGGCATTACATGTAAATGAAATGCCAATGCTTATACAAAGCAGATGCGATCAAGCAATGTCTACCCCCCGGGTAAACCTCGAGGTCCACTAAGGTTCTCTTCCTTAAGAACTATACGCGTCTTTTGAAAAACAAAACCTTTTATCCACTGGATAAATCTAGTGATCTCTCCGGGATCGAGCCATCACAAGACTGAAACAATTGAACAACTGATCGGGGTCCAAATCACCGGTCTGTTATCGAACTACTCTTTCAAAACCCAAAACGTTTCATGTTCGTGTTTATGTCTTATGAAGTCATTGATGTACTAAGTCATCAATGGTATAGTATATGGTCTTGTTCCACCACATACTATACTTAATTATCCCTTGTCTTCAACTCTAAGTCAATTACTTAACTTAGGTTTTTAATGCGTAAAACTTTACAGTTGAGTTAAAAACTCCTTTGTAAACCAAAACATCTTCTCAATTGAAAACTCATTTGATTTGAAACAACTTTTAAACCACTTACTCTATTTTTTTAGCATTTTTTGATACATGAAATTCGCATAGCGGAGTTAAATTCGTTTAGCTAAATTGAGGCAGTAATACCGCTCTTGAAACTCCTCTGTATCGCTCGGCAAAACATATTTCGCTTAGCGAAATTCCACTTTATTCTCTTAGCGAGTCTCATTTCGCGTAGCGAAATGGAGGCGGTTATATCTCTTTTGAGACTCCTCTGGATCGTTCGGCGAGACATAATTCGCGTAGCGAAATTGGCTTGGTTTCCTTAACGAATATTAATTAGCTTAGCGAAAGTGAGGCAATGATGCCCAATTTTAGAATTCCTCTGTTTTAGCTTAGCGAATATAAATTTGCTTAGCGAAAAGTTGCCTTAAACAAGTCATTAACCTTATGGAACCATTTTGATTCTCTTCATGAAAACACTTCTTGTCTTATTTTGAGTCACTTGATTAGCTAGATGGACTAAGGATAAGGTATAAAACATGTTTCACTTTGGTGAAAACACTTTGAGATTTAATTCCATTTGATCTTTGGATCAAATTCACTTAGGGTTTTTCTTTGAAAAACACAAGTTATTAAAAACACTTTCTTTACATCAAAACTTGACTTGTCCAAAAACTACTCATATTCTTCCTTTTCTCAAGGTCATGGCTAAAAGCCAACTAGGAACCAATGTGAAGTTTTACTTCATCAACTAATCAAAGTATGACTCACAAAACTTACACAATTATGATACACAATAACACACAACATTGCATCATAACTAAGCACATAAGCACAAAAGTCCATACTTGATCTAGTAATCATGGTAGGTTTTTCATCATGCAAGAAATCATTTTCTCACCTAGATAACTTCATCATAGAACACATGATAAGGCATACAAGCATAACTACAAATATTACACATTGTTTTCCAAGAGAACCAAATCAATTGGTGAACCCAAACCAAAGGGTTTCACCCCACATAAACTAAACAACCATCTTCACCACCACCGTGTGATGAGGTTCACCCCCATACCTGTTGATGAGTAGATTCCCGGATCAAAGTCGGTTGATCTGTTTGTGAACCTCCTGACAATCGTCAACAACTACAACTACAACAAGACAACAATCCAACATTAAACAACAATCAAAGCCAATCTCAACAATTCTAACAAAGAGGATTTCGGCGACCCTAGGTTAAAAAGGTTAGTAATTGGTTTTGGTTTTCCATTTCATGGATTTAAAGGCATTAGGAAAGCTAAGGATGAAATCAAGTGTTAGAAATCAAAAATTGATGAAAACACTATTCATCATCATCAAATATGGTTCTGTCAAAAAGGGATTTTGGGCTATGATGGGAGTTGAATCATAAGCTCTTGGGTTTAGGTAGAGAATGATGATGTGAGTTCAAAGAACTTGGTCTTACCTCAAAAGGATTTTTCTACAATTTCCTATGGATTTTCAAAGTTTTGTATCTAAGAATTTCTTTTCATGAAAATGAAGATTGATCTTGAAATAAAGAAAGATTCAAGAAGCTAAGAGATCATAGAAGTGATCTTACCTTGAAATGAAGGAAGATTGCTCAAGGAATCAAGTGATTCCAACAAGTGATTCAAACTTTTCAAGGATGAAAATGGAGTTTCTCTCAAGGACAACTATGGAGCTCTATGTTTGGAGGGGCTGTGCGTGAAAGTGAGAGAGTGAGGGGCTGAATTCAGTTCTTAAGAGCTCACTTAAGGGTAAAAAGGTCATTTGCCAAAAGGGTAAAATGGTAAAAGTGTAAAGGACTAAGGTTAGGGGCATTTTGGTCATTTTGCGTCCAGATATTTCCGAACGTCATGACGACTCTGGCATACTCTCCCAAGTGTCCTAGGATGATGTGATATCCAGATTATCCGTTGGCGAGTCCCGGTAAATCCATATGTGGCTCCGTTCGTCACCCGATTGAGGATTCTGCCCGAACGAAGGTCAAGAAGTGATTTTTCTGAATTTTTTGTGAAATTTAACCAAAACGTAAAGAATCGAATTCTAAGACTTATTGTCTCATTCATGGGTCCATATGAGGTCTCCTGAGCAGTAAAATCATACTGTCAGTGTAAAAATGCAGACCGGACTCCGTTTGAGTTTCGACTCAAAACTTAATCGTAGCTTCCTACGATGTCGTCGAGCATGACTATGGTCTCGGAATATTTTATTTCCATTCCTAAGACCTCGAATAAAATAAAGACATTAAAATACTGAAGAATTAGAAAACGTGAAAATCGGGGCATTACATTGCTACCCCTCTTAAAAGAATTTCGTCCTCGAAATTATACGTACCTCTTAAAACAAACCTGGATACTGTTGTTGCATGTCCTCTTCTTTTTCCTAGGTAGCATCACCTATAGTCTCGTTCCAGATAACTTTGACCAAAGCTATCTCCTTCCCTCGCAGTTTCTTTATTCTCCTTCCCTCGCAGTTTCTTTATTCTCCTATCCTCGATCTTCACCGGCAATGTCTCATAGGTTAGGTTATCCTTTAGCTGTACTGAATCAGACTCTATGACGTGATTGGGATCAGGAATATACTTTCGCAATTGCGAAACATGAAAAATATTATGAAGGTTGGATAGAAAAGGCGGTAAAGCTATTTGATAAGCTACTAGACCTATCCGACGAAGAATTTGATAAGGTCCAATGAATTTTGGAGTGAGTTTTCTGGACTTCAGGACCCTGCCCACCCCAGTCATCGGAGTGACTCTCAAAAACGCATGATCCCCTTCCTCGAACTCAAGTGGCCTACGTCTTTTATCCGTATAACTCCTCTGTCGGCTCTGAGTCGTCCTCATCTTTTCTTGAATCAGTTTCACCTTGTCGGTTGTTTGTTGCACTAGTTCAGGTCCTAATGACACACTTTCTCCATCTTAGTACCAACACAAAGGTGTTCTCAAACATCGTCCGTATAAAGCTTCGTAGGGTGCCATCCCTATACTCGAATGATAACTGTTGTTGTAGGTGAATTCTATCAACGGTAGGAAATTCTCCCAACTACCGGCATGTTCCAACACACACGCCCTCAACAGATCCTTTAAAGACTGAATCGTCCTTTCCGACTGTCCATCCGTTTGAGGATGGTAAGCCGAACTTAATTGTAACTTCGTTCCCAAAGCTTCATGCAAACTTTACCAAAAACGGGAAGTAAAATGCGGATCTCTATCTGATATGATACTTGAAGGTACTCCATGCAGTCTCACAATCTCACTGATATAAATCTGAGTAAGCTTTTCCATAGAATACTTGAGATTGATAGGTAGAAAATAAGCTGATTTCGTAGGCCTATCAATTATAACCCAAATGGAATCGTGTCCTTTAGGTGTCCTTGGCAAACATGTTACAAAATCCATTGCTATGCCGTCCCATTTCCACTCTGGGATATCCAACGGAAGTAACATTCCTGCTGGCCTTTGATGTTCAACCTTTGCTTTCTGACACATCAAGCAAGATGCCACATAGTCGGCTACATCTCTTTTCATACCTTGCCACCAAAACAATCACTTCAGGTCTTGGTATATCTTAGTTGACCCTGGATGCATACTCAACTTGCTTCTATGAGCTTCGTCCAGAATTAACCTCCTTATCTTTGGGTTGTTTAGCACACAAACCTGCTTTCCTTGTCTTAGGATTCCATCTGCTCCTTCCTTGTATTCAGACGTCATCCCTTTCTTTAGATTCCTCCGCTCTTTCTCCAAATACTAGTCGTATACTTGTTTCTCCCGAATCTGATCCATCAGATCACAAGATACCGTAACCATACCCACACACAGTCTTCCTGGCATACTAACCACGAACAGTTGCATATCCCTGAACTGTTCCAACAGCTCGTGTTCCTTAACCATCATGGCAGACACATGTAACACTTTTCTACTCAGGGCATCCGCTACCACATTAGCTTTTCCCGGATGATACCGTAATTGGAAATCATAGTCCTTCAAAAATTCCAGCAATCATCTTTGCCTCATGTTGAGCTCTTTCTGATCGAACAGATACTTCAAGCTCTTATGATCGCTGAAAACATTGAACGTCGAACCATACAAGTAGTGCCTCCAAATCTTCAATGCAAAGACTACCGCTACTAACTCCAGATCATGAGTTGGGTAATTCTTCTCGTGCACTTTCAACTGTCTCGAGGCATACGCTACCACCTTCCGATTCTGCATCAGAACACAGCCTAATCCTTGGTATGAAGCGTCACAGTACACTTCAAAAGGTTCGCTTGGATCTGGTAATATCAACACTAGCGATGTAATCAGCCTCTTCTTCAGCTCTTGAAAACTCTGTTCACAGGCTTCAGTCCATTCAAACGCTTTATCTTTCCTCATCAATTGGGTAAGAGGTCCTACAATCTTAGAAAATCCCTCGATAAACCTCCGATAATACCCAGCCAAACCCACAAAACTGCGTATCTCAGTCACTGTGATTGGTCTTTCCCACTCAAGAACTGCTTCAACCTTCGACGGATATACAGCAATTCCTTCCTTTGAAATTACCTGACCCAAAAACTGCACTTCATCGAGCCAAAACTCACACTTGGACAACTTGGCATATAGTTGTTTCTCCTTCAAAACTTGAAGAACTACACTAAGATGTTCAGCGTGCTCTTCCTGGTCTCGCGAATAGATAAGTATGTCATCTATGAAGACAACGACAAACTTATCCAGGTATGGACGAAAGATCCTATTCGTATAATCCATGAATATAGCTGGAGCATTCGTCACACCAAACGGCATTACAAGATACTCGTAGTACCCATAGCGTTTTCGAAATGCTGTCTTCGGTACATCTTCTGCCTTCACACGAATCTGGTGATAACCCGATCGCAAATCAATCTCGGAGAAAACTGCTGGTCCCTTCAACTGATCCATCAAGTCATCTATCCTCAAAAGTGGATACTTGTTCTTAATAGTAACCTTATTCAATTGGCGATAATCCACGCATAGGTGAGATGTTCCATCTTTCTTTTTCACCAATAGCACAGGTGCTCCCCACGGCGACACACTGGATCTGACAAACTGCTTCCGCAATAAGTCCACCGACTGTTCCTTCAAGGTTTCCAACTCAGCAGGTGCCATACGATAAGGTGCCATAGTCACTGGTCCTGTTCCTGGCACAAGATCGATCGCAAACTCGATGTCCCGAACTGGCGGCAAACCTGGTACGTCTTCAGGAAAGACTTCTGGAAACTCGTTCACGATAGGTATGCTCTCTAAGACTAGCTCGCTCTTGACCTCCAAAGAAGATAGTAACATGTATCCTTGAGCTCCTTCTCTCAAAGAAGCGTTTACTTGGTTGGCAGTCAAAAATCCAGAATTCTCACAACTAGGGAAAACTAAGGTTTTATTTGCACAGTTTAACAGGATATGATTAGAAGATAACCAATCCATTCCTAAGATTACATCCATTTGCGAAAGAGGCAAACAAATCAAATCAATCAAAAATATTCTATCTTTAACAGAAATAGAACAATTCAAACAAACTTTAGCAATTATAATAGGCTTTGCAGCAGGCTTAGAAATTACCAAATCAAAAGGTAAAGAAGGCACAGGTAATCCCAACAGATTTACACAGTCGTAGGCAATAAAGGAATTCGTTGCGCCTGAATCAAACAGCATAGTTAAGGTTTTACCTCCCATGACACACTGACCTTGGATTAAATCTTCATTCTGAGAAGCTTCAGTACCACCCATAGTGTAGACTCTGCCTCTTGCCTTAGGCTTTGCAGCTTGGACATTATTGACAGAATGTTCCAATTTTGGTTGCATGCATTCACAATAGATATGTCCCGGCTTCCCACACTTGAAGCAGATAATCCTTTTGATCGAACAGTCTCTGGTGATGTGGTTACTCTTCCCACACTTCATGCACTTGTTTGGGGCATTCCCAGACTGACTGAAACTCCAACTGCTTCCTCCAACAGAAAGTTGTTGTCGATCTTGTTGCTTTGCATACGGCTTCCATCGAGATTTGTTGTCTCGACCACCGCTTCCTCTTTGGAACTTGCTCGGTCCAGAACTCTATACCCGCTTGTCCTTGGGCTCCAAGCTCTCGATCAGACGACACTTCTCCATTAGTCTCGGAAAAACAGAAATTGCCAATGGAACTACAGCTCTCTTCAAGTCGATCCTGAGACGTCCTTCAAATTTTCTGTACTTCCACTCCTCTCTTAGGTTGTCCTAAAAGTAATTTGAAAACTTTACCAGGCTTTCAAATTTGGCCCCGTATTCAGCTACGGTCATTCCCCCTTGTCTTAGCTGGAGGAACTCCATTTCTTTCTCGTGCCTTGCGCTTGCAGGAAAATACTTCTCCAGGAATTTTTCTTTAAAAGCATTCCAGTCAACAGCTTGTTGATCGTGAATCAGCATCTGACGGACTCCTTCCCACCAGTATTCAGCATCCTCCACTAGCATATAGGTTCCATAAACAACCTTGTCATTCTCAGTACACCTCATCGCTCCAAAGATCTTTTCCAGCGTCTGAATCCAGTGTTCAGCTAACTCAGGATTGAATTCACCCTTGAATTGAGGTGGATTCCTACGAAGAAATTCGTCCAGTCCTCTACCTCTGGCAGCTCTTTCGTCACGTTGAACCATAGCAGCAGCCATTTCTCGTATGGCGTTCACAACAGCAGTCAGGTTTTGAGCAGCCATTGCTACCTTCAAAACCAGAACTGTCAAACTTAATAGAATAAAGCAAACAACATTATCCTCCTTGCGGAGATACAACAGAGAAACACACAGAGAACACAATACAAACAAGACAGACCATAACCTACAAACCCCAAAAAGACTCGGCCAGCTCTGATACCAAATAATGCAACACCCTTTCTCGAGTGTCACATTCCCGAAGATTTATAAGGCCGAAAATATTTATTAATGCGGAAAATACGGTTTTCTTCTTTTTTTCTTTTCACAAGGATGTAATGGGATTTAGTGAAGGTAAAGAATACTAATAACGAACTTAGGTTCGCCATGCATTTCTAGAACATAATGCATAATAAATCCAGAGACAGAAAACAGAAAAAGAAATAATACTATATACAGACATAGGTCTAATGTATGAGTGACATAAGAAATACAATAAGTACTAGGAGTCGTAGCTCCCAAAAGGTACTACGAAACTGACATAGTCTGGCCGACAACAAAACTAAACCACAAAAGAGTCTGCCTCCAGGCTCAAGGAAACTACTGGACTGAACCATTACCACGTCCATCTGTTCAAGCAGCAACAGCAAGTACCAGCAGAAAACATACAGATATGGGTGAGTTTCTCATTCATCAACACAGCAAAACAGCAATAGTAAAAATGGGATGACTCACCGGGTAATAGCGTACCCAACATGCTTACAAGAATTCTCAATGTCAAACATAATAAGCAGTTGACAGCATAAAATCATTCTAAGCAGTAAACAGCATAAAATAAGGCACTCTTAATAGTACAGCGATGTATAACAGTAAATGTAAACATCAATAGCCATGCAATGCAATGCAATGTATTTGACTCAAAGTCAATGTCACTGGGCACTACTCTGACCCCTACTACATGGAACTAGCAAAACATTCGAAGAGAGTGAATGGGAGGACATGTTCCGGTTTCTGGCAGCCATGAGCAAGATGCTACAACATTCGTAACGTGCACTTATATGGCTTTACGGTAAAACTCTCGACTAAACATGAAAAGTACGGCATCCAATAGAGGATATCAGTGTATTGCACGGATTCGCCACGACACAGAAGAGCTACCAACTGGTCACATGTCAGCCCTTCCAACCCGGATACCTCAAAAAAGACCATTGAAGATTGTCACCGTAAGATTCGCACCCGCATCAAGGTGTTAGCTCAACTGCAAGGCTCAAGGCCTTACGACTATGTAAATGAGATGCCAATGCTTACACAAAGCAGATGCGATCAAGCAATGTCTACCCCCCAGGTAAACCTCGAGGTCCACTAAGGTTCTCTTACTTGGGAACTATACGTGTCTTTTGAAAAACAAAACCTTTTATCCACAGGATAAATCTCGTGATCTCTCCGGGATCGAGTTATCACAAGACTGAAACAATTGAACGACTAATCGGGGTCCGAATCACCGGTCCGTCATCGAACTACTGTTTCAAAACCCAAAACGTTTCATGTTCGTGTTTACGTCTTATGAAGTCATTGATATACTAAGTCATCAATGGTATAGTATATGGTCATGTTCCACCACATACCATACTTAATTATCCCTTTTCTTCAACTCTAAGTCAATTACTTAAGTTAGGTTTTTAATGCATAAAACTTTACAGTTGAGTTAAAAACTCCTTTGTAAACCAAAACATCTTCTCAATTGAAAACTCATTTGATTTGAAACAACTTTTAAACCACTTACTCTATTTTTTTAGCATTTTCTGAAACATGAAATTTGCTTAGCGGAGTTAAATTCGCTTAGCGAATTTGAGACAGTAATACCTCTCTTGAAACTCCTCTGTAATGCTCGGCGAAACATATTTCGCTTAGTGAAATTCCACTTTATTCGCTTAGCGAGTCTCATTTCGCGTAGCGAAATGGAGGCGGTTATACCTCTTTTGAGACTCCTCTGGATCGCTCAGCGAGACATAATTCGCATAGCGAAATTGGCTTGGTTATCTTAGCGAATATTAATTAGCTTAGCGAAAGTGAGGCAGTGATGCCCAACTTTAGAATGCCTCTATTTTCGCTTAGCGAATATAAATTCGCTTAGCGAAAAGTTGCCTTAAACAAGACAATAACCTTATGGAACCATTTTGATTCTCTTCATGAAAACACTTCTTGTCTCATTTTGAGTCACTTGATTAACTAGATGGACTAAGGATAAGGTATAAAACATGTTTCACTTTGGTGAAAACACTTTGAGATTTAATTCCATTTGATCTTTGGATCAAAGTCACTTAGGGTTTTTCTTTGAAAAACACAAGTTATTAAAAACACTTTCTTTACATCAAAACTTGACTTGTCCAAGAACTACTCATATTCTTCCTTTTCTCAAGGTCATGGCTAAAAGCCAACTAGGAACCAATGTGAAGTTTTACTTCATCAACTAATCAAAGTATGGCTCACAAAACTTACACAATTATGATACACAATAACACACAACATTGCATCATAACTAAGCACATAAGCACAAAAGTCCATACTTGATCTAGTAATCAAAGTAGGTTTTTCATCATGCAAGAAATCATTTTTCTCACCTAGACAACACCATCATAGAACACATGATAAGGCATACAAGCATAACTACAAATATTACACATTGTTCTCCAAGAGAACCAAATCAATTGGTGAACCTAAACCAAAGGGTTCCACCCACACATAAACTAAACAACCATCTTCACCACCACCGTGTGATGAGGTTCACCCCCATACTTATTGATGAGGAGATTCCCGGATCAAAGTCGGTTGATCTGTTTGTGAACCTCCTGACAATCGTCAACAACTACAACTACAACAACACAACAATCCAACATTAAACAACAGTCAAAGCCAATCTCAACAATTCTAACAAAGAGGATTTCGGCCATCCTAGGTTAAAAAGTTTAGGAATTGGTTTTGGTTTTCCATTTCATGGATTTAAAGGCATTAGGAAAGCTAAGGATGAAATCAAGTGTTAGAAATCAAAAATTGAAGAAAACACTATTCATCATCATCAAATATGGTTCGGTCAAAAAGGGATTTTGGGCTATGATGGGAGTTGAATCATAAGCTCTTGGGTTTAGGTAGAGAATGATGATGTGAGTTCAAAGAACTTGGTCTTACCTCAAATGGATTTTTCTACAATTTCCTATGGATTTTCAAAGTTTTGGATCTAAGAATTTCTTTTCATGAAAATGAAGATTGATATTGAAATAAGGAAAGATTCAAGAAGATAAGAGATAATAGAAGTGATCTTACCTTGAAATGAAGGAAGATTGTTCAAGGAATCAAGTGATTCCAACAAGTGATTCAGGCTTTTCAAGGATGAAAATTAAGTTTCTCTCAAGAACAACTATGGAGCTCTATGTTTGGAGGGGCTGTCCATGAAAGTGAGAGAGTGAGGGGCTGAGTTCAGCTCTTAAGAGCTCACTTAAGGGTAAAAACGCCATTTGCCAAAAGGGTAAAATGGTAAAAGTGTAAAGGACTAAGGTTAGGGGCATTTTGGTCATTTTGCGTCCAGATATTTCCAAACGTCATGACGACTCTGTCATACTCTCCCAAGTGTCCTGGGATGATGTGATATCAAGATTATCCGTTGGCGAGTCCCGGTAAATCCATATGTGGCTCCGTTCGTCACCCGATTGAGGATTCCGCCCGAACGAAGGTCAGGAAGTGATTTTTCTGAAATTTTTGTGAAATTTAACCAAGACGTAGAGAATTGAATTCTAAGACTTATTGTCTCGTTCACGGGTCCATCTGTGGTCTCCTGAGCAGTAAAATCATACTAACTATGTAAATGCGCAGACCGAACTCCATTTGACTTTTCGACTCAAAACTTAATCGTAGCTTCCTACGATGTCGTCGACCATGACTATGGTCTCGGAATATTTTATTTCCATTCCTAAGACCTCGAATAAAATAAAGACATTAAAATACTGAAGAATTAGAAAACGTGAAAATCGGGGCGTTACACATGAAACTTTAGGAACAAAGTTACGATTAAGTTCGGCTTACCATCCTCAAACTGATGGACAATCAGAAAGGACAATTCAGTCTTTAGAGGACTTGTTGAGGCCGTGTGTGTTGGAACATGCCGGAATTTGGGAGAATTTCCTACCGTTGATAGAATTCACCTACAACAACAGTTATCATTCGAGTATAGGGATGGCGCCCTACGAAGCTTTATACGGACGACGTTGCAGAACACCTTTGTGTTGGTACCAAGATGGAGAAAGTGCTTCATTAGGACCTGAGCTAGTGCAACAAACAACCGAGAAGGTCAAACTGATTCAAGAAAAGATGAGGACAACTCATAGCCGACAGAAGAGTTATGCGGATAAAAGACGTAGGCCACTTGAGTTCGAGGAAGGGGATCATGTGTTTTTGAGAGTCACTCCAATGACTGGGGTGGTCAGGGTCCTTAAGTCTAGAAAACTCACTCCAAAATTCATTGGATCTTATCAAATTCTTCGTCGGATAGGTCCAGTAGCTTACCAAATAACTTTATCGCCTTTTCTATCCAACCTCCATAATGTTTTTCATGTTTCGCAATTGCAAAAGTATATTCCTGATCCCAGTCATGTGATAGAGTCTGATTCAGTACAGCTAAAGGATAACCTGACCTATGAAACGCTGCCGGTTAAGATCGAAGATAGAAGGATAAAGAAACTGCGAGGGAAGGAGATAGCTTTGGTCAAAGTTATCTGGAACGAGGTTACAGGTGATGCTACCTGGGAAAGAGAGGAAGAATTGCAACAACAGTATCCGAGTTTGTTTTAAGAGGTACGTATAATTTCGAGGACGAAACTCTTTTAAGAGGGGTAGGAATGTAACGCCCCGATTTTCACGTTTTATTATTCTTCAGTATTTTAACGTATTTATTTTTTTAGAGGGTTTAGAGGGTGAAATAAAATATTCTAAGAAGATAGGAATGCTCTACACAACCATAGGAAGCCATGGTTAAGTTTTTAGCGAAACCTCAAACGGAACCAGGTCTGCGTTTTTCTTGGATAGAGGTGTTTTTCCACTATCGAGACCTAATTTGGACTCGTGAACAAGACAGTAAGTCTCTGGATTTAATTCTCTACATCTTTGTTAAAATCCATCCTAACATCCGAAAAATAATAATAATATATTATATTCGGCCGTATAATTGAACCGGGAGATGTTTGGAGTCGTAAAGGGATTGAAAGAGACCCGACAACGGATAAGTTTGATATCACATCATGCTAGATCATTTGGGAGAGTATGCCAGAGTCGTCATGACGGTCAGAAAAATATGGACGCGAAATTACCAAAATACCCCTAACCTTAGTCTTTTACACTTTTACCATTTTACCCTTGAAACAAATGACCATTTTGCCCTTAAGTGAGATTTTAAAAGGCTGAACTCATCCCCTCACAGCCCCTTCATTCACGCATAGCCCTCCCAAAGAACACCCAACATCAACCTTAAGAAAAACACCATTGTTGTTCTTGGGAAAACCTTGAATACTTGTTAGAAATCCTTGATTCCTTGATCAATCTTCATCTATTCTTGGGTAAGATCACTTCTATGATCTCCTAGCTTCTTGAATCTCTCTCTATTTCAAGCTCAAACTCCATTTTCATGAAAATCCATAGGAATTTGTAGAAAACTCCTTTTAATGGGAAACCAATTTGTTTGAACTCATTTCATCATTCTCTACCTAAACCCAAGAGCTTATGATTCAATTCTCATCATAGCCCTAAATCCCCAATTTGGCCGAACCCTAAATAGTGATGATGAATAGTGTTTTTCATCAATTTTTGATTTCTAACACTTGATTCCATCCTTAGTTTTCCTATTCTCTTTGAATCCAAGAAATGGAAAACCAAATCAATTTCTAACCCTTTTTCCTTAGAGTGGCCGAGCCCTATATGGTTAGAAATTGTTGAGTTTTGTTTTGATTGTTGTTTAATGTTTGATTGTTGTGTTGTTTGTAGTTGGTGACGATTATCAGGAGGTTCACGAACCGATCAATCGATTTTGATCCGGACATCTTCTCATCAACAGGTATAGGGGTGAACCTCATCACACCAAAATGGTGGTTGTAACGCCCCGATTTTCACGTTTTCTAATTCTTCAGTATTTTAACGTCTTTATTTTATTCGAGGTCTTAGGAATGGAAATAAAATATTCCGAGACCATAGTCAGAAAAATGACTTCCTGACCTTCATTCGGGCGGAATTCTCAATCGGGTGACGAACGGAGCCACATATGGAGTTACCGAGACTCGCCAACGGATAATCTTGATATCACAACATCCCAGGACACTTGGGAGAGTATGCCAGAGTCGTCATGACGATCGGGAAAATCTAGACGCGAAATGACCAAAATGCCCCTAACCTTAGTCTTTTGCACTTTTACCATTTTACCCTTTTGGCAAATGACCTTTTTGCCCTTAAGTGACTTGTTTTAAGGCTGAACTCAGCCCTCACACCCTCTCATTCACGCAGCCCAGCCCTTCTTGAAGAACCAAGAACACCCATCTCCTTCCTTAGAGCAAAACCTCCATTGTTGTTCATGAGAAATTCATGAAACCTTGTTAGAATCACTTGATTCCTTGAGCAATCTTCCTTCATTTCAAGGTAAGATCACTTCTATGATCTCTTAGCTTCTTGAACATCTCTTTATTTCAAGATCAATCTTCATTTTCATGAAAATCATTTCTTAGATCCAAAACTTTGAAAATCCATAGGAAATTGTAGAAAAATCCTTTTGAGGTAAGACCAAGTTCTTTGAACTCACATCATTAATCTCTACCTAAACCCAAGAGCTTATGATTCAACTCTCATCATAGCTCAAAAATCACATTAGGGCCGAACCCTTTTGAAGATGATGAATAGTGTTTTTCATCAATTTTTGATTTTTAACACTTGATTTCATCCTTAGCTTTCCTAATGCCTTTGAATCCATGAAATGGAAAACCAAGATCAATTCCTAGCTTTATTCTCTTTAGGGTGGCCGAAACCCTCTTTGTGAGAATTGTTGAGTTTGGTTTGATTGTTGTTTAATGTTTGATTGTTTGGTTGTTTGTAGTTGGTGACAATTATCAGAAGGTTCACAAACCGATCAACCGACTTTGATCCGGGAATTTGCTCTTCAACAGGTATGGGGAGAAGAACCTCATCACACCAAGATGGTGGTGGTGAAGATGGTTGTTTACTTTATGTGTGGGTGAAACCCTTTAGTTTGGGTTCACTTTTATGTGTTAAGTATTGTTAAGTTCTCTTGGAGAACAAGATTGTTATGATGAGTTTATGCTTTGGTATGTTGTGGTGTGCTTTAGCATATGTTGATGATGATATGATTTAATGAAAATCATTTCCATGTATGTTGAAAAACCTACTTTGATCACTAGATCAAGTATGGACTTTTGTGCTTGATTATGAGACCATGATGTGTGATGGACTTGTATGTTTTGGTTATGATGTAATAAGGTGTAATTGTGGTTTGTCATAATTGGTGTGAGCTTTTGAGCTATATTTGCTTAGTTGGTGAAGCAAAGTCTCCATTTTTCATTGGAGTAGGCTTGTGGCCTTAGTAAGAGGAAAATATAAGAACATGTGTTGTTCTTGATCTAGTAAGGTTTTGATGTAACAAAACATGATTTCATAACCT
The DNA here is from genome assembly GCA_039655645.1 of Ammopiptanthus mongolicus. Taxonomy (NCBI): domain Eukaryota; kingdom Viridiplantae; phylum Streptophyta; class Magnoliopsida; order Fabales; family Fabaceae; genus Ammopiptanthus; species Ammopiptanthus mongolicus. The sequence continues at coordinate 23,269,876 of CM077350.1, forward strand.
ATGTTTTCAAAGAGAAACAAAAGTGATTTTGATCCAAAGATCAAATGAAGTTTTAACCGTTTAAGTGTGTCACCAAAGTGGAAAATGTCTTTTCTTTAGCCATAGGTCTTTTAATCAAACTAAGTGTTTCAAAGAAGAATTAATGAAGAAGTTAGGGAAAGTGAAAAACAGGGCACTCGCCCAGCGAACCCCGTCTCGCCTCGCGAGACAGAGGGAAGATAAGGCATTCGCCAGGCTAACATTGCCTCGCCTCGCGAGACAGTGGACTAGCCCGAGCAGCAAAGATGCAGCTTCTCTGCCTCGCGTAGCGAAGTAGTTCTCGCCCCGCGAACCGCCTAAGCAGTGAAGAATTGCAGCTCTGCCTCGCGACGCGAGACAATTATCGCCTCGCGATGCAGAAGGTCGGTTTGAAATACAGTTCTCTGCCTCGCGACGCGAGACAATCTTCGCCTCGCGATACAGAGGATCTGTGTAAGGAGCAAATACAACTCCCAGCCTCGCGACGCGAAACTTTTGTTCGCCCCGCGAGAAAGGAATTTCAAATAGGGTATCACTGCCTTAATTTAGCTAAGCGAATGTACTCTCGCTAAGCGAATTTCATGTTTTAGAAAATGCTAGAAATGAAGTAAGTAGTTCAAATGTTGTTTCAAATCAAATAAGTTTTCAATTGTAAAAGTTGTTTGGTTTACAAAAGGAGTTTTCTAACTCAACCGTAAAGTTTTACGCGTGAAAAACCTAAGTGAAGTAATTAACTTTGAGTTGAAGACAAGGGTTAATTAAGTATAGTATGTGGTGGAACAAGACCATGTGTTATACCATTGATGACTTAGTACATCAATGAGTTCATAAGACTTAAGTGAAATCAACACTTGTTTCCTTAATTGAAAAACAAGGGATTAATACCTTAGAAAGGCTTAAAGACTTATCTAAGAGGATTCTCAATCCTTATTCATAATGCTTAGGACTTGAGACATAATTCATAAGACGTAAACACAAACACGAAACGTTTTGGTTTTCGAAACAGTAGTTCGATGACGGACCGATGATTCGGATCCAGGTTAATCGTTCAATTGTTTCCGTCTTGTGATGACCGGAATGAGAGAGATCCTGAGATTGTGCAGGTATGGGACTGTACAGTGGAAGGAATCCTGAGGCTATGCAGGTATGGGACTGTATAGTTAAGGGAAGGCATATAAGAATTGATTGGTACTACCCATATCAACAAGATTTATCTTCTTTTCCGGAACTTAGAACATAAGTACTTTATAGTTAAGCGTGCTTGACTTAGAGTAATTATGGGATGGGTGACCTTCTGGGAAGTTCCTAGAAAGCGTGTGAGTGAGGACAAAACACGCTGAAAAGACTTGTGTTGGTTTGTGGGGACAGTCGGCGATTCTGAAAGCAGTCTGGATCATTCCAAAGGAATCACGAGATATTTATCCGATGGATAATTGTTTTATCCGATGGATAAATGTTTTATAAAACAAAGATGTGTGTAGTTTCTAAGGAAGAGAACCTTAGTGAACCTTGAGGTCTATCCAATGGATAGACATTGCTTTATCGCATCTGCTTTGTGTAAGCATTGGCATTTCATGTGCATAGTTGTAAGGCCTTGAGCCTAGGAGTTGAGCTTACACCTTGATGCGGGTGCGAATCTTACGGTGACGATCTTCAATGGTCTTTTTGGAGGTATCAGGGTTGGAAGGGCTGACATGTGACCAGTTGGTGATTCTTCTGTGTCGTGGCGAATCCGTGCAATACACTGATATCCTCTACTAGATGCCGTACTTTTCATGTTTGGTCGAGAGTGTTACCGTAAAGCCAGATACGTGCACGTTACGAATGTTGTAGCATCTTGCTCATGGCTGGCAGAAACCGGAACATGTCCTCCCATTCACTCTCTCCGAATGTTTTGTTAGCTCCATGGAGTAGGGGTCAGAGTAGTACCCAGTGACATTGACATTGAGTCATATACATTGCATTGCATTGCATGGCTATTGATGTTTACATTACTGTTATGCATCATTGTACTGTTTAAGAGTACCTTACTTTATGCTGTTAACTGCTTAACATGATATTATGCTGTCAACTGCTTAATACATTTGACATTGAGAATTTTAGTAAGCATGTTGGGTACGCTGTTACCCGGTGAGTCGTCCCGTTTTTACTACTGCTGTTTTGTTGTGTTGATGAACGGGAATCTCACCCATATCTGTATATTTTCTGCTGGTACTTGCTGTTGATGCTTGAACAGATGGACGCGACGATGGTTCGGTTCCGCAGTCCCTTTGAGTTCGGAGGTGGACTCTTTTGCTGTTTTAGTTTTGTTGTCGGCCAGACTATGTCAGTTTTTGTAGTACCTTTTGGGAGCTACGACTCCTAGTACTTATTGTATTTTCTTATGTCAGTCATACATTAGACTTATGTCTATATCCAGTAATGTTGATGTTTCTGTTTTTGTTTTCTGTTTCTGTATTTATAATACTGTATGTATGTCCTAGTAATGCATGGTGAACCTAAGTTCACTTATTAGTATTATTTATTACCTTTACTAATCCCATTACATCTTTATGAAAAGAAAAGAAAAAGAAAAATCGTATTTTGCGCATTAATAAATATTTTCGGCCTTATAAACGTTCGGGAATGTGACACTCGGGAAAGGGTGTTGCAGTGGTGGTGAAGATGGTTGTTTAGTTTATGTGTGGGTGAAACCCTTTGGTTTGGGTTCACCAATTAGTTTGGTTCTCTTGGAGAACAAAGTGTAATAATGTAGTTTATGTTTTGTATGCTTTAGCATGTGTTTTATGATGATGTTGTTCAGATGAGAAAACATTTTCTTGCATGTTGAAAAACCTACTTTGATCTGTACATCAAGTATGGATTTTTATGCTTGATTATGATGCAATGATGTGTGATTATTGTTTGTCATAATTATGTGAGCTTTTTGAGCTATATCTTGTCTTGAGGGTGAAGCAAAATCTTCACATTGGTTCCTAATTGGCTTTCGGCCACTATAAAAAAAAAAAGGGAAGAACTTGTATAGTTCTTGAATAAATTAAAGTTTTGATGTAAGAAAAATGTTTTAGAGACTTATGCTTTAAAGAAAGACCATAAGTGATTTTGATCCAAAGATCAAATAAAGTTTAATCTCGAAGTGTTTTCACCAAAGTGAAATATGCCTTTTATTTTAATATTAGTGTTTTCACCAAAGTGAAACATGTCATAGACCTTATCATTAGTTCATCTAGTTAATCACGTAATTTAAAAGTGGATTAATGAAATGTTTTCATGAAAGTCAACATAATTTCATAAAGTCATTACCTTTGTTTTAGAACAAAGTTCATGTTCCTTTTTCAAACAAAATGGAAACCTTTTATTCTTCAGTTGAATAAAATAAGTCATAGTTAAGGAAGTTAGAAGAAATTACATTCCTTTCCATTAACTTAGAACATAGTTTTGACACTATGTTAGTAAGGAAAACTCTTTTCAAAAGTAGTTAAGGTACTTTATTTTAAGCAAGTACAATGTTATTTCTAATCAAATAGTTTTTAATTGTAAACGTTGTTTTGGTTTACAAAAAGAGTTTTTAACTCAAATCGTAAAGTTTTACGTATAAAAACCTAAGTTAAGTAATTAACATAGAGTTGAAGACAAGGGTTAATTAAGTATAGTATGTGGTGAAACAAGACCATATACTATACCATTGATGACTTAGTACATCAATGACTTCATAAGACTTAAGTAAATCAACACTTATTTCCTTAATTAAAAATCAAGGAGTAATATCTTAGAAAAGATTAAAGACTTATCTAAGAGGATTCTCAATCCTTATTCATAATGTTTAGGACTTGAGACATAATTCATAAGACATAAACACAAACATGAAACGTTTTGGGTTTTGGAACAATAGTTCGATAATGGACGGGTGATTCAGACCCCGATCAGTCGTTCAATTGTTTCAGTCTTGTGATGACTCGATCCCGAAGGGATCACGAGATTTATCCGGTGGATAAAGGTTTTGTTTTTCAAAGACGCGTATAGTTCTTAAGGAAGAGAACCTTAGTGGACCTCGAGGTTTACCCAGGGGGTAGACATTGCTTTATCGCATCTGCTTTGTGTAAGCATTGGCATTTCATGTGCATAGTTGTAAGGCCTTTAGCCTAGGAGTTGAGCTTACACCTTGATGCGGGTGCGAATCTTACGGTGACGATCTTCAGTGGTCTTTTTGGAGGGATCAGGGTTGGAAGGGCTAACATGTGACCAGTTGGTAGCTCTTCTGTGTCGTGGCTAATCCGAGCAATGCACTAATATCCTCTACTAGATGCCACACTTTTCATGTTGAATCGAGAGTGTTTCCGTAAAAGCTAGATACGGGCAAGTTACGAATGTTGTAGCATCTTGCCCAAGGCTGGCGCGTATGAAACATGTCCTCCCATTCACTCTCTCCGACATTTTGTTAGCTCCATGGAGTTGGGGTCAAAGTAGTACCCAGTGGCATTGGCATTGAGTCATGTACATTGCACTGCATTGCATGGCTGTTGATGTTTACATTTACTGTTATACATCGCTGTCTGTTTTCAAGAATGCCTTATATTATGCTGTTAACTGTTTAACAGGATATTATGCTGTTAACTATTTAACATGATTTATTTTCAGAATTTTAGTAAGCAAGTTGGGTACGTTGTTACCTGGTGAGTCATCCCGTTTTTACTACTGCTGTTTTGCTGTGTTGATGAACGGGAATCTCACCCATATCTGTATATTTTCTGTTGGTAATTGCTGTTGCTGCTTGAATAGATGGACGCGACGACGGTTCGGTTCCGCAGTTCCTTTGAGTCCGGAGGTGCAATCTTTTTGCTGTTTTATTTTGTCTTGGCCAGACTGTGTCGGTATCTGTAGTACCTTTTGGGAGCTACGACTCCTAGTACTTATTTTATTCATATATCAGTTATACATTAGACCTATGTCTGTATACAGTTTTATTTCTGTTTCTGTTTTCTGTTTTATGTATTTATAATACAATATGTTCTAGAAATGCATGGTGAACCCAAGTTCATTTATTAGTATTATTTACCTTTACTAATCCCATTACATCTTTGTGAAAAGAAAAAAAAAAAACCCACATTAATAAATATTTTCGGCCTTATAAACGTTCGGGAATGTGACACTCGGGAATGGGTGTTGCAGGGATAGCAAATTTCAGAAGCATTTACGACTTATGCCTTCGATCAGCAAAGGAAAGCAAGTCTAGGTAACTCATAGTGACAAGGGCACCAGATGCTTTAGGTGTGGATGTAATCATGGAGATCGTACATGCCTTGCAGTACAAAATGCCTGTCACCAGTAGGGCAAGGTGGGGCACTTTGCTAGAGTTTTTAAAAGTGGAGGCCGATCCCAATCTAGGCCACAAAACCAGGGAAGAGTCTTTACAATCCAAGGGGAAGCAAGTGAAGGAGTCGGATGGTCTGATATAAGGTATGGATTTCATTAAAGAGAGAAAAAAGTCATTATTTTGTTTGATTCAGGAGCTACACATTCATTGATATCCTTAGACTGTATGAAAATTTGTCCCTGTCCGTTTCTAATTTGTCGTTTGATTTACGTGTTTCTATCCCTGCGGAGGATAAACTGGTTACCTCCATTGCTTGCTTGAATTGCCCCTTGGAAGATCAGGATGTGTCTTATTCTATTGACCTTTTATGCTTGCCTATGTCAGGCCTAGATGTCATCCTTAGTATGGATTGGTTGTCCTCTAACCATGCTGTTATAAATTGCTCTGATAAAACCATATCTAACGCTACACAACCTATGACTATTGATCCTTGTGTAACCAATTCTGTTGGATCTGCTTTGTCTTGCCACAATAGCTTAGTTGAGGGAGATTGAGGATACAAACTTCTCTTTTCTGCTAAGATAGAGGCTGAGAGAGAAATAGCGGCAATACCCATAGTGTATGAATTTCAAGATGTTTTTCCTAAGGAAGTCTCTAGCTTACCGCCAACTAGGGAAGTTGAGTTTAATATAGATCCAGTACCTGGGAGTGGACCTGTTTCAGTAGCACCCTATAGAATAGCTCCGCTAGAGTTGAGAGACTTAAGAAATAGTTAGAGGAGTTGTTGGAAAAGGGGTTCATAAGGCCTAGTGTGTCACCTTGGGGAGCACTAGTGCTCTTACTCAAAAAGAAGGATGGGAGTATGAGGCTGTGCATTGACTATAGGCAGTTAAACAAGGAAACTATCAAGAATAAATACCATTTGCCTATAATAGATGACCTGTTAGACTATTTGAGTGGAGCGACAGTTTTCTCTAAGATAGACTTGAGATCTGGATACCATCATATTAGAGTTAAAGGCGAGGACATTCCTAAGACAGCCGTTAGGACTAGGTACAGACAGAATGAGTATGTAGTGATACCATTTGGTGTGACCAATGCCCCGACCGTTTTCATGTATTACATGAATTAGATTTTAGGCTATTTTTGGATAGCTTTGTGGTGGTGTTCATAGATGATATTCTTATATATTCTAGAATGCCGTAGGACCATGAGGGGCACTTGAGGTTAGTGTTACAGATATTGAGGGATGAGCACCTATAAGCCAAACCAGAGAAGTTAGTTTTGGCTTGACGAGGTGAAGTTTTTGGGTCATACCATCTCTAAGAAGGGGTAGTTGTAGACTCTTCTAAGGTTGATGCGGTGTTAGAGTGGGAGCAACCCAAGTCAGTGACTGAAGTGAGGAGTTTTCAAGGACTGGTAGGGTACTGTAGGAAGTTTATAGAAGGTTTCTCTAGACTAGCCTTACCTTTGACCAAGTTAACTGGGAAAGGAAGATCCTTTGAGTGGGACAGAGAGTGTGAAGTGAACATTCAAGAGCTTAAGAAGAGATTGGTTTCATCACCGATCTTGATCATTTCGGACCCTTAACTGGGTTTTGTCGTTTATTGTGACGCCTCTATGAATGGTCTAGGACGTGTGTTGATGCAAGAAGGGAAGGTAGTGGCTTATTCATCTAGGCAACTTAGGACCCATGAGGTGAAGTATGCTACTCGATCATGACCTTGAGTTCGCAGTAGTAGTTTTTGCCCTTAAGATTTGGAGGCACTACTTTTATGGTGCTAAGTTTGAGGTTTCTAGTGACCATAAGAGCCTTAAGTACCTGTTTGAGCAAAATGAGTTGAATATGAGGCAGAGGAGGTGGATGGAGTTTCTTAAGGACTATGACTTCGAACTGAAGTACCACCTAGGGAAGGCCAATGTAGTGGCCGATGCTCTTAGTAGGAAATCCCCACACATTTCTAGCCTAATGGTGCAGGAAATGAGTCATTTAGAAGAGTTTAGATATATGAATTTTGAAGTGTCTCTGGATGCCTTAAGTTTGAAGTTGAATAGGTTGGAGATCTGTGACCTTAGGGAGGAGATGAAGCGTGGACATCTCTTAGACCATGAATTGTAATCTTCGTTAGGACAAGATAACTGCGAGTTGTCTCTGATGGCATAGTAATGTTTAAAGATAGGATTGTTGTTCCTAAGGAGGGGAGCCTCAAGGAAAGAGTGTTAGAAGAAGCACATAAGGGAAGGTTGACTATACATCAGGGAATAACTAAGATGTATCAGGACTTTAAAAGGATGTGGCTAGCTTTGTGTCTAAGTGTTTAGTATGCCAAAAGGTTGAGATAGAACATAAAAAACCTGCAGGTTTGTTGTAACCTTTAGAAATTCCTGAGTGGAAATGAGAAAGAATATCTATGGACTTTGTGATGGGGCTACCTAGGACTCCTTTGGGTTTAGATGCCATATGGGTTATCGTGGATAGGTTGACCAAGTCGGCTCACTTCTTGCCACCTAAGTCAACCTATAGCTTGGATAAGTTGGCAGACTTATACATCAGGGAGATAGTCAACCTTCATGGTATACCCACCTCTATAGTGTCAGATAGAGACCTGAGGCTTACCTATAGATTTTGGAGAGCCTTCCATCAAGCCTTCGGTTCTAATTTGAGTTTTAGCACAGCCTATCACCCCTAAACGGATGGCCAGTCAGAAAGGACCATTCAAATCCTTGAGGACTTGCTTCGAGCATGTGTTTTAGATGAAGGTGGAAGTTGGAATAAGTTTTTACCCCTAATAGAGTTTGCGCATAACAATAGTTATCACGCTAGCATAGGCATGACACCCTATGAAGCTCTTTATGGAAGAAAGTGTAGATCCCCTTTGTGTTGGTGTGAGGTAGGAGAAAATACCTTGATAGGACCTGACTTGGTTCAAGAGACCACAGATAGGATCAAGATGATTAGGGAGAGAATGTACACTTCACATAGTAGGCAGAAAAGCTATGCCGACAAGAGGAGAAAGCCTTTAGAATTCCAAGAAGAGGAACATATATTCTTAAGAGGCACTCCTAAGATTGGGGTGGGAAGATCTATGAAAGTCAGAAAACTAAACCCTCGATTCATTGGTCCTTTTCAAATTCTAAAAGAGTCGGGCCTGTGGCTTACCAAATGGCTCTTCCACCACAATTGTCAAACCTTCATGATGTTTTCCATGTTTCTCAGCTCAGAAAATATGTACCCAATGTATCTCATATAATAGCTCCTGAGTCAATAAATTTGAAGGATAATCTAATCTTTAAGCCTAGGCCTATTCGGATCATCGACAAGAGCACTAAGACACTGAGGAACAAGACGATTCCGCTGGTAAAAGCGGTATGGGAAGGGTTGAACATGGAAGAAGCTACTTGGGAATTGGAAGAGGACTTGGTGCACCAATACCTAGACCTCATCATTGGAGGTACATTATTTTTTTTTGTTTCGTATGTATGTGTGAAGTTAATTTCGGGGGCGAAATTCTTAAAGGAGAGGAGAAAATGTAACATCCCCAGAAATAAATTAAGGTATAAAAGACACTAATTTTAACAAACAAAATTAATAGAGTTTTGGGGGCTTAGAATTGATGATTATGAGCCTTCAGAGTAGTATAATAACATAAAGAGTAAAAAGGGGAAGTTTTAAGATTAAAAATCAGCCACAGTAGCATGAGCACACCTGTGCTCATGTTCAGCATGCCCTTGGTTGTGTAATATGCCCTTGCTCATGGGCAGCACGCCCTTGGTTGTGTGAGTATGCCCTTGCTCATGTGAGCATGCCCGTGCTCAAGGGGAGCACGCCCATGTCGGAAAATTGTGAAAAGGTGGCGCTAATGAGTGTTGCGTTGTGAACACACTTAAGGGTAGTGTACCCTATCGCAAAAGTAATATAGGACGGAAATCCATATATCCTACTCAAGGGATTAATGAGCAATATGCAAGTGACTAAGTGAGTACTGGAATATAGAAATCCTTATGCTATCTAGACTAGTCGAAATAATAATAATATTAAGATGTAAACAATAGTAATAGATGGCAAAAGAGAAATAGAGGTTTGAGAAATCAAGAGTAAAAGAGCCTAGAGTCATTCGCAGTTGCTTTTCGAATATCAATCCCTCTACTAAAACTATTAATTTTTTGTCAGACAATCAATATTCTTTTCCCCAGATGATCGCAATGTTTGTCAGACAAGGAGTTTAAATGATTAGAAAGCATAAAGAGCAAAGAGGTTGAATAACTGAAAGGAGTAAAGCACGTTTGATCATACTATAATTTAAATCCCGGTTATCCTATAGATCTACCAATTAATTTAAGTACGGCCGTTGATCAACCAATTGATTAAGAGCATGCAAAGGGTGCGCAATCCAGCACGAGATGAAGAACAATAGAATAAACTATTCAAATCGCAACTTTGAAACCGAATAGAATTCAAATTAAAGCTAAGATTTCTACTAATACAAGATCCACCACAACTCTAGGGGTAAAATCAACTACCCATTATAATAGATAAAACCAAGTTCAACAATAGGAAATACATCCTGATAAATTAAGAAGAAGAAGTATCTCCAACTAAACCCCTAAGCGCAAATCCTACAATAGAATTCTAAACACTACTAAACTATAAACTAAGAATAGTATAGAAAGATATTACAAGAGATGTCAAAAGATAGAATGAATAAGAATGGTACAGAGGGCCTCTATATATAGAAAAATAAGAGAAAGGGCCCTAAAATTATGTCTTCAGCGCAGCTAGCATAGGCGTGCTCTTCTTTAGCACGCTCGTGCTTCCTTCATGTCAGGTCGTGATCAACTCTGCACGGGGATACCAACTTCATAGAATCAGCGTCATAGTGCACCGGCTGCAGCACGGGCGTGCTTGACTTCTGCACAGCCATGCTCCACTTTATGTAAGGGCAGGCTTAAATAAGTTAGGCTTTGCTTCTCTGAGTCAGGCCTTGCTTCACTTTGGCACGGGCGTGCTGCTGTCTGGCACGGGCGTGCTTCATCTTCATAGGTAAGCTTTATGTCTTTTTGCAAGGACATGTTTGGATGGTTGATCTGAAAGGCTTGCACGAGCGTGCTACTATCTGCACGGCCTTGCTTCGATCCCATACTTCATTATTTTCTTCATTTTAGTCAAAAACCTCCATCTTTTACCAAATGCTCATCAAGCTGCCTCTAAACATCAATTATATAAAAACTTAAGTAAAAGGGTGAAATACAATAATTCTCATTATCAAATGTATCAAAATTCAACCCAATTACCCCCTATAAAATGCACAAAATTGATGTTTATCAAACTTTCCACACTTGAGTATTGCTTGTCCTCAGGCAATTATCTAGCTTAAAAGAGTTTTCAAAATAATTTTCAGATTTAAATCAGGGAAACCTAAACAAACAAAACTTTCAGAATTGCGAGGATAGTCAAACAAGTATATTTTTCAAAAGAAGTCAAGAGATTACCCAATTAGAAACTGTAAACTCCTTGAAATCAAACTTTCCAAAAGATCATAGGTCACTCCACTCATAATATCTTAGTGTATTGGGCAAAGATATCAAGCACTCAAGATTCTCAAAATAAATACATTACCATAGGCTTGTCCATTGACAAAATCTCCACAATATGATTCACATGCATGCAGAAGAAGGAAGATGCAATACCCATTCCCGAGTGCCACATTCCCGAACGATTATAAGGCCGAAAATAATATTAATGCGGAAAATACAAGTTTTCTTTTTTTTTTTCTTTTCGCAATGGTGCAATCAGATTTGCCAAATGAATAATAATAATAATAATAATAATAATAATAAACTTAAGTTCACTATGCATTTCTAATAGCCATACAGAAGTAAAGTACACAAATAGAAATAGTACTGTAAACAGACATAGGTCCAAGCCTCACTGATAATAAGTATATAATTAAGTACTAGGAGTCACAGCTCCTCAAAAGGGTACAATTGGCAATTTTGCACAGCTTGGCCAAGACAAAACAACGTAAGGAGTCCCCCTCCTAACTCAAGGTAGAAGCTGAACTGAGCCATCGTCGCTCCCATCTTCTTAAGCAGAAACAACAATACAATAGAGAAGATATGCAGATATGGGTGAGATTCTCAATCAACAACACAACAAAATAGCAAAAGTAAAAACGGGACGACACACCAAGTAATAACATACCCAACATGCATACCATAATTCTCAATATATCATGTTAATTGATTAGTACCATATGACATCTTCGAAAACAGATAGTGATGTACAACAAGTAAATGTAATCATCAACAACCATGCAATGCAATGCGATGTACATGACTCAATGCCATATGCCACAAGGGTAAAACTCTGACCCCTACTCCATGGAGCTAACAAAATGTCGGAGAGAGTGAATGGGAGGACATGTTCCGTGTATGCTAGCCATGGGCAAGATGCTACAACATTCGTAACGTGCACGTATCTGGTTTTATAGAAACACTCTCGACCAAACATGAAAAGTAAGGCATCTAGTAGAGGATATCAGTGTATTGCTCGGAGTCGTCACGACACCAATTGGTCTCATGTCAGCCTTTCCAACCCCGATACCTCCATGGACCATTTAAGATCGTCACCGTAAGATTCACACCAGAATCTAGGTGTAAGCTCAACTCCTAGGCTTAAGGCCATACAACTCATGCAATGAACTGGCAATGCTTACACAAAGCAGATGCGATAAAGCAATGTATATCCATCGGATAAACCCCAAGGTTCGCTAAGATTCTCTTCCTTAGGAACTATACGCGTCTCTGTATTATAAAACTTTTATCCACCGGATAAATCTCGTGGTCCCTTCGGAATCGAGTCATCATAAGACTGAAACAATTGAACGATTGTCTTGGATCTGAATCACCGGTCCGTCATCGAACTACTGTTTCAAAACCCAAAACGTTTCATGTTTGTGTTTGTGTCTTATGAATTACATCTCAAGTCCTAAGTGTTATAAAGAAGGATTGAGAATCCTCTTAGATAAATCTTTGGTCCTTTCTAAGATATTAATTCCTTGAGTTTCAAGTAATGAAAAGAGTGTTGATTCACTTAAGTCTTATGAAGTCATTGATGAACTAAGTCATCAATGGTATAGTGCATGGTCTTGTTCCACCATATACTATACTTAGTTATCTCTTTTCTTTTACTCTAAGTTAATTACTCAACTAACTTTATGATTTAGAGTTGAAAACTCTCGATTTGAGACTTTGGAAACCAAAACCTTTCTAAATGAAAACTCATTTGATTTTTAAAAGAACTTTATTACTTGCTTGAAGTAAAGTACCTTAACTAATTTGAAAAGGGTTTTTCTTTACTAACTCAGTGTAAAACCATGATCTAAGTTAATGTAAAAGAAATGGAATTTTATTTAGTTTTCCAACTATGATTCAATTAATTCAAACTTGAAGACAAGGTCCTCTTTATACTTGGAAGATTGAATGTTAACTTAGTTTCAAAAGAGTGTGACATCTCATTGAACCTAAGCTAACTTCATATTAATTTTACTTTCATGAAATTAGTTTCATCATTTTATTCTTAAAAAACTTATTTAATTGGACAAACTTTGACTAAAGTAAAACACATTTTCACCTTAGTAAAAACACTTGAAGGACGAAATCCTATTTGATCTTTGGATCAAAATCACTTCTTGTTTGTTTTTGAAATACAAGTTATGAAAACACTTTCTAACTTTCAAAAACATTGAAGTTGAAGAACAAACCCATGTTCTTCTTTTTCTCATAGTCATGGTCGAATACCTAACATCCAAGGATATGAAGATTTTGCTTCACTAACTTGTCAAGTAATAACTCAAAATGGTCACAATATTATGATGACCAATTATCATGCATCATTCAACCATAATCAAGCATAAAAATCCTTACTTGATCTAGAGATCAAAGTATGGTTTTCAACATATATGAAAATATTTTTCCATCCAAGCATACATCATCATAAGCATATACTAAGCATAGAAAAATCATTACAATCACGTTCTCAAAGAGAACTTTATAAATAAAGTAGTGAACCCAAGCAAAACGGTTTCACCCAAACAAAGCATAAACAACCATTTTCATCTTCCACCAATTTTGGTGTGATGAGGTTCACTCCCCATACCTTCAGTGAAGAGGTGTTAGTGAAAGGAAACTCCAAGCTCCTTAAAGAAAAGGATGGTCGAATCCTATAGGAGAAAAAGGTGAGATCTTTAACTTGTTTTCATGAAAATGAAGAACTAGAAAATGATTACTCAAGGTAATAAGCAATGAAATCAAGAGAAAAAGGATTTACAAGCTCACCAACTCAAGAATAACTTCAAGGTTTTGGATGGTGTTCTTGGTGCTCAAGAACACACTTCACCAAAACAAGAAATTTCCTTCACCAAAGTTGATCCTTGGATCAAGACAAGATGAATTATGGTTTTAGAATTGAAAAAGGAGGTTTGGTTGATGTTCTATGATGAAGAACCGAATAGGAAGAGTAGAGAGAGAAGAGAGGAATTTTGGAAAAACTTCAGAAATGAAGCTTTTCTCTTTAGAAGAAGTGAAATGAAGTTGGATAAGTGTTTATGACGTGGAAAGGCCGAATGGCCTAGGTGTTTATCACCCAAAATCAAGCTAAAGTGTGATAGGAAATGAAAGGCCAAAATCTAATGGAAGTGCATCGGTGTTGCTTCATAAGATATTTTATGATGGAAAAGACCATTTTACCCCTAGGAACTAATGGAATTCCATCCTTGTCCTATGAATCATCATTTGTCATGATGACTTCTTAGAAAATATCTAAGATTCCTTGCGAAAAGACCAAATTACCCTTAGACTTCTTTATGAGTTCCATTCACGTCCAACTAGTGTTTTGACAACTATAGGTTATCAGTGAGTGTCCCGACTCAAAATAACATAGCAAGCTCAAAACAATATTTTATGGTCATTAAGCTCATAATTGAAATTCAATATGAGTTTTCAATTATCAACTATTCTTACGATTATTATTAATCAGGTTGTGTTCTCAGTCAAGTTATTCACACAAACAGTTAAAAGACAGTTATAAGAATTTTGGGATGTTACAGAAGAGGTCTTTCACGGGTTGAAATGGGGCCAAGCCTTTGATGTCAGGTATGATAGAGAAAGAATAGGGATATTCAAAGGGCTAAACCAACAAAAAAAAAAGCAATAACCTCTTGAAGCATAAAAGAGCATAAAGTACTTTTCCACAAATTTTGCAAGAACTTACTACTTTTTCTTCAACATTTCCTTTCTTTCCCTTCCATTGCCGTAGGTTTTCTTTTTCTTGCTTCTTATCTAACTTTATTTTCATTATTTTTTTATTTTCTTTGTCTTTTTTAATAGAGAGAGAAGCCTTTTACTTTACTTGCTAGCTTATTTTCCTAACACTTTTATTTTTGGAAACAGATTCATAACGACACATACCTTCTATTGCTCCAATATAATTCTAAGAGGTCACCAAAAACAATTTTCAATTCTTTTTAGAATAGGGACCAAAGAAAATAATTTTCATAAGGCTCAAAATGGGCAACTAGTGGAAGTGTTTTAAAAAAGTAAGGTGGGCCAAAAAAATACCAAAGAGTGCCCCAACCAGATTTCCACATGCATATAAGTCAAATTCGTCTCAAAAAGGTCTCAGGACAAGTTCTAGAACATATTCACTTGAGAAATCACACTCATCAAAGAAAAAGGGTTAATATTAATAAATTTAGCATTATAGTTTAACCCCTATAAAAGCCCAAGTCTCACATTTAAAAGCTAAGTCTAATGAAAAATTATCAAATAAAGAATTTTCTGCTAATTTTTAGTTTTCAAAAGACAAAATTTTCAACTAAACTTATGAGACTATCAAAGCAATTTATCGAAAAAAAATATTTTGCAAAGGGTTTCTATTCGAACCAAAGTGGTTGTGGTCCATTAATCCCTTAAGTTTTGATGTTAACAAAAGACTAATTTAAGAGAACAAAGATTAGCTATGGACTAATACTTTATCTTAAGTGTGCAGGAAAATCTAAGTCCAAAGACCTTTTAAGTCCAAAGATTAGTTATGGACTAATATTCTTTGTAATCTTCGTACCATCAAAAGTTGAAGCCTGTCTGTCCCTAACACAAAAGGATTTAACTATCTCCAAAAGGAAAAACAAAAGGCAACTTTTGGGTACAAGGAAAAGGTGTTAGTACTATTTTGAGCTATCAACCTTATAGTCTACTCTGCTTTTCAGAAGCTTCAATAAGTTATCAAACTCAACGGACCAAAGCATTTAATGCTGTATCTAAATGGATCTTTTTTCATCCATCAAACACTAAAGAATGCTCAAGTCTTGATGGGTACAAATACCCCCACCTTTGAAGATGCAAAGTTACCGAACTTGAGTTGAATAGAAGCATACAAGTGATCAAGCAGTCAAAGATACCAGAAGCTTTTAAAGCTACTCTGCTCTTAAATTTTCTTATCATTCTCTGCAAAGAGTATTGTTTAGAGTTTTGAGCGTAGTTTCAAAACCTCACACTTAGTGAGTTAGTAGAACAAAAATCTTTTTCAAAACCTTAGTTGGTTGAGCCTGAAGAGGCTTGCTTAGAAAGAATATTCGAGCCTAAAGAGGCTTGTCTGAAAAAGAATACTTAGTATTGCCTAAATAGGTGTAGAATACTTGGCTGAAGAGGTGTTGAATACTTGTAACAAAGGATTTTGTTATAGTGGCTAAAGCACTCAAGTAGAGGGGACTAGATGTAGCTCTTTGGTGAAGGGTGAACCAGGATAACATCTCTGTGTTCTTTCTCTTTCCCTTTCTGTAACCTTAGTTTATTTTCTGACTAACGCTTTGGGATTAAATTGTTTTCTTAACGTGCTTGTTCTTTAAGCTTAATCCTTCACAGTAAGCGTCCAACTAGTGTTTGTAAACGCTATCTGCTTCCTTTGTCGTTTTAACTTCCAACCCTTTGCAAAAATAGATATCTACTTGCGAAAAGTTTAAAAACTTAAGAAACACAATTCAATCCTTGTTCTTGTGCTTCAAACAGGATCCTTTAATTGGTATCAGAGCTCAGCCTCTAGGTTGAGCACTTAGCTGTGTAGAGGAAAAGATCCAACATCAGATATGGTAGGACAAGGCATGCCAAGCGAGAGTCAACATGTTATGGATCGCACTTCCATGACCAGACCTTTGTTCTTCAATGGAACCCACTGCCTATACTGGAACGAGAGATTCAAAGGCTTTATCTTAAGTACAAACTCTGCTCTCTAGGCCAGAATCATGAATGGTCCAAATGTTTGTCTCAATGTTGATGGTACAGAAAAAGATGAAGAAGATTGGATTGATGACGAAAGAGCTAAGATGGAACAAAATCACAAAGTCAGATATGCTCTGATGTGTGCTCTAAGTTCATATGAAATCCAGAAGATTCACGTATGTGAATCTGCAAAACAAATCTGGGATACCTTGTCAAATCTCCAAGAGGGGACTACCAAGGTAAAAGACTCAAAGATTATCATGCTGGTTGGCCAGTATGAAATGTTCACTATGGCCAGAGGAGAGTCCATCCTAGACATGATGGGTCATTTTTAGATGAACATCAACAACTTAAAGTCCCTTGGGAAAGTTTACACTACCAAGGAGAATGTCACTAAAATCCTTTGGAGTTTGCCTAAGGAATGGAGGCCACTTGTCACTGCAATCACCCACGCCAAAGATCTCTACTTTGACCTTGGATGATTTGGTAGGAACGCTGCAAGTTCATGAACAGGAGCTTCATCTTGATAATCCTGGAAAGAAAAAAAAAAAGGGATTGCCTTAAAAGATCAAAAGTCCAACAGCTCAAAAGCTTTAAAAGTTGATGAGTCAAGCGATGATGCTGGTCAAACTGATAATGTAGTATCAGACGATGATGAGCTATCCATCATCACCAAAAAATTCGAAAATAAAGAAAAATGGCTTGAAACGAAGGCCATTTCAGAAGGAAAACTTCAAGGACCATGCTGAGTCCAAGGACAAAAGTTAGTCGGTCTGTTTCGAGTGCAACAAACCAGGCTACTTCAAAGCTAATTGTCCTATGTTAAAGGACAAGAAGAAGTTCTTCAAAAAGAAGAAAAAGAACTTCATGGCAACCTGGGAAGACCTTGATTCTTCTAAGGAAGAAGAAGAATCAAATGAGTAAGCTAAACTCTATCTATGGTCCAATGCTCAAAATGAAGACTCTTCGGATGATAAACAACTTGTTGTTCCCGAAAAAAGAACTTAGGAAGTTACTCCTGAAAAAGGATGGAATGTTCCACCCATTTTCAATGGAACTAAATATCCTTACTGGAGATCCGTATTTCAAAAATATGTCCAAGCTCAAGACCTTGAGATATGGAATTTATTCACTATTGGAGATCATCATCCAACAATAAAACTTGAAGATGGCTCAACAGCGTATAAGCTCGAAGCTGACTAGACGGACGAAGATATCATACGGTACTCTTTGAATGCTCGTGCTAGCTGGTGTCTCATCAATGCTCTAGATTGACCAAGATTGGAGTAGGTGTTGCAATTTGAAACTGCAAAAGAGAAGCTGGAAACCTTAGATCGTTTATTCGAATCAAGGAGTCCTCTTACTTCAAACCTCTGCCTGATGGGAAACACTTCATCAGATGCTGAATCAGAGGAAGATGAGATATCTAGTTTTGACTATCTTCAAGAAGCATATGATGAACTACTTAATGATTCCTCCTTACTGCATCATGAATATATCATGCTTAAAAGGAAGTTTTCCAAAATAAACAAAGAGCTGGAAGACTCCAGCAAGCAAAATAAGCAGCTTACTGAAGAGAACAATAACCTGAAAGCTGAGAATATCAGTCTAACTGATAAACTCACCTCTGAGCCCAGTCAACCTCAGGAGGTAACTAGACTAAAACAATAGGTATATGACCTAACCAAAACCGTATCAAAGCTTGTTGTGGGATCAAAGAAGGTAAACTTGATATTGAGGTACTCAAGATCACCTCACGATAAGTCTGGCTTAGGCTACAACTCTGAGAAACAAGGAGCTTCTCACAAAATATCAAGATCCAACCATTATCATAAGGTTTCGAAAATTCATATAAAGCAAAAAGAAACCAAAAAGCATGCATCTCATATTTATTGCAATCTATGTGGGAAAAATGGTCACACCTTCTCAAAATGCATACACAAAGAAAAATGCTATGTATGGACGAAGACCACAAACTAACCAAAAAGGACCAAAGTCTATCTGGGTACCTAAAAACATGATAATCCCTGTTGCAGATTTGCTTAGCAACACAAAGAAGACCCCAGTCTTGGTACTTAGATAGTGGATGCATACGTCACATGACGGGAGAAAAGTCTATGTTCCAAGACCTGCGTGAAAAGACTGGAGGATGGGTTACCATTGGAGGCAACCAGAAAACAAAGATAGTTGGAATTGGTAAGATTGGTAAGCATCCTTTTCCTTCTATTGGTAATGTTCTGTTGGTTGAAGGGTTAAAACACAATTTGCTTAGCATAAGTCAATTATGTGATAGTGGGTCTGATGTTTCCTTCAATAAAGGTGAGTGTATAGTCAAGAACCCTGATGGGTCCATCTTATTCACTGCCAAGAGGCAAAATAATCTGTATAAGATTAACTTGGGGGAACTCTCAAATCAGAGTGAATCATGCCTAGTGTCTGTTGAAGATGAGCGATGGATCTGGCACAAAAGACTTGGTCATGCAAGTCTGAGATTAATCTCAAGGCTAAACAAGCATAACCTCGTAAGAGGTCTACCAAAGATTGTGTACAGATCTGATGCTCTCTATGATGCGTGCCAAAAAGGAAAACAAGTTAAGGACTCTTTTGAGTCCAAGAACATTGTTAGTACTTCAAGGCCACTAGAGCTGTTGCTTCTTGGTTTGTTTGGTCCAACAAGGACTGCTTCTGTCAGTGGTAAAAAATATGGGCTTGTCATAGTACATGACTATACAAGATGGACATGGGTTAAGTTCCTTGCTCACAAGGATGAGTTTATCAAGGTCTTTACTATATTCTGTAAGCGTGTCCAAAATGAAAAAGGCATATGTATAAGCTCAATCAGAAGTGATCATGGAGACGAATTTGAAAATCAGCTTTTCCAAAGGTTTTGTGATGAAAGTGGTATTCATCACAATATCTCTGCCCCTAGATCACCACAACAGAATGGTGTTGCTGAGAGAAAGAACCGATCTCTTCAAGAGATGGATAGGGCAATGCTCAGTGATAATTATGTTTCCAGACACTTCGGGGCTGAAGCTATAAATATTGTTTGCTACAATCAAAACACAATATACATAAGACCTAGCTTGAATAAGACTCCTTATGAATTGTGGAAAGGATTCAAACCCAACATTTCTCATTTTCATCCCTTAGGATGTCAATGTTTTATTTTAAATACTAAGGTTCAACTTGGTAAGTTTGATGCCAAAGTTAATAACGTAATATTGTTAGGATGTTATGAAACATCCAAAGCTTTTACAGTTTATAACTCTAGGACTTTAGTTGTTGAGGAATCCATCCATGTTAAGTTTGATGACAAACAGCCTGATAAGAGATTATCAGAGCTAGATGAATCTTTTGCAGATATGAATCTGAATGATGTAAAAGATCGTCCAACGCTTAAAGTTAATGGAGCATCAGACGTAACCCAAAATGCCTTAGACGCATCAACGTCTTAGAAACTTGTTAACACCCCTCATTCATGGCAATTCAGGACTTACCATCTTGAGGATCAAATCATTGGCAAACCAAATGATAGAGTCCGGAGAAGGTCAACCTTCAAAGAACAGGTTGATTCAGCCTTCATCTCCAAATTGGAATCAAAGTCGGTTGATGAAGCCTTACTGGATGAATGTTGGATCCTCGCTATGGAAAAAAAGCTTAACCAGTTTCAACGAAGTGACGTTTGGACGTTGGTCCCTTTGCCAAAAGATAAGTTTGTCATTGGAACTAAGTGGGTCTATCGAAACAAACTAGACGAAGATGGCAAAGTCGTAAGGAATAAAGCAAGGTTAGTTGTTACTCAAGGCTAATCACAAGAGGAAGGTATTGATTATACTGAAACTTTTGCTCCTGCAGCTAGACTAGAAGCCATAAGCATTTTACTGTCATATGTTGCACATCATAACACCATGCTTTACCAGATGGATGTAAAAAGTGCTTTCTTAAATGGTTTTATTTATGAAGAAGTATATGTTGTACAACCACTTGGGTTTGAATACCAAAACCACCCTGAGCATGTATATAAGCTTAAGAAAGCTTTATACAGACTCAAGCAAGCTCCTAGAGCTTGGTATGAGAGACTCAACACCTTCCTAATGGAGAATGGTTTCTCAAGAGGAAAAGTGGACACAACTCTTTTCAGAAAAACAAATAAAAAGGATTTTATTGTGGCTCAGATCTATGTTGATGATATAATATTTGGTGCAACTGATGAATCTCTTTGCCAAGAGTTTTCTAAGCTTATGCAGAAAGAATTTGAAATGAGTATGATGGGAGAACTAAAGTTCTTCCTCGGACTTCAAGTCAAACAAACATTGGATGGTGTGTGCATTCATCAGACAAATTACACGAAGGAGCTTTTAAAACTCTTCAAGTTGGATGACTGAAAACCAATGAATACCCCAATACATCCAATGTCCATACTAAACAAGGATGACATGGATAAAAAGGTAGAACAAAAGGTATATAGAGGTATGATTGGTTCCCTCTTATATCTAACTGCGTCCAGACCTGATATCATGTTTAGTGTCTGTTTATGTGCTTGATTTCAATTTGATCCAATAGAGTCTCATCTCTCAGTAGTTAAAAGAAGCTTTAGATATCTCAAAGGTTCTACTAATCTGGGTTTGTTGTATAAGAAATATGATGAGTACAAATTAGTTGGATTCTGTGATGCTGACTATGCTGGAGACAGAATAGAAAGAAAAAGCACCAGTGGAGGTTGTCACTTAATTGGAGCCAACTTAGTCTCATGGTCAAGCAAAAGGCAAAGCACAATTGCCTTATCAACTGCTAAAGGTGAGTACATTGCTGCTACAAGCTGGTGCTCACAACTTCTATGGGTTAAGCATCAGTTGGAAGACTACAACGTATTTATAAGTAAGATTCCTATAATGTGTGTTAATACAGCTGATATTAACTTGTCAAAGAATCCCATATTGCATTCTACAGCAAAGCATATAGAAATCAAACATCATTTCATTAGAGATTATGTGCAAAAAGGAATAATTGATATTCAATTTGTTGATATCGACCAGCAATAGGCAGATATCTTCACCACACCTCTAGCTGAAGATAGGTTCACATTCATAAGACAATATCTGAACATGCATTTCATTGACAGATTATGAGTCCAATGCATGCGTCCAATATTTGCTTTAGTCCAATCCATGTGAGTACAAAATATGTGTTAATTGGTTCATCCATTGCATTAATTGAACTAAATCCTTGTCGAAGGCAAATTTAATTAACATTCCTTAACTGAGTCAGTTCCATTTTTCATAATTACAAAATTGCTTTTTATGATTTCAATAAACTGGAACGTGTGTCAAGCATTTAATGCAAGTCACCTCACCCTTTTTCTTTTCATTTAAAATTTGTTTCATTTGAAAATACGAATCGTTTTCTTCTATAAAACCGTATTTGATAACGGTCGAACCTTACAACCTCTTCACCTTCATCTCTCTCTCTCTTTGCAAAACCCTCTCTTGTGAAAAAGCTTCTTCTTTGAAACAATGGCTTCTTCATCCTCTATATCCGCTTCTGCTAAGGGCAAAGTGAAAGCTCTTGATGTTCAAACCACTGAGGTCCTGGTTAAGTTTAAGTTCAATCTAAAATTCTTTGCTGACTACGGGATAGATGCTACCCCTAACATTCAAGCTGCTGGCTGGTTAAGTTTCTTCGAAGGATCCCCTATCATCTATCCAGCACTCATAAGGGAGTTCTGGACTAACCCTACCATCTCAACAAGGGAAACCAGAAACAAAGTTGTCAACACTAAAGTGATTGTCTCTAAGGCAACCATCTCCAATGCCATTGGGTGTGCCTAATCAGGAATCACTTGTGAAGACAAATGAGAAAAAGATTTGAGTGGTATGGACAGTATCAAGGAGTGTCTTCTAAAGAACTTGTCTGACAAACTAATGGCCTCAAGGATGACTAACAAGGCTAGGGTTCTTCATCAGATTCTCAACAAGTCCATCCTTCACAAAGCTGGCTCAAAGGACTCGGTTTCAAAGGCTCATCAATTTTGTTAAGTTCATCTGATTCTGAAGAAGCAAGTAAATCTTCCTCACCTTCTTTTCACTTGCTTCAAGTATGCCATTGAAGGCTCTAGGAAGAATACTACCATCATCTATGTTGCTCTCCTTTTAATAATTTTTAAGAAGCATCTGGTTTACAACGATGTCAAATTCCTGACTCCAGAATAGAAACACAAATATATTGGAGTTCATGGAATGGAACGTGTGCTTCAACCATATTTCAGCAAGCAAAGTTTGATGAAAATGAAGCTGGACTGTATTGAAAAGTCCAAGAAGGAAAGAAAGCAAAAAGGTGTTCAAATAGATCAGAAGCAAGGTGTTGATGAAGCGTCTGAATAGCAAGTGCTTGCTGGATGCTCGATAGAGCCTGTGTGTTCAACAGTAAAGTCGCCTTCTAACCGTCCAACGACTACTTCTGTCCAACCTGCAAGGAAAAGAAAGCTGATTCTTGCATCTGTGGACGAAGAAGAAGATGAAGATAATCAGCCTATCTCTAAGGTGGTCAAAGTGCCAAGAAAGGCCAGCCTTACCTCCAACTACCCTTGAACCCTTCAGATCATGTGGAGCACCTTTTCCCAAAATGCTCTACCCTAAAAGAAAATTCAGACGCATACCTAGAATAATCTTTGCCAATGAAAGCTCAAACTGGGCTAACCTTAAGAGAAGATTCCCTGCTTTTTTCCTTAGACACACACCTCCCTCCACCTCCCTCCACCTCCCAACATCCAAAAGGTCCAATTCCTCCACCAGAATATAAATATAAAACACCATCAGTAAGAGTGGTTGCTATTGAATCAGCTTCTCGAGTATGCAAGGCCTTTTTTTTCATCTTTTTCGGCCTGTTGGTACTTGTCGAATTGAAACTCGATAATCAGAAGATTCGCCAACATTACCTATTTTATTAGTGGATTCGGGGCAACCCCGGGGTAAGTACATGATTTCAAATTGCATTTTATAAGCATATGATCCTCCTTTTACTGTTAAAGTACCATCTCCGCCTTTGCTATCTATGCTTCCTGGTCGCTCATTCTTCTACTTGACTTCCAGCTACTCTGCTCTAAGCTTAAGAAAGGTTCAAAAGTCGCTTTGGTTGCCGCTAAAATCAGATGTGATTTTTGTAGTTTTGAATTCCAGAACTGGTCTCCTTTCGGGAACTCTCTTCTCTAGGGATTCCTATTCTATTTCTATTGACTCTTCGCCGTCTACAACACAAAAAGTTTTGGTAACTTACTTACAGATTGTATCTTAAATAAAAGAAACATCAACATCCTTTAAGCTAAGACTAAGGAATGGGGGGAACACTACTGATCCCAAGACAGACGACGAAGCTACATCGATTACAAAAAAATCTGAGTCAGTGGTGGCAAACCTTTTCCCGGCCCCTACAATCAAGCAACCTCACCAATGTGAATGAGGTATGATGTTTAGAAGTCTTTACTAATAGGCTTAAGTTCGCTAGCTCGGACGAGATGACTAATCCCTCCCTTCCCTAGACGGCCTACTAATTATAGCATCCCGAGCCTAGCAAGGGTAGCTACCTAGTGCTAGCAAAGAGTTATTATAAACCCTCCGGTCCTACCCCTGAACATGATTATTATCCCATCCCTTACACACCTTCTGGACCAGTGCCAAGTCAACTCTGCAACGCTCACGAGCCTCTTTTAGTCCGTCTTGAGAAAAAGAAGTTTCCTCTAAGGAAGCTTTATCCTAATCTCATTAAGGACAAAGCATTCCAATGGTGTCACTATAATGTCACCAGGCATGTGATTCCACTTAATGCAGAGAAGGAAGGCTGCATAAGGTTTGAAGAAAGAAGGTCCAAATCCTTTGGCTTCTAGAAATTCCTCTTTGATCGTGATGTAAGCTTCATTCCAAGCTATCCTTCTGACTGAAAAGAATACTCCGATGTAAGGGACTTTTTACCTTACTATGTTGTCAGAAAGGAGTGTGACATGTCAAGGGAACCCAAAATTCTTCACAATCTGCAAAAGAAATTCTAGAGCAGAACCTTTGAAACAAGAGTAGGAGTTGTTCCTCCTCGAGCTTGTCCAAGGATCCCGATGTTGGATCCTAACAAAAATAAAGATGGAAGAAAAAGGCTTGAAACATGGACATTGCCTTACAAGATTGCTTTTGATCCTTTGTTCTGTACTAGACCAAGAGATGACTCACGTTACATAGCCTTCATCTTGCAAAAGGATCCCTCTGAGAGGAATGAAAAAGATGCTCGAATTTGCTGGGAAAACTTCATCTGGAGATGTGCAAGGGAAGCTTCAACGTCTGGTTTACCATACGGAAAAAAGAGTAAATCCCACACATTCCGAAGGGAGTACAAAATCTCCGATGCTGATCTCATGATACTGGATGATATATTTGGGATTCTCCTCTATCCAACGGATGTACTTCCTGCTCTTAAACCCATATAGAGGACAGAAAAAGATTTGATGATGCTTAGATCATTCTTGATGTTCTACCACCTCCGCCAAAATCGGTAGTTCAAGAAGACCCTAATTCTGAGGCACCTCTGAGACGACCCCATACATATGAAGCCATCCCATTAGCTACAGAACGTCCTCAACGCTTTGATACCACCAAAATGAGACGACCCTCCTTTCTCCGAAGGATAATCCCATTAGTCCCAAGCTTATATTATTAACTATGCCTAACCGTATTAAAGCGATAGCATGGTATTCAAACAGCGTAGTGGAAACAAGCGCATTAAACGTACAACATACGGAAAGCATTGATCATATCAGAGTAAAGCGAAAGATAAAAACTGTATATAAATAAACCAGGCATAACATGGCCCTATCAGTAAGGCACTATACATACATATACAAATGGTATAAACAAAAGTTGAAAGAACTGGAATACATCCAAAACAAAAGAAACCCTCGCAGCTCACCAGAACTACCCATTCCTCACTCAAAAGTACATAACAAGCTCTCAACTCACAACCTATGACACACTGGCAGGATCCTACCATCAGTGGTTAGGATGCCCTGAACTACCCTAGCCCTCGTCATGAGTATGCCAATAAGTCACCAAAGGCTCATATTCAGACGAAGAGCTCGATACGGCCATCCTACGCCTGCGGTAGGTCCTCGAGTACTGCTCCGTCCTCCAGCACTGACCTCAGTAGACGAAGCCTCTCCTGCTGGTCACCTGTGAAGAAGCTGGCTGGACCTAGGTGTAGTCCTGCTCATGACATCTCGGCGGCTTCCACATAAGGGGAAAGGGTAGGAACTACATAACTCTGAAAGGTCCCACGATGTCCTCTCTGTGCGATGCCCCTCCTCGGAAAAGAATGCTAACAGGCCCAGTATAGACCGTCAAAAAGGTCAAAGGGTCCATACGCCACCCCCGATCATCGTGATAGATGATCTCGATCTAGCCCAACATCGGCATCTTAGGCACCGATGTAATGAAAGGGTGCGCCCTCGAATCCATCAGAAGGCTCCTCGTCTTCACGTGAATCAAAAACCAAAACAGACAAACAGGGAAAACAGTAGGGTGATAAGAATACGGCGCATGGCAAATCGGAATGACAATAGTAGTTTAGTAAACACAACCAGTAGCATGTAGCATATATAACAGATATAGCAGTTACTGCACACAACCAAACGTCTCTCAAGACAACACATGCAACCAACATCTATCTCCATGAAACACACTATCAGATCAATCCTCTAGACCGGGATACTAATCCCATGTAGCATGTCGGCCGAAAACTCACAAAGCTGGTTCCACATCAGAACGGTTCCACACCTGAAAAGTCCACACCGAAACAGGTTCTATGTCGGAATGGAGTTAGTTTGTCCAAGAAACCGAACCGCTCCCCGTAACCAATAATAGTGCATCCCCCTTCCACACCGAAATCGGGGTGCCGTGGTCGTCTCGGAATGTTAGCCTGGAACGTGTAAAGCTCTGGGATTAGGCGGGCAAATCGGACTGAATCGGGTGTCAAACGGGATAAGAGCTACCTCATTCATCACTATACACTATTCCCGAGAATGGCAACATCCCCAATGTCACTCACTTGACCACCCCTTCTATTCTCCGTAATCACACTCAGGTACAACTAACCTCGTATGATGCTGACAGCCCATAATACCTGTCATATGGCCTCGCCACTTGGCAGCTGATGATATGCAACAAACACCCTCAAGGGGTTTGATACCGGATCTCACGCCTAAACACTTAATCCGAAATAGCACGATGCCACCGCATCAACACGGCCACAGTGTAACACCCTGTTTTTCGTATAGGTGTATATGTGTTGCTGTAATTATAGATATTATTATTATTACCATTATTAGTAGTATAATATTTGACAATATGTTTGTTTACATCGTCACTGCATTTTATAAGTATCTATATGGATGTATATTTATGTGTGTATATTTTAAGTGATAACATGCATGCTTATGTTTGTATGATTATAAGTGTGTTTACATTTTATATATTAAAATGTTATTATATATTTTGTATGTATGTATGTATGTGTATATATATATATATATATATAAAATATGTAATTGAATATTATTGATATGTAAATGATTTATATTAATTGTTCTTATATTAATATACGATTGACTGTATTACTAGATAATTGTGCATAATTATATATATTATTAGTTATTAATTATTAATTATACTGCATGTATTAATATGCGATCTTATCTATATGAATATATAATTGATTACATTAGTATGTAAGTGTGTGATCTCGTGTGCTTATATATGGTCTTGTATGGATTAATATGATGTGTGTAATTAATGTGTGATCGTATATTTATTTATATGTCATCGATTATGTATATGTTTATATTAATACCGAATCACTGTTATAAATGCTCAATAGAATTATAATAATATACGATTATATGTATTCATATTTAGATCATGTTTATATTATTATAAGATATCTATATTTATGGTAATTGTAGTTGTCCTGATATAAGATTAATTAGATGTCATAAAGATTCAATCGTTGAATAGATAAGATTATCCTATCTTAATCTCCTAAAAATCCTATCTAGAAACAACTATCCTTTTAATTCTGAACATATATTACCTTTTTGATCCTGTCAGAGTCCGAATTAGGAATAGATTGTGAAACATGATTTTGTAGGAAATTCTCTTAGCTTTCCAACACCACCAAGAACACATAAATTGGACACTCGTAGATCAATTTACAGCCAAAACAATAGCGTAGGGTGCCCAACGTCCCAACACAATCTTTTTATATACCTAAGCTTTCGACCTAGACTAGTCACAAACCCCTCAGACTCATAAAATTTGCCTTCTCTCTCTCTCTCTCTCTCTCTCTCTCTCTCTCTCCAACAAGGATTCATAAACCCCTTTCCAAGGATTCTTGGATATCGCTGCTGTTGTTCATCGTTCTTCGTTGTTCTTCACGTGAGGGACGTCGCTGCTGTCACGCCTGCTTTTCGTTGTTGGTTCTCGCCTTCGTTCGTGATCTCTTGAGGCTATGATCGTGAGGTTGAGCGTTCGTGACATAGAGCGTTCGTGAGACGCGACCCTGTGGACCTTTCTTCTTCCTTTTCTTTTTGAGATCGTCACATCAGGTATGGAGGGAAGAGGTCAATATGAATATATAGGTTTTGGGGTAGCATAAGATGAAGGGTTAACCTATAACCCTAGTTGTATGTTGTTATATGATGTATTTAATGTTAAAATCCTGATTGGCATGTTTGTATGTTGTCACATGATGTATTTGATCTTTGAATCCTGATTGGCATATTCGTATGTTCATCTATATGTGTATATCTTGTTGTATGAACATGAGATGTTGAATGATTGATTGTTGGTTATATGTGATAATCTGTTTTGATGCACCATGATATATTGTGATGATATATGTTGATGACAAAATAGTATACGTTATGATGATGACGTGTTGTTAATTGGCTATATTAATCAAAGACATAAGGATGTTAGTGTTGAACCTAAAGCTAGAATTGGTTAACTGATGTTCATTAAACATGAAGATATGAATTGAGGTTTAGATATTAAGATTAAGTTATAATCTTAATAAATATATGACTTGGGGTTTAAATATTAAGATTAAGATTATGGATTGAGGTTTAGATATTAAGATTAAGTTATAATCTTAATAAATATATGACTTGCGGGTTTACATATCAAGATTAAGTTATAATCTTAATAAGATATGAATTGAGGTTTAGATAATAAGATTAAGTTATAATATTAATAAATATATGACTTGGGGTTCAAATATTAAGATTAAGTTATAATCTTAATAAGATATGAATTGAGGTTTAAATATTAAGATTAAGTTATAATCTTAATAAATATATGACTTGAGGTTTAGATATTAAGATTAAGTTATAATCTTAATAAGATATAAATTGAGGTTTAGATAATAAGATTAAGTATAATACTTAATAAAGATAATGTTAAGTTAAGACTTAATAAAGAGAACAATTAATAAGACGATGAAGTTATTGGTAACGATGTACTATTACCAATATTGTTCTTTAAATCATTCTTGATGCTTATTGGTCAAGTTTGATGTTGATAAATCATCATTGATGCTTGTTGGTCAAAGTTGATAGCCATGTAATGGTGTTAATGATGGATGGTTGGACATGTGTTTGCATGTTGGTTGAACATTGCATGCATCATTGCATAGAGATGATAGCTTGGGCTGAAAGCAAACGATGAATCGCGATAGTGGAGGCCACGATGGGTGTTAACCCGGCCTTGCGGGTACATTGGGTATGGAAGTTCCAGGTGACATGGGCTAGCTACATATTGTCGGAGTAATCTAAGGAATAAGCTTGAGTACCCTAACTAGCCACTATACGTTATCAGGATTAGTGAGAGTGTTCGGGGATGGCCCATGGTCTGGCATATCATCCACGATGATAACCGAACATGTAATCCTAATAGTCTTTCCCGAGTTAGTGTTGATGGATCCACATGTGCATGGAGTAGTGATGCCATATAGCATTGCACGCATTCTTTAACATGATATGATATGTTTGGATGATTGTGTGTTGTATGCTCATCTTATTAACTACTCTGTTACCATTAATATTCATATGTGTACGACTTTTTACCCCCTGCTTTTGGTTGTTCTATGCATGCGCCTTGTTTTTGCAGAGGAGGGCGAGCCAGTTGCTGAGGAGTGATCCCGAGGAGATCACTTGCTCGTAGTTAGATTGTTAGTTTATGTTTCAGTTGTTATTCGATGTGTTATCGATATTTTTGTATACCAACTCTGATATGTGACATCGGGTTTTGGGTTTTGTTTTCTTTATGTTTTTCCACAGTTGCTAAATTATGTTTTAAATGTTTTGGATCATGTGGTACTTGCTACCTTTTATGTTAAACTTTTTATTTAACTTGCATGCTTTATTTAATTTTATCGTATGCGGGGTAGCGGGTGTCACACACAGCCTCGACGTCATGCATCCACGACACACAGCTCAAACATCACGGCCACAGCCTCAATTAGTCAACATAACAGCAACGGCACCATCCACGGTATTAACCCGATAACACCCTGCTTTTCACTTCTATGTCTATATGTGTTAATACTTCATTATAGATGTTTGCGTATGTTGTTTATGCCTGTTTTTGGTGCATAATTTCATAGTAGTAGTAGTTCAGCCTTTAGGATAATCGATCCATTCGAGCTCAAATAACTTGTTTCACGATTTTGGCCATATCTTGAGTTCTAGACATCCGATTAGGGTGATCTTGGATGCATTGGAAAGCTTAGATAATTATTTACAAGTCTTATTCAGGTGTCGAGGCCAAAAACACGCTTTTTGAAGGGAAAATCGATTTCCAAATGAAGAAATCGATTTCCAGAAAGTGGAAATCGATTGCTTAAGGGGAAAAATCGATTTCTTTGATAAGAAAATCGATTTGGCCAATGGAAAATCGATTTCCATGGTTGTGGAATCGATTCCCATGCGTGTCAGAGCTTGTGTACGCGTTTGGGTTATCGGGCTATGCTGTGTACGGCCTATTCGTCCTAAAACGTCCCTAACAGTTATATATACATAGCGTATGGCCTAAACCTAGTTTCTAAACCTGATTACACTCACAAGTTGCCTCTTCTCATCCCTAAGAGCTCTTACTGATCTCTTGCTCTGGAAAACCCAAAAGGACAAATCCTGCTTTGGTGTTCTTCATCAAGAACACACCGTTATTTGGCTAGTCTATCCCTGCTACTAGAGTTAATCTCCTAAGTTAGAAACCATGGTGAGTTTCTAATCCTAGATTTGTTTTCCCTTTCAATCCTTAACTTAAAGATCAACTCTGCTTTTCAGTGTTGCGATCGTGATCAAGTGCTGAACCCGTAAGAAGGAACCGTAGCAGAACTTGGCTCTGTTCTCTTTCCCTTAGGCTGTGAATCGTCTACCAGGTATGGGGGGAGAAAATTGGTCATGAATATGTGGGTTTTGGGATAGGTTAAGATGAAGGGGTTAACCCATGACCCCTATGTATGCCTGCGTATGCTTATGAATGTTGTTATGTTGTTTTTTGGCTGTATGAGTATTGATTGATGGATAATTCGATGTTATAACATGTTTATAACTATGAGTTCATGATTTATATGATTGTTGATGAATTGATGATGATGAACATGTTGTTTATGCCATGATATGGTGTTTTGTTAACCTTATGCTATCAGAACATAGTTATAGGGAGAAAATAAATAGGCAATGTGAGATTGATGACCAAGGATTAGTTTGAGAACTCTTAGGTTATGATTTATGAGTGTTGGACTAATCAAATTGGTGATAAATAGCTTAGGCTCGAATGATATGTCAATTAGAGAACATAGACTGGTCCGATAGCGGAGAAAACCCGCTACTGCATGATCTGACACCCAGAAATCGATTTCCAGCACATGGAAATCGATTTGAATCGACCAAGAATCGATTTTCAAGGTGTGGAAATCGGTTTGGCCTTGTAGAAATCGATTTCTAGAATCGATTCTCCTTGTTCAAAAATCGATTGGGGAAATTGATTTGAACATGTTGAAATCGATTTCCATGTAATGGAAATCGATTTGAGGAGTTGAGAAATCGATTCCAGAGGTTGGAAATCGATTCTCACATGCCCAGGAGCAGTCTTGACCCCTTATGCTTAATGGATAGTGTTATGTAGGTTTGTTATGATCTAAGGATTTTAAGTTACCCTTTGGAGCTTAAGAATACTTTATCTTTGATCTTACTTAACACTAGGATGTAACCCCGTGGTTTGAAATAGAATGAGTTAGAGAAGAACGTCATGAAATAATAAAGATAATAACGAAGATGCTGTTAATAATGATAACGATGAGTTATTATTAATGATGTTGTTGATGGCCATCGTGGATGGTCATAATTAATAATCATTGTGATTGATTATGGTGGTGAATGGTTGGCATGTGTTTGCATATTGATGAAAATTGCACGCATCATACGTTGAAGTTGATATGTTGGGTGGAAAACAAACGATGAATCGCGATAGTGGAGGCCACGATGGGTGTTATCCCGGCCTTAGGTACATTGGGTATGGAAGTTCCAGGTGACATAGGCTAGCTACTTATTGTCGGAGTGACATAATGAATAAGCTTGAGTACCCTGACTAGCCACTATAAGTTATTAAGTTATCAGGATTGGTGAGAGTGTTCGGGGATGGCCTATGGTCTGGCATATCATCCACATTGATAACCTGACATGTACTCCTAATCGTCTTTCCAGAGTTAGAGTTGTTGGCCACATGCATACGAAGTAGTGATGTTGCATTCGCATTGACATGCATCTTTGATATATATATTGATTATACGTGTGTTGATTAATGTATGTTGTATGCCATCATAATTACTATTCCATTCCGTTTACATCTATTTATGATCGTATTTCTCACCCCTATCTTTTGTTGTTCTTGTGCATATGATGTTTCATGCGCGGAGGAGGGTGAGCATGCTGACGAGGAGTTATCCCATGGAGATCTCTCTTAGTAGTAGTAGTTAGGATTTACGTTCAGTTGTTTAGTTTTACTCCGATGTATTATCGGTATATGTATACCAACTCTGATATGTGACATCGGGATTTGGGTTATGTTTATTATTTATGTTTTTCGCAGTTTGTTTTGAAGGATTTGATTATTTCAGATTCCTACGTTTAAGTTATAGATGATGTGATGTACATTGCCCTTGAGAAAATGTTTTTATTTTAATTGTTATATTATTTTTTAAAGACATGTATGATTTTATTTATATAATTTATTATATGCGGGGTAGTGGGTGTCAAAATGTAGGCACGTATACATATAGCTACAACAGAAATCAACATCACAGCAGTCATACGAAGCAGATCATCTTCAATCAATAGTTCTCTAAACTAGAGTTTCCAAACTTAACGGCGATAGCCCAAAGTAAACTAAACCTAGGGTTTAGGTACTTTATCGGGGCTCAACCACTAGTAGGGTTAGGGCTTCCTTACACACAGTAGAAAGTACAACTACGCTACTCTTGTCTTCTCGATAGCAGCAGTACTCTTTCTCCCCACTTGAAGACTTGGTGTGAATCTCGATACGTTCACCAGTACCTCTCACGCAGCCACCACCACCAAGAACAGCTCCGGATCAGCCTCCTTGCTCTTCCCTGGTTGCAACCTCAAGCTCTAATCCACGAGAAATCACGAGCACAAACTTTGCCCTAATCACGAGCACAACACATATATAACAGTATTAGCCCTAAGGCAAGCTCAAAGTCAAGGAGGAAAGGTAAAGACTCGAAGAACCACAAAGAACACGTGTTAGGGATACAAGTTTACCTTTGTCAAATCGAGGAACTAATCTGTCAAAGTTGTAGATAACCTTGCCGCGATCACAACCGTGTAGTCGGAATCGCGTTCCGGCAGCTCGATCACCTCAAGCCTCAATCTTTCTCTCACTGGAACGCAATCTCTCTCACTAAGAAGCTCTCAAACTCTCTAGTGTTTCGTGCAAGAATGAGGAAGATGAAGAAATTCAATCAACTTGACCCACTGTGCATGCTTTAGCGTGGACAATCTATACATTTAAGCGTGGACAATCTGCATGCTTTAGCGTGGGGGCACTTCCACGCTTGAGTGCGGAGCCTCGTCCACTCCGCCTTCACCCTGGCCCGACACGTGTCTCACACGCGTCAAAAAGCACACCAACTGGCAAACGCACTCAGCACGCTTGAGCGTGCAGCTTGCCAATGCTTGAGCGTTGAAACGCTAAGGTGTGCTCCCTTCCCACGCTTAAGCGTGCAGCTCAGTTGGGAAGAACTTTCCAAACTTCTAACTTCCTCAGTTTCTCGTTTATCACCTTAGGCACTTGCAATCTTGTTCAAGCCTAATCCTAAGCTTCCAACTAAGCCTTAAACTAGCATAAAACAATTCACACTGGTATTCAAAGTCCTACTCGAGATTAACCAACTCGATTAGAGTAACAGAAAATCGGGATGTTACATTATCGTCCCCCATACAAAAAAATTTGTTCCCGAAATTTCCGCCGCATACTTGTGAACAGATAAGAATGATTCTGGCGTGTCTCAGGCTCACGCTCCCACGTTGAATCTGTCGTTTCTGGGTTGCACTCCACTTTGACTAACGGAATGTGCTTGCCGCACAGTTCCTTGATCCTTCTATCCACGATCCGAACAGGTGAAGCCTCGTACTCAAGGTTCTCTTTCAGTTGGAATGATTCGGGCTCTAGCACGTGTGATCGATCAGGGTGGTACTTTCTGAGTTGATAGACGTGAAATATGTAACACCCCCCTTGGGCATTACATCTTGAACATGTGCAGAATTAATTTTAAAAGGGAATTGCTGGTTGCTTTCGGAAAATAATTTACTTTAGGTCAGAAAACTCTGGTGTAAAAGCTTTCTGCATAATACTTCGAAAAAGTGATAGACACATCACAATAATAAAATCATATTATACTTGACAACACACATAAACTGGTTTTATTCATGAATCAATTCACCATCACATATAAGCTTTCCTGAAATTGTTTTTCATACTGAAGTCCCAAACCATACAAAGGTTTTCAAAACCACATTTACCGACTTTCTCAACTTAAGCTTTAAAAAATCCAAACAGCTGGTTTGATAAAAGAACTTTAAGGACAATATAGCATACTACCTAGCATACATCGTACAAATGAGACTGGGCCTCATCGTAAACAGTCCACATATCTTCATCGTCGACATCAAGAAACTCAAGCTACAGGGTTCCGAAGTGACCCAAATGACCGTTAAGAAGCATCTGTACACGTATCCAAAAACACAACAGGGTGTCCAACATATACAGGCAAGGGTGAGTAACCAATATATGGATTTAAACGCGATAACTACATGCACGACACACAAAACAGCATATGAACATATGTAGTATCAACACAGCACAGTAGCAGAAGTAACACAGGATGACACACTAGTCAACAACATGCCCAACTTGGGTCCCATAAATCGTAATATATCATGTTAATCAATTAGCAGCATAAGAAGTCTTTGAAAACAGAATAGCGATGTACAATAAGTAAATGTAATCATCAATATTCATGCAATGCAATGCGATATACATGACTCAATGCCATATGCCACAAGGGTAAAACTCTGACCCCTACTCCATGGAGCTAACAAAATGTCGGAGAGAGTGAATGAGAGGACATGTCCCGTGTATGCCAACCATGGGTAAGTTGCTAACATTCGTAACATGCACGTATCTAGCTTTACGGAAGCACTCTACCCCAAACCTGAAAAGTACGACATCTAGTCGAGGATGTCAGTGTATTGTTCGGATTCGCCACGACTAGAAGAGCTACCAACTGGTCAATGTCAGCCTTTCCAACCCAGATACCTCGAAGACCATTTAAGACATCACCGTAGGATTCGCACCAGCATCTCGGTGTAAGCTCAACTCCTAGGCTCAAGGCCTTACGAACTCATGCAATGAAATGCCAATGCCTATACAAAGCAAATGCGATAAAGTAATGTCTATCCACCGGATAAACCTCAAGGTTCACTAAGTTTCTATTCTTAAGGAACTATACACGTCATTGTATTATAAAACTTTTATCCATCGGATAAATCTGTGATCCCTCCGAGATCGAGTCATCCCCAGACTGAAACAATTGAACGACTTTTCTTGGATCCGGACCGTCGGCCTGTTATCAAACTACTGTTTCAAAACCCAAAACGTTTCATGTTTGTGTTTGTGTCTTATGAATTACATCTCAAGTCCTAATTGTTATGAAGAAGGATTGAGAATACTCTTATATAAGTCTTCGATCCTTTCTAAGATATTAATTCCTTGAGTTTCAAGTAATAAAAAGAGTATTGATTCACTTAAGGCTTATGAAGTCATTGATGAACTATGTCATCAATGGTATAGTGCATGGTCTTGCTCCACCAAATACTATACTTATGCGTAAAACTTTACGACTTGAGTTGAAAACTCTCGGTTTCAAGACTTTTTAAGCCAAAACCTTTCTAATTGAAAATTCATTTGATTTAAGAGAATTTTGTTACTTGTTTAAATTAAAATACCTTAACTAATTTGAAAAGGGTTTTTGCTGACTAACTTAATGTAAAGCCGTGATCTAAGTTAGCATAAAGAAATGGAATTTCATTTTCATATTTTAAAACATTTGTTTAATTGATTAACTATGCCTAAAGTAAAACATATTTTCACCTTTGTTAAAAACATTTTAAGGGTCGAAACCCTAGTTGAACTTTGGATCAAAATCACTTCTCGTTAGTTTTTGAGATACAAGTTCCTAAAACACTTATTTGCTTTCAAAAACGTTGAAGTTCAAGAACAAGCTCATGTTCATCCTTTTGTAACCATTATGGCCGAATGCTATACCATGTGGAATGTGAAGATTTTGCTTCACTAACTTTTCAAGTAATAGCTCAAAATGATCACAATATTATGATGAACAATAGTCATACATCATTCAACCCTAAACAAGCATAAAAATCCTTACTTGTTCTAGAGATCAAAGTGTGGTTTTCAACATAGATGAAAATTTTTCCATCCAAGCATACATCATCATAACATATACTAAGCATAGAAACATTTTTATAATCACAACGAAGCTCAAACAGAACTACACAAACCAATCACAAATAACATATAGTTATCGAGAAAATCCCTCAAGCAAACTCCCCTTAGCTCTTGAAGTCAAGTAAGGTTCTTTCCCTTCGATCTTTAAACACTTCCCTCTACACCACAAATCACTAAATCCATCAAATCCAGTTAAACCACCAAGTGGTGCACACGATCTTTGGTCTGAACGATCCTTCGAAGCTCATCGTATTCCACGAATTGCCAAACTACAACTACTCAACAAATCCTTCACGAAACAACATAGTACAAGTTACTCTATGAAAGACTTGTTAATCCACTATGAAGTAGGTTCGGCCTTCATTAATTAATTAGGCAATGGATGTTGAAATTTTACTTACTTTTGGATTAATGATCCTCAAGTATGATGAAGACATAAACATTAATCATTTGTCAAAGATTTGAATCAAAATTCACCCAACCAACAAGGTTAGGGTTTCGACCATTCTTGGAAAAATAGGGAAGAAATTTTCGTTTGATTCATGCTCTTGAATAATGACCATATAGATCTTGATGAGTTCATAGAAATTGGTTTCATGATCATAGGATTTTTCTATGATTTTCTAGAGATTTTTGAAGAAAATTTCATGAAAGTGGATGATGATGATTCATTGCTTAATCTTACCTAATGAATGAAGAAGAGCATATGATTGATCATAGAGAAAAAACATTACCTCTTGAATGATGGAAAGTTGCAAGGAATCAAGCAAGTTGTGCTTCACAAATTTGCTCAAGGATCACTTGAGAAAATAAAATACATAGATGTCAACATAATGAAGCAAGGAACAAGTTTACTAACTTGAGTGAACAGAGTTTACCTCTAGGTTGATGGGAAAATTGAGAGAAAGTGATGAACACTCAAGAACTCTCAAAAACAAAGTAGAGAAACTAAAAACTCTAACTTTGATCTTAAAACCCATTCAAACAACCAAGACTTTGTGTTTGTAGCCAATGAGAGGAAATGGAGTGTTAGTGGAGAGCTTGAGGCGTGAGATTCCAAGGGACAAGAAGGTCCAAGCTTTGTTCATTTAGGGACAAAAAGGTAAATTCACTTAGGGACAAAATTATCATTTAAACAAAAGACTAAGGACATAAACGTCATTTCACCTCTAACGCTATAAATATCTAGATATTTTTCTAGAGGCAATGATGACGGGTGGTGAGTCACACGGCCAGAAATGTATTTTCATAAATTCCCAGGGGCAAAAGAGTCTTTTCACCTAGGGACAATTTTTATTTAGGAAAAGATCAAGGGTATTTTGGTCTTTTTCTAGTGTGAACGCGTTTCAGATATTTTTAGAATGTAATGATGACGGTGGTGAATCATATGGCACAAAGGTAATTTCATCAATTCCTAGGGATAAAATGGTCTTTTCTCGCCCTAAATATCTTAGATATTTTTAGAATTCCACAAATATCTTGGCTATTTTTAGAATGTCATGAGGACTTGTGGTGAGTCACGGTGGTGACTCACCCTATGACTCACCCTGCTCAGGTGACTCGTGTCCCTCATCTAATGTCCGGTTTTGATCCTACACGTCCGTTCTCGATTCTGTCGATTTCCTGATTTAGGTTTTGCACCCGAATAAAGCGTAAGAA
Organism: Ammopiptanthus mongolicus; assembly: GCA_039655645.1. Taxonomy (NCBI): domain Eukaryota; kingdom Viridiplantae; phylum Streptophyta; class Magnoliopsida; order Fabales; family Fabaceae; genus Ammopiptanthus; species Ammopiptanthus mongolicus. Next base: position 23,308,282 of record CM077350.1, read on the forward strand.
CTTACTTATTTTGAAAATTTTAAAAATAACCAATATTGTTGGAAATTCGATTTAAAACCTATCCATTTTGTTCACGAGTCCAAATTAGGTTTTCTAATCAGTAAAATCTTACTATCAATGGAAACGCAGACCAAGCTCCGTCTGATTTTTCATCCCAAAATTTAACAGTAACTCTCTACGATAATGTAGAGTATGAATGTGACTTTGATTTATCCAAAATCATTTTCTAAGTCTCAGATAAAATATAAACTTATTTATATAATTTATCGATCTTAGAAAGCAGCAAAAATTGGGGTGTTACATTCCTGCCCCACTTAAAAAAAAAATTTTGTCCTCAAAATTTCGTGACTCAAAATCAGACAAGATTTCTTAATCCCCATATTCCACATTGTACTCTCCGTATGTAATTCTCCCTTAGGTAATATTGGTAACCTATTAACAAACTTCATACTTATTCTCTGTTCGATTTACCATTAAAATCAAATCGTTTATCCTCTATCCATACTCTTTCTCCTTAATACCTTACCTTAATTTCTCACTTGTGAGAGATATAATTAAAACTTAACCACTTTTGTTTCAATACTAATCCATTTAGGAAATCTTCCTCCAACATCTTTAACTCTTACTGTTAACACCAATATTTAAACTACGATACACATTCCTTTTACAACACATCCATCAGTTCCGATCCAAGGTATCCAATCTTAGTCTTAGTTCCTTTTTGAACGTAGTCCACCTCTCCAATTTACACTATACTCACGCATCACAACCTTAAAGAACATGATTGCACCTCTTAATGCGGCTACAACCAAAAAGAAATCGCATCGGGTAGAATTATCCAAAATTCATAAATCTTGAATTTTCTAACAACTTAGTTTTACTCAACAACTCCTCTTTTATGTTTATATTCAGCTTTGGTAAAACTACTAAGAACACTTTCTTATAAATCTTCAAACTCATACAATCAATCTTAACTACAGACATTGATCATTACCCTAGGTTCTCCAATGATTATTCTGCCTTGATCAATATTTGATTTATAATAATTGTCTCACTTACTGAGATTGATCTTAAAGGTTCACACCTTATCATTCACAACTATACCTCAACAAAAACACCCATCACTTCTTGTCTATCCTGCTAAAAGGATGATTGTAGCTAGATACTGCACGTACTCCCAACCAACCTTCCAAAGACCAAATCGTTTTTCTTGCTTGTCCACTTGAGTTAAGGGTGATCAGTTCAACTTAGTCTCTACTCAGTCCTTGAAGATTAAGGAAAGAAATTTTCAACAAAGGAAATTTTCCTGGTCTTACTCTCATAAGAAAGTATATAGAAGAATTTTACCACTTGGAAAAGAAGCAGGAATATCCAGTATGTAAAAAGATTCTTCAGTCCGTTTGTGAATGTTAAAATGCATAGCTAATACATGTTTACAACCATGACTCTAATAAAGTTCCTTCTTTCACATGAATCTTCCAGTGAATTACAGAATCAAAAGATGAATAGTTCCAAACCCCAAGAGGATTCATTTTTAATATAGGGAATTTACAAAACGACAATTTCAAAAGTAGGATAGTCTGGCCAAAAAAATCAGACTAGATCACATTTACCAAAAGTAAAAGTGATTAGACTAAGTTTCATCAAGAAACTTCCAGTATCAAGAAGTCGTTTGCGTTACAACTCAATAAATAGTCACAACAAATCTTTCAATGAAGTAATATGAAAAATGTCCAGACCAATGGATACTATTAAACCAATCCACTCAAATGTCTAATACATTGAGGATTATGTAGGAGTGCGAGCACAAATGCTCCTTTGGGATCAGGCAACACTAACACAGGTGAAGTAGTTAACCTTCTCTTTAATTCTTGGAAACTTTCCTCGCAGGCTTCAGTCCAAGTAAATGCTTGGTTCTCAAAAGTTAGTTAGGTAAGAGGTCCTAATATTTTGGAGAAATAAAATAAACTTTAGAGGCTTAACATCAGCCTTTTGCTCATCCATCAACTGTCGGGAAAAGTCATTCCCTATTTTACTTACATGCTACTCCATCATTCTCTACTACTAATCCTTCACTAAAGATTTAGTTCTATTCTTATTCTAAGAATTACTTTAGTGATCAAGCACTTAAGTTAACTTCCATTATTTTGTCAAACACTAAAACTAATCCTCATTCCGTTACTACATGTCTCAATCTCATCAACAAACTCTAATGCACTTTAAATCTCAATAAGCTCACTTAAGAATTCTAACATCTAAGTGAAAATCAAAACTTAATATCAAAATTAGTCCATCTCCTCGAAAATTGAAAGTATCCAAACAAAGAGTCAACAATATCTTCATATAGTTGTCGTTGCAAGCGAGTCCAAACTTAGCTATCTTACTTATTTACACCGGTCACTGTCTTAAGTTCTCTTAACGAGACACTATTCCTATCTCTGTAGGATCCATTGTGATTCTTTCCCCTACGGATACCAGTCCTAAGGACATCCATTCTATATCCAAAATTCATACTTCCATTCTTGTTCATTCAGTCGCTGATCATTCGTAACCTTCGGAAAAGTTGTACTAAGGTATTATACGTACTCTTCACCATCATCAACTTGGATTACAAGTTCACCCAAAATGCATAACCATGAATCTGTCCTAGTGGAAACAAATGCCTTACCCATCAAATCCACGAACAGCGGAGGTTCTAAGTTTCCACACTTCGAGGGAAATCATCATTGAATTATTATCCGGTTCCTAAGTTTCCTTTTCTCAACATTATGGGACTGTCTATCCTTTCAAACAAAGATCCTCACCAGGTGTAACTAACTCTAGAAATTCCAATAATATCGGCCTATTCTAGCTTTTATAGCTCCTTCTACTGTCAACAAGCTATTGGGTGGTCAGTGTGACAACTTATCACTGAGTATTCGGAAAACTATCACTATTTTAAAGGCTAACTTAAATCATATGATTAAACCAACATCGAATCATCACAATACAGTTATACAAATTCTCATTTTTCAAATCATCAAGTCTTCATCCTTCTATTCTATCCCCATGACTTAAGCAGTCATCTAACAATACGAGGAACTTAGTAATTTCTTAGTGGTTTTTCCAACAGATTTCTACGTCGGAGAGTGCTCGAGTTCATAATCACCGTCATAACTTTCCTCGAGGTCCACGAAGGTCTTACTACACCTCCATTGGTCTACCTAGATTCCTTTCTAGTCTCTCAACTCTATTAGCGAGTATGTCGTTAAAAACTTTTGCTATTCTTCTACCTGTCTAAGGCATACTCGTTCAAATGTCCAACACAATCCCAAAAGGATAACCGACATGTCAACATGAATACAAGTACCATTTACTAAACATGAGTTCTTACAAGGCCTCAACCCGATTAGAACCAATCAAAAAATACATACTTGTGTGTCAACACACATTGTTTGAACAAGGAAACAATTCAACAAGGTCCAACCAGAGATCACACATCAAAACATAACAAACCTATTCCCCAAGGTTCCCGAAAGACTCGACCAGCTCTGATACCAACTAATGTAACACCCCCTTTGGGCATTACCTCTTGAACACGTGCCGAATTAATTTTAAAAGGGAATTGCTGGTTGCTTTCAGAAAATAATTTACTTTAGGTTAGAAAACTCGGGTGTAAAAACTTTCTGCATAATACTTCAAAAAAGTGATACCCACATCACAATAATAAAATCACATTATACTTGATGTGACACCCGCTACCCCACATATGATAAAATTAAATAAAGCATGCAAGTTAAATAAAAACTTTAACATAAAAGGGTAGCAAGTACCACATGATCCGAAAAAGTTTAAACATAAGTAACAACTGTGGAAAAACATAACATAAAACAAAACCCAAATCCCGATATCACATAATTAGAGCTGGTAACCACTACCGATATAACATTGGAAAACAAACAGCATAACTAAGCTATACTATGAGCAAGCGATCTCCTCGTGATCACTCCTCAACTGGCAGCTCACCATCCTCTGCATAACCAAAGGTACATGCAAAACAACAACAACAACAATAGTAGGGAGTAAGGAACTGTATGTATAAACATAAACGGTAATAGAGCAGTTAGCAAGATGATCATGCAACATATAAACATCATAATACAACATACATGTTATAACACTTACCATCATTTCACAATATAAGCATGCTATGTGAAGCATAACTACTCCACTACTCCTTATGCAATGTGGATTCATCAACATTAACTCTAGAAAGACGATTAGGAGTACATATCCATGTTGACCATCCTGCATCAACGTTGGAACACTCACCAAATCATGGGTGACATCTGTGGATACTCTCAACTAATCCTGATAAAGTACTGTGGCTCATCAGGATAGTCAGGTTATCGATAGGATACTTCGGCAATGGGTTGCAAGTCCATGCCATATGGAACCTCCTTACCCAACTCTACCCTCAAGGCCGGGATAACACCCATAGTGGCCTCCACTGTCGCGATTCATCGTTTGCTCCCCGCCCAAACTATCGTCTCTATGCAATGATGCATGCAATGTTCATCCAACATGAAAACACATGTCCAACCATCCATCATCAGCACCATTACATGGCTATCAACTCTAACCAACAAGCATCAAAGATGATTTATCAACATCAAACTTGACCAATAAGCATCAAGAATGATTTAACCAACAACATCGGTAACAGTACGTCGTTACCCATAACGTCATCTTCTCATTAATTAATCTCTTCATTAAGTCTCCATTATTACATCTTACTATATCGTTATCCTAGTTTATTAATTATCCTCAAGGTCATGTTTTATAATCTCTTATATCATACTTTTATTCCAAAAAGGGTATTAAATCTCTTTTTATTTAAAACAGTGAAGTTCTTAATTCTGACAGTGGCACGGCCTGAGCATGGGCGTGCTGGCCAACTGGCACGGGCGTGCTGGCCAAGAGCACAGGCATGCTAAACAGCGTCACTTTTCTTGTTTTTCCGACACGGGCGTGCTACTAAGAGCATGGTCGTGCTAGCTTTACTGGGCAAAAGAGCATGGGCGTGCCAATAATGACCACGGGTGTGCTCAACGTTGTTACAGCGTCTTAGTTCTGGGAACTTAGCAGCTTTTCTAGATTTCAACCCTCCAAATCAATCCTAAGGTTCTTGACTAGTCCATTGGCATTAATCTCACCCCTCATCAACGTCTTTATGTTTTATGCACATCAATTAGACTAATCCTAGTTTTAGGCTTAGTGCTAACATCCCTATGTCTTTCATTAACATAGATTTAATAGCAGTTTCAATATACTAGTCCATAAAACCATGGCATATCATCATCATCATAAACAACATCATAAACGTCATGCGAAGATCATACAAATCATTTAAAGCATTAACAACATGTATAAACAACCATAACAACTTCATACATCAATTAAGGCATATAGAACACAAATAGAGTCATGGGTTAACCCTCATCTTACACTACTGTAACACCCCGATTTTTGAGTTTTCCCCTTTTTAATCAGTATTTGTGAACTTATATTTTATTCGAGGTCTTAGGAATGGAAATAAAATATTCCAAGACCATAGTCATGCCCAACGATATCTTAGGAAGCTACCATTAAGTTTTAAGTCGAAAACTCAAACGGAGTCCGGTCTGCGTTTTTACACTGACAGTATGATTTTACTGCTCAGGATACTTCAGATGGACCTGTGAACGAGACAGTAAGTCTTAGAATTCGATTCTCTACGTTTTGGTTAAATTTCACAAAAATTTCAAAAAAATCACTTCTTGACCTCCGTTCGAGCGAAATTTTCAATCAGGTGGAGAATGGAGCCGCGTATGGACTTACCAGGACCCGACAACGGATAATCTTGATATCACATCATGGCAAATCACTTGGGAGAGCATGCCAGAGTCGTCATGACGATCGGGAATTTCGGGATGCAATATTACCAAAATACCCCTAACTTAAGCCTTTTCACCATTCACCATTTACCATTTTACCCTTGAACCAAATGACCTTTTGCCCTTAAGTGAGGTTTTAAAGAGCTGAACTCAGCCCCTCACCCTCCATTTCCACGCATAGTCCCCTCCCAAAACAAGAACTCCATAGTTGTTCTTGAAGAAAAATCCTTTCCTCCTTGAAAACCTTGATCCACTTGTTGAAATCACTTGATTCCTTGACCAATCTTCCTCCATTCTAAGGTAAGATCACTTCTATGGTCCCATATCTTCTTGAATCTCTCTCAATATCAAGATCAAAACTCCATTTTCATGAAACTCATTCTTAGATCCAAAAGTTTGAAAATCCATAGGAAATTGTAGGAAAATCCTTTGGATGTGAAACCAATTTCTTTGAACTCACCTCATCATCCTCTATCTAAACCCAAGAGCTCATGATCCAAGTCTCATCCTAGCTCTTAAAACCCAAAGTGGCCAAACCCTAGTAGTGGTGATGAATAGTGTTTTTCATCAAATTTTTGATTTCTAACTCTTGATTCCATACTTAGCTTCCTAGTGTTCTTGAATCCAAGTGATGGAAAACCAAATCAATCCCTAGCCTTTTTAAACTTTCATGGCTAAACCCTATGCCTCTTAGGGGAAGGAAATTTATGTTTTGAGGTTGTTTATTGATGTTGATTTGTTGTTTGAATTGTGTTGTGTTTGATTGTTTTAGGCGACGCAAACGAAACCGGAGCCGGAGCCGAGAACCGATTGAGTTTGGATTGAACACTTCCTTGTGAGGTAAAGGGAGGTAGTCATTTAAGTTTGATAGTTTCATAGTGCATGTTTGATATGTTGAATTGGAGATGAATTTGAATGATGTATAGTCTTGTTTTACTTAATGAAACATATTTGCACACTTGTTGATAAATTGTGGCATGGATGCCTTAGTTGATATTATGATGATGATTATGGATTGTTGATGTCTATATATATATATATTTATATCCTGGATGAGTATAGGACTGGCTATGTCTCGATAATTATTAGAAGACTCGAAACCGAAATCAAAGTTTTGAAAACAGTGTTTTGGAATCAAAAAGTGGTTTTTGGAAAACGTGTTGCTTTTCAAGAAAAGTTAAGTTTCCTTTTTGAAAAGTATGTTCTTTTGAAAATTAAAAAATGGTTTTGTAAAAATCCGTTCAAATTGTGTTTTGTTTCAGTAAAGTGTTTTGAAAAGGCGTGAAACCTTAGAAAACGGTTTTTGTTTTCAAGAAGGGTGTTTTTCTTGGAAAATGTTCCCTTGATCAAAAAGATGTTTTGTTTCAAGAAAACCAAAGTGTGTTTTTTTTTTCCAAAGTGTTTTGAGAAAATGAAACCAAAAGAAATATGATGAACCTTTGAGATGAACCCAAACCTAGTGGCCGAGACGTCAGGGCTAGTGTTTTGTGGATTGAGCACTCGGACTTCATGTCATGTGTTTTTTATTTGAGTGGGCTTAATGCCTTTTGAAACGATTCGTGGACTTTATGTCTCAACATTTGAAAGAATGAACGCAAAGAAAATAGAAAACTTTCTATGTACATGCATGAACAGGCAGACCTGCCATTTGGAACCGAGCTACAACTTTCGTAGTTGAGAATTCAGCCAGTGCAGACCACTGGGTCTATAGGGGAATTCTGTGTTCGAGATCCCACAAGTGGCCGGTGGCGTAGCAACCCCGTGCCGTGGTAAATCGGCTGCCAAACAAGAAGAACTCGATCAGAGACTGCAGTATTCAGGATATGGTTATGACGTGGTACCTTGGAACAATAGGAGTTCGGACCTAAATAGAGAGGCCGACTCATGAGAACAATTGTGTTACGGGTGTTACTACGGCCTATTGCTCGATGTTGGGAAGTTAGAATCTCCGGAGTATATGAATTAGAAAGATGATATTGAAGTCTCATGCATTATTATAACTCATGATAGTGTTTGAGATGTTATATTGTGTTATATAGATAACTGCTCATATAACTGTATTTATCTGTGGATGTTTATACTGCTATTTGTTGCCTGTGCGACTATCATGATAAACTTTATATGAGTATCTCACTTTTGCCTGTACATGTTGGGTACCTTGTGTTTTTGGAACACATATACAGATGTTGATCATAGGTCCCCGCGGAGACGTGAGGATTCGGATGACAGAGCGTTCTGATGAAGTTGACGTTGGGTTGTACCCCAATGGCTACTTTTAGCCGACCAACTTACGAGTCATTTTCTTTTGAGCAGCCTTCAACCAACGTTTTATTTTATGTTTTATTTCCGCATTAGAGTCCGAGTATGTATCACCCGCGAGGGGGGTGTTACAACTATCCTAGAACCTATATGTTATACTAATCCCTTCTCCACATACCTGGCATAACGATTCCAGCCTACGAGCCAACAAGAACGAAGTCTACGCTTGACTCCTCCAAACGGGTTCGATAGGTTCAACGAACGTTGACCAAGAGCTTCAAGGCAAAAGGATAAGTTAATTTCCAAACAAGAAAAGGAAGGGAATTAACACAAGGGTTATGCACATATCTCGATTAGATCCCTGGGGGACTATTCTGCTAGTTGCCGTTCATAGCACTGGCATACGAACAATGAAGTCTGGTTTGACAGGGACAAAATGGTTCAACACTAAACTTAAATGATTCAAAGAAAAGGATGAACAGGGTTGGTTACCTTACCTCAGAGTAACACTAAGCTAGCAGCTTAAACCCAAATGCAACAGCAAACACCACAGGGATGTGTTCTTGACGAAGAACAACCAACAAGGATTGAAGAATGCTCAAGGATTCAATGCGAACCCAAAAGAAAGGAAAAAGACGGATGTTTCTAACTCTAGGAATGATGGCTATGAGTTTTAGGTCGAGCAAAAGAGGTATAAAAAGGATTAGAGCGAAACGGGCTAACCAAAGAGCCCAGAACGCGTTCTGGTGCGCGCGTGAAGCGCGGGCATGCTCACTGGTTTGGCCCTAACTTGAGCTAAGAGTGTCCGATTTAGGTTTTCTTGGTGGATTTGGAAAGCTAAGATAATTTCCTACAAATATTGTTTCACGATCTATTGCAAATTCGGACTCTAAAAGGGTTAAAAATGCGATATAGGTTCAGTGTTAAAAAGATAGTTGTTTCTAGATAGGATTTGTAGGAGATTAAGATAAGATAATCTTATGTATTCAATGATTGAATCTCTATGACGTCTAATTGATCTTATACCAACACAACTACAATTATCATAAATATAGATATCTTATATTAACATAAATATGATCTAAATAAGAATATAGATAATCGTATATGAATATAATTCTATTGTATATTAATATACGTGATCCAGTATTAATATAAACTTATATATATAGTCGATGACATGTAAATAAACATACGATCACACATTAATTACACATATCATATTAGTCCATACAAGACCACATATAAGCACACGAGATCACACACTTACAAACTAATATAATCAATTATATATTCATATAAATAAGATCACGTCTTAATACATGCAGTATAATTAATAATTAATAATATAAATATAATTATGCATAATTATCTATTAATATAAGCATAATTAATATAAATCATTTACATATCAATAAGAATAAATTATTTATTTTATATATATATATATATATATATATATATATATACACACACACACACAAAATATATAATAACATTTTAAAATATAAAATGTAAAAACACTTATAATCATACAAACATAAGTGTGCATGTTATCACTAAAAATATACACACATAAATATACATTCATATAGAAACTTATAAAATGCAGTGACGATGTAAACAAGCATATTGTCAAATATTATACTACTAATAATGGTAATAATAATAATACCTATAATTATAGCAACAAATACACACCCATACAAAAAACGAAGTGCTACAATTCCACCCCCTTATAAAAATTTCATCCCCAAAATTTCTGCAGGCTCGGACTTTGTTGACAGACAACTAGTCCAAAAATATATAAAAGTTAAGCCAAAACTCTATACCATCGTCATAGACAATCATATAAGAGTACACCGAAGAAAACATAATAGACACATACCCCGGCCTGTAGGACAGACCCGACTCTAATACCACTAAATGTGACACCTGCTACCCCGCATACGATAAAATTAAATAAAGTGTGCAAGTTAAATAAAAACTTTAACATAAAAAGGTAGCAAGTACCACATGATCCAAAAACGTTTAAACATAAGTAACAACTACGGAAAAACATAACATAAAACAAAACCCAAATCCCGATGTCACATAATCAGAGCTGGTAACCACTACCGATATTACATCAGAAAACAACAACCATAACTAAACTATACTATGAGCAAGCGATCTCCTCGGGATCACTCCTTAGCTGGCAGCTCACCATCCTCTGCATAACCGAAGGTACATGCAAAACAACAACAATAACAGTAGGGAGTAAGGAACTGTATGTATAAACATAAACGGTAATAGAGCAGTTAGCAAGACGATCATGCAACATATAAACATCATAATACAACATACATGTTATAACATATACCATCATATCACAATATAAGCATGCTATGCGAAGTATAACTACTCCTCTACTCCATATGCAATGTGGATCCATCAACATTAACTCTCGAAAGACGATTAGGAGTACATATCCATGTTGACCATCCTACATTAACGTTGGAACACTCACCAAACCATGGGTGACGTCCGTGGATACTCTCAACTAATCTTGATAATGTATTGTGGCTCGTCAGGGTAGTCAGGATATCAATAAGACACCCCGGCAACGGGTTGCAAGTCCATGCCATATGGAACCTCCTTACCCAACTCTACCCTCAAGGCCGGGATAACACCCATCTTGGCCTCCACCGTCGCGATTCATCGTTTGATGTCCGCCCAAACTATCATCTCTATGCAATGATGCATGCAATGTTCATCCAACATGCAAACACATGTCCAACCATCCATCATCAACACCATTATATGGCTATCAACTTTGACCAATAAGCATCAAAGATGATTTATTAACATCAAACTTGACCAATAAGCATCAAGAATGATTTAACCAACAACATCGGTAACAATATGTCGTTACCCATAACATCACCTTCTCATTAATTAATCTCTTTATTAAGTCTCCATTATTACATCTTACCATATCATTATCCTAGTTCATTAACTATCCTCAAGGTGATGTTTTATAATCTCTTATATCAAATTTTTATTCCAAAACGTGTATTAAACGATTAAACGATTAATATCATGTATAAACAACTATAACAAATTCATATATCAACTACGGCATACATCACATAAACAAGGTCATGGGTTAACCCTCATCTTACGCTACCCTAGAACCTATATGTTAAACTAATCCCTTCTTCCCATACCTGGCGTGACGGTTCCAGCCTATGAGCCAACAAGAACGAAGTCCACACTTGACTCCTCAAACGAGTTCAATAGGTTCAAAGAGCATTGACTAAGAACGCCAAGGCAAAAGGATAACTTAATTCCCCAAGCAAGATAAAGGAAATGGAATTAACACAAGGGTTACAAACATACATTGATTAGATCCTTGGGGAACTAATGTGTTAGTTGGCGTTCATAGCACTGGCACACGAACAACGAAGTTCGGTTTTACAGGGACAAAACGGTTCAACACTAAACTTAAAGGATTCAAAGAAAAGGATTAACAAGGTTGGTTACCTTACCTCAGAGTAACACTAAGCTAGCAGCTTAACCCCAAATGCAACAGCAAACACCACAGGGATGTATTATTGACGAAGAACACTCAACAAGGATTGAAGAATGCTCAAAGAATCAATGGGAACCCAAAAGGAAGGTTAAAGATGATTGTTTCTAACTCTAGGAATGATGGCTATGAGTTTTAGGTCGAGCAAAAGAGGTATAAAAAGGATTAGAGCGAAACGGGCTAACCAAAGAGCCCAGAACGCGTTCTGGTGCGCGAGTGAAGCGCGGGCATGCTCACTGGATTGGCCCTAACTTGAGCTACGAGTGTCCGATTTAGGTGCTCTTGGTGGATTTGGAAATCTAAGATAAGTTTCTACAAAATCATGTTTCACGATCTATTCCTAATTCGGAATCTAAAAGGGTCAAAAGTACGATATAGGTTTGGCGTTAAAAGATAGTTGTTTCTAGATAGGATTTTTAGGAGATTAAGATAAGATAATTTTATCTATTCAATGATTGACTCTCTATGACATCTAATTGATCTGATACCAACACAACTACAATTATCATAAATATAGATATCTTATATTAATATAGATATCAATACAAATATGATCTAAATATGAATATAGATAATCGTATATTAATATAATTCTATTGTGCATTAATATACGTGATCCGGTATTAATATAAACATATATATAGTCGATGACATATAAATAAACATACGATCACACATTAATTACACACATCATATTAGTCCATACAAGAACACATATAAGCACACGAGATCACACATTTACATACTAATATAATCAATTATATATTTATATAAATAAGATCACGTATTAATACATGCAGCATAATTAATAATTAATAATATAAATATAATTATGCACAATTATCTATTATTACAGTCAATCGTATATTAATATAAGCATAATTAATATAAATCATTTACATATCAATAAGAATCAGTTACATACTATATATATATATATATATATGTGTGTGTGTGTGTGTGTGTGTGTGTGTGTGTGTGTGTGTGTGTGTTTGTGTGTGTGTGCATATATATATATATATATATATATATATATATATATATATATATATATATATATACAAACATAAGTGTGCATGTTATCACTTAAAATATACACACATAAATATACATTCATATAGATACTTATAAAATGCAGTGACGATGTAAACAAGCATATTATCAAATATTATACTACTAATAACGGTAATAATAATAATACCTATAATTATAGCAACACATACACACCCATAAGAAAAACAGGGTGTTAAACTTGACAACACACATAAACTGGTTTTATTCATAAATCAATTCACCATCACATATAAGCTTTCATAAAATTGTTTTTCATACTGAAGTCCCAAACCATACAAAGGTTTTCAAAAGCACATATACCGACTTTCTCAACTTAAACATTAAAAAATCCTAAGAGCTGGTTTGATAAAAGAACTCTAAGGACAATAAAGCATACTACCTAGCATACATCGTACCAATGAGACTGGGCCTCGCTGTAAACAGTCCACACATCTTCGTTGTCAACATCAAGAAACTCAAGCAGCAGGGTCCCGAAGTGACCCAAATGACCGTTGAGAAGCATCTGTACACGTATCTAAAAACACAACAAGGGGTCCAACATGTATAGGGAAGGGTTAGTAACCAATATATGGATTTAAACGCGATAACTACATGCACGACACAAAAAATAGCATATGAACATATGTAGTATCAACACAGCACAATAGTAGAAGTAACACAGGATGACACATTAGTTAACAACATGCCCAACATGGATCCCATAAATCGCAATATATCATGTTATTCAATTAGCAGCATAAGACGACTTTGAAAACAGAATAGTGATGTACAATAAGTAAATGTAATCATCAACAACCATGGAATGTAATGCGATATACATGACTTAATGCCATGCCACAAAGGTAAAATTCTGACCCCTACTCCATGGAGCTAACAAAACGTCGAAGAGAGTGAATAGGAGGACATGTTCCTTGTATGCCAGCCATGGGCAAGATGCTACAACATTCGTCACGTGCACGTATCTGGCTTTACGGAAGCACTCTACCCCAAACCTGAAAAGTACGGCATCTAGTCGAGGATATCAGTGTATTGCTCGGATTCGCTATGACCAGAAGAGCTACCAACTGGTCAATGTCAGCCTTTCCAACCCTGATACCTCCAAGACCACTTAAGACGTCACCATAGGATTCGCACTAGCTTCTAGGTGTAAGCTTAACTCCTAGGCTCAAGGCCTTACAAACTCATGCAATGAAATGCCAATACTTACACAAAGCAGATGCGCACCGGATAGACCTCAAGGTTCACTAAGTTTCTATTCCTTAAGAACTATACGCATCTTTGTATTATAAAACTTTTATCCACCGGATAAATCTCGTGATCCCTCCGAGATCGAGTCATCCCAAGACTGAAACAATTGAATGACTTTTCTTGGATCCGGACCGTCGGTCTGTTATCGAACTACTGTTTCAAAACCCAAAACGTTTCATGTTTGTGTTTGTGTCTTATGAATTACATCTCAAGTCCTAACTGTTATGAATAAGGATTGAGAATCCTCTTATATAAGTCTTTTATCCTTTCTATGATATTAATTCCTTGAGTTTCAAGTAATAAAAAGAGTATTGATTCACTTAAGGCTTATGAAGTCATTGATGAACTATGTCATCAATGGTATAGTGCATGGTCTTGTTCCACCATATACTATACTTAATTATCTCTTTTCTTTTGCAATAAGTTAATTACTTAACTTAGGTTTCCATGCGTAAAACTTTACGACTTGAGTTGAAAAATCTCAGTTTTAAGAGTTCGTAAGCCAAAACCTTTTAATTGAAAACTCATTTGATTTAAGAGAATTTTGTTACTTGTTTGAAGTAAAGTACTTTAACTAATTTGAAAAGGGTTTTTTTCTTACTAACGTAGTGTAAAGCCGTGATCTAAGTTAGCACAAAGAAATCGTATTTCATTTTCATATTTTAAACATTTTTTTAATTGATTAACTAGGCCTAAAGTAAAACATATTTTCACCTTAGTTAAAAACACTTTAAGGGTCGAAACCCTAGTTGAACATTGGATCAAAATCACTTCTTGTTTGTTTTTGAAATACAAGTCACTAAAACACTTATTTTCTTTCAAAAACATTGAAGTTCAACAACAAGCTCATGTTCTTCCTTTTGTAACCATTATGGCCGAATGCTACCATGTGGAATGTGAAGATTTTGCTTCACTAACTTGTCAAGTAATAGCTTAAAATGATCACAATATTATGATGAACAATAATCATACATCATTCAACCATAAACAAGCATAAAAGTCCTTACTTGATCTAGACATCAAAGTATGGTTTTCAACATACATGAAAACATATTTCCATCCAAGCATACATCATCATAACATAGACTAAGCATACAAACTTTATTATAATCACAAAGAAGCTCAAACAGAACTACACAAACCAATCACGGATAACATATAGTTATCGGGAAAATCCCTCAAGCAAACTCCCTTTACCTTTTGAAGTCAAGTGAGTTTCTTTCCCTTCGATCTTTCAACACTTCCCTCTACACCACAAATCACTAACTCCATCAAATCAAGTTAAACTACCAAGTGGTGCTCACGGACTTTGGTCTGAACGATCCTCCGAAGCTCATCGTATTCCACGAATCACCAAACTACTATTACTCAATAAATCCTTCACCAAACAACATAGTACAAGTTAATCTTTGAAAAGACTTGTTAATCCACTATGAAGTAGGTTAGGCCTTCAGTAATTAATTAGGCTAAGGATGTTAAAATTTTACTAACTCTTGGATTAATGACCCTCAAGTATGATGAAGACATAAGCACTAATCATTAGTCAATGAGTTGAATCAAAACTCAACTAACCAACAAGTTTAGGGTTTCAGCCATTCTTGTAAAAATATGGAAGAAATTTTAGTTTGATTCATGCTCTTGAATAATGAACATAGAGGTCTTGATGAGTTCATAGAAATTGGTTTCATGATCATAAGATTTTTCTATGATTTTCTAGAGATTTTTGAAGAAAGTTTCGTGAAAGTGGATGATGATGATTCATTGCTTAATCTTACCAAATGAATGAAGAAGAGCATATGATTGATCATAGAAAGAAGAGATTACCTCTTGAATGATGGAAAATTGCCAGGAATCAAGCAAGTTGTGCTTCACAAATTTGCTCATGGATCATTTGAGAAAATAAAATACATAGATGTCAAGACAATGAAGCAAGGAACAAGTTTACTAACTTGAGTCAAGAGAGTTTACCTCTAGGTTGATGGGAAAATTGACAGAAAGTGAAGAACACTCAAGAACTCTCAAGAACAAAGGAAAGAAACTAAAAACTCTAACTTTGATCTTAAAACCCATTCAAACAACCAAGACTTTGTTTTTGTAGCCAATGAGAGGAAATGGAGTGTTAGTGGGGAGCTTTAGGTGTGAGATTCCAAAGGACAAGATGGTCCAAACTTTGTTCATTTAGCGACAAAAGGGTAAATTCACTTAGGGACAAAATTGTAATTTAAACTAAAGACTAAGGACATAAACATCATTTCACCTCTAACGCCATAAATATCTAGATACTTTTCTAAAGGCAATGATGACCGGTGGTGAGTCACAAGGCCAGAAATGTATTTTCATAAATTCCCAGGGGCAAAAGAGTCATTTCACCTAGGGACAAAATTGTCATTTAGGAAAAGATCAAGGGTATTTTGGTCTTTTCCTAATGTGAACGCGTTTCAAATATTTTTAGAACGTAATGATGACGGTGGTGAGCCATGTGGCACAATGGTAATTTCATCAATTCCTAGGGGTAAAATGGTCTTTTCTCGCCCTAAATATCTTAGATATTTTTAGCATTCCACAAATATCTAGGATATTTTTAGAATTCGACAAATATCTTTAGAATGTCATGATGACTTGTGGTGAGTCATGGTGGTGACTCACCCTCTGACTCACCCTGCTCTAGTGACTCGTGTCCCTCATCCGGTATCCGGTTTTGTCGCTGCATGCCCGTTCTCGATTCTGTCGATTTCCCGATTTAGGTTTTACGTCCGAATAAAGCGTAAGAACTTATTTATTTTGAAAATTTTCAAAATAACCAATATTGTTGGAAATTCAATTTAAAACCTAGCCATTTCGTTCACAAGTCCAAATTAGGTCTTCTAATCAGTAAAATCTTACTGTCAGTGAAAACGCAGACCAGGCTCCGTCTGAATTTTCAACCTAAAATTTAACCGTAACTCTCTACAATAATGTAAAGTATGAATATGGCTTTAGTTTATCCAAAATAATTTTCTAAGTCTCGGATAAATATAAACTTATTTATATAATTTATCGATCTTAGAAAGCAGCAAAAATCGGGGTGTTACAAAAGACATCGTGGAGATTTGACAAATTTGGTGGTAAAGCTATCTGATAGGCTACAAGACCGATTCGTCGAAGAATCTGAAACGGTCCTATGAATTTAGGTGTTAGCTTTCTGGATTTGATTGCCCTGCCCACTCCAGCTCTTGGGGTAACTTTCATGAAGACATGGTCGCCCTTTTGAATTTCCAAGGGTCTCCTCCTCTTGTCGGCATAGCTTTTCTGCCTATCGCTTGCGATCTTCATCTTACCATCTCCAGACCTAACAACTGACTTTCTCCAGTCTCAAACCAACATAACGGAGTCTTGCACTTTCGTCCATACAATGCCTCGTACGGCGCCATGCCAATACTTGAATGGAAACTGTTGTTATAAGTAAACTCGATTAATGGAAGGAACTCGTCCCAACTTCATGTGTTCTCCAACACGTATGCTTTCAAGAGATCCTCCAAAGATTGAATTGTTTGTTCGGACTGACCATCCGTTTGAGGATGATAAGCAGAATTCATACTTAGCCTAGTTCCCATAGCATTGTTCAAGGTTTTCCAAAACCTTTAGGTAAACCTTGGATCACAATCTGAAACGATGCTTAAAGGTACCCTATGCAGCCTTACAACCTCCTTGTTGTAAATCTGAGTCAATCACTCCAGAGAGTAACTCTGGTTGATAGGCAAGAAGTGAGCACACTTCGTCAACCTATCAATGATCACCCAGATCGCATCGCACATTTTCTGAGTCCTTGGCGACCCAGAAACATGACAGCTGCGGATCATTTGATTGGAATGAAATTTTGAATGGGTACACTTGACGATATGAATCATTTGAAAAATAAACGGATTCATTCCGTAGCAAATCTTTTACAAGATCAATTTGGATTGGCTCTGGTTCGTTCAGAAAATATGGTTATAGGAACTATATGTGGAGCAATTAGGCATAAATTGATACCTACTCCTCGAAATTTAGGGCCTTCAACTTCATTAACAACCACTTATGAATCATTTTTTGGATTACATCGATTATCTCAAGTTTTGGATCGAACTAATCCATTGACCCAAATAGTTCATGGGAGAAAATTGATTTATTTGGGCCCTGGCGGATTAATGGGGCGAACTGCTAGTTTTTGGATATGAGATATCCATCGTAGTCACTATGGGCGCATTTGTCCAATTGACACATCTGAAGGAATCAATGTTGGACTTATTGGATCCCTAGCAATTCATGCGAGGATCGGTCATTGGGGATGTTGCATAAAAATGGGTGATGTGGAAGTATACACAATCGTTTAACAAGTAATAAAGTGTAAGTGAGATCGTTCGCACGAGGATTATATGGTGAATCAAGTACCAAGTTTGAATTAAGCGTTCTATTAATTAAGTTTAACAAGGAGTAACAAATAGTTGGTGTTTGTGTCCAGACCAGTTTTGGGAAGTGAATGCTAGAGCAATAAAAACGGATTTGTTAACAGAATGGGTAAAACAGCTATAGGAAAGTATTCCTTGCAACTTCAATCTAGTTCAGTTATGCATTTACAGTGCTACAACAATTGGCTCCAGGAAATGAAAGTTTGTTTTCCAACAGTTCTGAGATGAACTTCACTAAACATCTCCTATTCCTAGGTCCATATTAGTTACATTCACGGCTCACTTAAGCTCGTTTCAGCTAGCCTAAGAGTTAGAATGTTCATTCCTAAATCATTCTTCATCACAATTTTCCAATTAATGATTTTACTCTTATCTATAAAACAATTCTGCTACACTTAGCTTTTCCAAGTAGTCGTGAGCTCAAGTTCTAACTAAGGCGATCAAGCTTAATTAAAACACAACCAAAACAGATTTATAGAAAATGCATTAGCAAAGCATAACATAACAATTACTAGAAATCTATTACAAGTTCAACATCCCATAGCTACAAGAGGTTTAGCTCATATTGAGCTTACAAAAACAAAGAGAAAAATATGAAATGGAAGAAGAAGCCATTACAATGGAGGAGTGAGAGAAAGGGGCATAGCTGCTGGTCCTTGCTCCAATAGGGAAGATGATGTCTGATAATTGTTCCCCTTGGCTATCCCCTATTTAGGGTTTTCCAAAATATCTCAAGGCCTTTTATTCTCTCATCGTTTTTGGGCTAAAAGTAGGTTAGTACAAGTGTCCTTGGCCCAATTCCCTAAGTTTAATGCACTAAATGTCAGCCCCACATGTAGATCACTGTCCTTATCAACGAAGGACAACTCATCATGTAAGAGAATGTTTTGAGCTTTTGTCCTTTTTCCAAACCAACTTCAACTATGATTGCCACAGCAAATCCCAGAGCAACGTCTCTAGTTCAACGCCTGATTCGCCACAAACTGCTCTGCACAGAAAAACTCACAATTAATCACCAAAACAGTTCTAAAAGACACCAGAACATGAAACTCACAAAAGACTCTTATAAAACACTTTACACAAAATCACACTAAAACACCAAAAACATAAACTCAAAATACTCAAAGACCACAAAAACACAAGTGAAAAAGGTACAAATAAGTCTTCATAAAAAGAGTTATCACACCCCCAAACTTGAATCATTGCTTGTCCTCAAGTAATGGAAACAAAAGAAACTAAAAAGAAAAGACATAAATTTTCCTAAACCTCCACACATGTGCTCAAATTAGCTCAAACACAAATTTTTTTTTAGAAATGCAAACCAATTTCTTCATAAGGCATACTTGACAATGCATCAACAATCATGGGATTCAATCAAGCAAGCATTCATGGATGTCCTCATTTTCAACTCTCAGCAACATGTTACAGCACTACACTCTCAGAACAGCGTGTTCTTCCTCTCTTCTCAAGCTAAGATAGGTACTCTCAATCATCATTCAAATGCACATTCAAACACGACCTTGACAAGCTTCTAAACACACAACTCACAATCAGTACTGCACACAGCTAGAGGACTTTATTTGGTTACAATGGGGCTTGGGTTCAGGTAGGAACAGTTCTGGGAAGGTGGCTACACTAGATGGAGCTTAGGTATGCTTCCTCTTTTTGCTTCACAACTATTTCTTTCATGGCCCAGCTCACACAAGTTAGGGAGGACTTTTTGATCTTTTTCATTTTGTTTGATTCCTTTCCCTTTTTTTTTTTATTTACACTTCTTTGAATTCTGTTTCCTCCTTCGTATCCTCAGAGCAGTTGTGGCAACATTTCAACATTTTTCCTTGCAACAGCTCTACTGTTTTCCTTTTCTTTTCCTTTTTTTTTAGCACATAACAGCTGCATAGCACCCCCAAACTTGAAACTGTGATACCCCTCGAGCACCCCCAAACTTATGTTACAGCATGTAAACACAGGAAGCACACCAGCCAATCCAACTAGTTAGGACATTGGTTTTTCAGGATATGGCTTGTAATGTGGGTTCATTAGAAACAAAGGGCTTGCAGGCTCAAAGGGGTTCACACAAAGGTAATATCCAAGGTTAGGCTATATAGACCATACTAGGCTCAAAAAAAATGTGCCTCTAGTAAAAGTGTGTGCAGCATGGATGTGTGCAAGTATGAAAGCAGCAAGGCAAAATCATAGAATTATGCATAAGAATGGTATTCACACAGAAATAAGGATAAAGTTGTTTTGGCCCAAAACTCAAAAGGTAGTTCAGAATTGCTATAGCATGTGCCTCGAGCTTCAAACAATTAAACCCAATCACACAAGCACAAAAGAAAACAATCAAGTCAAAGCTGCCAAAAAGGTGCACTTATGGAATTTCAAAACAGCCAAGTTTCATTAAACAAAACCCCATGATGGGGATGGTTGTGCACATGGTGGGGTCAAGCATAAGGGACACGAAGTACAAACAGAAAAATAGTTTGGGGTCAAAGTCAGCTACCCCCCACTTTTCAACTACTTCCTAAAATCTAAAAGCAGTAAACAAACAGGACTAGACTCCACAAGTATAGGAACTGAAAGTAGAAACTAGAAGAAAGAACTAAAGGAAAGCAGGGAAACTCCTGATAGGCTTGCTGCAACATGCTGCAGCAACCTGCTCGGATGGGCTCAGGTGCTCAATTTCTTGATGTAGGAGCTCTTCCTACTCCCTTTTGTAGCAGTGGTCTTCTTGTTTATTGGGGTAGAGGACCCCACTTCTTTCACTAGGATCAAGTCTGCTTGTTCTTATTCAGTTACTGAGGCTATTGTGCTCTCTTCATTCCCCCTGCCCTCTCAGTTGCTGCAGCAGCTGGTTTTTTATCCTTACCTTTTGAGGCACTTGGCTCAGGCAGCCTACTCTGTCTGGTTGCAATGGGAACATTGTCCTCTCCATCCTCATCAGATGCAGGGTAATCAGCAGCTATTTTTGTGATTACATCCCTTAGAGCGGTGTCTACTACCTTTTTCTCGGGAGTTTGAGAGGGGGTAGGGGTTGCTGGTGTTGCTTTAGGGTCAGCTTCTTCATGTTCTTCTTCAGTTTTAGCCCCCAAATCTTGTAGGGGGCTTTCAGTTCTCTTTCTCTTCTTGCTGCTTAGGTCTTCAGTGGTGGTGGTGGGTTGTTGTTGTTGTTGTGAAGGTGCTAGTGGCATCCAATCAGAGGAGTTTGATGCATCTGGGACTGCTTCGGCACTGCGACGGTTATGCTTCTCAGGGGTGGCTGGCTCTGAGGTGTGGTGCTGCTCAAACAGAATCTGCATTGGAAACTATGGTATTGGGTGCACTTTCTTTCACTGGTTAAGCTCCAGCACCCTCTGCTACCATTTGAAGTGGTCCAAGGAAAATTGCCAATACAGTTGTTGCTGCAGCATGTGTTGCTGTAGCACTTGTGTAACGCCTCGATTTTCACGTTTTATAATTCTTCAGTATTTAAACATTTTTATTTTATTGGAGGGTCTAGAGAGTGAAATAAAATATTTTGAGAACATAGGAATGTCCTACACAACCATAGGAAGCCATGGTTAAGTTTTGGGCAAAAACTCAAACGAAGCCCGATCTGCGTTTTTCACGGGTAGTAGTGTTTTTCTGCTATCAAGACCTAATTTGGACTCGTGAACGAGACAGTAAGTCTCAGGATTTATTTCTCTACATCTTTATTAAAATCCGTGGAGTATTCAAATCGGGAGACGATTGGAGCTGTAAAGGGATTTATCGTGACCCGCAACGGATAAGATTCATCTACGAAGGTGTGCTGTGACTCACCAATGTCATCATTACATTTCTAGACATATGTAGATATTTATAAGGGAAATGACCAAAATGCCCCTAGTCTTTGAAGGAATTACCAAATTACCCTTTTTGCTTATTTACAAGTTTGCAATGATACCAAAATATCTATAACTCACTCATTCTCACTTAGGCCATTCGGCCTGTAACGTCTAACATGAAGCATTTCAGAATATGGCACATCGGTGAAGCATTTGAAACACCCGTTGGATTTATTATCATATTAATCAACGGTGGAGATATTGTAATTTCAGTCACTTGAAACTTCCGAAACCGGTTTCAATTTCATATTGCAAAATAGTCCCTTCTATTTTGAGAGAGTAATAGATTCAAAATCGATTACAAATTGAAATTTGTAATCGATTACAATTGAAATTTGTAATCGATTACAAATTTCAAAACTGGCTTATGGAAATTATTGTTGTTATTCTTCGACAATTTGAAATGCTTTCTTGGGAATATGTTCAAAACAAAGATAATTTTGAGGATAAAGATGACAAAAATATAGTTCATATAAGAGAGGCTGATGATTTAGTGGTCTCTATTGATTTTGTTGAAGCTTTAGAATCTTTGAAAAGTCACCTTCATATTGTGAGGATAAATCTCAACACAAAGGATTTCTTGGAATTTGTAATCGATTACAAATTTTAATTTGTAATCAATTCACTCACAATAATCGAATCACTCATAATTCGCGGGTAGTTTACATAATCGATTCACTTACAATAAAAATAATCGATTCACTAGCTAGCCATAATCGATTCACTCACCCAACCGCCCTCTCCATCGGTGGCAGCCTCCCATCCCTGTTTTGGGCACACTGCTTCTCTCCCTGGGTTTGCTTCAAGTAAATTTTTTTCTAGTGGCGGCATAAGTAGACGGTGCTGATATGCGTCGATGCGGCGGAGAAGGTGGAAGTTGCGGAAGATGACGCCGGAATTTCAGGATCTCGGAGGGAAAAGGGATAGAGGTGACGGAGGAGGAGGAAGGGAAAGCAAAAATTTTCGTTTCTCGGATGCCCTCCTCATAAGTTAATAGGGCCCCTTTTCTGCAATTACTTAAATTTTACTTACCTACAAATACCGCATAAACAGGTTACAGACGATCAAAAAACTCCCTCACCGGTATGCCGTATGCTAAAATACTTCAGGGTAGCCTGCACCCATTTGGCCACACTCTCTCTCTCTTATTTCTCTCACTTGTTCATCCAAATTCATAGAGTTCTTCAAGTTCTTCAAGTGTTCTTCATAAATTCTTCACAAAAACCACCTTTGATCTTCATAAAAGTTGAAGTTTTAGTGAAAACTTGTTTTTTTTCTTACTAATCTTTGAATCTAGGAGGTAATAACTCCATCCTAACTTTCTTAATCTCTCTATTTCATCTCTTGAATCTCTTGATTCATGAAGGTCCAACTTTGATTCATGAACTTTGAAAATTCATAGAAAAGTGTAGAAAAATCCTTTTAATACCAAATCAATTTCTATGATCTAGTTTCATCATTCTCTTTCATTATTCAAGAGCATGTAATCAAATAAGTTTTCTAGCCTTTTTATTTAAAGACGGCCGAAACATTTATGTTCGAAAAAGGTTGAGTTTTTTATTCAAGTTTTGAGTAATAAGACTTGTTCTAGTGTTAGGAGTACCTAAGGATCATCCACCCAAAATATTAGAAATTTTGGACATCTCTAGCAAATTTTTCTAGAAGATGGCCGAACCCCTTTGGATGAGAAATAGATGAGATTTGTTTTGTTTGATGTTTAATGTTTGATTGTTGTGTTGTTTGTAGTTGGTGACGAGTATCAGGAGGATCACAAACCGATCAACCGACTTTGATCCAAAGATTTGATCATCAACAGGTATGGGGGGTGAACCTCATCACACCAAAATGGTGGTGGTGAAAATGGTTGTTTGCTTTGTGTGTGGGTAAAGCCCTTCAGTTTAGGTTCACCACTTGATTTGGTTCTCTTGGAGAACAAAGTTGTAATAATAGTAATTTATGCTT
Source organism: Ammopiptanthus mongolicus (assembly GCA_039655645.1). NCBI lineage: Eukaryota > Viridiplantae > Streptophyta > Magnoliopsida > Fabales > Fabaceae > Ammopiptanthus > Ammopiptanthus mongolicus. The sequence continues at coordinate 23,332,604 of CM077350.1, forward strand.
TAGTATGCTTTATCATGTTGATGATGATGTTGATTGGATGAAAAACATTTTCATGTATGTTGAAAAACCTACTTTGATCTCTAGATCAAGTATGGATTTTTATGCTTGATTATGATGTAATGATGTGTGATTATTGTTTGGCATAATTATGTGATCATTTTGAGCTATAACTTGGTTAGTTGGTGAAGCAAAACCTTCACTTTTACCTTGAGTAGGCTTGCGGCCTTAGTGAACAAAATGAGGAAGAACATGTGTTGTTCTTGAATAATTAAAGTTTTGAAGTAAGAAAAGTGTCTTAGAGACTTATGTTTCA